>OY728132.1:2103964959-2105214959 GCA_963277665.1 Viscum album
TTCAGTCACACAGCTATGAGTGAGACTGAGAAATTCCTAAGAAAATACACTCATGTATTCCCTCACAGTAGTCATCTATTCGATAATGTCATTCCTCTATACTCTGCGATTTGATCTAGATACAATTTCTCAGAGGGAAATAATATCCATTCTTGGGATGAATTTCTATTGAAGATGCATCATCCTCCATGAACTTATATAGAATCAGGGGTCAATTTTCCATATGAAAATTGGTTTCTATTTTTTGGAAATTTATAATAGCACTATATATAGAAATATTATCCATGCCTAGTATTGTATAAAATTCCAATAAAGTTAGTATGAAATGGGTTTCTATTATTTTCATCTCTCATATTCTGTCAATGAAGGATTTATATAAATTGGATGAAATAATTTCACCATTTTCCATTTTAATAGACATATATACTTCCATGTCCTGTGGTGGAGTTTGAATTGTTCTACAAATCATTCATTTTATGATGAAATTCATTGATTTGGAATAAATTTTTTTTCTCTATTAATGAATGAATATTTAGCTATCTCTCACCAAAAAATTGATGGGAATAACATTAGATGTAGTGAAGGAAAAATTTATCCCTTTGTTCCATAGAGGTTATTGGAAGTAGCACTGGGTTTCATTGGGTTTGATGATGTTGTGTGGGGTAGCGAGTAAGTTTTTGGTCTTTATCCTCAGATATCATTAGGAGTTGGAAATATCATGGGGGAATTTACACATCTTGTTCATAGAATCCATTCTATGACCATAATGGTGTCTAGTCCCTAGGGGCTTCTTACAATCCAATAAGGGAGTTCAAGTATATGAGGGTTTGGAATCTCTTATAGGACCCTTATACATTATTTTAAAGACCAATTAATATATGATGAAGCTAGGATGATGCATTTAGAGTTGTATTTTTGTCTAGTGATCCATTTTAAGGTCATCTTATTTAAGATTATGATTTATCTAGAGGGTTTGTTGAAATCATATGTCATTGAGATGATGCTGGCCCAAATAGGATAATCATGATATTGGAGTCATCATGATTCTTAGAGAATATGCTATGTGGTTTGGGGACCCTAGGTTCCTAGAATGATGTTATTTTGGTCCTATAAAGGTATGTCTTACCCCTTTTCAAACTGAGGTCATCAAGGATGGGATTTACTGACCATTATGAGATGTCTGTGTACACAATGTATGGTGTTGAGGTAGTTTCATTTAAGGTAGTTTTAGCTTAGTACTCTTGATTATGATTTGAATATTGGATAATGGATGAGTGGAGTAAAACATAGAGATAATCCTAGTCATTAGATAGTTGATCATGTATATGTATGTAGTCATTCGAAAGGTCTATGTGGTCATGGTGTAGGTCATTGTTATGTTATTTCTTTAGTATTTATAGCTTCATGTGTTCCATATGACCTTCAATGTACTATTTTCTTTTCCTTATATAGGTGAATGTTTTTGTTAATTTAGAAAAAAAATGACTCTTTATATTACCAAACCATATTAATTCATTGGGACTTGACGTTGAGAGTATTATAGTTCCCATGTCATTTACAACATTATTTTGAGGATGAACTGACTAGTCATAAGTATATAGTGACTATCATCCACTACTTGGTCGACAAAACTCTTGTAAATATTTCCATCATTTATGAATACATCTATTTTTAATAATCCTAAACATATATTGTTAATATTTAGATATTGTTATCATGTATTGATTCAGGAGGTAGATTTTGTTCATTTATGCTAATAAATAGTAAAGGGTGTTTTTTCGTGAGATTGACCCTAAGTTTATTCAAAACTATGATCTTCCATTGTCATATATGATGGTAGAGATGATACTGAGTTCAATCGGAATTATGTAATATGTTATCACATGGATGAAGAAGAGTTCCATGATTTATTTTTTTGATGAGGTTTTAGAATTAGCCCCATGATAGGAGATCAGGTATTGGATTGAGATATAACTAGACATATCAACTATTCTGATTTCTCCACATATGAAGTTGACTTATGTGTATCAACAGATGTGGTTACATCTAAATGATTTATTATAGTGACGTTATATAAAATGAATTTGTCACCCTAGGTTGAATATGTATTTCATAAATAAGGATGATGGGTGTCAATAGATTTATATATGTTATCATTTCTTGAACCAAGTGACTGTGAAGAACCAGTATCCTCTTCTAGTGATGGATGATTTATTTGATCAGTTGAAGCGGGGATGTTGGTTCAGGAATATAGATTTATGGTTTTTATGTTATCAAATGTTAGTGAAGTATGAGAATATTGAGAATAATATTTTCTATTATCATCATGGGGATTAATATTTCATTGTAATGTCTTTAAGTGTGATGAAGGATCACTCCATTTTCATGGGATTGATAAACAAAATGATCATATAGTTCCTAGATAAGATTATAGAGGTTTTCATATATGAAATCATTTTGTAATCCACATATGATAAGGGGTATACTGAGAATCTAAATGATGTTTTTGGAGTTCATTGGGATGTGAAACTTTATGAGATTTTATTGAATTATGAGTTCTAGGATTGTGAGTTCAATTTATTGGGTAATGTCATGTCCTAAAATGAAGTTTGTATGGGTCCTTACATGATATTGGTAGTTCTTTCTTGGGAATACTGCAATACAATAGTAGAGGTTCAATGTCTCTATGGTCTTACAGGAAATTACTAGAGGTTTATAGAATATTTAACTCAGTTTTCAACTCCTCTAATGGATTTAACTAGAAAGGATCAACATTATTGTAGACTAGCTAGTTTTTTTTATATTTTGAGTACATAATGGAGATTTTGGTAAGTGATTGTGTTCATTATTTACCAATATAGGGAGCTCAGCTTGATCTTTTTTGTGACTCTAAACATCTCAGTAAGACTATGTTCTAATGTAGTAGAGATTAGTTTCTTGTTAGTCTCAAAAGCTATTTCCCTAAGAGTTTACCTATTCCAACCCTTATCATGAGTTGGCGGAAGTTGTGTTTTCATTAAATTTATGGTCATATTTTCCAATTAGTTACTGTTTTATGGTTTTTACATTCCAAAATATTTTGAGGGATGTCTTTTATGATCATTAAATTAATTTTTTCAATGTTGGTGGTTGGAATTAATATTGTATTATGAATTCAATATTTGGTTTAATCAAGTAACGGGAAATGGTTTGGTTGATACGCTCAGCAAAGATTCATGTTGTGATTCCATGAATTAATTTGTATTTTTCTTGGATTTGTATATGGGGTTTGGATTAGTAGTAATAACTCCGTAATACTATATGAAAAATAGGGGTTGAAAACCCATTTGGAATAGGTCATGTAGCAGTACTATTAGAGTGGAGGCACTATAATAACGGTGAGAACTGTAGTGGTGGTAGGACATTGTAGCAGGGGCATGTAATGTTCCCTACTATAGTAGTGGATACTATAGTAGTACTATTCTGAAATTGGGCATTGGGCCCGAAATTTGGGCCTATGGGCTATGTATTAGGCTACTTTACCCCTAGGCCTTCGAGGAATGTAATGGGTCTCCCTCTGCAGAGTAAAGATGTATTTTCATGACATTAATAATACATTAAGGCTTTTTCCCCAAACGCTAAACAATGGATATTTATAGATAGTAATGGGGGAACAATAATTTATGCTTCCAGACATGGGATATTCGGAGGAAGAGGTTGTATTTCAATGTTGATATTGCATTTTTATTTGTTTTAGTTGTTATTGGAGTCCATTTTCAGTATTTTTAAAGTTAATGTATGGGAAGCTAAATTTCGATTTGATGATTCCTTGATGGTTTGTTTATAGATTGAAAAAGTTGGCATCTTTTCAAGGGAGTATTTTCATTCCACTGGTGATGCATAAGATGATCTTCATGTGTTTCAAGGCTCACCTTTAGCGTCTCATCCCATCATGAAAAAGATGTACGAATACATGAGATTCCACTTTTTGTGGCCTAGGTATATGTGGGATATTATGATGTTTTCTTCACCATGTTTGGTATTTTAAAAGATGAATGCTGAGCATTGAGTTCCCAAAATCATTATCCAGACTTTTGGTGTTCTCCAATGAATTTTAGACGAAGTATCGATGGATTTATAAACATGTTTTTCTTAAGATCAGGGAGCCTAGGATTTCGTATAGGTAGTATTGGATCGTTTGATGAAAGAAACCCACTTTATATCTAATACTGATTCAAACTTAGTTGAATATTTGTTGAGAATATATCTGGAGGTGGCGGTGTGAATATGTGGAGGCCAGAGGACAATTGTATCTAATTGGTATCTTTGTTTCACCTCTAGTGTATAGAGGGAACTCAAACCTAAATTTGTATCTAAATTATTATTTATCAATTATTTTCAACCATAGAAGTATGGTGAGATATTTCATATCATCTAGATACTTAATGAAATATTTCAATCTTGTGTGTTGTATTTTATATGTTCCTAGATAAGTAACCTACCATTGGTTTAGTTTTACCAAAATAATATATTCTTCTCGAATAATGGAATGGATCCAATTAAATCATTTTATAACCAACTATTACATTCTCCATTCTAATGGACTTCACTTTAAGGTTAAAAATTATAGTCATGAACTAGAATAGGATATGACATAGGTGGATCGGGTAATTCTTGAGATGATTAAGGCATAAAATGACCATTAAGAATCATATGTCGATCCCAAGATGATACTACAATATTTTGATGAATAAGATGAGAAGTTCTATTACATTACTAATTATTAGGTTAATCAAAGGTTAGTTAATATGAGTAAACTATATCACTAGTTTGTTAGGTTTGTTGAGGTATTGGATAATGTTGGAGTCGTAGCTTATTAGAGAGAAATTCAATCAAATATGAGTACAGTATATGATATTTTCCATGTTTTTTTCTCCATCATTACCATCATGTTTAATATCATTTCATCAATTAGAGAAAGATCAATGTTTATGATGATGCAACTTTCAAGAAGCTTCATATCGAGATCCTAGGCTACCTTTAGACAGTCTTTCAAGGACGTACTCTTCCATTGGTTCATATATTCTAGTGGTATGGTGTCATGTAAAATATTAACATGCAATGTAAATCACATATTTTCACTCATTATCCTTATATTTTTTATGTTTATCTGTTCTCCAATAAATTTTCACTCTTTTGTATATTAACATTTTTGATTATGAGATGGTTCCCTCATGGTTCTTATTGTTATCCATTCCATAATTTGAGAAGAATCTCCTCAATTAGAGTGTTTAGTAGATGGTTGTTTCATTTGTTTGGTTTTATGAATATTTCCTCAGATGAGGTGTTTTAGGTCTGATGATGGAAATATCCATTATTTTTATATCACAGGTGACTATTCAGATGATTCTTTTTTGATTTCCCCATAGTTTTCATTTTGATTTTTCATGGATGAGAATTATTTAAGTGTTATCAAATATAGGGGTTTAGAAATGATTGGGTTTTATAATATAAGAAAAACAACATAATCATACATCAAATTCTCGGGGTATAGTCCTTGTAGAGATAAATTTTGGGTGAACATTGACCATCAGTGTAGGTTTGGAGAGCTATCCAGGGTGAGCAGAAACTCATTGTGGTTTTAGGGGAATTGTTGCGCATGATGTTGGTATAAGGGATGGTGGGGACTGCTCTGTCAGTGATGGAATACATGGTACTCAATTGATGGTGATTTCATATTGGTTGGGACATCTGTGTTGGAGAAATTATGAAAGATTCATGATGGATTCGACAGTGATTACATGGCATTAATAAGGGGTAATATCTATGTAATAGTGTCTATAGGATCCTAGTATTGGTGACAGGATTGGGTTTGGTTAAATATGATCGAGGAAGAATAGGTATAAAACAGTAATTTGGACATTAATCAAGTTTATACCCATGGTGCATTAGAGAAAGTGGCATCCATATTTGAAAGGATATGAGATTGGGATGTATGAGAGCGAATAGCTTTGGCCATCTGTATGACGCCACATGCATCCATTCACAGAGAAATTTTAGATGTTCCCCCATAAAAAGGAGAGTGTCTCTGTGAATTATATCAAATATTATGGGTAGTGTATTTATAGTGGTGTTTGGGTCTATAAGACCTACAATTGTCAGGTACTTAGGCCATGTGCCTAATGGGCATATAGTTTAGTCATGATTCCCCATCAAACCAATTAAAAAGATGTGTTATAAAAATTAAATAATTTTTTTAGCATTTCAAATTTTTGGATAATGAGTTGGATTTATTTAGTCTACCCCTTTATGTTTTTTCAATGAGTTTGGTTCTTTAGGAGTCCTAGAGAATGTCTATTGGTGGTTGGAATCTTAAATGCTGATTTAAGAATGATTCATGTTGTTAAAGGTTTTCCCATAATAGATATGAATATAATAGATTGGGTTAGATCCTGATAAATTTTCATTCAAATCATCTATGTGGATCCATAATCTACATGGGGAGATCTTCAATGTGGAGCCACTAGCTTTGTGAAATCATCATCTATGTGAGATTAACTATGTGGAAACATAAATTATGTCAATCGTCTTTGTTGTTGATAAAAAAGTTAGCGATTAAATACATGATTCAGATATGTGGATGGATCATCTCTATGTATAATCAATGTGGATATATTGGGTGGGTGGATCTGCAATGTTAGTGATCGTCTACATGATAGATTTTCTAATTGAGTGATCAAGTACCTAGATTAAATAAGTGAGTGGTTAGCTACATAAGTCATAGAATATATGTATTACCCATGTCAGTGGTCATCTTCATGAGATATCATCTACGTAAAAAGGATACATTACTCTTTAGTATTAATGGAGATTTTTTCTATGTGGTACTTTAAAATAAGTGAAATAACAAACATTGATATTTTTTCTAGTTTCAGAAAAAATACCATGTGTGTCAATCTATGATCTGAATGAAGGGTTATAAAAGGCCGATTCAAGATGTATAATAATATATTTTATAGTATGAGATGGTTGTGTGTATAAAAAAATAATTTCATATAGAGAGTAAGGATATTTTTAATAGTTTGAATTAAATATTTTGTGATTTAAAATCCCCTTCATCATATATATTTTAACTTAGAAATAATGATATTTTCCATCATTATTCCCTAATATCATTCTCTCATGACCAAAAAATATATAAACATTTCCTTTTAGTCATGAACCTCTACTATATTTTGATAATGTTTCCTCCACTAGTGATTCCATCTTTTTTACTCCCCCTATTTTTTGTGTAGCGAGTCACACAATGCATATTCTTTCGGGTAGCAGATTCATTACTTCTCCTATATATTTATGTGGAATAATAAATTTATAAATTTATAGAAATTTGTATGTAAATGGAATTACCCAAATAAATAATAACTAGATTACTAAATAATTGGACCAAAATCGTCAGTTGTTTCATTATAATATAACAATAGTTTGCCTCTTATTTTTCTAGGTAGTGTTCACTTATACATTTCTTGTTAGCATGTTTTATTATTTTATGGATTATCATGTTGTTTCTAATGGAAATGGGTAAAGTATTTAACAATGGAATTAATTGATAATTAACTGTATAGAGAATAAAAATTCATTTTTAATGATTTTGGATTTTGTTATAATTTTATGATGATTAAATAAATATTTATCGAATGTTTGTTTACAATTTAATACCATGTGTCGATTGAATTTGATAATGAATGTAAATCATGTTGATTCATGTTCATGAATGGAATTAAAGGCATGTAAATAAATTTTAATTCAGTAGTAAATTATGAAAATAGAATATATTCCTAGAATAATATTTAATTTAATTTTATTATTATTTTAGTAGAATGCTGTAGATTTATTCCACCATTTTCCCAATGTTTTAACATGGAAAAACAAAATTGGATAATTCAAAATAGAATATGAACTTTTTGTTTGATAATGATACTATCAAGGGACTTAGTTCTCATGTACTATAGAATGTCATGTTCATTTTTTTCTGATCCATGATAGATCATTATGTATGAATGCTGGATGACTTTTTTAGGGATTACATATCCTTAATGATAGTGATTGTTTTAATTTTCCCTTGAAATTCACTCTTGATGTTAGGATGTGATATGATATGATTTTTTGAATGTTGGGCCTAGGATGGATGATGTGATATAATCCTAAAAAAAATAATGTGATATAGTACAGAGAGAGATAGATCACGTGGAAGCATTTAATTACTATGATGCTGAGGCACATGAAGATATAAATGTTGGTGTCGGGGATGACACTATAGATAATGGATTTTTATGAGGCCAGTCTTATACATTCATGATGTAA
Source organism: Viscum album (assembly GCA_963277665.1). Classification (NCBI taxonomy): domain Eukaryota; kingdom Viridiplantae; phylum Streptophyta; class Magnoliopsida; order Santalales; family Viscaceae; genus Viscum; species Viscum album. Next base: position 2,103,973,300 of record OY728132.1, read on the forward strand.
TTATTAATTATATAGTGAAGTGAATATATTTGATGGTCAATTTCAATATTTCTTGTTTTATATGCATTATTTTCACCCATACCTGAGACAACATGATGTGCATTGTTGCATGTTTCTTAAAAGTGTAAACATATGATCGTTTTGATAAATTACATCTAATTATATAATGTATTAATGTTTACCAAATACTTAACCCATGTGTTTCTCAATAATTGAATGAAAATGCTAGAATAATGTTAATATTTAGAATCTTTGGACTCAGTTCACGTTAAGCCTTGAGGGATTGTACTATATTAAAAATATTAAATTATTCTAATTAAAAATATTTATCTTTTTTAATTATTGGATAATTAATTAATTAACATAATGTAAATTTAATGGTAAATGAATAAATGAATTTAATATAGCTCTTTAAATGCTAGTGTTCTTATGGTATACCAATTCATAGTAGTCTTGGAATAGTGTTTAAGTGAAGTTAGTTATAGTTGAGTCCAAGAATATGTCATTCCCATAGTGTGGTTTTGAGTTGTATTATATGCTATATATTCTATGATTTCATAGTCTACTATCCCATGTAATTTAGGGTGACTGAAACACAATAGACCCTGGGAATGTGTTTTCCTGAACATCTGAATGGGGGTATAAATGCTTGACTACACCATCTCACCCCATTCACTTTTCATGGATATTATATGTACTAGTATTCCTGGTGGTCAGTTTCTCAAATATGATTGTAGAGGGAGGTGAAGGATTATGGTTATTTCACAACCATGATTCTCTTAATATAGTATATAAGTGATGATTATAGGAATGGAATGATTGGGCGGTGATCGATTTAGGTTCCTTACATGGTGTATGGGTTTTGATGGCTTATGGTATAACACTCCATGTACGGTACATGCCATTTGGTTTGTGGTGGCTTTACAAAACTACATGCATAATATATCATGATGTAATATGGGATGATATGGGGATGTGATGCCTGAGTTTCATATTCTATTACGTTTCCCAAGAATGTGTGTGTGCTAACTTATTTTGGGGAGAGATAGATGAGGAACTTCGACACTGTAGAAGAGTGACAACCCATTAGGGAGTGGGAGTGGGGTACTAGTGATGTTTCCTTATTAAATAATATTCTCTCTTGTATGTGATTCTTATAGAGTGTTAGTATAACTACTGAACACTTTGTTAATCATTAATTCATAATTTATTATATTAAATTAAATATGACACAACCCAATTTATTGAGAAGTATAATGTATTTCGGAATTAGGTACATGAAATATCATCTTGAAGATGATATATAATATCATTTTTAAAACTTACATAAAATGCCTCTAAAATTGTATGCCTTTTAAAACTACATGGGATATCCTTGGAAAAAACATAAGAATGGGATGAGATATAAATACAAAAAATGGAATAAACATGGAATCAGTGATACAATTTATATTATAACAATATTAATGAGGAACAAAAGGAACATAAATAATAAGGCATGATATAGCATGATAACCATAACATGGGATATGTTGAAAAACATAAAACACTGAATCATGAACTTAGGATAAGGATAAATCAACAATAATTCATGGTGGAGAAGTAACATAAAGGAATATGGTACACATCTATCCAACCAAGACATATCATGATACTAAACATTACCCAATGGAATGAATTTCTATATGGGTTCTCCCATCATAATCATTTCATTATCATGCTTAAGTGTGCCACTTATTTTCCTTCATAATTTATTCCATTATCTGAGAATGTATATTTAATACATGTATATCCCCAATAAATAATTATATGTTCATAAATGTGAGTAACCTTGATAGAATAATTGGTATGGTATTCACTACACATTTTTTGGCATAGAAAATCGTGGTAGAGTTTCAGCAGCATAATAACGTTATATAAAAACTCAAAAATTTTTTTGATGAGAGTGAAAGGGATATCTAATTATTTGGGTGTAAAATTGGAAATAATAGTTACATGTACATGTGTATCCCAATTTTTTAAAATTTTAAAATGAAGGAATAAGGTAATGAAACAACATGAATAGAGAAAAAGATCATTACGAAATATCAACTTGGTAAAAGGAGTATATACATCAACATGGGAGGATTAATGAGAGTTCAAGGAATAAATAATAATTTATAAATAAAATTGATTGTAAATAGAATATCGAATATCCAATCCCATCCTAAAAAAATTAAATGTAATCCACATAACATAAAAGGAGTTCTTGATAAAATATGAGAGTAGAATATCTCTTATGAAATGTTGGCATAGTAACATCTTATGTAAGGGTGAAAATAAGGGATGATAAATGATTCATAATTAAAATGAAAACACTTGGATAATAAGGTAATTTTTATAAATTAAGGAAAATAATCCAAATTTAAATTAACATAACTAATTACAAAGAATAAGGTTATTGAATTTCAAAGGGTAAGAGGAAGTTGAGGATCCTTTACCTGAGTTTGTGACCCCAAAGGTCTGAGAGTGGAAGAATTAAAGATTAGAGAAACATGGGAGGACCCTATGGATTCTATTTCATATTATATATGTTCTCCACGGTTATTGAGATAATGAAATTTGATCTTGGGTGGGTTTATATAGGAATGAGTGATATCATTATTGTTATGGTTTTGGACACTACAAAATAAATTATCCGAAACCACAAAACATCCAATGGTTTTTCCAATAGTTTCTACAAAATGAAATTGTTTTATTAATTTATAATTCCAAGGGCCCAACATATTAACATATTTCCATTGGTTATTTCGAGGTGAGTAACCCTCTTAATGAATTTTTTTTAATATCAATAAATATATTATAAGTATTGATAGATTCAAATTTGATATAAAAAATTAATAATATAAAATTAAAAGAACATTATATTATAGTGAAAATAGATATTTGGTTTTGAAACAACTTATATTACTTTTTGTATCACTTTTGGTTCATTTTGATCTTATAAAACACATAGTATTTTTATACGGTGATTAATTTTTACCCGAAAATTCGACATTCTAATAAAATTATAAAAAATTCTCCAATGGATAATTTACATGTACATATTATAAGAATAATATTAATTTATTCTAAATAATATTCTAAATATCTATATTTATATATTTAAAATGAAAAACAATATTTATTTAGAAAATTGGGATTTTCCACAATAACATTTTTTTTAATCCCATATAAAAATTACATTTGACTTAATAAAACTACAATGATAATTAATATATAATAATATTTTATTAAGAAATATTTTTTAAAAATATTTTTTATTTTAATGATCCATTATTCCCCATAATAGACTTCTGAATGGTATTTAAATATTAACTAAAAACACTATTTGTGTTTTATTGAATCAAAGTAAAAATAATTTATAAAGTTAAATTAGTAGGATGTAAATATATTCATTGTTCTATAAAAAATAATGTGAGTACTCATATTTGATGAGTCTTCTTGTGTATCCCATTAATAAACCAGAAAATACCTTAATGGTAAGGTCTGCAATGGTTGGAATTTCATTGGGTCATTCGGTGAAAATGGGTTGGGACATGATCTTGATGACATTGAAATTATACTATAAACAGTTTTTGTCATGCTTAATTTTTTTAGATATCATATCGATATTGGTCAAGTTAAAATCCATGGAATGAAATGTCCCTCAGAATCATTGATTAATGTGCTTCATACAGTATGATCCTACTAGTTGAGGCCATTAATTTCATTGTCTATCAAAATTGTATATTCTAAAACCTTATATTTATACTAATCCCCCAATCACTGTTCAACCACTATATTATTAATGGTAATAATACATAATGTTCTTTTAAATCTTATAGTAATAACAAGACAATCTAATTTCATGTGATTTCAATAACCATGTTATATAATAATATATTTAATAAAAATAAAAGTATAATTTTATTTATAATAGTTTGTGTCAATAAAATCACCACACTTAAAAAATATTCACCCTAGAAATGTTCATTTCCATAGTAAAATAGATGAGGGTAACTCTGCTTTATAACTTACTTTGATTCCCACATTGATTATTCAATCATGTGGTTTCTCCACAACACTTTGGCCAGAAGAATTGTCTTATTTCATATAAAATTTTCCCTATGATCTAAGATCCACACCATCTACTCCTCATAGTAAAGTTAATTATATAATGGTATCGTATCATTATTCAGTACTTTGAGGGGTCTGGTATTTAAATTCTCTACTCGGATATATGGAATACATCATGTACTTATGATAGATTTCTAGTGAGTGAAAGTCTATAAACAACCGCTATGATGTGATCAAGGATAATAGAAGAAACAATGTACGTTGGAATAAGCTTTCCCTTTTTCCCAAATCTCATAAAATTTTTCAATGGGGATATTCAGAGTAATAACAAAACTCCAACATAAACCTCTATGTCTTGTTGAAGATTTATTTATAGTTCTTTTCTCGACAGGGAGTAGATTTGATGTGCTATTGAATTGTTTTATCCTTATTCCCCACTTTATCATCCATTTAAGGACCTAATAGATTTCATTTTCATACAAAATCCCATGATGAATGTGTTATAAACCTCTTCCCATAATGGTATTCCTGGGGAGTGATTTGGATGATTGAGTATAAAATTTTGCTGTTAGAGAACTTGTCTAGAGGTTGATTTTTGTCCCATCTACATTTAAAGTCAATCGATCATGCTCTGAATATGTCATAATGTGTCTCGATAATATACTCAAATTATCTATCAGTTTGATGGTGATAAGACGTACATATGTTTATCATATTTTTTGGATCCTGTTGAATATTTTCAAAAACATAGAGTTGAATCATGAATCTGAATAAAAATCAATTGATATTGATACTTCATAAAGCCCCAAAAATTTTATAATATATATCTATGAAATTTTATATAGTTATCAATCATCTTGAATTACAGTGAAGTGTTTATTATTTTTTCGAAAATCTATAAAACCCCATATATAATTGTTTCCTAAGGATGTATTTGGAGCTTTGGTGAAAAATTCACTAGTGGTGCATTCCGATTTCCTAATTGGTATGGGTAATGGTTTCATTGTCTCTATAGTCTTCTTCCATTCAAACTTCATATGCAAACATACCATGAATATTAATGTATATTTAGTGATCTCATTCTTCGTGTTGTACCACCAATAGGGATCTCAGAGATCTTGATACAACATTATGCTTAATGGGTGAATGAATAATGATGGACTTTGTACAATATTCAATAGTTCCCTATTTCTATAAGGATTTTATGGAACACATGTTTTTTTCCAAAATATCACATTTATTTATTTAATAACAATGAACTCCTAGGATTTTTCTATTTCAATATAGTTTCTACTTTCTCCAAAATGTTTACATCACCATTTTGAGAATTGATTAACTTTTTGAGAAGAAACAATTGAGAAACAATTTATGAAATGATTGATGATGATTCTTCATTTATGATTTCCATGTCGATCCTCTTCAGTAAATAAAATATTAGTTTATTCAAAATTATCATAAATTATAAAATATCATGATCATTTCAACTTATATTTTATAAATAATTATTTTTTACCATGATGGTTGATTATTGTGATGTCCCAATCATTGATGTTCTTTAACAATTTACACGAGGACATAGTAATATCTTTATCTGTGAATATATATCTGATTCTCTTATTATCATTATATATATCACACTTCTCCCCATAATGATAATGTCATTGTATTTTCAATGCTAATATTACAACATCCTGCTCAATCTCAATTATGGGATAGAATTTCAAATTATCATTCAGCTACTATAAGGTATAGGTAATAACTATTTCATTTTCATTAAAAAATTTCCCAATCCATTCTCTGATGCATTATTGAATGCTACAATAAGTTCTCCCCTAGTTGGTAGTTTGAGCACAAGGTAAGTGAAAAGCCTACTTTTTATCTCTTTGAAAATTTATCCACATTTATCATTCAAATATATATTGACTCCCTACCATGTTATTTTGTTAAATGGGTTCAACAATTGTGAGAAATTTCTCCCATATTGGTGATAATACTCAGATTTACCATGAAAACTATTGACATCTGTCACATTTTTTTAACTTGACTATCGATAGATTTATTTTTTCATTGAAGTTTCTAGAAACATCCAACATATTATGATGATATTTCCTAATAATGATAATTCCATCAACTATTAATCACACATTCTGTACCTGCACGAATGATTCGAATTGCGTAATGTCATTAGAATAGTGGTCAAATCCTCCTCATATTCCTCCTTTATTTTAGAGTATTTTATGATATCATTTTTAAAGGCTACCAATTTTTTAAGGTAATCTATATTGACATTATTCATCATATCCATGAATATTAATAGATAATTTGTGTGTCTGAATAGAATTTCTATGAACACATAGTTCTCATACCATGTATGAAAAGAGGTCATGGGGATATCTTCCTTTTTAACCATTACTTGATTATTTCCCAGCCAATGATATATAATGGATAAAAATTGTTCTCCATGTAATTGATCAAACAATTCAGAAATCTGTGGAAGATGATACATGTTAATTATTGTTTTTTTGGAGCTTAAACTAATCAATGAAAAGGCACATTGAACCATCCTTTCCATGACAAGGAGGAATGGTGCTTGTCATGGTAAAGCAGGTGGGCATATAAAGACTTTATCCACATTCATCGATAGTTGTTTCTTAAGCTTTCCATGTTCCCAAAAATACATTCAATATAGTACCTTATATAGTAAGAACATCCAATGTATAATATTGATTGATAATTCAGTCACACAGCTATGAGTGAGACTGAGAAATTCCTAACAAAATACACTCATGTATTCCCTCACAGTAGTCATCTATTCGATAATGTCATTCCTCTATACTCTGCGATTTGATCTAGATACAATTTCTCAGAGGGAAATAATATCCATTCTTGGGATGAATTTCTATTGAAGATGCATCATCCTCCATGAACTTATATAGAATCAGGGGTCAATTTTCCATATGAAAATTGGTTTCTATTTTTTGGAAATTTATAATAGCACTATATATAGAAATCTTATCCATGCCTAGAATTGTATAAAATTCCAATAAAGTTAGTATGAAATGGGTTTCTATTATTTTCATCTCTCATATTCTGTCAATGAAGGATTTATATAAATTGGATGAAATAATTTCACCATTTTCCATTTTAATAGATATATATACTTCCATGTCCTGTGGTGGAGTTTGAATTGTTCTACAAATCATTCATTTTATGATGAAATTCATTGATTTGGAATAAAATAATTTTTTCTCTATTAATGAATGAATATTTAGCTATCTCTCACCAAAAAATTGATGGGAATAACATTATATGTAGTGAAGGAAAAATTTATCCCTTTGTTCCATAGAGGTTATTGGTAGCATCTAAAATCTCTTGACATAGATAACTTATTTGAAAAGTTCCATAGTTCTTTAATGTGGTATCAATTTATAATGTGATGATGGTTTACTAGATTATTCATTTCCTATATTAAATTAGTGGGTTTCTCCATTCCAAAAAATTATTTAGGTGTTCTTCCTTCCCATAACTAAATAATTTCTTTTTCACTATTAGAAAATTTCCATGGTTCATTTTTCAGTACCTTTGACAAGTGGGATGATGAAATTTCTTAGCACTGCTAGATTTCATGATCAAAATTCTTGAATTAAACTTCACATTAGGCTTTATATCCTTGTTAAGAATATGAGATTCATCGATCTCAATCATTCCATTGTGGAAACATTAGAAAACATATTCATAGCTATCGAGTAATGGATCACCAAATAAATTCACGGACTTGGTTTTATCACACCAAAAAATGGTCAACCTTTTATTTGGGGGGTAATGATAAATTCGTTGAATTTTTTCAAAAGATATGTAATGTTTTATTTATAGAACCTGATATATACAACCCATGTTTTATTTTGGGAAAGTATGTACCTTTCTATTTTATGTCATAGGGTGTGAGGAAAATATTTATAACAAAAATTCCTCAATTCCTTCTACTCCAACACATTGATCTATTCCTATGGATTTATATTTTTGATAAATTTCATCCACTGATTAGATTCCCCCTTCATATTATAAAAATATAGTATAACCTTCTCTTGTTTCAAAAATTAATTTATTTTAATGATCTCCGAAATAGATTTGATCCATTTTTTCATAATTAAGGGATCTGATTATCCATTGAATGTTGGAGGATATTGTCACATGAATCACTATATTTTGGATTTCTGTCTCTTAGAGGGGTATGGGTACTCTTATTGATCTTGAATTCAATTATAAACTTGATTTTGTTGGTAAATTATCTTTAAAACATTTTTTGTTCCCACGCCCATCGAGTTCGTAATTTCGTTGTGTTTGTAATCACATTTCCCTTCACATTGTTTGCTAACCAAATTCATCCTATTTATGACCATTGGATTGAATTAAAAAAAAGTAGGGATGATTATCAAAAACTATTAAGCATATAAAGGTTAATCCAAAAAAAATAACGGGATAAATTATAAATTGAATTTATTTCCTCAGTTTATGGATTTTTAATCTTAAATATATGCTATCCACGATCTATTTCTTAAAATGCGGTTTTATTGTAAATTTTTTATACCCTTAATAATGGTTGGAAATGGGCAAATGAATTCAAAAAATCATATCCCACAAGAGTGTCCATCCAGGTATGCAATAATTCATGTTTTTATATACTTGGTTACTCTAAGATAGGCTTGAAACGCCTTGTTAGAGATGTTTCTCCTCAGTAAAACTATTTTGGAACCACATCCATTTATATTATCTTTACAGGGATCTACTATCTTGATAATCCATTTACTCTGCAATAACATAATTTTATGTGTGTATTATTATACATATTCTTATCCCTAGGTCTTTTACAATATATTTTTAATCGAAATCCATGAAATAAGTAAACTTCTCATTTAATTGCAACTGTAAAAACATAAACGTATATTATATGTTAATTGATGATTTAATACATAAAACTGAACATAATAAAAACCATAGTATTGAAATTTTTTGGGTAATTAGTTATTAGGTATGTGGAATAACATCTTGATCATGGGATACAATAACATTATTAAATCTTCATTAACATGATCATAAAATTCAACAGATTTGAAAACTACATGGAATATTGTTCAGGAAAAAAACATATGAATTTTGTGGGATCTAAATCACACTAAGAGAATAATCATGGATTATTTGATACATGTAATACAAAAATAATATCAATTTTGAATAGAAAGAATATGAATAATAATTCATTATATAACATCATAATCATATCATAGGAAATGTGGAAACAACTTAAAGCACTGAATCAAGTACATATGTCAAGGATAAAGCACCAATACATCATGGGGGACAAAGACTCATAAAGAAATAAGGTACACCTCTTTCAAAACATGACATTCCAGGGTATAAACATTACCCATTGTGTTGATGTGCTATCTAGGTGCACACATCATGATAATTTCATTCTCATACTTAAGTATGCCACATTGATTCATTCATTGTAATTTATTCCATGATCATGGAAAGTAAATTAAATAAATATAATTCTAAAATAAATTATAATTTTTTTCATAAAACTGAATACCTTGGTTTAAATAATGGTCATGGTATTAATTACACAATTGTTTTGTCATGGAATATCATGGTGATGATTTGGCTGCATAACGACGTTACTTAAAAATCATAAAAATTTATGGTGAGAGAAATAGGGGTCTATAATTACTTGTAAGTCAAATTTGGTCTATTAAGGACATGGAAAAATAATATCCCAAAAATATAAATATGGAAATACAATGCACAAGGTAATAAAGAAACATGAATAGAGAAAAGAATCAATTCAAAATTTCATCATGGTAACATGCGTACATACAAGATCATAGGATCGTATTGAGAGTGATAGGAATCCCTCATAATTTATAAATAAAATGGAATTTAACGTTAATATATTATATTATATCCCATAATAACAAAATTAAATGTAATATACATAACATAAAATGAGTTATTTATAAAAGAGGAGATTGAAAGATCCTTTATAGAATTTCATCATAGTAACCGCTTATGTAAGGTTCCAAATGAGGGAGGATAAATGAGACATAATTTAAATGACATCAATTAAAAAGTTTGATACTTTTTATAAATTAATGGTCATAAAACCAATTTAAACTCCAATATCTAATTTCAAAGAAGGGGATGGAATTTGAAAGGATGAGAGGAGGGTGAAAATCTTTTTCTTGAGAGTGTGACTCCAAGGGCATGGAAGGGGCTAGTTAAAAGATTTGGGTATCTTTGGGAGGACTCTATGAAGTGGTTTGAAGGTTATCGTCTTGATAAAAGTATTCTTAGTAATGTTACATTCGAGCATTGGTGGGATTATATTTGAAAGGATGTGTACTTCTCTATTATTTAGGTTTCGGATTCTACAAAATAAAATATGAGAAAACAAAAACCATCCCAATGTTTTATCCCATGGTGTCTTCCAATGGGTATTATTTATTTTATTTTAAAATTCCATGGGAATAAGTTATTATAATATTAACCTAGGTGATGTGGAGGTCAGTCACACTCTTAAATAAATGATTTTAAAATATTAAAATATATTATAAGTCTCGACGGAAAAATAATGGATTGAAATTACAATACAAATAATTATAAAATCAAATTGTTTTAAATTTAAAAAATAGTTTTGGTCATGGATCTGGTTTATATTACTTATTATATCATAATTGGGTCACTGTGATGTAATAAGACAAAATGTATATTTATATCAAATTTATTTTTTATATGAAAATTTGACTATCTTAAAAAATTTCTAAAAATTTACCATTGGATACTTTAAACATCAACATTAAAAAATAATATTCATTTTATCTACACAATTTTATTAATATGCTACTTTTCACTATTAAATAAAAAACTGACATTTATTAAAAATAACTGGTTTGTTGACAAATACATTTTTTCAAACCCTTATAAAAATTGTAGTTGACTTCATAATAAATATATGATCATTTATTCATAATAAATTCTTTATAATAATATTAATTTATAATATATTATTTAATAAAATTATCCATTTATTTTTCAAAATAGATTTCTTGGTTTATATAGATTATTGAATAAATTTTTTGTGTTTTATGGAATAAAACTAAAAATAATTTATAATGCACAAATAATAGGAAGGAAGTATATCTATTCTTATATAAAAAATAATATACATACTAATATATCTAGGTACTTGTTTTATATATATTTAACAAGACAAGAAACACTCTATGGGTAAGGTGAACAATGATGGGACTTTAATGGGGCAGTTATGCAGACATGGTTTTGGTCATTGATCTCAATGATCTTGACATTTTCCCGTAAACAGTTTCCCTCATTCTTAAGTTGTTTCATCTGAACATTGGATTGGTTAAGATAAATTAAAAAAAAATTATCTCCTTCATAAGCTTCTATTAATTTGATTCATAAGCTATGATCTTGCAGGTTGGGGACATCACTTCCTTTTTTTATGAAAATTTGATTTGTACAACCCTATATTTATAATAATCATGTTGTAACTGTTTGACGACTATATTATAAATGGTATTAATACATAATGATATTTTAAATACAATGTGAATAATATGAAAAAAATTGTCATGTGTTTTCTATAATCATATTCTATAATTATTAAATTAATAAAATTTAATGAGAAGATATATTTTCAATAGTTCTGGTCATGACAATTAGCCATAATGATTCTAACAGCATATAATGTCAATTTAAGTGATGAATTAGTTTCATTTTAATTTACTATGCATTAGAGTGAATTATTTATCACTTATATGAGAGGAATTGGGGATGATCCTACAAAATATATTTTTTATCACTCTATGTATATATAAACTATTTTTGGTCAACTGTAGAAGGATTGAGATCAAGCTAGATATTAATTGCTCATGGGTTAGTAAGAGCTACATGGCCTTTATAGTATATATCATCTTTATCATTTGGTACATTTAGTGATCATTACAAATTTTATAGTACTATATAGAATTGTATATTTTCAGATGGATTTCATTTATTGATTTTTCATAGTAGTTGGAGATTGGTATATAATTTTTATCAATCTCTTATGAAGGTTCTCTTACTAGATAATTCCATCCATATGTATTTTTAATATACCTGTAGTGTTAGCCACCAGCTTAGGGTCGACTAATGTTTGGACTGGGGAAATAACCATCCATATTTCTCTCATTTTATTACTAGGATGGGTACTCTTTAGTGGGTGTGGTCATGAAAAATGAGTTTAACAAAACACCAGAATGTTTATCAAATATATGGATGATCAAGTAATCTATAATACATGAATATTAAGATATATGTTCTTATTTATGGTTCTGTTAATTACTCAAAATAAATTTTAAGAATATAAAATGAATCATGACATACAAAAATTAAATATAAACATTACCATTCCATCATATTTGTTATATATTTATATATATATATATTGATGTTTTTGATTCTGGAACAATCAACGTAAGAAAATGAGATAATGCTCAAATTTTGGCATTATGTATTTTTATTTCTTGTGAAGATATATATCTGAAATAATGTGTTGGATTCTTTTATCATGATAATATATATGATCTTGAGGCTTAAAATTAGTTTTTTTGATTGCATTATTCATGATGTATGAAAAAATGTGTGTTTTTTACAAATTATTTAGTAAACTATAGGTTATTTTTTCATATTTGGAATTACTAATATTTTAGGTATATGGAATAATTAGAATAATAAATATCATACTTTATTGAATTCATTTTCAATTCTTTAGGGTTAGGATATGTGCATGTGGTTGGGTATATTATTTGTCATGGAATAATTGAGAGCTTAAACATGATAGGAGTTTCCATTCATATCATGGGTATGATATCTCGGTTCTTAATTAAGATAGACTATAGAGGTTTATGTCCACTAAATGATGAAACATATGATGTATTTATTTATCAATTTTGGTACATGTGATGTTTTCATCCATAATGGTGAAAGACATGTGATGTAGTAATAAACATTAGATGTATATAATTGAATAATTTAGAATATAAGAGTTAGGCATATGGAATCAAAATAATGCATTTACCATTCTCAATTAATGTATTCAAAAAAGGGATAATAGTTAAATGTATTCATATATATATGATTCTATATGTGAATAAAAGTTCATGAAAAAAAATCAATTATAATAAGTAAAAAATAATATCCTAAATAAAATATATTACAATTCACACATCATTACACCAATTCCTCATGTTTTTTAAGTAAATTATTTTAATATTATCAAATTATCTACATTTATACATTCAAAATTCATATATTTAAATTTTCTTAATTTTTGGGAATTTTATAAAATTGTTGTTTTTAATCGAATAATGAAAAATGAATTTTTTAAATTATTGAATCTATTTTGACATATTAATGATATAGTTATGATTTAAAATATATTTAATATTTAACATAAAAAATATACATCTATAGAGAAAAATAAATCATTTAAAATTAATATTTTGAAATAATAAATAAATTCTTGAATTTTTGGAAACCATGTTATACTTAATTCTAAGATTCTTTTCCTTTCATGTAAATATGTTTCTGAATAGTTCCATTCAGTTATGAAATGGTATAAAATATTAAAAAAAAATCCACTCTTTTAGAATGTATCTATAGTTCTCATGGGAATAAATATAATATATAAATTTTTCATAGAATAATTTTGATAGTTAATAAATGAATTTACAACATATGTTTGTGTCAAATTAAGGGTCAATTTATTAAATTTTTTTCTTTGATTATAAATTGAATCTAAAGAAATGGTTTTACTATTTTGATCAAAATATTCCATTATTGTAATAAGATAATTTTTTTTTGTTATAAAAATGTGTTTCTATGGTAAAATTTTATCACTAGGGAAAAGTTCAACAGGATAAAACTAAGGGTATAAATAAGGCGTGAGGCATAGAATTTTTCAAAACAAAACATGTCTATACAGAAAATATTTATTGTATTGTAAAACTATGTTATCAAATCATCAATATATTTCTAGTTATATGAATCATTCTTGTCAAATTAAATTATATTTATTTTATGAATTATAGTATTTAAAATGTGTCACCCCTCTCAAAAAGAAAATATTCCCTTCACCACCTCACTTCCACACATATTTTTACCACCTTGTATAAAAAAATATATGAGGAAATTCATTAATAACACTATGTTTTCACATCATATTAGACTCATTATTCCAAAATAACTATTATTTGATTTTTTTTGTAGAGACCTGATAGAGGAAATCCATTAAAGTGGAAATTGTTTTGATCATGTTCATTCATAAATATTTCATCATCAACCTCGTATAATTATATAGTAATAATCATAAAATAATATAATTTTAACAATTATTTCAATAAAATGTTTTAATTTTGTTATAATAATCATTATATATGTCCATCTTATCTAATGAAAAAAAAAATTATCCAAGTAATGTGTTCTTTACTGTCTCTCTGAATGAAATATATTATTACTCAATAATTACTTACATGGATAGTTATAAAAAATTATTTAATATATAAAGAAATATAATAATTTTTAATAATTTTGAATTTATAGGTTTTATTAATTCTTAAACGGTAATATATCTATATTTTTAATTATTCCATGTGGACCATCACAATATGTCTAATTATATTGATATAGATCACTATAACTATATTATAAACATATAATAAACCATAAATAACATTCTACTGTTCATGAAACCATATACAATGATTAGGGACTAGAGAGGTAGTACCAAAACATGTGTGGAGAATAGAAGTGTTAATAGAGAAAATATTTATTTTAATGATGAATCATTAATAAATAGTTAATAATAAATTATAATTTAATGGTAAATAAAAATAAAAATAAAAATATTATTTTTATATTTAATTTTACTTAATATTAATTTTTTATATAAGAGTCTAGATCATGTTTGATCATGTGGAAATCCAAGGTAACAATTTACTTTACCATGTAACATTGTATCCAAATTTTTTGTGTCTCAAAATATTTGAGGTGAATTATATATTATATATCTGAAACCTAAAATCCATTTTATTCTCCAACAATTTATTAATTTTTTTTTATTTTTATATTTCATTATTCCTTCTCTTTTTTACATAAATCAATAAAAATAACATTTATAAGAATATTTGACCATGGTTATCTATTTTGGAATTAAATCTATGATTTCTATATCAAAATACATTATCTTACTTCAATAATGTTATTTTATGTAAAAAAATAGTTTGTTATGGTAAATTTGAAAGACTTTTTTCTTACTATTAAAAAGATAAAAATAATAATTTAAAATTTTTCAAATTTAATTTTTTGTCTTTAATAATATACATGTTAAATGAATTTAATTTTTACATTTTCAAAATAAACTCCATTGAAACCCATCATGACCATTAATAAATACTTTTATTTCTTTTAATTGTTATTATTGATTTCAAATGTAATATTTATCCCCATTATTCAATGATATTTATTTTTATACCAAAATTAAAGTATATTACATTAATTAAGTATTTAAAAATAGATTCCATTTCACTTTTGTATATTTTTTTCTTTTATTCAAAATATTTCTTTATAAGCCTTGTTTCTATTTATGATTTTGTTATATAAAAATATTTTTCATTTATGTTTTATGAAATTATACCTGAAAACTCATTAAAAGTGTTTTTCAATTATTCTTATCATTATTTTATGATTAATATATAAAATATTAAATGAAGTTTAATTTTGAGGATTCTCATCCATTTTAATCACTACTTAATAAAAAATTGATATTACTACATAGAATTCATTTATTATGAATTTATATACATTTTTCATCCCATTAAAATTTATAAAATGTAATTGACATTGTGTACAATTCATGTTTTTATTTCATTAACATCCATGAATTTATGTATTATATAACTCTCCATAATTGTTTTGAAATTACATTTCTTTTTTATTTCCATGTTCTCCAGTAACATGGTAATATAAAAGATCATATTGATATTTCCTTAAAACATAATCCAATTGAGAAATATAGTTTTATTTAAAATATTCTTACTGTGGAATATATTATATTAACTAGGGAATATTAATATTATTTATATTCTAATTAATATGTAAGATTTTTAATTACTAATACATGTTTATTACGTGTTTTATTATACATTAAATACTTGAGATATACATTGAAAATTTTTATTAATGTTTGGGGATAATAATTTTATAGCCCCAAAATTCATTATATATATCTCAAAAGACAAAATAATTGGAATTTAATTCTAATTATTTTTTATTGCATGTATGGATATGTAGTTAATGGAAATTTCATGGTTGAATACTTGATAATAATATTAATAAGTTTGTAAGAATGGATTAGATCATTGTGAAATAATCTATTATAATATAAATGATTAATATACTGTTATTATACATATATATATTTCTCGATCATGTAGTTGTTTAAATGGAATATTTTTCTTGTATTCACTCGTCCATGTTGTTGATTCTTTATTTTTCATTGTAGTGCCTGTTGTATGAAACAACATATATAAAACTTCATAACCCCCTTTATTTTTCTTTCTCTAGGGTACTATGTGTAGATATTTTACATAATTATTAGAAGTACTATAAGAAATAATATGTTTTCTAATGTTTTTATGTTTTTTGTATTATTTTAATGTAATATGACAATAATGTTTGTAAATAGTATCCTAATATAAATTATTTGTTCCATCTCTTGTGGTGTGATATATTTTATCTTGTACCAATATAAGGTTTTTCTAACTGCCTATCAGTAACTGGAATATGGTTTGGTATAGTCTATATCAAATCGTGTTTAATTGAATCCTTGAGAAAAAGATTTGATACAAACACTAGAAATCATTAAGATTGTGATAACTATGTATAATTCTCAATATCATGTACCACCATGTGAATTTTTATGTTATTTTTATATATTAAAGATGTTATGATAAAGGTAGTGTATTCCATTATTTGGATATAGAATCCATTATAAATAATTGAATGAATATAAATTCCAATAATCGAGTGATTGAATTATTTCCTACAATAATCAACATGAGTTGTGTTGTAGATGGGAATATTATGTCCAAAATAGTGTAATTGACATAGTCTATAACCAATAACACTTACCATATGGATCAGTGTGTTGTTTCACAAGATGATTCATTGATTTAGGGACAATTTAGTGTTTGTTTCCTCAAATTTTAATGCACCTGCTAATTCATTATTAGCTAAAAAAGGAATCCATACCCTTGAAAAAATATTTCAACCATTGGGGATTAATGAAAGAAAGGATGTTATTTTTGGAAATGTATTGCTAAAGGTGGATGTGAATCGATATTTGTGAATTTTATAAAATAGGTTTCTAATGGAGGGATAAAAAACATAATGATAATTTGTGATTCATCAGTGATAATATCATAGTAAATAAGTTATATTTGACATTAATTATGTGTTGTTTTTTGGTTATTGGATGGTAAATATCTCAGATTAAACATCTGAAGGATAAGATATTTTCTGATCCTTCTTCAAAAATATAATTCATTGAATGATCCACACTGATGAATATTAATAAGATATATAGATTACATGGAATAATAGAAAACTGTTGATTATTTAGATGATATTTTTATCGATTGGTTAAATAATTAACTGGGTTGACGCATAAAAATGTAATGGTAATATTTTCAATAGAATGTGAAGAATTATTATGATTAGTTAAGGAATATATTGGTCAATGAACTAGGATTAAAATTAACATTGGTAGTGGAGGATTTTTGATATATTTTTTATTAATCATTTAAAGTATACAGATGTTTTCTTATATATAGTGATATAGTTTTTACATACACAACAAGCTATTTGAAAATTATTTAAATAAATAAAAAACCCATTATGTTGAGTAGGAAACCATAATCTCTTCCATGAATGTATAGAGAAACCCTCGTTTCAGTGATTGATTTGAGATATATATCGATCCCAAGAGTATGAAACACACAATGTAATATAATGTTCTCAAAATGATGAAAACAATTTGTTAGAAATAATCATAGACTATGATTTCTCAATAAACTACCAAAATGTAAGTGAAAAAAGGTAAATGATGTATTGAATCAAATGTTTCATAGAATTATGACCTTGATAAATATGAAAAATGATCTTAAATTTATGGATTTTTTAATATTAGTTATATTACTTTTTATTGAATAGGAAATATCACTACTTTTCAAAATTATTTCAAAACAATCCATACTAGAGAGGCTAATGAGTTACCAACATAATGGAAAGTGTTTATATAATAACATTCAAACCATAAATAATTGAATGATTATTGAAATAATTTTTAATGATTGGATATTAAATTATATGAAAATAATTTTCATTTCATGCATATATGAGTTTAATATGGATCTTCTAAATGAATCTCATAGTTTAAATTCCTATATAATCCTTCGAGATTTTAATTGGTAGAATAGTATGATGTGGAATATTCATGACCATGTATTATATTTATTGGTTTATAAAAAATTAGAGGTTCAGAAATGACATCCTAAAGGTGTCATGTAAATCTTCTTATAGAAATGTAAAAGTGGAAATATATTTTTATACACATTTTCAGTGGACTGCTAAAGAATATAATGAGGAATGGTTAAATGGGTTATTATTGATCACATTACAAATTCATCACATATTATCATTGTATTTAATGATCTAATCTTTTCGTTATACTCTTGACTCTATATCATGATTATTTGATAATTCAAGGTGAATATCTTTTTGATATATCTATTTAATAACCAATGATCATAATTAATTTTATAAAGAATATTTAAAAGTATATTAGTTTTGAGTGAGATTTGAGAAATACATGGATTCATCAAACCAATATAAAATGTGAATGACTATACAAATTTTATAAGAAATTTCAAGGTCATTCTCACATGACATTAAATGTTTATGGGATCAGTATTTTTCATTCTCTAGAATACTCTTATTATAAAATCATTTATTCCATAATTCTAAAGTAACATTATGAAGCATTTTCTGGGAATATATTTACAACAACATATTACTATGATGAAGCTATATTGATGTAGATTATACCATCAAAACTAATTAGGATTACATCTAAAAAATTGGGAACCTTTCAAACTAATATTTAGATGGCTCAAAAATGACATAAGAATAAAAAATATATTCAAAGAAATAAATTGTAAATTCATATTTGGGATGACGTTTTCTTAACACTCCCTCCATAGAATGGAGTTATATGGTTTTGTATGAAATGGAAGAATTGTGTAATGTTAATCAAGCCTTTGTATATTTAAAAAATTTACTATTGATTTAAATTTGTCAATTTCTCCCAATAACTATCAATTGAATGGTTGGTTATATAAATAATTTTTTTGGAAGTAAATACCAAACCAAATACTTGAACTCAAAATTGTTGAAATTGAGTTGGAACCTAATTTATATTATTTATACATTCTTATCATCATTCATATCATAAGAATGGAATCATTGTAGAATATGACCAATGAATTGGTAAATGAACATTTGATAATTTATAAGATAATGGAGGGTCCATGGTAACCTATGAAAGTAGTGATGAAAAAATAATTTATTTTTGTGAATAAATAACGATA
Source organism: Viscum album (assembly GCA_963277665.1). Classification (NCBI taxonomy): domain Eukaryota; kingdom Viridiplantae; phylum Streptophyta; class Magnoliopsida; order Santalales; family Viscaceae; genus Viscum; species Viscum album. The sequence goes on from OY728132.1 coordinate 2,103,993,165, forward strand.
ATTTAGATGATTAAATTATTGAATAGTAGAATAATATATGACCCGATATTTATTTATAGTATGTAATCATTCTAATCAAAATAAACTATTTCATGGTGACCATTTTATTATTTTAGTAAAAATTATTTTTATACATTTTCAAATATATATTGTGTGATATTGAATTATTTTTTGAATTCATAATTTCAAAATTATAATAGGGTTATTTTTGGGGACATTTCAAATTTGGTTGATATTTAACTGAATTGCAAAACAACTATTTTTTCACATACAATATCTATTATTGAATCATTATGATATAGTTCAGACATTAAAATTTATGAAATGATTTTCATGAAAAAATCAGTTATGATGTTATATAATGAATTTAAAAACTAATATGTTGAATATTTAAATCTATTCATAATATTTTATATAATAATATATATTTTTTGTGATAAAAACTTATTTTACCATAGTTGATAATAATTGAGTTGTTAGGAGTATCCATTTAGTTTTGGGATTCAATAAAAATCACATAAACATAAATTTTTAAAAATAGAGACCATGATTTTCATTTCTATCAATACTAACAAAGATTTTAGTGTAATTTTTTAAAATCATAAATTCCAAAATATTTAGAAACTAGTTTTTTATGTTAATCGTATTTTTGTTAAAATAAAAATGTACTTAATTTAGAATTTGAATATTATAAATAGGTTTTAATATTTATAATTAAAATATACATATTTTATATCATGTTCAATTTCATTTTGATCATAAAAATTAGTTTACATGGTATAATATTTCCCCATGATAATGTTTAAATGGGTTAATGATAAGGTTAAACAGTTGGATATGGATTAAAATATAACAAAAACATTTCCCTAATAGATTAGTTTTTCATCTTCATAACATCAACTATTAAATCTTTAAATATTTTATAATTGGTTCTAACTTAGTAAATAAATAGATTTATACTATTTTACGGTTTTGAGTATTTACAAAATAGTCACCCCTCACTTCTAAAACAATACCTTCATTATCACACTTAGACACAGACCTTGAACACCATATATTGATAAATACATATATAAATCCATCTAAACCTATAATATTAATTTCCATGAGTTCTGATCTTCAAAAATACTGATCTATTGAAGCATAAGGAGAGATCCAAATAAGGATATCGAATGAAGAGGTAATTGGTTTATCCAAGATATTTTATGTTTCTATTTTTATAGAACTCATGTATATAATCATTATCTATAGTAACATACAATAATAATTATATGTAATATACTAAAAGGATATTATTTTTCTGTAATAACCATTATCTACTTCCCTTCAATAAATTGAAAATTTGAAATATCGCCAGTGTGACATGCCAATTATGACAACATGAACAACATATTTCATTTTTCATCACATTCTTATACGATGGTTCTAAAATTTTTTTTACAATATACGTATAGATAAAATAAAATAATTATTATCAATATGAAATGTTTTCATAATTATGTAGTGTTAATATGTAAACATGTGTTAATTAAATTATTACTTTATTAAAAAAAATCCATTTTTGAAAAAACATATTATTATGTGTTAAGAGAATAATTTCAGTGTATGTTCCATGAAATTACCATTGGACTATATAATTATACGTAAAAAATTAACTGAAATTTAATGAACAATTTTGGAGATAATTTTACATTGACTTGGGAATAAAGACTAGAACAATTAAATCAAAATTGTACGTGGAAGATAAAACTTCTAACAATCCATTCTTGATTTTAACAATAAATTATTTATGAATGATTAATGATAAATAATCTATCTTTTATAACATGTACGATAAAAGAAAATATATTTTTTATATTGATTTTAAAAAAATTTAAATTTATCAGATAGTAGTTAATATCACATTCAACCATCTAGAAGTCCAATGTAAAAATTTATTATACATTATAACTTTTTATCAAGATTGATTAATTTTTTTTAATAAAAATTAGCGGATTTATATGTTATTTTTTCTAAAAAATAAATTTTCTTTCTCCTCATATTTTTTCCACGTTTTTAACGTATTATTTCATGTTTTGTTTTAATTGGTATTCAAATGTTACTAATTGATTTTTTAATGAAAAATCAACCTTATTTCTACTTTTCAGTTTGGAATCAAACTTTTGATTTTCAATAATAATTATTTATATTTTTGAATTTAATTTTTCATAATCGAAAGAATTCATAAGAAAATCGATATTAAATTAATATTTTAATTCAAAAATTTTAATGGAATATTTACCCATTTTTCATACATGTCATTTGGTTCATTATTTAAAAAAACATAAAAGAATCCACTTAAAAAATTTACTATATAAAGAATATTTCCCATTTCGTGGAACATAATTCCCAATTTTCAATCCTTTAAAATTTTTTATGTTTTGACAATGTATTATCTATTTCTATTATTCAATGGATTTTTATATTTTTTGACAATTTTTTTTATTATTTTAAATTTATATTATTTCAATTATATATATATACTAATATTATACATGATGTTTTACTTTTTATGTGTAGTTTTTTTTCATATTACATTATCATAAATTATTTAACAAATAATTTATTTAAATTATCACTTATAACTAATGAAAAGATTCAAGGAATTACATTGAACTATATTTTTTTATGTTGTAAAATAAAAAATATTGGTATTTCATGTGTGTTCTTCAATTTTACTCTATATATGGTAAAATAAAATTTCACTTAAATGAACTATTTATCATGAATTAATATTATTCATTCATCCCTTACTAATATTTTCTTTATGCATTATTAATTTCACAAGTTCATTTTTCACTTCATTCACTTCCTTGATGTTATGTTTTGTAGAAATATTAATCATTATTTAGATATGAATTTTCTCCATTATAACCATTTTCTCTATTAATACTCATACATTCAATATAATGTAGAAATTTTCTTATTATTTAACCATGATACATATGGATTATGATAATGGAGGCCTAGTTGAAAATATATTCTAATCAAAAGTGAATACTGAAATTTTATATAATTGATTTATTATAAATATTAATGTAATACTAAGGTATATTGATTTTTTATTAGATTTTTCGTACAATCAATTATAAATGAAATAGACCTAATTAGTGATAGGGATGACCAATAATTATATATTCCCTAGTTGCATTGGTAGCTCTCATTAGAAAAACTAGTTGGAATGATGTAATTAATGTTTATTTATTTAGTATATGACATGCCATTTATTGGAAATTTCAATATTGAGGTCACAATGGTAAAATTGAGACGTCTAACATTATGTATTACACCATTGAAAAATATGTTTTTATACTCTATGTGAAAAATTTGTTATTATATTCCGTGGATATATTTCATTCTCATCTTTATTGATTATATGGAATATGTATCAATTAATCATTATAACCTATTTTTTATACGCCCTATATATTCATGATATCTTAAACCATATTCATTCCCTTTTAGGGAATATGAGCTCAAATTTTATTTTTTTTCACTCCCCATGGTATAATTAGGGGAACCAATCAAATAATTTCATGTTCTACTAAAAGGAATATGTTTTTTTTACTATGATTACACGATGGGTTCATGCTTCCAATTTAATATAGAAATTATTTATGTATATAGGTTCTTAATAATGAAAAAAATTGATATTGAGTGATTTTATATGTTGTATGAAATTATATTGAAATAAATTTAACACAATATCTCGGTTATTAGACCAATGGTTGTAAAAAACATATTAGAGATACATGTGGTTTTTGAATTCATGAATTAATATTATTTTCAACAATAAAATGTATCATGGGTTCACACACTATGGTTGATAAAATGGGATAAAGTTTTAAGTGGAGAGCCTCTGTAAAATTTTTTAGAGTTCTATCCTATAGTTGTTTTTAAATAATTAGGAATTTCATATTAGGTGAAATAATTTTATTATCATGATAAAATTATTCAAGTGTTTTTGGATGATATCCCAAAATTAGAGATGATTTCACATGTTGTAGCATATAATAAATTTTTTGTTGTAATACGAAAAATTTTACTTTTATTTTTTGAATGTGGTGTATTGAAAGAGATATGCCATAAATCTATAAACTCATCTGATTATTTTCCCATAACCATTTTCCAGATATATGTAAAATATTGGATATGATATTCGATGTTTTACCATTACTAACATCAATATCTTTTCATTTCGAAATATTTAAATCATATTGAATTGATATTTCAGAATTATAATGCTTTTATAATTCTAATTATAACTCCCATGTGTTGTCATTATAATAACAAATAATAATTCATTCATATGATTAATGCATGTCCAATGGAGGGTTACAATAGGGTTTTATAACAAAATGAATTAACACACACACATACACACATCTATAATCTCACATATGACTAAATTTTTATCACTAAAGTAGTGTTCATTATGGATTATAAAATAATTTAATCAACATAATATGGTGGTCATAAAAACATTCTATGCCTTTTATGAATTTATATTTATGATAAATCTCTATATCGTTTATCATTGACATCAAATGTAACTATAATTTCGTGAGGATTTTGGAAAATTGCACCGATATAATTCTTGATTCACATAAATACATAGATAGACCAGTGTGTAGGGAGTCTAGTGTATACCTTTATGTAATCATTATAATTCGTGTTGATAAATGAATGTATCTAAGGAATAATTGTTGTCAGTTACACACATATGTATTATTCAGTTTACACAACACCTTTTTTTAGGTTTCATCTATGATGACCATGGGTTTAGGGGTATCTAATTTGTTTTAACAGAGTATTTTTATTGTTTACCTGTCCAATTTAACCAATAATCATTACCAAAACCATGATTAATCCACTATTTATCCCACTTCCAAACTCAACATCTTAATTTAATCCCATATTCATGGAGAATACCACCTCCAAATAATGATCACAGAAATCAAATAGAGTGATGATATAAGATCTATTATGAACCCCCATAAATTAGGGTTATCCAAAAAACCAAACTAAGATTTATATCTATTGATATAATAGTAATAATCATTTCGTAAATACAACTATATGCACTAAAAAAGATTATATAACCCCAATGACCACATCCAGAATATCTTTGTGAATAATCAATATTTGATGACAAAAAATCATTACACCTCCTTTTTCTAACAATATTTGAATGATATATCGACATCATCCTTACTGATGAGTCACATCACAAATGAATTTCATGTTTCATATATATAATCGGAAAACTAAATAACATCTTATCATCCAACTTCAAATATTTCTACAAGCATAATACATTCCCCGATATAGCTTGACCCAAACAACACTTAAAAACATTATATTTCAATCATATTCAACCAAACAAATCAATGAGACCATTACCAACCACACTCTTAGATTATTACCAAACCTTAACTACACTCACAAACAAAATGAAACAAAAACATTTATATATTTCATGATGTATCTAATAACCAACAAACTTGTATAAAAATGATAATTTCCATCAAATCCCATAGCTTAATTAGAGTTAATGTGTATAAAATGAAAATTTGAAGAAAAATAACTATATGGATATCTTAATTGGAGAAACTCATTATAACAATGAAAGAAAAAATAAATAAATGGGGAAAATGAGACTTTCCCATGAAAACTATATAAAAATAGATGGATTGATTAATAGACATATATAGAGTAGATCCCCCTTAGGGTGGTTAAGAGGATGATTGATAGGGAGTAGGGGTTATGATCCCTATCTATTGAGACAAATTCGGATACCCGCAGTTAATATCAACAGAAAATAATTTAATGAAATAAATAATAATATTTAAAAAATTATCTACAGATACCATGTACCCCATCACGAGGCATTAGGTACCTATTAACCAATGGGTAACGATACAAGGTTTATCAGGTTACTCGTAGCCAATATAGAACCTACATAGTCCTATCTGGGAAATCATAATAACTATTATTATCCCTCAAGTTATATTTTAGATTATTCAATAATTACAGATGTATTACAACAGGAATGCATTTCTAAAATAGAAAATTAGGACTTCACAGGACCCTGTATCATATCAACACAATTAAACATAAATTTTCCAATATAATTTAGGGTGATAAATAATCTCTTCAAACCCAGGCTTATCAGAGGATTTAAGTGAATTCATTGGATGAATCACTTTCACGTCATAGAAATATGATTTTATTAAATTCAATCTTCTATTTTGTGGAGATACTACTAAATACTTGTAAATTGTTTTCTTATGTAGATGTTTTTTGTCTTTGTTTTTTCATAAATATTTACTATTTCCATTTTAATTTCAAAAGTTACATGTTTTCAATTTCAATTATTTTTTAAAAAACATTTAAAGGGCCTAATTTTTGAATTCATTGTACAAAAATATGTAAATAGGGTGAGGATATGTCATGAATTCCCACATTCACAAAATTTGATTAAATGGATTCGATATATTGAATCACATTACACATTAGTATACACTTCTACCACATTAACACATATTGTAATCTAAAAAATATTATTCTCCAAAAATAAAAGTAAATGTATTACCTAATATTGAAATACTCAATCAATATATGAAATATATTTTATTGAATGTAAAATCTAAACATCCTAAAATCAAAATCAATCAAAAAATAAATGCATAAAAGAAAATTTCAGATATTTATATTATTTAAACATTGCATTATTTTTTTAAATCATGCCATTTACTCATTATTCATGCAATATACATTTATTATATATACATGGTATATTTATTCACTCTTTAAATGTTTTTTATTTTTTATTTTTATATAATTTATAAAAAAATACTCATTTTATGGAATTTTAGATACTCTTATCAATTAATTATTATCTTTTTATTTATTTAGAAAAGTATTTATAATATATATATTTCATTTAAAATTAATATTATTTAAAATATATTTTAATCACCCATAAAATGGTCACATACTAATATATCTATAGAATATTTATATACCAAAACAGAATATATCTAATAACCAAATATTCAATATCCATTAATTAATAATATTTTCTTTTCCATTACTATATATAGCACTACTAACACAATCAAACCCACCAAGGCCCCACTATGTTGGGGGGAATGTCATGATTCCCTCCCCATGATGGCATCTTGTAGGATAGGTTTTGATGACTAGAACTATGTAGGCATATCTCATAATTTAATAGAGTACATCCTATATAATCATTTAAAAAACACAAATATATATATATATATAATTATACTAGGTACAAATAATATATAGGAGATATATAAATTCAAATAACAAAACAAAAAACTAATTCATGGGAAATCTATCAACATAAATATAAGAAATTGGTATCAGTAACAGGATGTAAGGATGTTAAAAATCTATTCCCAATAATAAAAAAGGAAAATTCATAATCATCTATGATGAAATGGCTATAATTGTGAGCTAGAAAAGAATATTAATGTCTTCAACAACCATCACATCCTTCAACAAACATGATTCACACATAGACAACACATGTTGGACTAATTTCAATATAGTGTTGACTAATAACATAATTAGTATGATACCCCATAAAAAACATAGAACATAATGTAAAACTTCATCTCAAATTAGCATGATATATTGGGTATCTAAGATTAATTCAATAATAATATCCAAAATATGATCAAATCATATAAGTATCATGGATGCTAAAAAGTCCAAGTAATAAAAAATTCAATCTCTAGACCCAACTTGTAGGAACATACGTATTCTAACAAAATATCCATGAATCATGAAGTCAATATCAACCTATTTAGGACATCCTAAAGGTATAACCTATGGTAATGAAAAACCATGAATCCCATAGAAATCTATACTAAAAAATCATCAATTAATATTTCTAGTGATAAATGAAAATAAGAGGGAATTTCTAAACACTGAAGCATGACTTGCCTCTATGGTATTTGAAACTATGAGAGGGTAATGTGTAATCCATAACATAAATTTAGAATGCACCAATAATAATTATACATGTATTCCAAGGTCTCTGATACTAGACTACTATCAAACTACGTACCCCCATCAATGAAGTAAAAATGGATCCCTAGCCTATGTAGATGAGTAGTATAATGTAATCTAATTGACGATCTAACAAATATTTTATGGTATTATCATAGTATATTGTTATAACTCAAAAAATATAAGCTATTGTGGCTATAAAATGTAATAGAAAAATCAACCCCATCATTTGTTTGGTATATGAACTTGTTCCCCTATAAACAATCTCATCAAATATGGTAAAATAAAGTCTCGAACTCACATATAGTGATAGTAAAGAGTGCTTATTTTTGCCTTTTGGTTGACTAGTTAGGTAGAAAACGTAACGCACCAACCCTATATACCCAGAGTCAGTGCATTATTACATAACATTAGCATGATCACAAGAAAGATCAAGTCTCAAAATAATGATTAGTTTAGTAGCCTTGTAATAACTAGATACATTAATAAAGTTTACATTACATCATAAAATGAAAACTACAACAATATAGTCTCCATAGTCCACACTCTTATCCCCTCATACTATCCCTACAGGTCATTCATAAGTTACTTCTTCACATCCTGGGAAAAATAAAACAAAGAAAAGGGGTGAGCTCAAATGCCTAGTAAGTATAACAATATAGCAGAAACATTCATAAATAAGAATAATCATTTAAGTCAATGTATAACTAAAACAAAAGCCTTTAAAACTTTAACTTCAACATAGTATGGAAAAAATAAAATGATATAATTCCATTTACTTATTCACATGGATATTCTACTAATCTAATAATCACATGAAATATCAATAACCACTTTCATAATGATGGAACGCATAATGCCAGACTACCATAACTATATAGCCAAGGCCTCATTCCATGACTACAAATAATAATTTTTTAAGGCCTTGTGCCAAGACACTGGTTTTTCTCATGAAACCTACCGATGCATCAAGGAGATATAGCAGGCTCCACCCTTCACTTATTAAGTCCAATGCATTCCTCATATGAATAGGATAAAACATAACAAAAACATTCGTATTAAAACTAGCATATGAAATGTCAATACTTTCTCCATAAACCATTAATGGTATAAAAATAACACATCCACAGTCAAACATATCACAAACACTTCAATAAAATATGTTAGTTTTGTATCAAAATAAATCAACTTCAAATAAGCTTAAAATCCATCAAAGGATGTTGACATAGAGGAAAACAAAACTATTTGGGAGAAATATATATTTTTTTAAATAATTTAAAAGTAACATTATTATAAAATAAAAAATTTACTTTGAAAATATCCTTATAATCATTTAATGGAAGTTTCAAAGATTTTATAATGGCGGAAAATAGCCGCACCCGCCGTATAAGTTAAAAAACAATCATAACTTAATTCCATCGAAAAGGTTAAAAGAATCTTGTTTGCAAAACGAAGGAAAGATTCCATTATAAACTTATTATACAAAGTCAAACAAGGGTATAAATGGCTTTAACCCATATTCATGTAAATAGTAAAAATGTTTTGAAATACATTTTGAAGAAACATGGATGTGGATGATAATGAAATCCCAATAGATTATTACGTATAAACAACCTTGGATAATGAAGAGATTGTGAAATAAAACCATACCTTGTACTTTTCCTTGGTTGAGGGTAGGATAACCTTTGGTATAATGGTTAAATAATTGTTATTAAATTATAAAAGAACCATATACATTAATATGATATCATATATGATCTTTTAACATTACTTTGTTAATAATATCTTAGAATTGTCGTCGTTTCGAGTGTTAACTTACTCGTTTTCTTTTATAAGTTTTGTTACATAAGTTGTGTTTGTTATGGAGAAGTTGTATCATAATCATATACAGAATTATATCAAGTCCTTAAAAATTATTTTTAATAATCAAATGAGAATTATACTTGAATGGATACGATGGAGAATGAATCTCATCGTGTTCGTGGAGACGGTAGTCCGTTCATACGCATGAGCGACAAGATCATTCTTTTGATATTAAAATAATATATAATTGGATGGTATATAATATATACAGAATCATTATCCGGTTATATTTATTATTTCTATTAATTACTCAACATTATTTTACCCATCCAAATAATAATGTTTTGAATAACAAATACACCACGACGTGGAGACGGTAAGTCGTACGTACGCACATATGGTGACATGTCATTCAAAGGATGGATAGAATACTGAAATATGGTTGTAACATGTTTATAATAACATAAATATATATATAATATACTGGAATTATTATTTTAGAATGGAAATAACAAAGAAATAATAAGTGGAAGAAGAAAGGAATGTAAAAAAGGGTTGTGAAATCATTAACTCTTCTCCGGCTTCTTCCTTTTGATTTGATCAAAAGGGCTCCTTAGATTGGCTTTATGACTAATGTAAGGACTCTAGGATTAAGTTTGGGAAGTTTAGAGAGTATTTGGGTAGGGGTTGGAAGATCCAAAAGGCTTTGATGGTGTGAATTAATGAGAAGGCGGAGTTCCCTTTTATAAGAGGGGTGAGAGGCACATTTGGAAAAGCTAGAAATATTATTTTATAATAAATTCATATTCGGTTTATAATGGATAGAAAGTGGATTATTTAATGTTTAAGGCGGGGATGGGTCGAAAAACACTAATCCAATAGAATTTAGATAGGTTTGGGTCATTATATTAACCTTATATTTTAGTTTTAACTCTTAGTTAATTAGTTTGAAACATACCATGTCAATTTGTATTTTTATATTATATAGTTAATAAAAATACTATATACCTCCAAGAGACCCCCAAGTTGTCCATTAATGATACATGTATCATGATATAAGTCTCTTGGCCGAACCATAGATTTTTAGAAATTGAAAATCAATTAATAATATAATATTTGTTTTAAAAACTCTATTATGTCAATTTGGACACTATTTGGAAAATTGATTTTTGTGAAAATCATAATAGAATGATTACTTCGAAAAAAGTTAATTAAATCAATCCCAACATGGAATAGTAACCTATAGAATTATTTTTATTCATAAAAAGTCTCAAATTATATTTATTTTGGTATTTATAATATCAATTATTTTAATTTTTCACTATTATGGTAATTACCGCATCATCATTGTGTCATAAATAAATTAAATTATTTAATGTCTAAAAATTATAAATAAAATATCATTACGTAGGAAATATTTTTAGAGTTATAATGAATATTTATAATCTAATTTATATTCTGTGTAACTCTATATTAAAAATGTTTTAGTAAATAAATATTGATTTTAACTCTTTTAACTCTCCTTTGAATTAAATAATAATAAATGTCCTAATCTAATCCAAGTGGCCCTAAATGATAATATTTTATTCCTAAGGTTAATTTTGGTCGAGATACAATTGTCCAATAGAATTAGGACATCTTTTAGGGTAATATTAATATCATTTTCACCCTTAATTACCCTATTTACTTTAAACCGTGGTAAATAAAAGTAAAAAGTTACTATTCACCAAATATTATTTTCATCTCATTGAACCAAATTTTACTACTTCATATTAACCGTGTCTCTTAGATTTTGGAAATTCCAGTCCCAGAAGAGGTAAAATTATGTTTTATGAAAAATTCAGTTTTTTAACTACCACTTAGTGGTTTCACTATTCATAAAAAAATAGTGTTTTCAGAAAAATACCAAAAATTTACCCTAGGATAATTTCTATATTCCGAATCCAAAAATGAAGTCCATTTTGAAAAATAAAATATACAAATTTCAAAAGGTGGGTATTACTATTAATAACATCTAGTTTGATTGGTTGTGGTGTGTTAGAACTCGATGTTGCGTACAACACACGCTATTGCATTATTCAAAGAAAAGTGTACCGTAGAAGCTTCGGGTGTTAAATTCTCCCCTCCTTCAAGTAATTTCATCCTCGAAATTTCTAGAATATTACTGAATAAAAAGTCTCGGGTGGTTCTTCATCATTAGTTCCTCGGGTTCCCATGTTGCATCTTCCATCTTATGGTTTCTCCACAAGAGCTTTACCAGACGAGTCATCCGGTTTCTCAGTACTTGTTCTCTAGTATCAAGAATCCTGACGAGATATTCGCAATAAGACAGATCGGGTTCCAGTTAAAATTCCTCAAGGTGAGTACAAGCATTGGGTCAGGTAGGTATTTCCTCAACATAGATACGTTGAATACATCATGAACTTTGGAGAGACTTGGCGGAATTTTCAATCGGTGAGCTATAACCCCAATTTGTTCTAGAATTTCGAAAGGTCCGATGTACCTGGGACTCAATTTACCTTTCTTACCAAAACGTATAACTCCATTCCATGGAGATACCTTCAAGAAAACATGATCTCCCACCTGAAATTCAAAATCATTTCTTCAGCTGTCAGCATAGCTCTTCTCCCTACATTGAGCTTCTTTGATATGGTTTTGGATTACCTCCACCTTTTCCGTCATTTCCTCCACCAGTTCTGGGCCTACAAGTTTTCTTTCACCAACGTCATCCCAACAGGTTGGTGTGAGACATCTCTTTCCGTATAACGCTTCATATGGTGCCATCTGAATACTTGAATGGAATCTATTATTATAGGAAAATTCCACCAGAGATAAATATTGATCCCACATAACCTCAGGTGAAGTGAGCAGGATCTCAACATGTCTTCTATGGTTTGAATAGTTCGTTCTGATTGTCCATCTGTTTGAGGGTGGTAGGAAGTGCTCAAACGAAGTTCAGTATCCAAGTATTTCTGAATACTTTTCCAAAATCATGAAATAAAACGAGGATCACGATTAGAAACAATTGATATGGGTACTCCATGAAGTCTCACTACATCATCAACATATAGTCTTGCTAGACGTTCCAGTGGTAGATCTACTCTTATAGAAAGAAAATGTGCTGAATTTATAAGACGATCAACAATAACCCATATTGCATCATTCCTTCTAGGAGTCTTTGGTAGTCCCATGACAAAGTCCATCGTGATATTATCCCATTTCCACTCAGGTGTGGGAAGAGGTTGAAATACTCCACCAGGCTGTTGCCTTCCAGCTTTCACTTATTGACAAACCATACATCTTGACAGAAAATCGGCAATCTCCCTCTTCATGTTGTCCCACCAAAAATCTTCCTTCAAATCTCTATACATTTTGGTGCTCTCGGGTTATATAGAGAAATTGGAACTATGAGCATCATCCAACAATTACCTTTGTAGATCAGGTATATCGGGAACACAATGTCTCTTCCCAAATTTCAATATTCTTTCTTCATACAAAATGTCTCCCAATCTTCCATCATTCACAACTTTAATCTTCTATTGAAATTCTTCATCATCGGTCTGAGAACTATTTATCCTTTCTATTATAGATGGTTTGGAAACCATTTGAAAAGGTATTGATGTTTCACCTTCCATGGTGATTCCCATATCCAACTTTACTAGATCCATAAAAGTAGGATCCCTTTCAATTCTCATCATGTTCAAAACTCCTGATCTTTTCTGCTCAAAGCATTTTCTACCTTATTTGCCTTCCCCGGGTGGTAGTGTATCGTACAATCATAATCCTTGAGTAATTCAAGCCATATATTTTGCCTCACGTTGAGTTCCTTTTGTGAGAAAATATACATCAAACTCTTGTGATCAGTATAAATATCACATTTTTTCACCATAGAGGTAGTGCGTCCATATCTTCAAAACAAAGATCATAGCTACTAACTCGAGATCATGGGTAGGATAGTTTTTGTCATGAATTTTCAACTGTCATGATGCATAGGCAATAACCCTATCATTCTGCATAAGGACACAACCAATTAATTTCTTCGATGAATCACTATAAATAACAAACCCATCATTCCCCAATGGTAGAGTCAATGTAGTAGCATTGAATAATCTTCTCTTTAGTTCTTCGAAACATTCTTCACACTCTTTTTCCCACAAAAATTTAACTCCTTTACGTGTGATCTTTGTTAATGGGTTATCCAACTGGGAAAAATTCTAGAAAAAACGTCGATAATAACCTGCTAAACCAATAAAACTACATACCTCAGTTATACTCATCGGTACAATACATTCATGGATTTCCTTGATCATAGAAGGATCAACAGAGATTCCATCATTAGAGAAAATATGGCCAAGAAAAGAAATCATCTGAAGCCAGAATTCACACTTGCTAAACATCCCATATAATTCATGTCTTTTCAGAGTTTTCAGGATAATCCACAAGTGATTTTCATGATCTTTATAGATTTTGGAGTATACCAGAATAACATCAATAAATACCACCACAAATTCATTGAGATATTCCTTGAAAAATCTATTCATCAGATCAATGAATAAATAGGGTACATTAGTCAATCCAAAAGGCATTACAGTAAACTTGTAATGCCCGTACATGGTTCGAAATGCTGTCTTCATAATGTCGTCTTTCCTCACACAAAACTGATGGTATCTAGATCGAAGATCAATCTTTGAAAATTATTGAGCTCCTTGAAGTTGGTCAAATTAATCATCAATGCGAGGTAAGGGATACTTGTTCTTTATTGTTATAGCATTGATCTCCATGTAGTCGATACATAACCTCATAGATCCATCTTTATTTTTTACAAAAAGAACAGGGGATTCCCATGGAGAAACACTAGGTCGAATAAATCCCGTATTACTCAATTCCTCTAGTTTTTTATTTACTTCAACTAATTCCACAGTGGAAATTCTATAAGGGGTCTTTGATATAGGCCTTGATCCCGAAATTAAATCAATAGAAAACTCAACTTCTCGTTCTGGAGGATGTCCAGGTAAATCTTCTAGAAACACATCTACATTTTCTTTCACAATACGTACATCCTCTATTTGAACATTCCTTTCCTCAACCATAGTCATTTCATTCTCGTCCTCCCCAATAATTGAATTTAGATGAGCTACTGGGGGTGGATCTAGATAAGAATTAGGTGGTAACAATTCTTCTATAAAGATAAGGTGTTCCTTATCATCATCATCAAAAATTGTATCCTCCTTCTTCTTACAATAAATCTTCAAATAATGGACTGAAATACAATCCATACCAAGGATTATATCAAACTCAATAATAGGTATAACGATGATATCAGAAGATAAAGAAAATTTATGTGCTCTAATGGGGACTGATTCACACAACTTTGTTGCAATGATACTTCCCTTAAGAGTTTTAACTGAAAACTCCTGTGTTAAATCAAATTGGAAATATCTAATTTTCATAGCAAACTGGGAAGATATGAAACAATTCGATGATCCAAAATCAAATAATGCATTTTCGAAACTTGAGGAAACCATTAAATTACCTACAACCACGTCTTTTGGAGCTTCTACCTCATCCATTGTGATAGAAAAATCTTGGCCTTGATCCCTTGGCCTTTTCTGAAGTAAGTTCCCCTGAAAATTAGGACATTAGTTTTCATAATGTCCCATATCCCTTCAATTTTAGCATTGGACATTAGTTGCTTCCTTCTTCCCCTTGCAATCACGAGCTTGGTGGACTTTTTCACCAAACTTGTAACAGACTCCCATTACCTTCAAGCAAGTACTGGGGTGTTTCATCCAACATTTACTGCAGGATTGATATTCAACTTGTCCCTTCTTCCACTTATTTCCATTTCTATATTGATCAGCAGATCTATTCTTCTCTTGCTTTTCTTTAAAGTCATAAGACTTAGAGAATTTATTTTCGGTCTTGATAACCCATGAGAAAATATCTTCATACGACGAGAAGGAATGTAAACGAATGCTCTATGGAGATATGGTTTTAACCCATCAAATAATCGATCAATCTTACTTCTTGGGTTACGTATATAATCTCTAGCATACCTTACTATCCTCGTAGTGTTAGCCTCATACTTTACGACATTCTCATCCTCCTTTTGTCTCAGACTCAGAAATTGCCTTTCAATATCTGCTCGATGGTCATGAGGAAAGTATTTTTTAAAACAAATCTTTGAACTCCCTCCATTCCATATTTGATACATAATCATCTTCCATCACGTTTTGAATCAATTACCACCATTGATCAGCATATCCAGTGAGGCAATAAACTGCCATGACCACTTTTTCCCTTTCACTACTCCCCAAAGCCTGAAATATTTTCTCTAGGGAACTTATCCATTTCTCAACTACCAATGGATTTGTACTTCTGTTGAATGTTGGTGGTTGTTTCCTCATGAAGCGATCTAACATTGATCCTCCACGTTGTGGATCGGGGTGCTCCATACGAGTAAAGATATTATTCGTAACCTGAGTGAGTTGCCCCAGTATGGCGATTAGTTGATCAGAACCAGTTTCATCACTAGCTCCACTATAAGTATATTGAGCATGAGGGAAATCCCTATATGGAGTGGGTGCATTGATACAATTTCCATTTCTTCCACTAGGCGCCGTTTCTAAATAATGGCATAAACTAGATCAGTTTATGAATCAAAATACATAATTCCATACTTATAAAACACTTAACATAAATTGAACTATTTATAGATATATTCCATAATCATAAAATCGTTTTCTTTGAGGAAGTATATACTCATAAACACTTCATAATGGTTTGTAAAGAAAATGAGAATAATCCAAAGCATATCCCCCGGGAGTGTCGTAACCAAGAGTGTAGTAAGGCCCGTTGTCGTGCACCATTTCCCATTCGAGTCTAGCTCAAAGCGGTGTTTTCAGGTTTTACACCTAGGTACATATGTTCCAGAGCTTCCTCTACCTGCTCATATCCAGACATGGATGTATTTCTCGGAAATCTCACAAAACCTCTACAATACCAAAATTCTAGGAAGTTCTTCTATACTAATACTCAAATTCCATCTTAAATCTATGTGCTCTACTCAGAGTTTATCTAAATATAGCATCCAAGGTTTGTACTAAAATCCATCTGATACCAACTATAATGCCCTGACCCTAGATAACCTGAGTCAGTGCTTTATTACATAACATTGGCATGATCACAAGAATGATCAATTCTCAAAAGACCGATTAGTTTAGAAATCGTGGAACAACTAGATAGATTAATAAAGTTTACATTACATCATAAAATTAAAACTACAACAATATAGTCTCCATAGTCCACACTCTTATACCCTCATACTATCGCCACACGTCATTCATAAGTTACTTCTTCACATCCTGGGAAAAATAAAACATATAAAAGTGGTGAGATCAAATGCCCAGTAAGGATAACAATATAGAGGAAACTTTCATAAATAAGAATAAACATATAAGGAAATGTATAAATAAAACAAAATCCTATTAAACGTGAACTTCAACATAGTATGGAAAAAATAAAATGAAATAATTCCATATACTTATTCACATGGATATTCTACTAATCTAATAATCACATGCATTATTAATAACAACTTTCATAATGATGGAATGCATAATGCCGGACTATCATAACCACATAGCCAAGGACTCGTGCCAAGAATACAAATAAGATTATGTCAAGGCCCTGTACCAAGACACTAGTTTGTCTCATGAGACCTACCGATGCATCGAGGAGCTATATCGGGCTCCACCTGTCACTTATTAAGTCCTATGCATTCCTCATATGAACAGGTTTAAACATAACATAAACATTCGTATTAAAACTAGCATATGAAATGTCAATAATTTCTCCATAAACCATGAATGGAATAAAAATAACACATCCATAGTCATACATATCACAAAACCATCAATAAAATATGGTAGTTTTGTATCATAATAAATCAACATCAAATAAGCTTAAAATCCACCAAAGGATGTTGACATAGATGAAATAAAAACTATTTAAGAGAAATATACATTTTTTGAAATCATTTCAATGTCACATTATTATAAAATAAAACATTTACTTTAAAAATATCCTTATAAGCTTGTAAGGGATGCTTCGACGATTTTATAATGGCGGAAAATTAACGCACCCTCCGTATAAGTTAAAAAAAACATTCTTAACCTAATTCTGTCGAAAAGGATAAAAGCACCTTATTTGGAAAACGACTGAAAGATTCCTTTATAAACATCTTATAAAAAGTCAAAATAGGGTATAAATGACTTTAACACATATTCTTCTAAATAGTAAAAAAAAATTGAAATACATTTTGAAGAAACATGGATGTGGATGATAAAGAAATCCCAGTAGATTATTACGTATAAACAACCTCGGATAATGAAGAGATAGAGAAATAAACCCTTACCTTGTAATTTTCCTTGGTTGAGGGTAGCATAACCTCTTGTATAATGGTGAAATAATTTTTATAAAATTATACAAGAATCATATACATTAATATGATATCATATATGATCTTTTAACATTTCTTTTTTAATAATATCATAGAATTATCTTCGTTTCGGGTGTTAACTTACTCGTTTTATTTTATATGTTTTGATACATAAGCCGTGTTTGTTATGGATAGGTCGTATCTTATTCATATCCAGAATTATATCAAGTCCTTAAACATTATTTTTAATAATCAAATGAGAATTATACTTGAATGGATACGATGGAGAATGAATCTCATCGCGTTCGTGGAGACGGTAGTCCGTACGTATGCACGAGTTACAATATCATTCTTTTGATATTAAAATAATATATAATTGGATGGTATATAATATATTAAGAATAATTATCATGTTATATTTATTATTTACATGAATTACACATCATTATTATACCCATACAAATAATAATGTTTTGAATAACAACTACACCACGACGTGGATATGGTAAGCCGTACGTATGCACGTATGGTGACATGTCATTCAAAGGATGTATAGAATACTGATATATGGTTGTACCAAGTTAATAATAACATAAATGTATATATAATATACTATAATTAATATTTTATAATGGTAATAACAAAGAAAGTATAATTTTAAGAAGAAAGAAACATGAAAAATGGTGGTGAAATCGTTACCTCTTCTTCGGGTTCTTCCTTTTGATTTGATCAAAAGGGCTCCATAAGTTGGCTTTTTGACGAATGGAAGGACTCTAGGATGAATTAAGGGATGTTTAGAGAGTATTTTGGTAGGGTTTGGCCGAACCAAAAGGCTTTGAAGGTGTTAATTAATTAGAAGGGGGAGTGCCCTTTTATATGAGGGGTGAGGGGCACCTTTGGAAAAGATATAAATATTTTTTTTATAATAAATTAATATTCAGTTTATATTGACTCAAAGTGTATAATTTAAAAGATAAAGTGGGTATGGGTCGAAATACACTCAACAAATAGATTTTAGATAGGTTTAGCTCATTATATTAACCTTATATTTTAGTTTTAACTCTCAGTTAATTAGTTTGACACTTACCATGTCAATTTGTATTTTTATATTATATAGTTAATAAACATACTATATACCTCCAAGAGACCCCCATGTTATCCATTAATGATACAACTATAATTATATAAGTCTCTTGGCCGAACCTTAGATTTTTAGGAATTGAATATCTATTAATAATATAATATTTGTTATAAAAACTCTTTTATGTCAATTTTGACACTATTTGGAAAATTGATTTTTGTGAAAATCATAACAGAATGATTACTTTGAAAAAAGTTAATTAAATAAATCATAACATTGAATATTAACCTATATAATTATTTTAATTCATAAAAAGTCTCAAATTATATTTATTTGGGTATTTATAATATCAATTATTTTAATTTTTCACTATTATGGTAATTACTGCATCATCATTGAGTCATAAATAAATTAAATTATTTAATGTCTAAAAATTATAAATAAAATATAATTATGTTGGAAATATTTTTATATTTCTAATGAATCTTTAAAATAAAATTTATATTTTTTGTAAAACTATATTAAAAATGTTTTAGTAAACAAACGTTGATTTTAACTCTTTTAACTCTTCTTTGAATTAAATAATAATAAATGTCCTAATCTAATCCATGTTGACCTAAATGATAATAGTTTCTTCCTAAGGTTTATTTTGGTTGAGATACACTTGTCTAAAAGAATTAGGACATCTGTTAGGGTAATATTAATATCATTTTTACCCTTAATTACCTTATTTACTTTAAATTGTGGTAAATAAAAGTAAACAATTACTATTCACAAAAAATTATTTTCATCTCATTGAGCCACATTTTATGCCCTGATATTAACCATGTCTCTTAGATTTTTGAAATTCCACTCTCAGAGGCGGTAAAATTAACTTTTATGAAAAATTATGTTTTTTAACTACACTTAGTGGTTTCAGTATTCATCAAAAAATGAAATTTTTCAGAAATATACCAAAAATTTACCCTATGCTAATTTCGATATTCCAAATCCAAAAATGAAGTCCATTTTGAAAAATAAAATTTTTAAATTTCAAAAAGTGGGTATTACTATTCATAACGGCTAGTTTGATTTGTTGTGGTGTGTTAGAACTCGATGTTGCGTACAACACACGCTATTGCATTATTCAAAGAGAAGCGTACCATAGAAGCTTGGGGTGTTACAGAAAATCCCCAAAAAAGTGTGGCATCAAATATTTCCATTTAAATACTTCCAAACATAGCCTCTACTTCTTTATAAAGAAAAACTTATATTTCATCAAAAAAAATCTATATTGGGGAACCATGATCATAGCACCTCACTCTAGATCTCTGATATTAATTAATTGGATACAATTGAGTTCAACAAAGAATACGATCAAAATGGATTACTAAAAAATCCAAAACCAAACTCGAAGAGAAATATAAAGAATGATGGTCATTCTAGATAGTGTATATGACATGTATCTATGGTTACATAGTTGCTAGACTATGAATAGTTTTTAGTCTACGTTGTAGAGCCACATATAGAGTGTATAAGTTAACCACATGATGTGTGGTCTTGACACACAATATTTTTAGTGAATAAATTCACCTCCTCGTATACCCCATGTACACACTAAGCTATAAACTATGATTAATGTGTTGAATTTTGAAAGGCATCACACCATGTTTTATTTAACAAATCTAGGTACCCAGGTGTCATCGGCTAGAATTTCATGATGTATGTTATTCTAAACTATATTTAATTTTTTAGGTTTTTATATAAATTTATATAGAACTATCTTAATGTCAATGCAATATCGACCACATTATCCTATATCTCATATAGTTCCATGTTGACCTTGTTATTCAAAGTGTCATCACTTCTATATAATTAATCTTATACACTAATCACTAAAATAATTTTCCTCTATCGAATAACCATCCTCCCACATTTCTCCACAACTATTTGTGAATCCCACTATTCAACTCATTAAAATCCCTCAATTTTTAGTGATTTTCTAGCAGCTATATTACATGAAATTCAGTCCGATGTAATGATCCTCAAAACCAATTCAAATAATAAAAAGAACATTATCTTTAGAAATTGATAAAATTACAGCCAAGAATAATTGTCTAATATGAACATGTTATCCAAATAGAGGAAACATGAAACAAATAAGGTTATTCTAAAAAATTAATATCCAATACTTTCCATCATATACGGTTAGATAATTTGATGGGATGATTTAATAAACAACTGTACCATGAGGTTAATTCAAAATTTAAAAACTCAAAAAAATTAAAAATATCCTGTATTTTGAAATACCCTTCATGGATTATATTTTATAGTAATTAATAAAATAAATATTATAAATAATGATTTAAAACCAATAAACGAAAAAGGAATCAAAAAAGGAACAATAATTGTTTTTTTGAACTTTTATCCTGATAATAGTTCATTTCATTGATATTTTTCAATATAATAACCCATTACAATTAGATTTGGATTCAAATATGTACCACTATTCAAAGTCCCATCACTAAATTGTTGTAATGAAGTATTCGGTTAAAACAAGAGTTATGTCATATTTCAAAAATTACATATAGGTACGGGGATCCCCAATTTAATATACTAATAATTTAATATTTAACCTTTTAATTTCAATATATATATATAATATAAAACAATATATAAATACAATTTAAATGTATCTTCTGTTTACTATACAATAAAACAATTGTTTTAGATTTAGTGTGGGTCTTAATTTCCTTATTCATTGACCCATTTGATGATACATTATCACATCTCAAAAACAAGTGGCTGGACTGTAAATAATATAATATTTTTATGATATAACAACCAAGTCCATGTGATGATTTCTTTTATAAAACTATTTATACCGAGGGTAATCCCTAATAAAAAATTGAATATAACCCATAAACATTTATATAATGTCATATATTATGGTAAATATACCATTTTATCCTTGATAAAGAATTATCAAATAAAAATTAGAGATCAAGTACTGTATAAGTGAATTTAAAACTCGGTCACTATATCCTCTATACATTTTATATTTTTATTTCAAAAAATAATTCTGTAAAAATTGTATAATAATAGATCCCATGAACAACACCATGTATAACAAATCACACTAACACACAAACACCCTCCACTTATAGGGATATGAGTTCTATGTGAACTCATGGAATCACTATCAAAAATTGGGAACAACATTTTTCATAATACAATATATTATATCCTATCATATTGATGAACAAAAGAATTAAAAATATGTCTCTACATTAGGACTGTCTTACACGACATCAGCTGTAAAAAACAAACCCTAAACAGGTGTTTCCTACAGATAACTGATGAGAAAAACCTCCCCAGGATCAGGATATTTCCCATTACTTGTTCATTGACATATTTATCTTGGATAGGATTCCCATTTTATTAACTATTTTTAGAGATTTCTATACGTTAATCATAGAGAGTAATAAATATATGATTCACATCAAAATTTGGTATATAATGAATTTTCTACGCTGACAATGGAAAAATCCACAATGTCACAAGCATTATAGTATTTTCCTCATTAGTCTGTTTCACCTCATGATAATATCGCACACGATCCATAATAACTATCTTGTAGCTCAACATAAACATGTTATTTTAATAAAACCTCTTCACATAAAACCTAGATAATTTCATAAATGTACACTTACTTATAAAAATGAATACCAAATCTAGGAGGAAACATTATAGAGTTTTCATTTCTCTATATTGAAATATATCAACAATCTCATCAGTCAAATCAACTACCTTATTATACTAATCAATGAAACCCCACATCTAATCTTGTGTCGCAATTCACCAAAATCTATATTTGGTGGTCCTATCGATGATGGTAACACTACTCATTCAACTACATACCCCATGAAATATCCAACATGAGTAAATAAAACCTATATTATTCTATAATATAAATCTCCTCAATCACATGCTAGGGTTCTCTATGATATGAGTTATCTAAAGAAAATACACTGGAAAAGGAATTCCAATGAATCTTCTTTACTAGAGAAGTCATTGAAAAGGATAACTATCACAACGCACATAATGTGAAATAAGAAAGAATAACTATCCATTAGAGTATGTTGATTTTTTGATTCCAAACATCATAAAAATCAATTATAATACAACAGTAGTGCATGTTTATCCTCATATAAATAACATACTTCATAAGAATCTATTATTTGGGGACCCCATCCATGATTAAAGGTGAGTAACAAATCCCCTTATAAAAAGGAATCAAACACAAAAAATACAACAAATCACATTATCTTTCCATATTCTAGACACATATTCCACCATTAATGAATTAAAATAACTACAATATTGTTATTAAATCCATAAATCCTCATACTTCACAACCAAAGTCTCACAATATTAGTTTCTACTTCAAAAATTTCATTTTGATTTTATCAGAACCCATTTTTCAGATATGATCGATAATTAATTATATAAAAAAATTAGTTTAACAGGATCCAAATCCATAGATCTACTCATTGCATTTAGTATGGGGATTGATCCATACACCAATATTTTAAATGTATTAAATTCTAAATAATACATCTCAATAATACACATAATACTAGACATTTATAGAAATGTAATATCATATACATGCACAAATTTATTGAATCCACAATCACCAACTAATGGGAAGAAAAATTTATTTCCATAGGTTTGGCTATGATTTCGACAGCTAATGGGTATTACTAGCTATTTTATAAATAACCCACCCCCATAAAAAACATCAACAATATATCATGAAACATAATATGCGTAAAATATTCATGCAATTATAGTTTCCACAACACCTCACTTGTGAGTCATTATCACAATGTCCTCTTTCTCAATTAAGGGTAAAATCACTTCTTTAAAAGGATGAGTGAATAACACTGACAATTAGTAGATACTTCCTTGATAATCTGGATCAAGCTAGAGGTTCCATTAGTATTTTTAACGCATGAAAATTTCACACTAGGTGAATATAATAAGACCGCACTAAGCATGATGAGGTTCAATTGGAAAGTGATAAAACTCATGTTTTTGTTCAAATAAGTTGCATCACAGTAATATATTTCAATCATATGAATTCTACCATATATCTAGTCCTTATTACACTAACCTATTTAGGATCATACCCAAAGGATTTCACCATGGGTAATAATCAACGCATCACCGAAAAAACAACATCTATCAAATAGTAAATTCTATATCAATAACTAATTAAAAACATCATGATCATTAAAAATAATATTCTTGTATTAACCCTCTAAAATTTGGATTTATATCCATTAATTGACTCTGACTATCATCATGTGAAAATATGACATTCCACACCATAGATAGGTTTAATCACTATACTGATTATTAATAAAAAATTATTAACTTTATTGAATTTAGAAAAGATAGTGTTGTAAAAACTCCCAATAGATCATTAAAATGTCATCATCTAAGGGCTTCAAGAATCATGGATCATAACTATATACAACACAAAAGTGGTATAGAAAACACCTGGAATACCCTATATTCCTTAACTATAGTATGTAAACATGGTCGAGATTCCTTATGATAAATTCATAATTATCCATTATAACCCCCATTTCAAACATGGGATAGGACATTAAACTATATAAATCAGTCCCATTATGAGTTTGAAGAATAAATAAACAACTAACAAATCAATTACAAATACAAGAAACCACTTACAGAAACTATAAATGTTAAATAAAATAAAAAATTAGATCATAATTTTTTTCTAAAACTCTTACAGATACCCTTATCATCCACTGATTATGCTCATCTGAAAACACCAAATTCATGGATCATTGACTTCATATACTGTATGTAGTCTGGTAGTAATATTCTCAAACCAAATGTTGCTGACTATACACATATTATGAACAATTTATTTAATGATCAAGGGATGATATAATTCCTCATAACATTGGGAAAGAGAACCTCTAAATCAGGACTCAAGTAACAATTCCTCATCCACTCTTTATCTATCGGATAAAAAACCATCCCAATACATTCTATTTTAACAACCCTAAATCTATAAAAAAATTATAGTTATTAGTTAAAAATCAGAAAATTTATACATCACACCTAGAAGGTATATATATAAACTTATGAAATGACATCTAAAATACATAATCTATCTTAAATGACCATTATATATAAAAAATATTTACATAATTGTACCATGAAATTGATTTCATTGTGTGAGGGATCAATTAATAGGTTAATATAATCCTAAACAAGGGATATGTGTTCCACTACATAATATACTGCTTTCCAAAGTATATTATCAAAACTAAAAATCCATGTATCATTATTTCCATAAATTCACAATCAAACTCTCACATGACGACATTCTCCATTCGTTGTCTCTAGGGTTGACCTAATATGATATAAATCTAACATGGATTGACCTATAATGACCCTTTCTAGGCTAGTGGTAATCCTTTAGTTCCTCTCTAAGACATCCTTCAATAGAAATAGGGTTATAGGTTTTCACCAAGTACGAATATAACATAATATGAGTGTTCTTAGCCTATATCAACCAACAATGTTGACATATATCAAATTCTACATTATTCCAAAAATAAAATAGAATGAAAAACATGCCTAGAAAAAATCAATAGAGTATAATATTGTGAAATTAACATTTATAAACATTGACTACATTTATGTCTAACAAAATTTTAATAGGGGTAAAATAAATTCCTATGTACTAAAAATGAAATGAAATAAATATCCAAGAGGTAGAGGACATCACTAAAAACTACCTCCATATAAAAACATCACATTAAACCATTATCTCATGGTACCAAAAATATCTTCATACACTATATAATTTATTTTATCATGACATCATCTCAAAAAAAGGCTGCATCATCTGTACATACAAAATATCATCTATTACCAGTGATTTTTAAATTTTAAAAATACATCTCATCCAATGTCCAATTCATTTGTTAGTATACGAATAATAATTTTAATTCAATTAAAACCACAAATAGTATGATGAAATTTTAGTTCAATGATCTTTATAGTATAGATTATTCAGGAGTAAATATAAAATAATATTCTAGACATGATAAAAAAATATTTTCCTCAATCTTGCTGATAATTCCTAGTCATTAGAGATCCAATCAATGAAGTCACCTCATAATATCACACAATGGGGGATAGGGTGTAGAAAAATACACTAATATTTAATTCAATTGAAAATATATATTTAATAGGGAAATAATTACCTACAATAATTTAGAAACATAGAAACCAAAATAAATTATTTTGAATAGCCATTAAGTAGCCATGATGTGACCAAAATCCAATAATAGGATACCTCTAAATCCCAATAAATTCACTCCCACTTATGTAACATTAACTACTATAGGCTAAAGGATAATACCTTATATGATTGAAAAAATGACCATGAAGAATTTTGTATGCCTCCAAAGATCTCTGTACATCTAGAAATATATAAAATCATAACCTCTCATATAACATGATAGAGGATTTTAATATAATGAATAAGGGATGAAATATATACTTCTTATATAGGATCGAAAGATCATGTTATTTCATCGCAAATGTGAGAATAATGACTCAATCAATAGTGAATCCATGAACAATTGTGGTTAATGGTGATATTGAACCAATATTATCCATAGTTAGATGATCTCATATGCTAAGAAAACACTCATTAAATAAGGGAAATTAGTAACCCTATCCCATGGATAGTGAGACCAAATTGGGTTTGGAAAACTCGTTGAGTTATCGGGGATGGTAAAAATTCACTAAGAGTTACAAGATCCAGTCTTAGTCTCTAATGGTATTCCACTAGTTAATATTCCCAAATAATCATGAGTCGTATGTCTATGTTAAAATGAAAATATAGAGAGTTTAAGCATGAATATACTAGCTTGATCAAAATATATGACATCAACTAAAGGGACATAATCACATTGTACATTATAAAATATCAAAAAATAGACCCCTAACAAATCCATTATTAATCTAAGACCATATTTCATTGATTATGAGTAATTTTTGGAATAATACATTACATGTATTTGATTGTACATGATGTGCAGCCCATTGATGATCAGCAATCCATGTGTTGGATCCACCATTGGAATGTAGATGTCAACTACTTGTAGGATGGTTGTGACCGACCTAGAGTGTAAGAAAGAATTGTCTTCTAAGAGTATACCACAAACACATTCTAAAATTTTAGCATGGTTGAAAATGGAATATATTCCAAATTCACCTATATAGTGATAGATTACTCACCTATAAATCCTAGCATTCTATCCCCAATGTACACATCATCTATTGTTTCATACAATAGATTGTGTAGTCATGGTTTTGGAAAAAAATGAAAAACTTTACTTGGTAACATCATTTTATCATCCACTTCTATACAAATATTTATTTATTACACCTCACTAGGTGTCTCCACCACTAAATATTGAGTGTAGACCCCTAATTATCATAACTGTGATCATCCTTTAATACCCCATCATCATGAAAATCTCAAAAACCATTGAAAAACATTAA
This sequence comes from Viscum album, assembly GCA_963277665.1. Taxonomy (NCBI): domain Eukaryota; kingdom Viridiplantae; phylum Streptophyta; class Magnoliopsida; order Santalales; family Viscaceae; genus Viscum; species Viscum album. Next base: position 2,104,021,178 of record OY728132.1, read on the forward strand.
ATTTTTATACAATAAATTAATCAATAATCAATTATTTCCCAATATTCTTAGTACATAATGATAAATATGAATCAATGACCCTAGAAATTGGCACATATTCATAAACTCATTAAATCCATTATAACCATTAAATCAATGACCAAGTGTCAAAGAAGATGGTCAATTAAAATAGTAAAGGGAATAAACCAATAAACCATAAATTTGAGTTTAAATGATATCTATATAGAATATTCCCTATTATGTGTTTATGGACTTATATATAAATAATGAATAAATTCATGTTCCCGTAATAATAAATCATAATTTAATAATTCATCTAATATTCAAAAGTGGATAAGGTTATAAAATTCATTATCAAGGATTAAAATTCAAGAGAATTAATCGATGATAATAAAAAATAATTTGATGTTTCTAAAATAAATAAATACCATATCCATACCACATATAAAAATTTATATCTATTTTCTCACTATTTCAACCAAGGTTAAATTCATCGTTGTTGTGAAATTTGATCATCTACTCTGTTATAGTCTACCTTCACCACTCTAACATTCTCCAAACATTATTCTCTCAATATTTTACATATATAGGTATGTAGAACCTATTTGGATAATAATAAATATGTTATTATATATATATATATCCCCTTAAAAACTAAATAATTATATATATATATATATATATATAATTTTAAATTAATCTACCCATGATAGCAAAAACCTGAGATCTTTTATATGAATGAATCTAAATTTTTGCCACTATAATTTCCCAAATTTCATATTCAATGTTTGTCTTAGTTAACCTATCTCATAGACTATTAAAAAATTTTATAATTATCAAAAATATTATTTTGAATACCGACAAGAAATAATATAATATATTTTTTATAATTGTTTCATCACTCAATTATACTCTATTTTCCATGTTAGTTTAATATGTAGGTAAAATTTTCGACATAAAAACAAAAAAAAATATAAAATTATTTTGAGGCCATAATTATAAGTAAATTAGTAATTTTACCCCTAGAAAGTACACAAGACATCCAAATTTTCATGTCAATCAAAATTTCACTTAGAAAAAAATAAATGTCACCACACTTACAAACATTTCAAAATTGATTCATTATTTTTTTCCTTAGTAAACATTGGTAAAATTATTTTAGAGATCATTACTATTTCAATAGTTATAATAATTTGTATTATTTTCATAGGAGAAAATAAATATGATATATCAAATAGCTAATATTGTTGTTTACATATTCTATTATTCATTTTTGTAATTTCATTCATGATATATTTCATGTCATATAAATTTTTAATTTATTTTATTTTGTAATATTCTACCTTAGTGAAAGAATTCACTATTCGTTTTAGCTCAATATTATGCATGTCTTTTTTAATACCCATGTTCAATTGTATAAAATTGAAAATAATATATTTATACATGATAAATTGATTAATTAGGTTTATCATTAGATATAATATCTACTATAAAAAACCGTAATATATTTCATAACATTAAGTAATTTCTAATTTTTATAAAAATTATAAAGTGTTTAACATTTTATTTATCTCAATAGTTTGTGTTAATAGTTATTATTTACAATTTATAAAGACATATATTTTTTTTTTCATTTCCCAAGATGTTTCAGGGAAATATTATTATGAATAACTTATAATTACAAATTGATTTATCTTTTTTTACCATGATTTTAATAACCTCCCTCGAATTTTTTAAAATATTATTACGGGAACATATTTCATTAATTTTTTTCATTCCACAAAATTAATCAAATCCATTGTTTTTATTTAGAATAATGACAGGGTAATTTGAATTATCTATTATTGAATCTCTAATAATGTGCAATTTCTCTATTACTATATCATATTTCTACCATTAATTTATAAGGTTATATTTGAAAGGTTAGTGTCCATAATTATATAAATGATTCAATTGTGATTTAAAATTTAATAATTGAATTTATAAGAAAAATATAGTTTATTTTTTTTCATAACTAATGAAAACAAAGATTCTAAAACATTGGGATTTCCTCGAATAGATCGCATCCCATGTGATTGATCATTTGAAAGACCATTTCATCATCAATTACATTCCTTTTTCAATAAATTCCTCCTAACATAATATTTTTTATAATACCCATGTAGTTATTGTGTGAAATGATAATATTTAATAAATAAGTGTAAAATAACATATGAAAAATAATCCCAACATGGCATAACCTATGAAACCTTCGGTTTGACCGATGTATCATCTAGTTAATCCAAGGTTTCTTTATTTTTTAATTAATAAATCATTATACCCAAATTAATAAAAAATTAAGGAAACAAAATATGATAGTATCTTATATGATGGATATATTATATAACAATATTTTAGATACTTTATTATGATAAATAATTATAAATCATTATTTTATCACATGCCTAGAACCATTTTTTGTATATTTAAAGATTAAAAACATAGTTAACATATTTTAAGAAACAATTTTCTATTATTCTAAAATAATTGTTTTAATGTATTATATTATAAACACATCATATATAATATTCATTATCATTACCTAGGTAGAAGTGAAATATAGTAAATGTGTGATCTCAAATTCCCAATAAGGGGAAAATTAGATAAATATATAACAAAGATATTATCTATAGCACCATCATAGAATGCGACATCAATATTTTATGTAATATCTCATGACCAACTTTTGGGTATTTTTATTCATTCTTATCATTTATTATTTTGGTTTTCTTATCATTTCTTCTATTTTGGGGTGTACTGGTAGTCCTGTGAGACATTTTCTATGGGTTGCATTTGTGGGATAAATAGTTTCTCTTAAAATTAATCTACCTATAGAGAACAATATTATTAAGGATATCATGTGGGTATTTTTAAGTGGTTACAAAATGGTACCTAAAGTACATGAAACAATTATTAAGGTATTGCAAGGATATAAATGATATAAGGATTCATGGTATGAGTTCTTACATGAGGATCCAACATCCATTATGTCTTCAAACAAACCTAATGAGGATACAGACCACCCTGGGTGATTAATCCTTTTACATATTCATTATTAGTGATCATGGTACATCCTTTATGATGAATTATTGGATCTGTTGATATATAATGACCATCTTCTTGATCCTTTCTATATCCATTCTGTGATCATCCATCAGAGGATGAAAATTATGTTGGTATTGGTGCAGAGCTTTATTTTCAGTGATGTGTGTTTTGATATGTAATATTTGATGAATATTTTACTTGTGGAATTGATTTGGGTACATAAGGACTGATTCTAGGGCCTCTATAACTTTGTTTTAATTCTTCCATGATAGTGGATCCCATTTTGGGCGTGTGTGGCCTAATTTTAAGGTAGGTGGTTCTATATCTATCATATGGGTGATGAAATATATCACTATAGTTTTATAAATAGCATTAGAAATGAAATTTGTTGAATTTAAATGATTGATTTCTGTGTTTGTAAAATGTTTTTTCTGAGAATATATGGGTTTTGTCCGCCTATTGGTAAAATAAATGCTATTTTCAAATAATTTTTAAATTGTTTTTTGAAGTGGTATTCAAGGAATGTTTTTAATGGAATGGTCTTGTAAACAGTGAACATGGTAAGACTTTGTTACTTTCGTAGATGGTGTAAAAATAAAACTTGTATGTTGATATTGTCATAGAGTCCACTCATATGGTGTTCTGCTTATCCCAAGTTATGTTATTTGAAATAAATTTTAGAAACTATTAGGTGGTTCAAATTCAAGGGTGTTCCTATGAAATCAAGATTAAATTCATATATATAGGTATTTGAAGCTTCTAACAATATATATTAGGATATGAGTATCATATATTGGTTGACCTATAGTGGTCTTTAAAACAAGGTTATATGTGAATTGGTTTTTTTTTGCTCGTACTATTTTATCTTGAACTATAATGGATTATATATGATATTTGATACATGGATATATTTCTTTGAACTATTTATTTTTTCTAAATTAATTGAAAATAGTTTGGTTGTTTTATTATGTAAATATGTATACTGTTGAAAAATATGTTCATGATTTTTGTATGAAAATATTTTTAATAATATATCATGCCTCGTTTTATTTATTGTTTAGCATTATTTAGAATTTTATACACAAGATTTATATAGAACACTAGGTGGAAACTTATTTAGTTTGTTATCTCATACCTGATTCACCCCTCGGGTTGTGTATATACTATTTTATGTATTTTTATGATGGGTAATCGAAGGTGCAAAATTTAGTTTGATATTTTTAAAAAATATAAGTCTCATTAATGTGTGGTGATATGGGAGTAGACATCCCACACAATCAAATGTAGTAATTGTTATAGTATTTTTCCCGTAGTTGTAGGACATGAATCATAGAGATTGATTATTTTATTTTGAGTTGTATCACCTTTGTTGTTTCAATTTTTTATTAGAAAAATACATTGGTATTATTCTAATGTTTATTTTCATAGTATATATATCTATATAGATCATGTTATCTACTTTAGGTTGAGAAAAATATTTCCCTCTTGTTATTCTGGATTCTCAGGTGCTAGTCATCATCCCATAGGGATTTATAATTCCCTTTCATTTTGTGTAAATTTGGGCCAGGTACCGGTTTGAGAGAGTTTCTAGCTTGGGTTCTTCACCTGTGATAAATAGAATGATTAATGAAATTAGAATATGAAAACTAAAAACATGAATAAGAGGCACAACAAGATAAAAATATATGAAGACATAGAAATGCATAATCCTAAACGGTCCGTAATTAATAAATAATACATTCCACATTATAATAATTAGGATTCATAAATTATGCACTATATTGATACAAAATAGAAATTATTCACATGAATACACTTACGAAAATCATATCTTATATCAATTATCTTTTCCTAGACTATAGAAACAAATAGGATTTATCATCATTAACCACATAAGTTTTGAAAATATTTACCCATTGTAATGAAGTTATATTTATTTCCAATACGACCAATCAAATAATGACACACCATATTTAAGTGTGTATTAAAATATCAATCACCCACCAATTAAAATCATATCTTAAAAAATATATAAAAATTAAACATATTTTATTTAAAATTAAATGATTTAAATGTCAAAAACATAATTAAAAGATAAATATTGGTAAGAACCTATAAATAATAATAATGATGTATAGGGAATTTTATATAGAATAAACGTTTATAATTTATTAATAATATATTTCCCAAGTCAAAATAATTTCATGATTGTCTAGATAAACACCAATCATGTAATATAAGGAAATATTTTTCAGTTTCAAACAAAAAAGGAATTTGAAAATAATATTCTCCTTAAAGTGTAGTTTATGAATAGGTAATGAAGTGTTAATTTTGAATTTGTTATAGTTAATACATTAAAATATAAATAATTTATGAAAATAATTTTCATCGTTTTTTGGGTAACATTATCCTAAAAAATATTATATAATCCAAATCAAATATCAATTTCAAAATGTGTAAAATTATATTTGAATATTAATATAATAATACGTAAATAACTATTAAATTATAAAAAATTAACAATGATTAAACAATTGAAACATGGAGATCAATATTTGATGTTCTTTAAGAATAAAATTAAATATATTTTTTATTTTTTAAAATTGAATGAAGTAGCCCGTTTTATGGTAAGAGGTTTAATATTTTTTAAAATAAATTAAATTAAAAAATGAGAGATATATATATATATATATGTGTGAAAATTCATATATACCTCATCCAATAAAAACAGAATTATTATTTTTATGATTGAAAACCAATATCTAAGGTAAATTCACAAAACTATGAGTAGAAATTATCTTATAATATTATGTATTTTCAAAAATAAAAAAATTAATAAAGAAATTTTGGATATAGAATTTCAAATTAAAAAAAAAATTGGAAAGGCAACACAATGTAGTTAACGGTTTTCATATACTCAATAGATAATATCAAAATCAAATAACATTATATTATAACATAATAAATGGATATCGAGCCATTATTATCATAGTAAACATCATAATTAACATGGATTCAATGATCACATATAGTTGTTATCATTAAAAAGAATATATATCCTACGCGATAAGTGAAAAATTGTATAATATAAATCTAAATTTTACATGAAATAATTTATATTAGAATATAGATAATTAATTAAGAATCTCAATCATTAGATGAATGAATCAAAAAGAGATCCTTTAAGACATTGGTAATATATGATTAAAAAAAGGAAGAAAAAAATGAAGTGGATTTTTATGTCCCATGAATTTAATGTAAACTATAATATATAAAATTTATGGGTAAATATAAACACCTTAAAAAATTATTTCAATGAATAATATGAATCATTTTTTAAAAGAAATATATTGATATAGAATTTAAATACAAACATTATAAGAAATTAAATTAAGCACAGATCATTCAAAAAAGAGTTATAATTGCATGATAATATATATAAATGAATAGAAGAGGATGATTATATGGTATTTATTGAAAATTATATGAAAATTAATGAATTTCATTATATAATTTTAGAATTCAAATAAATGGAGTCATCAATAGAAAACAACTTACCATGGATTCTTTCTTGTTTACTACTACAAATTAATTTTTTTAAGGAATCATGTTTAATGAAATGTGGGAAATTAAGAAAGGTTTGAGTGTCAAAAAAATCTAATTTCATATTAAAAAACATGATTAATCTATAAAATATTATAAATATAGGAAATATTTACCATATATATTCTTCAATCAATGGATGAAAACATAAATCCTGATTTCTGTGGATGTAATCCTCAATGTGGAAGGATGTGTTGTTCAATATCTTTACATGTTCCTCTAAACATTTAATCCCTTATTTTTAGACACATATCGAAATATTATTTGGTTAATCAATACAACTAGCCTACTCTTTTTTCATGTCAACATTTATCTGTATTTTAAAAATTCTACGGTCATCTTCCATTAGAATACTACTCATGATGGAATCTTCTATCATCTCTCCATTCAAAATAAGGAAAGCTCCTATACATTGGTTTTATCAACAGCCTCCCTAATTGTTACATTTATGACTCAAATTTTTGGTCTATATTTGAGTTTATAATATATTCCTTATCTTTCCAAATATCAATCAAATATGTATGAACCTTTCTCCTACCACCTCAATCCTTCCCATCCCCAACACTAGTAGCTATTTTTTCCATGACATACCAAGATCCTCGGTCTCTTATTTGAAAATATGTGATTCACCACACCTTTTCTCAACAGTATGTTTTTTTGATATACATGAGGATTTGTTAACCATGGTTTTATATTGTCATTACCCATCCCCCAGGGCCCATTTCGTGACTACCCCAAACTTGCCTTCCATAGGCCAGGGGCTGGTGACTAGCACCAAAGGCGTAATTCCCGAAAACTGGGATGGCATTCAATTTATAACATATAATCACACATAGCATATACAATGAAGAGTAATATGATAAACTAACAAGAGAGTATAGGATGTGAAAAGGGGCCAGAAAAAAAGCCCGACTGGAAATTACATAAAACTGAAGGTACAATTAAAATTGAGGAAATAGGAAAAACAACCACTCAGTCATCCTTCTATGTTCCTACTTGAAGGGTTGATACATATTTCCTCCTCATAAAGCCACATCTATCCATCTCTTCCGTGTACCGTCACACCGCAAGGTCCACCTCAGGGTACCGTCTAGTCTTGGTACTCTCAGCCTCGGTCAGCAAAGTCAGTCGTCTGCATCCAACACAATGAGGTGTGGGCATAGCCTGCATATGGATGAGTATAATGACACCTAGTAGGGACCTCGAGGCCCGCAAGGTCTCACAAAATTCAACAAATCTAAACTAAAAGGTATGAAATCAACAGATAACCTCACATAGGTATATGACTATACATATACCTAAGTCATCAAATAATCCATCTATATCACGAGGAAAACACAATGTTACTGACTCAACTCACACATGTATAAAAATATTTTAGAGAGTAAGAGATGATTATATATAGCCACTGATTCATCTATTCTGTCGAATCCACATAGGATCCAGGAATAGAAGATAGAGTTGTCTAACCCACATAGGATCCAGGAACATTAATAAGAGCTATCGAACCCACATAGGTTCCAGGGACAGTAGACAGTGCTTTCAAACCCACACATGATCTATGAATTGTATTCAGACCTGTCGAACCCACAAAAAATCTAGGAATAGTAGTCATATCTGTCGAACCCTCACATGATCTATGAATAGTAGATAGAGCGCAACCAGCCACATGGTTTCCGCACAAAGCACACCTGATTTCGGGAGGGTCCTGTCCTCATGACAAGAGTCAATATATCAACTGCAACGAAGTACCAAGGAGTATCTCAATGTTCCTGGAACATCATATAGGGGAAAGCAAAACAATTCATTTCCAAGAAACAGAGGACGATATGACCAATCCATTTACGAAAATGCACACGGCGTGTTGGAATAAGGTACATTCAATGTAGTCAGAACTCGGGTACTGCCTGTGTGAAACGGCCCATGTTGAAATGTTGGTCGTGTAGAAATGTAAATAAACAATATGTGATATGGTTACAGACAATGTAGTCAGACCTCATATACATCCCGTGAGAAACAGCTCGTTTCGAAAGGCTAGTCGTGTAGAAAAGTAAGTACACGACGTGTGGTATGGTTAAACGCCGTGTCCAAGAAACTAGGGTCGACTCCTTGTATGCTGACCATTTCCCATAAATTTCCTCAACCCATGTTCTCCAACCCGTGTAACTGGAACACATGGTAGCCCATGTCACTGGCCTTGCCTAGCTGTGTGCTGGATTATATGCACATGCACATCACCCCGTGTCCATGTATCCTTGTGATACACACCGAGTCTCACATAACTGCCTCTTCCAAGATGTGTGAAGAGTACATGTCGTGTGACAGGTGTCACACGCTGTATGATGAGTGTCTGATGCCCATAACCCTAATCAAATTAAGCACATACTACACGGCATGTTCTTCGGATGTACACACCTTGTATTCTGGAATTTTCCAGAAATGAAGCATATGGCCATGGCACCTCCCATGATGCCCGTTATTCACTCTGACTATCCAATAATAATGAAACTACAGACTCTAGGTCACCCCAAAGTTCCAAAATCATTACCGGAGTTTTTGGCCCTCTGATCGGCATCGAAAACACATTATGATTCACCCTCTCGAAGAACGGTTGAAGAATGGTATTCTTTGTGTGGTCTGATCTGTCACCCGTTATCATCTTCGCAACTCTTCTAGGTCATCATCATGTTGGGTCATCAATTTGGGATAGTTGAGTCATAAAACAAACCTGAAATGTTCCATTTTTCATCACCCAAGAAGAATTCAAAGAACACGCCACAAGAAGTATGGTGGAGAAATCGGGCCATGTTAGTTTGGCCTGGTCCCTCCGCATTAGATTGATAGCAAGCGCTTCTAGGGAATAAATACCCATAAGAGAAACAAGATAAACATTGATAAAATAAAAAATCACATACATTTGTTCATTGATCATCGACGTTTTCATGAGAAGGCGGATGTCTATTCGTTGTAGACAAACACATCCTACGTCAAAGGAGGTTCTGAAAAAGGATGTCGAGGATGATCCTCATAGGCATTCTTCATTGGAGGAATGTGTTCTTATTTGTTCATTTGGGAGTGCTTTTGAACCGAATCTCTCTCTCCTCTACCAAGTTCCACCAAAATACAAATGATAACCCAAAATAATAGATTATTTTTATATATTTTTTTATTTTTGGCACAAAATTTAAATGGGTTCATTAATTAGGTTAGCTCCAATTAATTAATTCAAGAGGTTCACGCAAAATTAATGTGGACGGGAGGTTTCGCCATTAATTTGGGAGCTTAAGAGGTTTCTCCCCACTTAATGGGGAGTTCAAGAGGTTTTATCCTTAGGTGGTCCCCACCATATTAAACATGGAGAGGATGATAGGTTTGGGTGGGCCCCACTACCATAACCTTTCATCGGAGGATAAGGTGTGGTGGTCCCCACCTCCAACATCCAAATGGAGGATTCACCCAACCAAAATAAAAATAAAGCTAAAAATTTATTTTTATTTAATTCATTCATTAAAAACCCAAAAAATATCTTTTATTTCTAACCATTTTTCATCGAGGTGAAATTCTTCGTAAGTGAATATCGACATTGTCAGTATAGTGATGCCCTCAGATTTCAATTCCGAACACCGGTTCAAAAGTTATAAAAACCAGCTCGTACGTTTACTAAATGTAGCTGATCAGAATATCAGAAATTGATTCATGGCACACAGTCCTCAGAATCTCACCCTTTAAATTTTAGCAGACTCGTAAAATTCGCATTTAATTAAAAAAATTACATGGAAATTCTGGGTCTTTACATTCTATACAACTCAGGGCTTTACATCCCCATAATCTACAACTCTAACTACAAGAAGAAGTTGGGGTACTGAGCATGAATCTGATCCTCCCTCTCTCATGTGCTCTCCTAGAGGTTCTCTTGCTGCCAGTGAATGCACAAAAGAGGTATCAACATTCCATGTAGCACCCACTCATGTTGATCCTCAATCTCCACTAGAACCTCCGTGAAAGTCGCCCCATCGTCGATATCCATCTCTCCATGTTCAATGATGCGAGAAGGGTCTTGCTCATATATCCTCAGCTGGGATGTGTGGAATACATCGTGCAACCTGTGAAACCGAGGTAGAAGAGCTAAGAGGTATGCCACCTCACCTACTGTATTGAGGAGCTGGAAAGGTCCGTTGAATCTCGGAGATAACATGACACCTCGGCTAAATCCATGTAGTACTCGTCGAGGTGAGACCCATAGAAAGACGTGGTCTCCATCCTCAAACTCCAGAGGCCTTAATCTCTTCTGTTAGCATATGACTTCTGCTTTCTCTGTGCAGTCTTCATCCTCTCCTAGATGATATGCACCTTCTTCGTGGTTGCCCATATCATCTCTAGTTCAACAAATGTTGACTCCCCAGTTTCATTCCAGCACAAGGGTGATATGAAAGGTCACCCGTATAACACCTCAAATGGTTCCATCCTAATGGTGGAGTGATAGTTGTGGTTGTATGAAAACTCCAAAAAAGGTAATTGATCCTGCGAGCTGCGACCGAAGTCGTGGATACCAGCACGTAGCATGTCCTCGAGGGTCTGAATGGTCCGTTCATTCTGACCATCCATCTAAGGATGGAAGGAGGTGCTCAATCGATGTTGCGTCCTGAAAGCCTCATGAAACCCCTTCCATAGCTGGGACAAAAAACATGTGTCATGATAAGAGATAATAGAATAAGGTTATCCATGTATCCGCACAATATCCTGCACATAGACGCATCCCAATCTGTCTACTGATCCTTGCTCTCTTATCGGTAGGAAGTGGGCTGACATGGTGAGTCAGTTGATGATCACCCAAATTGAGTCATGACCTATGGATGTACATGGAAGTCCTATCATGAAGACCGTATATATTCCATCCTATTTCAACTCTTGGACCTCTAATGACAGATCCATGCCGGCTAGTACCTTGTGCTCTGCCTTCAACAACTAATAAGCGAGGCATCGAGAGAAAAACTCTGCAACTTCCTTCTTCATCTCAAACCACAAGATCTGTCTCCAGTGATTATGGTACATCCTCGCCAATCTTAGATGTACCGCTAGAGGGGATGTGTGGAACTCCCTCAACACTTCCTCCTGATGTGACACTAGCACCATAGTACGTCCTCGTAAGAGGATGACTTTCTCCCTACCTTTAGAAAATCTATCAGGTGCCTACCCTATGGATATCTGAGCACGTCGTGTCTCACAGTCAGCGTCTCTATGCTGCACCACCCTGACTCACTGATTAAGTTGGGGAGTGATTGTAAGAGACTGTAGAAAGGCTACTCCGGCTCTATCCACAATGGATATCTGTAAAGAATCCACCTGCTCTGTCGCCTACCCTAATAGCTGTATACCAGATCTCATGATTATTGCATCTAAAAAAATGTTCCCTTTCAATGGAGTATGGACTATCATGATGTCATAGTCTTTAAGGATCTCAATCCGACGTTGTTGTCTTAGTTTCAGGTCCTTCGGAGAGAAGATATACCTGAGACACTTGTGATCATAGTACACAGTAAAATTCTCACCCATCAGATAGTGCCACTACATATTCAATAGGATGAATACTGCTGTTAACTCAAGGTCATGGGTAGCATAGTTCTACGCAAGCAGTCTTAGCTAATGAGAACCATAATAAATCACTTCTCTCTCCTGCATCGGGACACATCCGAGTCTTTTCCTTCTTGCGTCGCAGAAATCTACATACCATATTCCATCATCTGGGAGCCTCAAGATGGGGGCACTATCCATCCTCTTCTTCAGCTCTAGAAAGTTCTACTGGCATCTCTCCAACAACACAAAGGGTGAACCTTCTTCGTTATTGATGATGGTAGTGCTACAAATGTGGAGAAGTCTGATATGAACCTCCAGTTATATCCAGCAAATCCCAGGAAACTTTGTACCAACGTCAAACTCCTAGGTGGCTCCCAAGAAAGTACCGCCTCAATCTTTGTTGGATCAACTAAAACTCCAGCGTCCGAGATGACATGTCCCAAAATGTGTACTTCTTGGATCTAAAACATTCACTTCGAGATCTTAACATAAAGCTGGTGCTCTCGGAGTGTGTCGAGTACTACCTGCAAATGGTAGGCATGCTCCTCCTCATTAGTCGAGTAAATCAGAATGTCGTCGATGAAGACTATGACAAAGCGATCGAGGTATGGCTGGAAAATCCTGTTTAATGAGTCCCCTGAACACTGCTGGTGTGTTCGTTATGCCGAATAGAATAACCAAGAACTCGTAGTGGTCATACCGACATCTGAAGGCCATCTTCTTCACATCCTAATCTCGAACTCTGAGATGGTGATAGACTGATATGAGATCTATCATTGAGAACCACCGTTCTCTCTTCAGCTAATAAAAGATGTCGTCAATCCTCGGAAGTGGGTACATATTCTTCAAAGTCACATGGTTAAGTCGAATATAGTCGACATAAATCCCCAAGATCCCATCCACCTTCTTGGCGAATAGAATCGGGGCTGCCCAGGGAGAAACACTAGTCCGAATGAATCCCTTCCCCTAAAAATCCTCTAGCAGTACCCAGAGCTCGGGAAGCTCAACATGGGCCATCTGATACGCTGGTGTAGATAATGGTTCCGTCCTAGGGTTCAGGTCAATGTAAAATTCCACCTCTCTATGAAAACGATAGACATGGGACATCATTAGGGAAAACAACTAAGTACTGGTCCACCAATAGGATAAGTCAGACTCCCAAAATCAACAATTCTGAGGGTAAGGCAGGACAACTGATCAGCGATCAGTTGTACTATCTTCTTGGCAAGTCCATCCTATGCTGAAAATGCTCCCTTCCTTTCAGTAAAGGTAAACTTGGTCCCATCTATGCAGACACACAGCACTATGCGCCTAATACAGTCAATCTGAGCATGGAAGAGCACAATGGAAAAGAAAGAGTGACTAGAACCTATGCCTATACGTTCTGTAGCTATTGTGAAGTATACACATATCATACATCGAATCATCTCCAGAGCACCATGATCATATGTATCTCCTTTCTAGAGCTGAGATCTCCCATGTCCACCTCCTCCCTATGGTTGGGGGTAGACCTCCTAGTGGTGGTGGTGGTAACACCTCATAACATTGTCCACTTCCAGCTGCATGACCATATCCTCTTCCACATCCGCTTACGCCCTACAGATCACCTCGATAGAACCATTACCTCTGCCTGGGAGATCCCTCAACTGTCTGCTGAATATCCCAGCATTGGGTCGGACAGTCACGATCCATGTGACCTTACCCACCGCATGTGAAACAATGTTTGTTCTTTATATGACTGTGAATTAATCATGTTCCTCGCACAAACGAATCCATGTACTGAGGTCATCAAATGGATATTCTGGAATGCTTGGATCTCTAAGACATCTGTCTGCCACCTGCTGTTGAATACTTCTCTATGTGACACCCAGTGGTGGGTCTTGCTACTGGTGACTGCTCAGCATGGTTACTCTCCACTAATAGGTCTCTCTCTAACAGCCCATCCTGTGTTGGGATGCTGAGGGAGATCATCGAAGCCCAGATCTCTCGCTTGAGCCCCTGCACGAAGGTCTGGCCCTAAAAAATGGGCCATGCACCAAATTTGTGGAGTAGAGCGAGAGTCTGGATAACCTTACAGAGTATAATGCCACCATCATGCTACCCTAATTTAAGTAAATTAGCTCCTGTATCAGCATTGAAGGAAGGGTGGCTAGGAAAATCTCTTCCCAAAATAGGCTCTCGAAGTCTAATAAGAGTTGTGTCACCTTGTCATGCACCTGAAGCATTAAGTTTCACCATCTTCCTACTACTGGCTGAAGGAGACACACGAAAATGATCACTAAATATCAACTAGTGTCCCTACTAGTCAAAAGACGCCCACAACAGCCTCCAGCCAATCCTTAGCTGTCTGCGGGTCCATCTCACCATTAAATCTGGGCCGCCTCTGGCGCTAGAACTTGTGCTACATGCTCAGGAGGCATGCACTCTCTACTGCTGGGGCTGGTGGAATCTGTGGCCCAAAGTGTAGTGGTACCACTGGTTCCTCCACTATGATAGGGCCCTTCATCAAGGCCTCGTCACTTGGTGGGATGCCATCTCGTACAACTCTCAGAACCCTAGCTGGCTATCTGTGTGGTGGAATCCTAAAAGAAACAGGTGTGCCACAGTAAAAAAGTTATACCTGTTGAGCTTACTCAAAGAATTCACAATGAAGACACTTGAAAGAACACATTTAATCTGTGTTTTCATGCACTGAGTCAGTAATCATAAGTCATCGTCCTGGTGTATGGATACGTCGACCGCCCCACCAACACTGAACTCCCTGAACTGAAAACCACCCTCACCATCATAACACTATTGCTTCACAAAAAATATCAGAGTCCTATGTCGAGCGGTAGAACTGACTCCTTTGATACCAATTTGTCACGACCCATCCTCCGGGGCCCGTGCCATTACTACCCCAAACCTGCCTTCCATAGGCATGGGGATGGAAACTAGTAACAAAGGCATTATTCCCAAAAACTTGGAAGGCATTGCCTTTATAACCATTAATAACACATAGAAGATATGATCACGAGTAAAAGGAATAACCAACAAAAGAGTACAGTAAGTGAAAAGGGGACAGAATAAAATCCCAACTGGAAAGTACAAGAAAATTAAGGTACAAGTACAACAGAGGAAATAAAAAATATATCCAATGAGTCATCCTCTAACGTTACTACATAAAGGGTGGGTACAAATCACCTCCTCAGCACTCCACGTCCGTCCGTCTCCTCCGTGTACCACCACGCCGCAAGGTCCACCTTTGGGTACCATCCAGTCCTAGTACTCTCATCCACGATCAGCGTTGTTCATCATTTGCATCCAACACAACGATGTGCAGGCATATCCCATGTAGGGGTGAGTGTAAAGATAATCAGTAGGGACCTCGAGACCCTCAAGGTCTCAGAAAATCCAAAAAGGATAAACCAAAAGGCATGATATCAACAGATAACCCAATTTAGTTATATGACCATACATATACCTATGTCATCATTTAATCAATATCAATCATGAGGAAAACACAATGTTTTTAACTCACCTCATAGGTATAAAACTTTTGTACTGAGTCAGAGATGATTAGATGTATCCACTAAATCATCTATTATATCATACCCATACAGGATCCAGGAACAATAGTCATAGTTTTCGAACCCACACAGGATCCAGGAATCGTAATCATAGCTCTCGGTCTCACACAAGATCTAGGAACATTAGTCAGAGTTGTCGAACACACAAAAGATACTGGAATAGTAGTTAGAGCTTTCAAACCCACACAGGCTCCCAGAATAGTTTTCAGAGCTATTGAAGCCACACAAGATCTAGGAACAATAGACTGCGACCAACCAGCCACATGGTTTCCACACAATGCACGCTTGATTCTGGGAGGGTTATCACCTCAATCAAAGAGTCGATACATTAACTATAACGAAGCCCAAAGAAGGAGTATCTCAAAGGTCCTTCCATTTTATAAAGTGAAAAACCAAAAAATTAGTGTCCAAGACACAATGGATGTAATGAAAAAGCCATTTACCAAAAAGTACACCATGTGTTGGAATAAGGTACATGTCGAGTAGTCAGACCTCTGGTACTGCCTATGTGCAACTGCCCGTGTCGAAAGTCTGTTCGTGTAGAAAATTATGTACATGGCAAGTGGTATGGTTACATTCCATTTAGTTAGACCTCGGGTACTGCATGTGTGCAACGGCCCATGTCTAAAGGATGGTCATGTATAATAGTAAGTACACTGTGTGTAGTACGGTGACACGCTGTGTCCAAGAAACTAGGGTCGAATCCGTGAATGCTGGCCATGTGACTGTACATGGCCTCAACCCATGTTATCCAACCCGTGTAACTAGTACATAGTGTATCCTGTGTCACTGGCCGTGTGGTGTAGTACATTCCTCTATTCATCACCCTCTGTCCGTGTATCCCCACGATACACGCCGAGTCTCGTGTAACCACCTCTGCCAAGCTATGTGAATTGTACATGCTGTGTGAAATGGGTCACATTCCATGTGATGCACATCTGACACCCATAACACTAATCACAGTATGCCCGTACTACAAGGATTGTTCTTTGGATGTACACACAATGTAATCCGAATTTATCCAGAAACGATGCTTTTGGCCAGCATGCCTCCCATGATGCTCGTTCTTTGCTCTGATGGTCCTATCGCTACGAAACTGTAGACTCTAGGTCACCCCGAAGTTCTGAAATCATTATCCGTATTTTTGGTCTTCTTATAGGCTTCAAAAATACATTATGATTCACCCGCTCAAATAACGGTTGATGAATGGTCTTCCCGGTCCAGTCTGATCTGTCGCCCGCTATCGTCGTCACACCTCCGATATGTCGTCATGATGTTTGTTCATCAATTTGAAATAATTGCGTCATAAAAAGAACACACAACATTCCATTTTCCATCACCCAAAAATAACGTGAAGAGCACCACCACAACAAGTAAGCCGGAGAAATTGGGTCGTGTAGGTTTGGACTGGTCCCTCTGCATTAGTTTTAATGTAAGCCGTTCAAGTGAATAAAAAAAATAAGAGAAACATGATCAACTTTGATCAAATATAACACTCCTCTAGTGTTGTTTTTTGATCATCGACATTGGTGTGAAAATGCAGACGTTGATTCATTTTAGATGAACACATCCTACATAGAAGTAGGTTACAAAGAAGGAATTCGAAGATGATCCTCATCACTGTTCTTCGTTTGAAGAACGTGTTTTTTGTTCTTCGTTGGCGAGAGCTTGTTTACCTAAGCTCTCTCTCCACTCCCCAGTTCCACCAAAAGACAAATGGAAACCCAAAATTATAGATTATGTTTATCTAATATTGAATCGTTTGCACAAAATTCAAATGGTTAATTAATTAGGTTAGATCCAATTTATTAATTCAAGAGGTTGGCACAGAATTAATGTGGAGGGGTTGGTGGCACCATTATGTGAGGAGCTCAAGAGGTTTCTCACAACATAATGGGAAGGTTAAGAGTTTTTAATTTTTGGTGGACCCCACCATATTAAACATGATGAGAAGGTTAGTTTGGGGTGGTCCCCACCACTATAACCTCTCATGGGAGGTTAAGGTGTGGTGGTCCCAACCTCCAACATCCACATGGATGCTTCAACCAACCATAAAAAAAATAAATCTTCAAATTTATTTTTATTTAATTCATTCTTTAAAAACCAAAAAACAATCTTTTATTTCTGACTATCAGCCGTTGAGTTGAATGTCTTATTAAGTGAGTATCGGCGTCACGAGTTCAATGGTGCCCTCAGATATCAATTCTGAGCCCCAGTTCTAATGTTATAAATACCCGCTCATACGTTTACTGAACGTAATCAAAAAAAAATTCAGAAATTGATTACGGGAAAACCGGGCCTCAGAATTACGCACCGTCATTTTTCATAGACTCGTAAAATTCTCATTTATTTAAAAAAATTACATGGAATTTCCAGGTCTTTACCAAGATATATTAGAGTAATTATTTCAATTCCTTGTTTCCCTGTCATTTACTAGAATGTTTCAAGTCATGTGGTTACCTTTATTCCCATTTCCAAATCCAGCCAAATAGTCATTCATGTTTTAGGTTTATGTTCATAATACATCATTGATTAGGATTCGATTTCCTTATCAGTCATTTCAATATCCTCAAGAATATTTAACTTAACATAGTTAATTTTCTATATTATAATATATGACTTCCAACCATCATTAACAAATTTATCCTTATCTTTTTCATTTAGTAATTTGAAGAAATTTTGAAAATATATGTACACTAGTTTATCTCAGTATCCAAAAGATATCTATAAAATAATTTGCATTGTACACATATTATTACATTGTATTATGCATAACTAATCCTCAAAAACAAACAACGGATTTTTAGGTCTAGTGTGTTTGGAATATTAGGTACATAAAACTAGAAACCTATAACAAAAATAAAAAACCATTTATTTAATATTCATAAAGAACTTCTATCTTCCTTTGACCCCTTACATTAGCATAGTATAACATGTGTAACCCATGAAAATATGGATTATCTACAAATATTAGTAATGGAATAATTATAAGAATAAATCATAGAACATGGGTTAGAAGGCATAACCTGGTAAATTAAAAAGGTAGGGAATGAGAATAAACATATGTAATAATAATATAAATATTAGGGGATCATGTAGTCATTAAATCATATAAATTTGGAAAAAACATACAAAATGACATATTAATGTTTTAAGTAAAACTACCAAGACCATTTCACTTCGTGGAGCATGAGTCAAGGATAACCATAAAGACTTTTGCATTTGAAGGAACATGAGTCAAGGTTATCCTCCATGACCATTTCACATTAAGCCTCATGAGACTAGAAGTTACCAAATGAATTGGATTGATTTTTATGTGGAACCATAATAACATATAAATGAATATGTGTTCCACATGAAGAATAAATAATAATATAAGGGTTCCCCGTTGGAATAAACGTGAATCATAATTAAATAATTAGGTATACAAAAAACATGTATCATGATGATGTGCTATAAATAATTGACTTAAATATTACTTGGACATTAATAATGTAAAATATCCATAGATAGTGATAATATATGAAAAACTAAAGATAAAATGAACGTTTAATGAACACTAGTAATTAATCATTTCACAATTGTTTATGGAAAATATTAATTTGAATTTCAAGAAAAAATGTGTAATATTTTATATAAACATTGAAATAAAAAGAGATATATTTTCCTGATAGAATTTTTAATTTTAAAATAACAATGGGGGACAAAAATAGAATATATATGTTACATGGAAGTGGTTATGAAACTGGGAAGTTCCCTTAAATATGGATTTCTTATTGGGAATAATTGAGAAGTGGTGAAATTATATTTTTTAAATTAAAATTACGAATATTAAATGTACTTATGTATCATTATTTTCTTATGTGAGTATGAATCACTAAATAAAACAATAATTAAAACATTTAGTTTATTTTACTGTTTTTTATCATCTTGAACTTGTTTTGTTTTATTAATTCATATTACGTATATATGTTACATATAAAACATAAAAAGTGTTATAAAATAAATTTTAATTTTTTTTCAACCATTATAATGATTTTATAACCATTTTTCATGTAGTTCATGGTAATAGGAAACACGTCATCCATGAATGTGATAAATCAATGCATCACAGATGATGTTTTTTATTTTAGGAAATATGGAGAGGGAACGAGAAATGATTATGGTTTATTTCATAATATAATAATATAACATTATATATAATATAATTTAGTAATCATTTCAATTTTATGAGGGGATTTGAGGAAGGAATAAGAAATTAAAAGAACATGAAAAATAATTAAATGTAAGAAAAATAGGTTTTTACATCTTGAATTATTCTCCATGATAAAATCATTAAGGAACATGTGTTTTATCATTATATGAGATCAAGGGATCATGGAAGTAGGGGTGATACATGAGAATATGTTTGAGAATAATTTTTACAATCATTAATGAAATATATTTGTTATGATTTTGGGTGGTGATGGGCTGTATTTATAGTATAGGAGAGGGGTGTTTTGGTAATTTGTTTTTTTTAATATTTTGGTTATAAAAAATAATAGTTTTTATAATTATCACTAAACATATTAAATAATAATTATTTTTTATAGATTATGGTTCTCACATGTGCAATGAATCATGTAATATAGTATTTTATTTTATAATGTTATATACCATAAATTACCATATTTCATTATTCACCAAAAAATAAACTATTTAATAAATTCCAAAGAAAAATCACCCTAACATTTATACTATAGTTATAATTTAAATATGGACTCCAATTTATGTAAATAATATTCTAAATATGATATATTAAATTTATAATAAAAATCATGTTTTATTCGAAAAAAACCATTTTTAATATTATGACCGAATTTATAACACATTAAAATTTTATTTTAGGTCTCATAAAATTATATAATAATAATAAGACAGAAAAATTTATTTTTTGAATATATTTTATGAAAAATAAATGTCATTTTAAATAATTATATAAATTAATTATAAATTTTTAAATAAACATTTCTGTTTTATAATATACCAACAAAAAATTTATCATTTCTAAAACATTTAATTACATATAATATGATATAACTATATGTTATTTAAATTAATAATATTTCCATATTTAATTTATACATCCATAGTTTAAATTAATAGTATATTTGTTAGTTTACTTTTTATAATGGTAAAATTACATTTTCAAAATTACAAGTAACTATTTAATTTGTTTAGGTTCTTTAATTTCAATAAATGCATCTTATTTCATTGATTATTCATTTATAATTTTTTTTATTGTATTATATAATTTATTTTTTGTGATTTATACTATATAGAATAATATTAATAAATGAAATTTAATTGACTGATTTCAGGGAAGTTACATTATCCGCCCCTATGAAATTCCACCCTCCAAACTTCATTTTACACACTAAGGGTGAAATAAGAGAGATCAATTCTCATATATTTATTACTTTGGTTATAATTTTATCTCTTTTAGCTTATTGTTCCACCATACTACTTTGACCATGTGAGGGGTTTTTTATATAACTTTATTTCAGTGGTATAATATTTTCATTCGCTTCTCCTCATACGAGGGATCGTTTTCCAATATTATTTCATCTAAATTCTAAACATTTTAGGTATTGGGTTTGTATATCCCTAAGATGAATACATAGAAAACATTTTTTACTTGATACAATGAATGTGGAAGTGCTTGTAGATATTCCAAAACTCTTACACGATCAAGGATATCGAAGGGGTCAATGTACTTGGGACTCAACATTAATATCTACCTAAATCGTATAATCCTCTTTCACAGAGATACACAGACTAATACCACATGTAAAATCATAAAATCTAGGTCTTATCGACGATAGAATTCATATCTCTTCAATCCACTTTTGGTAGCCCAGATATAGTACTGAATGGGTTTCACCTTTTTTAACATTACTTCACCCATTTTAGGTACTAGTATCATACATACACTGGATACATCCCCTCACATAAGTGTTATACATATATTCCATTGATGGAATTCTTATGAATCCATTTAGATGGTCAAGTGGAAACTATTTTTGTAGGAGAACATTACAATAGGTAGGTGTTTGTACAATTATCCATTAATGTTCATAAAACATTCTCTAAAATTATTACATGTTTTAAATAGTCTGATCACATAGGCTGTCAGTTTGAGGATGATATTCCATAGTGAAGTTATGTTTACTATTTAGAGGATGTTCATGAAATTTCAATAAGCTGTAGGTAAATATCATATCTACATTAGATACAATAAATATTGGTACACCATGTATCATTTAAACTTCTCTAATGTATATTTGTGCATTTTGGTTGGGTGAGATGTCCTCTCTAACTCTGATAATGTGATTTTCCTTTATAAGATGATAAATAATAACCCAAATAGAATTTTTTCCCTCATATTTATTAGGATATCCCATTAAAATATTCATGGTGATGTTTTCCTCATATTTTTTGTTATGGGTCATAGTTGCATCACCTATATGTTTTTCTCCTTTCATTCATCACTTTCATACATAATAGTTACTTTTATATATACATAGTGATCTATGTATTCATATTCTCCCACCAATAGTTCTCTTGGTAATATTGATACATCTTGTTTCCCCTAGTAGAATAGATAAGGTTGATCTTTGTTCATCATCCTGACAATATTATTAATTTTTTAAAATGTTACACATAATTTAAACCCAAATATTACGAATCCTTCATCAGTAATCTTGAACTCAGTGGATTTCCATTTTCTGATAGCTTACATATTTTTATAAATTTGAACACCATTTTTTTGAGAATCTATTATCTTCCCATTAAGGGATGGTTGAGAAATAATTTATAAAAAGATTGATGATGTTCCTTACTTTATGATTCTCATTTCCATCAATTCAAGGCCTAATAATATTGGATCATTCTCAATTATCATCATGAATAATGATATAAGATCCATTAGAAAATTTATTTTCTTTAACATTATGGTTGTGGATTGTGAATCCATAAACATTTATGATATCTAACCATATTCATTGGTGCATATTAATAACCTTTTCTGTGAATATATATTTGCTTCTCTTATTGTAAGTATATATATCACACTACATCCCACAGAGATAAGGTATCTATATTTTAAATGCTAATATCACACCTTCCATCTATATATTATGTGTGTGAGTGTTTTGATCAATAAATTCTAACTTCATTAATGTAAAAACAATCACTTTATCACTTTTCATAATTACACATCCTATTCCCTTATTGGAATAGTCTTTTTATTACTGATATAGTTCCCCACATGTGAGTAGTGTGGGTAGTGGTGCCGTGATAAGCATTTTTTCTACTCTGGGAAGCAGTCATCACATTCACTAGCCTATATAAAATGTACCCCCTTCAATGTTATCATGGTTTGCGGGTTTGAAAATTTTGGTAATTTGAACACAAAATATCATTAATTACAAACTATACCAATGAAACTACTAATCACTTTAATAGATGTTGGTCAGGGTCATTCATTGATTGCCATTTTCTTGTAATAGTCCATAGATATTCATTTTATGGTGATAACATGCATATATAATGATTGTTCCTCCATCCAAAACTCACAATAGATGTAACTTTCATAAATTTCCTCCCTTCAAAAATTCTTCATCATAGAATTCAAATTCTCCTCATGATCTTCATACTATTAGAGTATATATGAATATCATCAATTAAAAATACCTCAAATTTTTAATGGAATTCTTAAAAGACTCTATTCATTAAATCCATGAAATTTATTGTAGCATTACCGAGTCTAATGGAAATCACTATAATATTGTATTTTCTATACCTCATCCGATAGTTAGTCTTAGTAATATCTTCCATCCGTGACTTTAATGTTTGATATCCATACGAAAGTCCATCTTTGAAAAATACATATCCCCATGGAGTGATCAGAAAATCCATATATCCTTGTAATGGTATTATTTTCCTTCACTAATATTTTATTGAGCTCATGATAATAAATATTGAGGTGAATTGACCCATCCTTATTCTTGACAAGCAAGACTAGTGCACCCCATGTTAAAGCACTCAACCGTATGAAATCCTTTTCCAAATTCACTTTTAACTGATTCTTCAATTCTTATAACTCAATAATATCTATTCTGTGAGTATTCATAAATATAGAAAAAATATAAAATAATTTTAATTGAGAACTAAAATTCATGGTTAGAATGAATACCATGTAACTCTTTGGGAAAACCATTTTTGTAGTCTCTCACAATGGTTATGTATTCAAGCATGATCCTCTCCTTTTATCGATTATTTGAGATTCATATACATTATCATAAAAATAGTATCCAAAACTATGATATTGTTTCTCAAGGTGATTGATCCTCCTAATTACGAGTTTATCGAATTATCGGATACCTCGTAATGTGAAGAGTGACCTTCCATTGCTGACATTCAAATTAAAATTGGTATAATGATTGTGAATTAATTAATAATATATCATCATACTCCACAAAATAAGTAATACATGATTTTTATGGAGGTTTATTCCCCCAAAAAACTGATGATGGTTTTTATACATTGGATTCAATAATTACCCTATTTATTGTTTTCTCATAGAACTCAGCCTCTATATTCTGAGGTGGGGTTTTAATTATTCTACTAAAAATTAAAGACATAGAAGAATGTGTAGAACCAAAATCAAATAGAACATTATTAGTTCCCAAATGAATAACAAGTGTACCTTTCACCACACCAATTTGGGCTCCCCCTAAATCACAGGGATATTATATGCCATTCTGTTCTATATTATAGGATATTGTAGATGATTTTCTAAAATAACCGTCAGCTTATAGAATAGGTTAGAATAATTCCCATGTTTATTTTAGTTGAACCACAACACTATAGGGTAACTTTTTATTTGGACCTTCCTTTATACATACACATATGTGAGATTCTTCATATCATTTCAGTATTTATTAGACAGATGCCCCATTCATCCATAATTGAAGCATTTCTTAGTCCCCTTTAGACAGTTCCTAGGATGCATCCTCCCATTATTATTACATGTTGTATATTGGGCATTCTTTCCATCATGTGAGGTATCTGTTGAACCTACCATATTAAACATTATTTTATTATTCTTATATCGAGACCCACGAGACCAATTAGAGTCTCTAATATTCATTTTAACCATAAGGGAATAATAGAAAATACCTGCATTGTTATGATATTCATGAATCTCCAATAATTTTTGTAGGATCATATTTAATATTATAAATAGGTCATCCACTTTATATTTTGTGATCAAGAAAAATCCAATGGAGTATCTTGAAATCCTTGTTCATTTTTCCACATATTCCCTATTTCACTCATATTTTGTTTTCTTTAGTATGAGGAACTATCTTTAAATCTATAAACAGTGGGTTTGGGGGGAATATGTTTTGAAATATATTTTCTTGAATTCCTCATAATCTGTGGAACGAATTTTCTATTTGGAATTTGTTTCATTGGTCAATGTCCACCATGGATCAAATTGCCATAAAAATTATAAACCTGCAATCCATCAATCACTACTTTAGCATACTAAGAGAAAGAGTATGTATTTTAAATGTAGTTAATCTCTTATTCTGTGAGGATCAGATCAGAATATCCATTAAACATTGGAGACTATTTCCACATGAAGGATTTGAATTTATCTTGATCTATATTAAGAGAATTATGGACATACATATGATTCAAATTATTATTTATAATATGAGACAATTTATCATGTACTATAATAATTTTTTGACCACTCTTTCCCAACAATTTTTTCATTTCATTTTGGAAATACTCAAATTCCATATCAGTATGATTATTAGAATGAGATCTTCTATTTCAATTAATTATCATAGAAAATTGAACTAAAATTATAGTGGATATAATAATTATATTATAATATTATAAAATTTAAAACTTTTAACATATAAGTATAAATTTATATATTAAATTATATCCTAGATTTTGATTCACATTTTTTTAGTCTTGGTTATCCATAGTGATATAATTAGTCCTTGGGATCTTAATATAGTGATCTACTCTAATATTAAAAAATAACTAGACCTTCCTCTTATACTAGAAATATAATTGCTAACCATTAAATCATATTATTATATGATTTTATCCAAAACAATACCTGAGAAAAATCCAAGGTTCGTAATGTCTACCTTAATTTGAATGTTATGCACAAAAAACTGAAAAAATGGAACCAAAATAAAAAAATTATTTATTATTCATAAAGAGCTCTTAATTTAATTTTAGGCTTTATATATTCATAGGATAACCTCATTAACACATAATTAACTAGTTGAAAAAAATATCTCAAAAAGGGAATAAGAATTTGAAAAATCATAGCACATTGGATTGATGGAATAACATGAAGGAATTAAAAGGATTTGAACATAAATAATCATATAAAATCAGTAAATAAAAAAAAGGGATCAAATATAGATACAATTAATGAAATTTGGAATAAACATAAAACATGACATAATCCAGATCCTAGTCAATCCATTAAGACCATTTCAACTGGTGAAGCATGAGTTAAGGATAACCATAAAGATAGTTTTCTATGATGGAACATGAGTCAAGGTTAACCACCATGACCATTACACAAAATGTCTCATGTGAATAAACATTACCAAATTCATTGTATCACTATATAGGTGCACAAATCATAACATGTTTATGAATATGTGTTCCATGTGATGAATAAAACATAATCATAATGGTTACCCATGGAAAGGAATGTGTATCATAGTTACACATTCAGGAAAACCCAAAGTGTGTATCATGATGCGACCCATGAAATAATTGATTTAACTCATACATCAAAATTAATGATGGAAAATTGGAACATATTATGATATGTGATGAAAAACTAGTGTGAAAAATATTTTTAAAAAAACATAAGAAACAAAACATATTATGGAGGTTTAAGGAAAATAATAAAATAATTTTAATGTGTAAAAGATATAATATTTTATATAAATACCAAAATGACCCAAGATATATTTTCATGATAAAATTATTTATTTTAGAATATTAATTGTGAAATAAAATAAATTGTGGTTGTTAATTGAAAATGTGTATGGAATTGGGATATTCTCTTTAATTGGGCTTACTAATTGGGATGAATCGTGAATGGAAACTTATATAACATGTATTTACCCATCAATGGAAGAATAATTATTCATTTAAAATTTAATTGAAAAGGGCACAAAGAAATTATAATAATTATATAGAAATAAATAGTAATTACATTTGGTTAAAAAGAGATAATGTGCATCCCAATGGAATATGAGGGTTTGGAGAGAATCCCTTACATTATGTTCAAATGTGTTATAAAATTTTACATAAAAACATTGATAATGAAATTATATTCATTAATAATTTAATTCATAACGTCTTTAACTTGTATTTTATTTATTTTAATTTTATTATGTTAAGTTATGTCCTTTTATATGAGTTAATTTAATCATTCAGGAGGGTTCCATTTCTTGGTTTTCATTATTGGTTCACTTGTATACCTATATTAAATGTCATGTGAGATGAAAATAGTTGAATGGAATTAAAATTATATGTTATTAATTAACATATATAATATTAAGTGGTATTATATATCATTTTTTCATGATTTTAGGATTGTTCATCAAATAAATAAATATTTATTATCACTTAGATTATTTTGGCTTGTTTAGATCACCATGAAGTAGTTTACTTGTAATAACTAATATTATGTATATATTTTAGTCCCATAACATATATACATTTGTAAAATAAATTAAAATATCAATTAAATCATTATAATGGATTTATGTCCAGCCTTTAAGCTAGTTCTAGAAACTAAAAACTCATCATCATTGATGGCAATAAATCATCAACTCACAGATGGTGCTTTTATTTTTAAAAAAAGGAGAGGGGAAGAAAATTGATAATGTATTATTACAAAAATAATTATAATATTTAACTATATATAATATAATATCTAAATATATATATCATCCTCTAGTATTAGGGGGGTTGAGTATAAAATAAGAAAAGAAATGAACTTCAAATAAATTAAAAAAACGAAAGAGGTTTCCACCTATTGAATTCTTCTCATTGATAACCTCTTTGAGGAACTTGGTTTTGGTCTTTTTTTAAGAGGTGGTGCCTCAGTTAAAGACCAAATCACAATTTATTGATCAAATATAAAGGGAGATACAAAAGTCTGAAAGACGGAATCTTACTACAATTCCTGTGGAAAAAAGGGAGAGATTCGTGAGGAAAATCATCCAACCAGGTAACAACCTGATTGACTACCTTATTGGAAAGACTATCGGAAACCATGTTCGCTTCTCGGAAGCTATGAGTGGAAATGTAGTTGAGATCCCTGAGCGAGTCAAGACATTTCATCCAACGAGAGGTAGGAGGACAAGCATGGTGCACCATCCCTTTCCAGATAGCTTGGACAATAGTGGTTGAATCACATTCAATTCACAAGTTGCGCCAACCCTTTTTCTTGGCGAAATCCACTGCATGAATCACTCCCAGCATTTCCTCTTCCAAAGCCAAGGTCGTATCACATCCACCGAAGAAGCAAATGAGGTATTTTCCTAGAAAATCTCTGAAGATGGCACCACATCCTACCAGACTCGGGTTTCCTCTAGAGGCACCGTCGACATTCACTTTGGTCCATCTTGGAAGCAAGGATTTCTCGAAGACCTCAACGGTACCTCGGGGTAGCCTATAAGAGCCCACAATTTTAAGATGGTCGAGGATCTCAAAATAACCAATAGGGTTGTCACAATGATCCTTATGAAGAGAGGCAACATCTTTGATGGAAATTAGAATACATGTTTTACCTTCATTGAGATTGATAGAGAAATTATTATGAATGAAATTATTTCTATCATACCACATCACATGCAGGAGATTTTCCACCGCAGATCGAAAGAGATTCCGGATTTTCTTGGAAGCATCCCAAATCATATAGTATTGACGTTGAGAGATTAAACAACATGAAGAGACCATCTACAACAAAAAATGTTAGAAATGTAATTCCAAAGAGATGCACCTGTATCACAAGGCAAGAATAAATGATTAGTATCCTCATGATGTTGGTTGCACAGGTGAAATCTAGACCAAATATAGATCCCAAAAGATTGGAGACACACATCGGTGGGGACCCTATCACGAGAAACATGCCAAATGAGAGAGATCCGCGAGGTCTTGGTCCAAGGTTTTCTAAAAGCTTTAAAACAAAAAAAAATCTAGAATCAGCTTTACTAAAATTGTTTTTGTAGAAGTTTTTAGAATCTAAAACACCATTTGGAGCAGGATCCCAAATGAGAAAGTCATCAGTATCATAAAAATGATAATTGTCAATGATGTTACTGATGTGGGTTTGAAGGATTATTTCATGAGAGTTAACAACCTCACTTATAGTGTAGTTTGTGTTCACAGGAGTAGTGGTGGAAGTTAGCATGGAGATTAAAGGAACATTGTTCCAGTTGTCTAGCCCAAAATTCATAGAGGAATCAACACTAACCATCCATCTTTAATTTCTCATTATTTTAAGGAAAGAACGCCTAATGGATGGAAAGATAGAATAAGTGATGTAACCCAAGTTATCATTCTGAAGCTTGTTCACAAATCTTTTCTTAAGAAAGGTCATGGAATCAGAGTTGCTATGAATCAAATTCCAAGTCGTTATAGCTTGAAGAGATTCATTAAAGAACGTAATATTGTCAATGCCAAGGCCACATTTATCGAGGGGTTTGCGACAAGTGGCCCAAGGAATTGTGACAAGTTTTCATGCAATCGTACTACCAGAAAAAACAAAATTTTTAATGCAAGCATTGATTTTCTTGAGAAGACTGGCATGCCAAGTGTAAACCATCATCGAATAAACCATCATGGAAACAATAGTAGACATAACAAGACAAACTCTGCCAGCCATAGAGAGGGACTTACCCTTCCAAGATGAACGTTAATTAATATAGGATCCTTATATTGGTTATTAAATCATAAATTAACATGAAATTTTGTTTTGAAAATTATAATTTTATATTCCATAAATTATCATATTTCACTACTAAACAGTAATTCTACTCTTTTATAAAAATCCCCAAAATTCAAGCAAGTAATTTCCTGATGTATATAATTATAAAATGGACTCCATTTTATGAAAATAATTTTATATCTGTTAGAAATTATATTTTTATATAGAATCATCATTTAAAAAAACCATTTTTAAAATTAAATCTTATTTAATGACTGTTTGAAAAATTAATTTAGGTCTCATAAAATTGTCTTATAATCATATTAAAACAAAATATTAATTTATGAATATATTTTTTTTAAATAAATTGCCTTACATATATATATTAATATTAAAAATGTAAATAAACATTTTTAATAAAAAATAAAAAGACTAAATTAATATTTTTTAAAACATTTAGTAACTTATAATATGTTATAATTATATCCTAATTTCTAATATAAGATGGAAATATTGTATTTATACTATTATAGGTGAGATTACATTCTATTGGTCTGAATAATATTCATAATGGTCACATTAATATTCAATATTTCATGTTAATTAGTCCATTTTCTTAGGATTTTTAGTTGTCATAAAATCATCTTACTTCAATCATTTATCAGTTATGAAGTTATTCTTTTGTTATATAAGAGATTATAGGTGATTTACACTGTATAAAAATCATAATAAGGAAACTTTTTTGGATATAATTTTATGTCATTACAATCACTACCTTGGAGGATCTATATAATTCAGACCTAGACTAACATGAATCGATAAAAGTCGAATTGACAATGTTTGGGTTTTATTGTAATAATCATAAATATTAGCTGATTGACTAGTATTCTACTCAATTATATTACTACCATCCATCACTATATCATTAATGGAGAATGAGACCAATAGATGGGTCACCCGTTCATCTCCTAAAACCTGAACTAATGAAGGTATTTCACACAAATACCATCTCAAATTAGAAAAAATATCCTCAAGCATATAATATGAGTACCCTTGACTTGATTTGTTCTAAAGAGGGATAAATTAGAGGCTTCTAAAAACTCCAAATGATCCATAGAGTGTGGAGTATATGGATTTTTTCTAATCAACCATGGGATAGAGACACGATATCCCTAGGTTGAATCTTTTGACATCGTCTACATGACGAGAACAAATAACTAAATCATTTAACAAATGAATAAAATAATCCACGAATTTAAAATAACCACCGCTTTGGGAGAAAATATTTCCAAACCGTGATTCATGCCCACTCCACTATTTTTTTGGAATCATCTACATCAAATGATATGCTTGTTGAGTTTAGGTGGAATAATATATAGTTTTTGTTATAAAAAATACATATACATCAATTCATATTTCCAATAACAATAATTAATGATTTATTTTAAAATGGGAGAGGATGTTAAAATAAGATAACCCAAAACAATATTATCAGTGTGTCTCAATTCATATGAATTTCAAAAAATAATCTAAAGAGTTATAATTGGTTTACTTTAAAAAAATTAGGATCAATCTACCAAGTAGTGATCAAATCATCTTATTAGGAATAAAAAACCATAATTTGATTCCTGAAGAGAATGCCAAAAATCACACTCCCCTTAAATCCCCACGAATTGAACACAAATATGTTGAAGGTGTTGAAAAAAGGACAGGCAAAACTAAATAAAACCATTAGGTTCATGATAATTAGATTATATCAATTAGTGTACTATGATTTATAAAGATAGATATAAGGATTGGGATTTAATAGGTTAGAGATTTTAGGGTAGAGAACGATGTTTGGGAATGGTGGGTGAAAATTGAGGTTAGGTAATGGAATTATTAGATGAGGTCGATCCATTGAGGATGTATAAGGTAGTCCCACCCCACTGATGGGGGAGGGAATTTTATGGAAACCATCCTTTTATATGTCATCTAAGTGTGGTATAAGGTCCCTTCGGATCACATTTAAATCCTAAGGAAAAAATATTTCATGGGGATTCCTTGATCTGTTGAACATGATATAAATAAATTTAAAATAAATATAGGATTATTATTAATAAATATATATTTATGTCAATTATTTATATTAATCAAACATAAAATAAATTATATATATTTTTTTTATTATATATTTTTACCCATTCATTGTTAATATTAACCATGTGTTGTTAATTATTAATTGTCTTATCTATTTTTAGTAATCTAGTCTGTATAGTTCATTATACATCATTTTTTAATCACCAAAATAATGATCATATATTATATATATTTATTTGATATATTTATGGAGTTATAGGAAAGTTTAATAACTATCCAACAGTAGTTTATAGAGAAATTTTAAAACTATTCCAGTTAGTGATTAATAAAATTATAATGGATGTAATTTTATTAGATAATATATATATATATAAACATTTTAAAACTATATAATTTAAAAACTAAACTAATTTATTCAATAATTATATATATTACTATAACATATCATTTCATTTTCTACATTGATTAAAATATCATATCATAGTTAATGTAAGTTGTTAAAATGGCATTATCCAGAAAACGATATAATTTAATAAGTTATTATAGTATTTTTTTCATTATAATTATATATTAATATAATTATATTAATTTTTTAAATCATATTAGACTGTTAAATAATATTTAAAAATCATATTGGTGATAAGATCATGGGAAAACAAATTAATGATTTTATTGATCACTATATAGAAACAATATCTGTAATAGAACTCTTACTTGCTTTTCATAGAATTTGGGATCTTTTTTGAGGCTATGGGATTATAATCATTATAGTGGAATATATTTTCTCAATATTTTTATGTTTTTGAAGCGTAAAACTAATAAAGGGAGAGGTTAGTAGTAGTAATATGGTGGATCTTTTTATATTTGAGTTTGTGTGATATATTTTGTTATAAACAATTCATAATGTGCATGGAATGTGATTTTAAAAGGAAATTGACTCAAAAAAGTTAAATCAGGAAAAAAATATTATTTAATCACTCATATATTTTTTTTGAAAATTTTTGCAAATATTTTAACACTTTACAACAAAATTTTGCATTTTCTTTATTTACCTTTCACTTTTATAAGTCAATATTTTTACACCAGTAACGTATTAATTTTTTTAAATGTAACAAATTTTTTTATAGGAGATAATATCAGTCTGATTAATCTGAAATGAAAATTTAATTTATTAAATTAAAAATATATATTTTATAAAATTAAACATGATAATTAAAAAATTTATAAAAACAATGTTTTTATAATAATCTATCTTAAACATTGTTGTGATCTTATTCTTATTTCATACCCATTAATAATCATTCCATGAATTTTCATTTATTATATATAAATTTTTTTCATTAATTAAATTATATAGATTTAATAAAAATATATAAATATTAAAAATAAACATTTTTTAGATACTTATTTTTTTTACCAATGAATTATTATAATATAATTATATTCTACAATTATATATTAAATTTTAATGAAATGTTTATTAGTTTTTATAAATAATATTATTATGTTATAC
Source organism: Viscum album (assembly GCA_963277665.1). Lineage (NCBI taxonomy): Eukaryota > Viridiplantae > Streptophyta > Magnoliopsida > Santalales > Viscaceae > Viscum > Viscum album. Next base: position 2,104,054,632 of record OY728132.1, read on the forward strand.
AACAAGTTTACATTTAAATATACCTATTTAATTCATGTATACCCAAATTTTATATATATAAGGACCATGTATCACATAAACCAATATAGAACATCTGTAAAAAATTTCTACCACCACTTCCATTCCTATAAATATGCTTACATATTATTCTTAAATAATTTTTCATAATTACTTCAATAACATTTGAAATGTATTTATATTCTTTTTTATTCGTTTTGATGTTATACTAAAATGTTTTATCATTATATGGTAACATTAAGATAGAGATATCATGCTTAATGTATTTTTGTTTATATTAGTTTTAATTCTTGATCTAAATTTCATAAGTATATTCCATATTTCATTCGTATAATATAAATATCTATGAAATATTATGTTTCAAAATTTTATCTAAATGAACTCATATATTTTCGATGTTTGGAAAATTTTACATATGATTTATTTTATTCATAAGTTCAACACTATCAAAAGAAACAAAAATACTTATCAGGAATTGAAATATATTATTGTAATGGAAAATGTGGTTTAAAATCTATTATATAAGATGCACTGAGTAGAGTGTCTTCAAATTATTACATAAAATAATTTTCATTTTTTAATATAATATTATATCACAATTAGATATTTCATTGAACTATCATTTGACATGTTGAACCATAGTTATTTAATATTTGTTAATCATATTCATATTGATAATGTGATATTTACATGGTGAACTAGACCTTCTATGTGGATAGTACATGGTGAATGGTAGATGTTATCCAACATATTTATTTCATTGTATATCAATGAATAATTAACATCATGGTAAAAAAGATAAACTTGGATTCTTTATAAGTGATATATTTTAATTACCCATTTAATTCTCTAACATGATACATAATGTTAAAAATCTAAAACTAAGATAATGAATAATCACAAAAAAATATCACAAAGAATGATGTTTTAACTCCTACACAAGATCATATTATGTTGAAAATGTTTATTCATTATTTATTTAAAATAATTTGGTTAGTTTTCTATGGGTAATGTTATTAATTTTTTTTTTGTGTTTCTCTAATTCCATTCCATCCATGAGATAATATTAATTTAACAATATAATCCCAAACCATTATGTGGGTATAATTTTCACTATATGACCCATGTTGTTAAAAAAATATCAAAACGACAGAACTATAAATATATTAATTCATATTAAAAATTCAATATATTTATTTTTAATTACATGTAATTAACCAAACTAATTATGTGTTCATATCCTTTGTATGTCATGGTTTGCATTTCCTTAATCTAAAATACAACTGAAAAAAAACTTGTTTTCTGGAGTGGTTTTGTAATATCGAATCCATTATGGATAATAACTCTATAAAATATATTATCTATCCTTACTAGAACAATAACATGCTTTCTCACCCTATGATAAACAACTGATATAACAAATAAAATCTAAAAAACCCCAGATTCTTCTTTGATTTGATTCATATGACCATTTTTATAGTAGTTATAATTTTTTCATTTAATAAAATGTTTGAATATTTTTCTTTATACATTTTCATGTAATATAAAACATTAAAAAACAAAATATATCAATATGGTGTGGTTTTCAAAATGAGAAATTTTTCTAATCCTTTATCATATATATCTTAAATAGAACTAAAACACTTTCATGTTATTTTTTAAAATAAATAAAACTGAAATAAATTTCATAACACATGAATTCCACCATTAGAATGTAGTCCTCTATATCCCCTCTAGGATGTGAATATGACTACAAAATTAACATATAGAGTAATTTTTATCACATAAATTGAACACTCTGTGAAAATGATAATAGTAAATTTACAATATCAGATTAATCATATTTTATTTTCCATTAATCAAAGTCTTTGATAATTAAAATTTCTTTTAATAATATCATAAATCATATCATGTAATATATAGTATCCTTTAAATTATTTAAAAATTATTTTACATACATTATCCCTTATATTAAACATTTAACTAATTTATAGACACATATTGTGATATTTGTCAATTTAAATTGTGGTTTCTATAAAAATAACCATCATTGATGAAATATTTTTATTTTAAATTTTAATGTTCACTACCATCATTATTGGTGTATCAAACTTTATAGTTAATTATATTAAATTTCAATCACCCAAGAATTTTTTTAGTTTCCCCATATTATATTAATATTCCATGAACACATTTTTATAGATGGATCAATGATAAAATAATAGTATGTATTTATGGTCTCTAATCATCAGTAAAAATGAAAATTAAAATCAAGGACAATCATTTTATAAGATATGATTTTATATATTTTCATAAAATATAAAAAATATAATAAATAATTGATATTTCATTCAAACACCTCCAAAATAGGGAATAATGTATGATAAATAGGCTTCATTCCTACATTGTTAATCCATATCAGGATAATAGGTATAATTTTAGTACATTTCATGTTGATATTAATTTCATTTTTCTTTGAGACACATTGGTAATACAAGTGTTCTAGGACAGTTTATATAGCAATGAGGTAAAAGATAGTGTATATGTCTTAATTCCACTGACATGATTATAATGAAAATTAGGGTTACCCAATGAATGATTCAAAAATTTAAAATTTCACTTCACATGGAGTGGATAGAAGAGAGTGAATCCAACAAATCTACCTAATCTGACATTTTGGTCATGAATCATTAATTGATCAATTTCACCAACATTCTTAGCTACTGAGTCTCAGAACAAAAATCGACACATAACACACGTAATGTGTATTAATTATCTCTTTATGTAATCACAAATATCATAATGCTTCATATATTTGATTTAAATACTTTATTGGTTATATGATATAAATAATAAATGAAGTAAAACAATACAAATGTGTATTATCAATAAAAACTCAGTATCTCAATTACAAATTACTAATGTTAATGAAGCAAATAAAACATGAATAAAAACAAAATACACTAAAATAGAAAACATATGTGACCTACATTGTCATGACACCCACTATAAAGCAAATAATATGAATTTTAGACAACTTATAAAGAACTAGAACACTACATGTAAAATAGAGAAGAATAATTAATATCTACATACACACGGTAGTGTGTGCGTATGGTGTGAGATAATTCTTAGTAGTATACTGCAAGAATCTATATACATTATTTTTTAGGTTATATTCAACATGTGATTATCAAATATATTTATAAAACCACATTTTTACACATATATGTTAAGGGAAAAAATTATATTACACACTCTCATAAAACACAATACATTGATTGAATCATAATGATGTAATATATGTGTATATTTATATCACAAATATTATGGAACAATTGATAATATTTAAAAAGATACATATAGTAAAATACCATATTATGTAAAATAAAAAAAAATGTAATAAATTTTAAAGACTATTCATATCATGTGATAAACAAATTCATGAGATACCACACTCTATTATACTTATATATTCTATTAACTTCCGCTTTGAACAAATTCTAGACTATTATGAACTTGGAAAAACCCAAATAAACTTCCCCCCTTCGTACCATATGTAGGAAATACCCTTGCCATGAAACTAACATCACAATGGGTCTATACCAAGTCCAACAATATTGGAAAAAGGGAAAAAAATCAATTACCAAAACGTAAACTAATGATTCCCATGTGGGCATACCCATGTACCAAATAACAACACCTGTACCAATTCTGTGGAATAGTTAAAAAAATTACATTAATCCTATATCCCAAATTTCAAGGTGCATGATCAAGAACACTTCTAAAAAAATAAATAATTAGATTAAAAGATATGTCACTATAATCATCACACCGTGTAATATGAATGATAATCAACATTTAATGTAACCAAATATATCCTAATAAATTTTATAAATTCATTGGATCTAAAAAATACACAATAACATTTTAACATACAATTTTTATACATAAGATGATCCATTAATATAATAATAATAATTTACTCACAATGGAAATCCCTATAAATGAAATTAAATATTATTCAAGGCATTCATTAATATTTTCATTTTTGTGTTGATAATATCAAATGAAAATTATCAATCCCCGTAAAATGATTAAAAAAATTCAAGAAGATTTTTTTAAAAAGAATTTTATAAAAATCATTTAAAAAAATTAGAAATCTCAAATAACTCAAGGAAACATTTTTTTTAATTATAAATGAATAACATATCAGTTTAATGGTGGTACCAATAAATTGAGAAAGATCATACATCAAGATGATGTTAAATTAAATAAATCAATAAAAATTCCTATAAAATGATATATTGTCAATGATTTTATAAAATGAGAGCATATTATGGGTAGAAATAACCATAACATATATTTTATTATAAAATTTTCCTCAATGATTATATATTTTCATTAAAATTTACGAATCTCATAATATTCCGTGAACCTAATTGTGTAAGAGGTGATAAATAATTAGAGAATATAAGAAGATGAGAAATAGGATGGAAATTGGGAAAATGACTAATGGGAACAATCCCTAGTGGATCATCCATAAATAAAACACAATAAAGAGTAGATGAAGTGGGGAACAGATATTTCATGGGGATCCCATTGATTCATACTTGTGAGAATGTTAAAAATAAACCCTATAAGAGTGTTTAAATCATATAGTGGATTTTTTTGAGGATCATAATGTTACATGCATTATTGGAAAGAAAAATTTAGAAAATCATGTTTGGTCATGAAGAAGATATTGGATTTCCTAGGAACTGCATCATGGTTTATTTTCAAGTTTTTAATACAAAATGATCACATTTCACCCAACATCGGTTAATATTTTACCCTTTGTGTGATTGTTTCACATGGGTTCCCCTAACAATTCACTATCCATTGTGGGATATAGATACATATGATATATTGACTGATTAACAATTAAACATGCATGAACAACATTTTCACTCCATGAAAATGATTTAATTTTGATTATAACTATATATTAATATTCAACACAGTTACACATAATCATGGAAATAGAATTTATAAACCACTATTCTAGACGCCATTAAATGTATGTTTATTCTACTTAGTTACTCTAACCATCAACCAAATATGCGTCATGAACAATAAACAATTCCTAAATAAAACAATTAAAATTTAAAAAAAATAATTATAACACTTTTTTTATGAAAACTAAAAAATATGACTCATTACAAGAAACAACCACTAACCCCTAATAGGTATTCATTGATTTTTTATAATGTTTATACTAACAAAAAATTACTTCAAATAAATGATTCTTGAAAATTAAAATGAATTGAATGAATTTAAATGAACATGTTTTGTTAAAATTCTACTATTTCATGTAATATTTAAGATTATAATGTGCGTCCTCAACGAAACACAAACATCTATTTTTGAGATACACTATAATAACTCAGTTAAAAGATTCATATTCTCTAGTGAATGAAAAATTATTTATTTATTAATTTTTAAGAATCATCAATTTGTATACACATTATATTTATGTGAAAAAAATACAACATGCACCATGAATTAGATTTAAACAATATTTCTAGTAGAATAGAAAAAAATAATTTAATTGTATTAAAAAAATTATTATTTTTTACCAGACCATGAAACACAACAATAAACTATTATAGTACAAATTAGGGAATAGAATATACATGAATCCTCATGAAGATCCTTTTTACTCTTTCTCTAGTTTATGTTTATGTTCATATACCATTAGCAAGTCCTATATCATTTTCCCCACAACTGTATCTCAATCATATCTTCTCTAATATTATTTCACTCTTTATCCATGTAAATATCCATATTTTTCTACCTTTATCCACATCTTATACTTCATCATTATTATTACTATGATCAGTTATTCATCATTATATGTTCACATTTTTCATGTAGCTAAAATGTCTACATTTTTTATCTACATACATTCATTCCATCCAAATAAATGTACATTATACCTCCCCTGTATTTTTCAATCAATCATTATTTATAACAATTCAGTGATATCATTCCTTGATTTTGTGAAATAATAGTCATGGGGAAACTTTCCATTATGTATGTCATCAACATAGACATGCGATAATGTCCATGATTTTTTTTAATATTATTAAACTTCATTAAAATAAAATATTTTCTATGGTTCTTATGACATAATAAATGTTGAGTTTTTATCTATTGAAATATTGGGTTTTTAGGAAACTGATAAAATTATCTAATATGACCATGTTATATAAAATTATATGAATATATAAAATATGGTTAAAGAGTGGTATCCTAGATCTATAGATTATATATTTCATTATAAGGTAATGTTGTATGTGGTATTAGGCATATTAAATAGTGAATAATGTTTGTTATGACATGCATATAGTTCATATTTTTTAATTTGAGCATGTAACATAAGGGGAAATTATAATTTTTGTATTCAATTACAATGTCTCTTCATCATGTCATATTGAAATCATAATATTATAAGATACTATTTATATAATTGTATACTGTTAATCTGATCAAAAAATATATCAACTTAGATATGTATATTATCATATTAATGTAATTGATCCAACTCACAGATGTGAATCCCTCAACATCAAAAGTATCGATAAGTCATCCCCCTTTTTCCTGTAAAACTAGAAAGCTTAAATTAATATATCATAATGGGTGACATGTATCATAATTTGAAACAAAATAGAGTCAGAATCCTCAAATGTGAAATAGGAAACAAAAATTCCATTTTCACTCATGTGATATCATTATTCTTTTAATGTTAGTATGATTTTTGAAATACAATTATTATGTCAATGAAATTTTCATCAACTAAAGCTTCAAAACTATTTTATTTAAGGATAATCAATATGATAAGATTTACTTTTAATATATATAATTTAAATAATTTATTATTGAAGTTAATAATGAATTAATAATGATTTATTGGATTAATTTAATTATTTCTATATATTATTAAAGATAAAATTATATTTTAAAAAATAAAAAAATATATTTATATATATACTAAATGTTAAACAATATTTCTCTAAAGAGAATTAAATATTCCTCATGTATAAAAATTTTATATTATAAATGATTTATCAATCATGTTAAAAAACTACAAGAATGTGGAAATAGAATGAATGTATACACATATATACATGTGAAACAAAAATGATGAAATAGAATAATTTTAGAATCATTTAAAAATGTAACAAATAAAAAATTAACAAAAAATTATTGGGAATTTTTTTTAAACCTTATATAATAAATCTCACATGCTTTATCCATGAATATCCTAAAGAATCAACATTTGAATTAACACAATGTAATTCATCCCATAACTTGATGACCTTTATTATTCACTTTATCATATTAAATCGTCTATTTTCATGAATTATTAAGACTAAAATTTTGAACCACATTAATCAATCACATATCATAAAAATTAAATAAATCTTAGTATAATTCACCCCATACTATATTTTTTTAACATATATTTTTATTTGATATTATGAATTTATATATTTTAGTGTTATATCCACATCCCAATCCTCCATTATCTACAATAAAGAGAAATGTAACATCCGATATTTTCAATGAATATTTTAAAAAATTGTATTACCCATAGTAAATATGTGAATTATTAAATATTAATTTAATTATTTTTTAATATTGGAATTTATAAGAAATTATAAATCATTAATATGTAATGAAATTTAGTTAAATAATAACAAATTAACTATCTCCAAACATAGAGGCAACATATTATAAATTTTATTTGTCGAAATTATTTATATTAATGATTCTGTAATTAATATTTAAATGAAAAGTTATAAAAAATTTATAATAAAAGCTTGTAACAGAATATAATTTTAATAACAATTTTTTTTCAAAAAATGTATGATAAATTTTATTTTATAAAATTCATAATTATATATCTAGATTTTATTTTATTTGATAACTATTTTACTCTAAATTATTATATTTACAATTATATGGTAGTTCTTATAGTCTTGATTCTATACTAATCTATTTCTTAACATAATATTGTACATGTTTTTTATAATGATATAATTGTGATATGTAATAATTTAAATTAATATATAGATATCACATGATATATTATACACATCACATGATAATTTTTTTGAACAATATATTTATACTAAATTAATATTTTATTAATGATTTTTAATTTTATATATAGATGTATTTCATATTTATATTTTCATTTTAAAATTAAATTTTCATAATTTTTAAATGTATGAGATTCATTGTAAATTGTTAAGTAACCAATGTTGTAAATATTCATCACAGATCACTCTATGAATAGTAACTGAATAAGTTCTCCACATGAACTGTGGCATATATCATTGAATTTAAATGGATGTTGATTTGTTTAGGGGGATTAAGAATGTATTTAGGGGAGTCTATACACATGTATCAGAGTGCATAATATAATATAAATAACAACTCAATATACATCGACATTAATAATCTATAACCAAATGTGAGACATAAATAATAATTAACAAAACATTCTATATTAAAAAAAAATTATAAAAATTTATATAAAACTTGCCAATATTAGAAGAATACTCTTGTAATCATATACAGCAGATAAATAAAATAAAAACACTATTAAAAGAACAAGAGACTTTGCTCTATCTTCGATCAATACCTCATCTATATCATCATACCACATCCAAAAGATCCTCCTCAACTATGAAAAACTATAATCATGATCCTTAACCCAACTTGTACCTACAATAACCATGTGATAGCTACATAAGAACCGATGTGAAATGGACCCCAAGGGAACATGTCATTACAAAACCAAGTAGAAACCCACCAACATGGTTCATGGTAACTAGATCACAAAATTATATTTTTATTTTAATTGCACAACTAAAACAATAAATATTACCATTGTAGAAAGATAAATAAAAACTACATTCATAGTCTTGGTTTTAGTGTGTCTCTTTGCATGTCTAGAGGAATATGCCAGCATAGCAATCAATTTTGATCACTGATTCTGAGACATCAATTTAATATACCATATTTTTCATGAGTTTGGGTGTCTATAACCACATCATGATGACCATTCATAACAACATGTACATATGGATAATCCCCATGAAATCTTGGTAAATCCATATAGAACAATCCTATTAAGGGTAATATAGAGATCCCTATACCATGTGGTTTTTGCTAACGTTGGGTAATATACCCATTATTTTTTCATAGATGGACTCCATCCAGAACTATACCATATGGGGGAACAATATATAGCCTTGGATCTCCCAAAGTATAAAGGCCTAATGGGTAATGTACTCAACCTTCTAACATACAGGCTCAACCAACCTAATTTAATATACCCATACACATTTCAAATTAAGGAACCACCTTCCCGAGGTATTATGCACATCCTTATGGCATAGTTTATTATTGGGGAAAATATTTGTGTCCCAATAGCATTCTCGCTAATCTATAAATAAAAAACCTAAAAGGGGATTCCATCTTTTTTGAGTATTCATCATGAGAATCTAATAAAAACAAGGGGTTGGATGAACATCTAACTCACTAGAACTACTATAACCAACTCACCTCACAATTAAACTATGGTTTTAACGTGACACCCATTATCTTATATACATATAGATACATAACTTCTCAAGTACAGTAAATTAACGGGGTCCCCCAAATGTTTCTATGAATCATTGTACATTATAAGAACCTCACATAGATAGTTGGTCCCAACCATGATCTCAGGTCAACACCTGATGCTCAAACGATGTTACACTTATCAACAACATGAATATGGTAGCATGAACTTTATGAATTTAGAAGGATTTCTGTATAGATAATTTCTAAATATATGCCCCATATCTTATCTCTATCATCATGTTTTCTCTCTATTCTTTCACTAACCCTACCTAATATCAATCAGCCTATGGTCTACCCTCTTATGCCTATGTAGATAACTATGGGGGATGATCACTAACATTGTGGAAATTTCGATGTACCCAATCAACATGGAAATAGAATATTGGGTCTTCTGAGGTCTACATGGATTTTTTCCTCTATGTCCCCTATCACATCAAACATGTAGGATTCTCATGAAGTAATTCATGACCTGTTTAGTATCATATGATCTATCTTCACCTCTCTTTAGTTTTGAAGGCCTTCCAGTATCCCAATTGTAATTTCTTCAATTATTAGAAGTCAAGGAAATGGAATTACACCCAGGGATAAATTTTTACCCCTAATACTCATTACATGAATATAACTGTTTTATTAAATAAATATTTCTATGGACATAACAAGTTTTATTTAATTTTATCAATCAATTTAAATTAGAAATTATTTTTCCAAAGGGAAATCACTTTAAGTGGAATGACCACACAAAAAATGCCATATAAAAAAATTATTGAAGGATTTAGGGTAATTATGTCATACCACCTACCTCATGTTTTAATATATCTTATTTTATTAGCTGTGACCAAAAATAGATACCATGGCCCATATGATCCTTTTGAGCCTCATTTGTGATCAACTGAACTCATATGAACTGTCCTTCTTTCAAAAATGATATAAACATAATTATTAATTAAGATTAAAATTAACAATTAAAAAATTTATCTAAATTAAAATCATAATATTTAGAAGACAAAACATTGGGTCATCATTTTACAATAGAAATAAGTAAATATTCTCACATGAGGTCCTATATGGACACCTGTTACTATTCTGTGGGACATGCCTAACCAATGGAAACACTGTAGAAAAAATTTTATTTTTTTATTTAAGAAACCCCTAAAATTTATTTCTAGTGTGATGTTCCATTTGAAAAATATTGATTGGAGATGGAGAATCATCATTATGGGAAATCCCTATACTAGGAAACATGAATATTCTGTGAAAATTTAGAGATTTAATCATTCACTTGTGAAATCACCAACAAATCCCTACATAAATATAGAAGAAATCATAATTTACCTAAATGGTAGAAAATATAGAGAGACTATGAAAAACAATAAATATAATCACTACTAAATTTTAGAAGGAACAATTTTCAATACAGTGAGATCATGTAGGAGTGGGTGAAACGCTCACCAAATCACATAGGTTGTAACTTCCAATTATATATATTTGTATCTTTATTTAATTTAATTTTATCTTGTAACTCCATGTATGTAATCCTGTGATATTACAAGTGTGGATTCTACCCTTCTATGATAAGTTAATCATTCTTACATAGTTCATGGGAATTTACTACCCCAATCCCAAAACCATCCACCGATATGGATGAGTTATAACTATCCATACCTTGTTTCAAAAAATAATATATTATGAAAAAACAATTCCCTAAAATTGACACTTCATATTTGAAAATACGTACCTGATGTGTTACCCATATCACTATGTCAAATTACTTAAAAATTTCTGGCTAGATCAACCCATTCTACCATGTCTATGAAAACTCTTTCTATTCTAACCAATGTATTCTAAAATTACACAATCACAATGTTTTAAGACCAATTCTCTCCCTCGATTTTCCATGTACCCACAACAGTTTAAAGTGCTAAAAACCATCGTGATATCTTCAATTTTATCATCATTCAACATAAACTATTTCATAAATTTTATGAGCACTGATGCATACCGGACCCACCGCATTCAGATGATTATCATCTATTTTGTGATTAGATTCATTTCATTGAATCCATCCATCAATGAAACAAAAATATTATATGCATTCACCATGTCATTGGAATACATTTTTTATCATAACCATCAATAATATAGTTTCCCAATACCATGTCCCTAATAATATGCGGTGATATCACCCACAATTTATTGGATGCTCCCATATATTGGTGTATCCCAGTTATTTCTTAACTCTATAAAATCATGGACACCACAACACATTCCATATCCAACCCAAAAGAGATTATTTGAAATGGTTACCTCTCTCTTACCTATGTGACGAGAATAAATAGGATTTACACATATTCCCTATTTCTGGTAATATATTCCACGACAATTTTTTATTCCATAACCGCAACATAGGACACCGACCATAATCATCCATCGGTGAACTTCCTACCTTATGTCATTTCTGAAACCACTCCATACACACCACCTTAAATGTTTCCCTCACTATGAAATTGTCCATCCTCCCGATCAATGACCATTTATTCCAAGAATAAAATCCCATTAAGTGTTCCTAGATCAACTATGTCATGCAACCCGATCCATTTAAATATTTAATAATTAATTCATCTCAAATACATGATTATTTATGCATGTTCAAATAATATTCAAAAAACATATTTGTGGTTAGAAGGATTAAGCCTCAAAATGTTACATCCCTATAAATCATGTCCCATCAATCATAATTAGAATCACTCATGGGGATCTTATCCACCCTATTACACAACAATATCACTATAACACCCACCTAAATTTTGATGAAAATAATATTATTCATGATATATATGTGATCAAGATACATCAAGCTCTATGTCAATTATGATATACTATGAAAATATTATTTTATAAATGAGATCATTAAATGATAGACATTTTTTGGAAATATGAATACGAATAACCCAAATTAAAAAAATTATATAATGGTTTGATATAATTCAATTTTATAGATTATTTCATATTAAATAGGTATTAAGAATATAGTAGACATTCCAGGCATAAAAATATCATTTATTAAAAGAATATTTTTTACATAGTTTTCATATAAATAAAAAATAGTTTTTATAATATTTAGAAATTCTATTTTTTTAATGAATTTCCATTTTAAAATGGTCATTATTTATTAACATGGGGTGTAGTTTTTATATTTATTTAAAGGAATTTATTTTTTAATGAATAGTGAAATATATCAATTTTTATAAGACTGTAATTTCTATTCACTATATTAAATAATCAGAAAGTCTATTTTCGTATTTAATTTTATCGTAAATTTATATAAGTATTTTTTATCAATTTATTATAAAATTAATTATATATGACTCAAAATTATATTTAATTTTGGTATATGTTCATTTTATGCTTAAAGACACATTGCTTCAAAATACTTTTCCTATTCTATTTTACAATTTTATATTAAAATTATTATATTACAATTCATGAAATTGAATCATAAATATATGTTTACATATATTGTAACACCCAAAGTTTCCACGGTACGCTTCTCTCTGATTAATACAGTAGTGTGTGTTGTACGCAACTTTGAGTTCTAACACACACCACGACCAATCAATATAGCCGTTATGAAATGTAATACCCACTTTTTGAAATTTTATAAATTTTACCTCTCAAAATGTAGTTCATTTTTGGATTCGGAATATCGAAATTAGCCTTCGGTGAAATTTTGGTACTATTCGAATAACATTCATATTTTGATGAATAGTGAAAATTACTAAATTTTATTTTAACAAAACTTTTTTAATCAAAATAATTAATATCGATAAATTATGAATTTGAGTGGTTTTAAATTATATTAAGAATATATTTTTATTATTTAATCCAATGTTGTTCATTGGACATAATTTCATGTTTATACCAGACATAAACATGTGTCAATCTTTTGATAGTTATTGTTTCTTAAAAACACACTTTTTGTTTTAACAGCGGGAATTAAATTTAAATAAATAAATGAAACTTATATGTTTTAAATTTAGTAAAATAGAATTAATTATTGAATTATGTATATAAAAATTATCATAGGATAAATATTTTGTATTTTTCTGAAAACATTAAATTTTTGATGAACAGTGAAAAACACAGAGTTACTGTTTAAAACCGGATTTTTATTTAAATAATTATTTATATTATTAAAATTTATTTAAGGTCAAAATAGATAAATAATACCTATATACATTAAATGCAATTCATTGGGGTCAGTTTATAATAATTTTAGATATATAAAAAATTTATTGAATATTTTCATCATCTTTTACCCACCTCCTAGGAGAATTTTTAAATTCACATAAAAATTAATTTGACCACATATGTGAGTTGAATTTCAAAAATCCGAGAGACACGGTTAATATCAATGAGTAAAATGTGGTTCAATAATATCGAAATAATTTTTGGTGAATAGTATCTTTTTACATTTATTTACTACGGTTAAAAGTAAATAGGGAAATTAAGGGTAAAAATGATATTAATATTACCCAAACACATGTTTTAATACTATTGGATAACTGTAATTCGACCCAGCAAACCTTTGAAATAAAATATGACCCTTTAGGTCCACCTAGATTAGATTAGGACTTTTATTATTATTTAATTTCAAGAAGAGGAAAAAGTGTTAAATTCAATGTTTAGTAACTAAACCATTTTTAGTATAAGGTTATAAATAAGATAAATTCGAAAAAAAATATTCATTAGACAGAAAAAAATATTTCCTACATCATGGTACATTATTTATAATTTTTAGACATTAAATAATTAAATTTATTTATGACACATTGCTGATGCAGTAATTACATTATTAATGAAAGAATCAAATAAATGGTATTATAAATATTAAAATAAATATAATTTTAATGTTTTTATGACATCCACGAATTTCTTAGCTGACAATGATATGGTATGAATTAATCAATGTATATTTTTAGATGTAATCAAGTTGTGATGACTTTCACAAAAACAATATATCAAATAGTGTCAAAATTGACATAAATTAATATTTATAACAAATATTATATGATTAACTGATATTCTATTCTTAAAAATATAAGGATAGTCCAAGTGACTTATATCATGATAGGTGAATACATAATGGTCCACTGTGGGGTCTCTTGGATGTTTATGGTATGTTTATTAACCATAAAATTAAAAAATACAAAGAGACATGGTAAATGTCAAACTTGTTAACTAAGTGTTAAAACTAAAAGATAAGGTTATTAATGTGAACCAAACCTGTATAAAACCTATTGGTTTAGTGGATTTCGACCCATACCCTCCCCTTAGACATTGAATATTCCACTTTGGTTCCATTAGAAACCGAATATGAATTTATTATAAATTAATACTTTATGTTTTTCCTAAAGAGCCCCTCCTCCCCCTTATAAAAGGACACCACTTATAACCAATTCCTCACACCTTTCAAGTCATTTGGATCATCCAACCTCTTCCCAATTAATATCCCTACATCACTCTCATCCTCTTAGAAGCCTCACCTTAGGAACAAGGGACTCCAGGGGTCTTTTTTGGTTCAAACCAAAAGAAGTTACCCAAATTTAAGGTAACGATTTCTCTTAGCTTCTTTTCTTTACTTTACTTCTCCAACCCTTAACCACTTCTTATTATTTTCATTTGTAATAAAACCAGTATTCTAAATATACTAGGATATTTTTATGAGAATTATTTGAACTAAAATTACACACACCTCCATATAATGGGTGAAAAACATAATGTTTTTGTGGATGGTAACCAAACGCATCACGAAACGATGATTGTTCTATTATCTCCTACCACCTCCCATGGTGGCCATTATGATTGAACTATAATTAAATATGATATTAATTATAATTATTTTTTATATAAGATTATGTAATTTCATTTTATATCATTCCATTATTTGTTTCATGTTGTATATATATACGATAATTTTATTTGAGAAGTGCGGACTATCGTCCCCTCAAAATGATATGACTCGTTTATACCATACATAGAACACATAAATTATGGAATTAATGAAAAAAATTAACACATATAAGATATTATATTATACTGGAATAATAATATACCTATTTATTATTTGGTTTTCATTCCTTTTAAAATTAAAAATGAAATGGAAGTAGCGTTCGTGCGTACGTACGGACTACCATCTCCATGAACGCGATGAGATTCATTCCCCATCGTATCCACTCAAGAATAATTCACATTTTATGATTAAAAATAATGTTTAAGGACTTGATGTCATTATGGATATGTATTTGATACAACCTATCCACAAAACACGGCTTATGTAACAAAATATATAAAATAAAACGAGTAAGTTAACACCCGAAATGACGATCATACTAAGATATTATTAACAAAGAAATGTTGAAAGATCATATATGATATCATATTAATTTATATAATTATTTTATAATTTAATAACAATTATTTAACCATTATACATGATATCACCCTACCCTCGACAATGTAAAATTACAAGGTATGAGGTTTTCATCTCACTCCTTATTCTCGTGAGATTCATGCCATATTGCCACTATTAACTTTTGTGTTGTGTATGTACTACCCATAATTGTATTATTTATGTAATACAAATTAATTTATGTGTATTTACATATTCATTGTATGATACCTCATTCATAGGGTGTATTTTTCGTAAGTTACCAAATTGGTAAGGGTTATTTTCAAAATCACATTATTATTTGAAGTTGTTTTTACGTAAGTATGTACTGGGAAATATTTATTATCCATGTCCATGTTTTTTTAAATAGTTTCAAAAGGGATTATTTTAAGGGACTTTTTTCTAAAACAACATTTCAAATGTTTTAAATATTTATTCTTCAAAATAATTCTCATTTATTTTCATGTCTTCAAAATGGGTTTTAAGGATTTATAAATTTGGACATGACTGGTTTTAAAATATTAATTCCTTTCAAAGGTTTCAAAGCGGTATGGGACAATTTTATTCAAAAATGTCTTCAAATGACTTATTTGGAAAATTTTGTGACTTTTATACGTTTTCATGAAGAGGGATATTACTATCAAAGAGTTTTACAAATCATTTCCTTCTATGTCAAATCCTTTAATGGATTTTAAACTTTTTTTGAAGTTGATTTCTTATGATACCAAAATTCCATATTGTATTGAAGGTTTTGTAATATGTTTGACTGTGGATGTGTTATTTTTATACCATTCATGGTTTATGGTTAAAGTATTGAAATTTCGTATCCTAGTTCTTATACGAATGTTTATGTTATGTTTTATCCTTTTCATATGATGAATGTATTAGACATAGTAAGTGACGGGTGGAGCCTGCTATAGCTCCTTGATGCATCGGTTTTTCTCATGAGACAAATAGACGTGGAATTGGATGAGACCCTTTCCCAATTTGATATATGGTTTTGTCCAAGGCCATACTCATTTTTAGAAGTCTTGGCCGAGGCCTTGACAAAATGTTTTAGAATATCTGGCATTATACATTCCCTTATTATGGAAATAATATTGATGGTTCATGTGGTTATTAGACTATTATAATACCCATTATTGTGTTTTATTTTGACATTATTTACTGATCTCATATTCTATCCATAAAAGTATTCATGTTTATTATTGGTAATGGCATGTGGTTTTAATTATTCACCATGCTTAATATTTATGTCATTTTCCACTGTATTGCTTACCCTTACTGAGAGTTTGAGCTCACACCATTTTATGTTTTAATTTTCCAAGGATTCCAAGAAGTGTTTTATGATTGATATGCAGGGTTAAGCTAAATGGAATAATGGAATTCTAAAAGAACTATTTATGTTGTGTTTTATGTTTGAAATTGTAATATAATGTTAATGTATGTAATCTATTTTCCATGAATGCTAAGCTGATTTGTCCTTCGGGACATGATTCCTTGTAATCATGCCAATTTATTTAAATAATTCCCTGAATACGTGTAACTGGGGTCCGTGAGTTACATATATTGAATTAGTAGGATAAAATTAAAAAAAATATTTTTGTTCATTAATAATCGTAACCCTGGTAAATGTTTGTCACCTCGATAATTCTAAAAAAGGTAAAAAATGGATTAATCTTTGATATAAGGATTAAAAATATCCAAAAAATAAATTTAATAATTAAATATGTTAATTTAAACCATAATAAAATTAATTTCCAATAATTAATAATTTCATTCCACTTCAATTTCATAATAAATTTATTATTATTTTAGGTAAAGAATAGATAAAAATTACATTTTATTTACTTCAATATCTATAATATTTTTTTCCAAGGGACGAAAGGAGGTTATGTTTTATTGAAAAAGGTTATTTAAAATATGAATAAATTTTTTTATCCTAATAATTTATTTTTGGTTTTTGTAATTAAATCACTATAGTTAATTCCTATGAATCGCGGACACAGTTGTCGTTCAAGTAATAAAAAAAATAAAATAATTGAATTTTAAAAAATTATAAATAAACAAATTTGAAAAAATTATAATGTGACACCAAATTGATAGATAATTATAAAATAGAAGTGGTTATTTAAAATATAATATTTTAATTACAATTATATTGAGATTTTATTAATGTCAAACTATGTGAATATGTCTGAAAATGAATTTTGTGGTTTCCTATTTTAAATGATATTTTATTAATTGAATTTTAATTTTTGATAAAATATTAGCTTTTTTAAAATAAATGGAATGTTTCTAAACATATCCACAATTTTTAATTTGTTATTCACTACTAATTTTATAATAAATTTATATTTCATCCATGGCCCACTATTATAAGGAAATAAATTAATTATATAAGTTTTATTAAAAAATCCTAGAGTTTTCATTCCTTCACTATAAGAAACTAAACAAACCTCCTCTATTACTCAATTGAACTTTGGCCTCATAACACAACAAAAACATGTAAAATACTCTTACCAACATCCTTATCCTTGTTATATTGGTATTGGTCACCACAAAATACAATTCCTAGGGTCCTTGAAACGAAATCTAAATATGATTATTTGAGGAGGAGGGGGTTTGATGGTAATAAAAGCATGAATTAAGGTAATGGATTATCATCTCAAATTCATTTATGAAGAATATTTTCCATATTCACAACATTATTATTTTATATTATATAAATAGATAACATTAATATATTTTATGAATCATCTCATGATAATTATTTTGATTTAAAAATATTTCCAATTATATCTCATTTTTTAGGTTTTGATTTAGATATTTCCCAAGTTGTAATGTTATTGTTAAATTCTCATTTCATTTCATTATTATATATATTGAATATATTTTGAGAGAAATTTAGTTACTAATATCATTTATATCAAGTTTATTACATTCTACTCAGGTTATTCTTATAATTTCATAATATTGGTAACATCTATCCCTATTTGGTACACCAAATGATCGAGAAAATATATTTAATGAAAAATTGACCTTACTTCATCTCAAACAGTTAAAATAATTTTTTCCATGTACATAATCATTATAATAATGTTATGAAATTTATTAGCTATACATGAAATGTCTTAAGTAGATTGTTTTTACAATATTTGTAATGCCCCAACTCGAAAAGATTGAATTCAATGTCTTACATTATGATATTGTCATATGATACAATAATTTTTTTTCATAAGACCAAAGGATTTAATATTATTTTAAAATACATACGTATTTAAAATTAATATTATATTTGTAACATTAAAAAAATAATTTTCCTTGAGAACGCCATACTTCACCTAGGCTAAGCATATATATCATCCTTAATAAAAACCCTCAAATCTGGGGAAAAAATATAATAAATGGCTGACCTAAAATACTTAGAAATGTTAAGTATTGTGATAGTAATATTGAAACAATGGAGAAAAATAAAAATGGAATGATAAATAACAGATAACACATACCATTAAAATTACTATATAAGTAGTAATCAATATGGAAGTGTATGAAATAGAAAAAAATTCCCTATAAATCAATCAAATAATTAAATAATACATCTATAGATATGTCGAAGAAAAATCTTCTGGATAAATAATATCTAAGTATAATTGTAGGATATGCTTAATTATTAGACACCAGGTTTCCTTGGTCCATTGAAAGATGAAATTTAAGATCCTCCAGAAGAAGTCTTAATATATCATTTAAAAATACATCTATTCTATACAACTATTATTTACCATGACACTAATAATTCAATGTGGGGATATCTATAACCAGGCCCCACCCATTTCATACCTATCTAAAGAAATCCTCATATCAAATAATCAATTCGAACAAAAAACAATATGATTTATCAAATATATGGTTTGAATAAAGGATTCATGTTAATCAATAATTCCTGAATATAGCCTAAGTAACAATAAGGGTTGTTAATTTTGATGAATTTAAATACTACATAAATATCATTAAAAAGTTTTTCTGAGAAATAATCTATAGACATTACAAAGTTTCCCATACCATATTGAAACATTTGAATCATATCGTAATGAATGAATAACATTAATTGAAACATATAATATCTTAATAAAAGGTATAGTCATGATATAATATTTAAAATTGAAATATATATAATATATAAAAGTGAATTGGTGCAGAATATAAAAAAAGACTCAATTGAATTTAAATTGAGACATAATACCTTACCATGTGTTTATTTTTTTGTGATCATAATTTAAACTTCTTTATATTGTTTTTAAGAGTGTTAATAACATATTAAATAACCATATTAATATTTATGATATCATATATATTCAGCATATAATATCATATTACCTATTTTTTAATATGTTTTTGTTATTTTCACATTTCTGAGTATTAATTTCATAGTTTCTCGAGTACTTTTTGACATGTTATTCATAGTTCCTATTAATTAATTTATTTATTAATTATCTCCAAAATGTAGACCATAATTTAAATTTTATATATACTCATGATATATGTATTTTTTAAAATCCAAATAATTATGAGATACAAAATGAAATGCACTTTTCATGGAGATAGTAGGTTATACGTACGCATGAACACAACATTCATTTCTTTTTCATATTAATAAATTGAAAAGTAATATATATATATATATATACTATAATTATATCATAATATATTTTTCATATATATAACATATTTCAATTAGACAATCAGTTATACATTCCAAGTATAGTGTGAGTGAATCACATTTCTTGGAGGAGGTGAGAGTCCACATTTCCACAAATGAGGATATCACATTTACATGAAATAAAAATAATATAGGTATGTTTAATGTATTAATTAAAGACAAATGAGAAAATAATAAAGATAATATATATCATATGAAAACCTAATATACATCATAATGACCCACCATGATAGGGGTAATTATAAAACAAACAACATCGTTTCGTGAGGTGGTACTTCTCCATAAGAAAATTGAAAATTAATTACCCATTTCATAGAAGTGTGTGTAGGTGTAGGTCGATAGTGTCTTGACCTGGGTTCCATGAAATAGTGTCATGAGCTTGTGAGACACATTACCTAAGGTGTTCCTCCCCCTATGCTTGAGGCTTTCGACAAGAAGTTAGGGTCCAGAAAATCTGTCTTGGGGAGAGTCAACCCTCTTTTTTCAGAGTACAACACCATTATAAGTAAAAAAGAAAAATTAGAAGCATAAATAATAATATAAATACCAATGTAACATGAATAACCATGATATGAAATAAAATACTCAATTGAAATTGATACATATAATTCCAATACAAGTGATAAAAAGGAAAGAACAAAATAATGACACCAATAACTCCGAATCAATCCTAGAGGGTCCAAAACAACATCGTGTTCCATAAAACAAGATCAATATGAAATCATAAATATAATATGAGGCTTTCAACCTTAACCTATCCAACAAAATAACGTCTATTTGGGTACCAATCTTGAAGCCCGAGTTGGGTGTGAGTACAAATCAGTAGGCCACAAAAAAATGGTGTCTAAAACAAATCCATTCAATATAATTGTATGTTGTTCTATATGGAATTTAATATAATGCATAACAATCAGTTTAATATTTCAGTAAATATTCTTCATTCAACCAAAAAAATGAATGATCATGTTCCCATTCTTTAACACATGTATTTGTGTTACCATGTTACCATTATTTATCTTAGACATTTGAATGACCATGTTACCATTACTTAACATACACACATAAATGACCATGATACCATTACATAAATCAAAAATTTTGAATAATCGTGTTACCATTCATAAACTCACCCATTTTAATGACTAAGTTACTATTCCATAACTCACATGTATGAATGTTCATTTTACCAATCCACAACTCTCACAATTGAATGGTCGTGTAAAATAACGTTTTAATTAATTATCCACGTATATCCAATTAATTAATTCATAAATTAATTAATCAATACTCACAAACTGAAAATCCAATAATTTAATCCAAAATTAATTTACTCATTTACAATTTCAACATATTAATAATTAATTCAAAAATAAAATTTTAAAATCACAATTTCATAATCCATTACATCCCCATTAATTAATGATACAATTAATAAATATATTTCATAAATCTTAATAACTACATATTTAATTTAACAATTAGTTATTCATGATCTTAAATCTAAACATCCAAATTACACAATTCCCTTATTTAATTAATTGACCGGAATATATTAATTTAATAAATTGGGTAATTTCAAAAAATATAATATAAATTATAAAATAACATACACATATTGGTTTTTAGGACTATGGAATTTCAATTTAATACCACATACCTGAAGGATAGTTATGAATAATGCTAATGAAAGAATATAAAAAAAATTATTGTAATCAATCAAGAATGCATCATTGAATTGTATTTAGATCTAATTACTTGAAAGATGAAGAAGCGGTGACAAAATACAGATGTTTTGGAGAGATATCCTCTTCAAGACACCTCTTAATAGAACTAGTTCATCAATTATCAACAAATCTAGAAGTCTATTTTCAACTGAAAGATATACCCTAAAAATATTTTTTTGGACATTCCTGATTAGATGTGATAACACTTTTGGATTAAAGATGACTCATGGAAATGAATGAACGAAGACCCCCAACAAAGTGGTAGGTTCTTAGAGGGTCTTTGATCGATGGAAGATATGGAATTGGAAATTTTGGTCCTAGAAAATGATGTGTGGATAGTTCATAGTCAAATACAATGGACTATAGAGCTTCTTCTGAAATAAAAAAGGTTTTTAGTGGTTTATACATTACTAGATACATGATTTTATATTACTGTGTTTCAAGATTACATGATGTAAAGTCATATTTCATGTCATGTAACACAATTCAATTATATTCAGAGTGAAATCCCCTAAATTTTTTTAAAATATACAGATTACATGTGATAAAATATTATTACACTTTGGATAATAATATGCGTGGTGAGATATGATTTCAAGTGGTGTAATTTTACACATGGTGAAAATTAATTTCAATACCTATTGACATGTGTAGATAGACTATTATAGAGGGTTTAAATTTTGAAGGGTATTAATTGATTCTAGAAATGGATTTAATTAATAAAAAAATTTGACCCAAATTTTTAGAAGATCCATATCTAGAATAAGTCATGACCATACAATTTACACACCTAATAACTGCTCATCATTGAGTAAAACTCCTAATCTAATATAAGTTGTTGAGTTAATATGATTGGGCCACTAATCACAGTTATCTGCCTCCATTTCCCATGAATGTTTCTGAACACGTCCACATTTCCATTTTAAATTAACTATCATCACATCCTTTCCCTATAACACATTCTAACTATGATCATGAACACAAATCAAATGATCCTATAAAGACACATCAATTTGTAACTCACAATAATTCACATAAATCACTTGATATGGTTCGGGGTGATACTTTCATAGTAGTGATACAAGGATAACATCGTGCACATAACTGTATATCTATGGATGATCTAACCAATACACCACCATCCGGATTCACTCCATGATCTAAAAATTTCCAACAATCCTAGCCACCAAATTTCTCTACCTTCATGAACAGTGGGGACCCAGAAAATACAACACTCGATGGAATACATCGTCTCCCTCTATAAACTCTAGGATCTATCTCTATATATCATTATAAAAAATATTATTACTTAGAAATATATCGATACATTTTTGAATCAACTCCACCTATTCCAACAACTCCACCATGATACTTGGCCTTAACAACTCTACTCACCTACTACCATCCAGCATAGCAGTGATCTAAAAGGGCTACTATAAAGATCCTCGTATAGATACATATATATAGTTTCATGATAGTAACTCTTTTTTGAAAATTCAACTAATGCCAAGTGATGTTCCCAATAAAAGCAATGTCTAGAACACATTATTACAAAAAATTCTCATGAAACTGTATAGTACATTCCTACTACCCATCTATATGTGGGTGAAAATCCGTACTCTATAATACATGTGTACCAAGTACCTTCAGCAAGGCCTTCCAGTTGCATGATGTAAAGCATGAATCAGGATCTAATACTATAATCTATTTAACCCTAGGTAAAAGGATTATCCCACAAACAAACAATTATTCCAACATCTATACATTGAAGGATTCCCATACAGGACAAAAATGTGCACCCTTTGTCAGAATGTCAAAAATTTTCTAAATAGGGTCATTCTTCCCATGTTTCTTTTGTTGATATACCATAAAATCCAGGGTCAAATCATCCCACTTCAATTTTGTAATAGGAAAAAGTTACAGTAATCTTCTTGGTCATTGTTGCTCAACCTTCACCTATTCACTGGTGAAGCATTATTTCTAGAAACATGTTATCTCCTTCTTTGTTCCTAGAAAAGAAATCGGTCATCATAGGTAATAGTACATTTTGTTTACACCTAAAGTAAACTCCCACTTTGAGTCATGAAATTCATACATGATATCCTATGACATTATTATTAGAACAGCCACCTAATTATTAAAATATATAACCTCATTCCAATATATAATCCATTCCAAAGGTTTCTCCCTACATTCAATGATTTTTCTCAAGGCTATGTACTCTGGGTAATTATACTTCATGTACTTAATTCGTCTCAAAAGAGTAGACACCACTATAACTAGTATGGGTTTTATTTACACTTTTATTTCTTAAACTACAACATACTTATCAGAAAGAAACGTCATCATCTTTAACTCTTTAATAGATTCCTGAACAATCAAATTCTATGATTTCCTACTCAATGTGTCATCTAAATTATTTCCATTAATAGATGTATATACCATCTAAAAATTAAATAATAAATATATTTAACCCATCTCGACCACTGATGAATCAAATATAGTTGTGAAGTGATAAATCTCATGCTCTTATGATCTGTATAAATTGTAAAAATTTATTAAAAAAGATTGTTTTTTCTACACATTTGAGAAAAGACCACTACTACATACATGAAGTTTTGTATAGGGTAATTCCACTCAGGTAGAATCAATATAAAAAACCCTAAAACCTAAAAATTATCCCCTTCCATCAACACAACTCCGAGTCCAATCCTAGAAGCATCACAATGCACTATGCACTCTTCACCTGACTCCAATATGATCAAAACTAGTCCTGATGTCAATAGATTCATCAACATTTAAATTTTTTTCTTTTAATCCTCCAACCATTCAAACATCTGTTTTTTAGTCAATCTCGAAAGTACTGCTACCAAATGTGAATAGTCTTGGATGAATCTTCTATAATATCAACCAAATCTCAAAAAATCAAAGGATATCCAAAATATTCTAGGAATAATACCATGAAATAACTTCCTGAACCATCTCTGGGTACACTGAAACTCATTCCTCAAAGATGAATCTCCAAAAAAGTGTCCATTTCCATTCATAGACTAAAACATAGATAGATTCACATATTCCGGATGCTATCTCAGTGTACTAAATAAAATGTCGTCATGTTGGGTATGACTATCATGACTCATTGAGTATATCAATATGTCACCCAAAAACACCCCTACAATCTGATCCAGATACAGATAGATGACCCTATTCATCTTGTCCACAAACACTAATGGTTCATTTTTTAATCCAAAAATAATTAAAATAAAATCTTAAGAACATTACCTACTCTTGAAATAATTCTTTGGTGTATCAAAGGTCATAAATCTCACAGATCATTCCCCAGTCTCATGTAGATCATTAAGAACAATGACGCTCAATTTAACTCATAAAAAATATCATCGATTAGTAGAATAAGAAATCTGGTCAATATAGTCATCTATTCCAACATATGGTTATAGAAATAAAAAATTAACTCACATTATACTTATGTAAAAACAATTTAGGTGATACCCAATGTGACATACTTGGATGGATAAATCCATTACCCTTATATTTGTCCATATGAGCATTGAACTCTTAATTATTGATCAGTGTCACATTGTACAATGGAAAAAATAGTCTCGTCCCCCTACATTAGCTAAATAGTTAACTACACCTATCTCTGAGTGTCATCCCATAGATGTTTTTAGTTATAAATACTCAAATCATTCTACAACTAGTGATATAATATCATTTCTAACACATTTTTCATCCAGTAAAAAACTATATACCTTGTTTGTGAGATCTTCCAGTTCTTATGTAATTGGCCCTACTCAGCCTACCATGATATCCCACTAAACATGGTGAATTTAATGATCACATGTAGGAGAAGTAAATATCACCCTCCATCCATAAAAATTGATGTAGGTTCGGTATGTGACCATCCAGTCTATACCAGAAATTAGATTGAATCCTAACATGTCCAGAATAAATATATCAAGTAGAAAATGGTACTCTATGATCTCATGAGATCATCCCTTACCCAAACATATTTCCCTAGACCTTACTCCCATGGTTGTATCTATCATCATATTCCAACTCACAAACTACCCCACCAGGATCAAAACCATTAAAACATTTTTCAGATATAAAGGAATGAGTGGCACCGATATGAAATAAAAAGATTTTGAAAATATATGATATTACAATACTAACTCTAACTATTTATGTCCAAACCACGTATCCACAAGTGTAGTATATATATCTAACAAATGTCATACCCCTAATCCTTTTGATTTTGTCTGAATACCATGAGTTGCACTACTCTATTGATATTGATTCTCTTTCCCATAAGAACCATGTCCTTTTCCTCTACCACCTCGGCTAGTATAACTCCAGAATCAAGGAAAATATATTTTAAAATTCCCCCTTTCTTAACAATAGTTCTATTTATATCCTCAATCACTACCTAACTTCATCATTTTCGTTCATTGACTCTTTAGGTGTCCAATATTTCCACAAGATATATACTCAACTAGTGGATATGGATAGTGTATAAGATAGTGACGTGGCCAACCGCACTTGTGGAAAACCACTAGGGAAAGGTTTTTTGTAACAAACTCCTATACATGGTTACATAACATCATACTTCTCAATCGTACTTCTTCATGGAGTCTCTTACTACAATTGAATGTCATTCCACCTAACAGTCCCGTAGGAATTGCATGTCCACCAATAGAATCTTTTTATGGTTCCCCTATGAGTTGAGATCCCAATTCACCACCGTTGAAAAATTCATCAAGATGATGATATATATGGGACTTAATTTCACACTTACGTTGTAACAGCCCGAGATTTTATGAAAAATGTTCCTTTTAATTTTATGTCTTGTGTTGTACGCTACACCAAAAGGAGCTTGCACAACACACATCCTTGACTTGCCTTGCATTACACGCAATCGCGACCTTCCTCGATAGCGTGTGTTGTACGCAACACCAAGTTTCGCTAAACAACGATATGTTATTAAGATATTATTAAAACTAGCTGTTGTGAATAGTAATAACCACTTTTTGAAATTTTGTAAATTTTATTTTTCAAAATGGACTTCATTTATGGATTCGGAGTATCGAATTTAGCCTAAGGTGAAATTTTGGTACTTTTCGGATAACTTTCATATTCTGATGAATAGTGAAAATTACTAAATTATAATTAAAAACAACTTTTTTAATCGAAATAAATAATAGTGATAAATTATTAATTTGAGTGGTTTTAAAGTATATTTATAATATATTTTTACAATTTAATACAATGTTGGTCATTGAATGTAATTTCACATTTAAGCCAGACATAATCAAGTGTCAATCTTTTGATAGATATTGTTTCTTAAAAACACGCTATTTGTTTTAACAGCGGGATTTAATTATAAAATCAATTAATGCAACTTCTATGTTATGAATTTGGTAAAATAGACTTCATTTTTGAATTTGGAATATGAAATATAGCTAAGGATGAAATTTTGGCATTGTTCTGAAAAACATCAATTTTTGATGAATAGTGAAACTACTAAGTGGTAGTTAAAAAAACTGAATTTTTCATAAAACATAATTTTACCGCTTATGTGAATGGAATTTAAAAAATCCAAGAGACATGGTTGATGTCAGTAAGTAAAAAGTGGTTCAATGAGATGAAAATAATTTTTGGTGAATAGTAACTTTTTACTTTTATTTACCACGGTTAAAAGTAAATAGGGTAATTAAGGATAAAAATGATATCAATATTACCCTAACACATGTCCTAATACTATTGGACAAGTTTATCTCGACCAAAAACAACCTTAAGTGTAAAATATTATCATTTAGGCCCACTTGGATTAGATTAGGACATTTATTATTATTTAATTCAAAGAAGAGTGAAAAGAGTTAAAATCAAAGTTTATTTACTAAACCATTTTTAATATAGGGTTATAAATAAGATAAATTCGATTGTAAATATTCATTAGAAAGCTAAAAATAATTCCTACATAATCGTATTTTATTTGTAATTTTTAAACATCAAATAATTTAATTTATTTATGACACAAAGATGATGCAGTAATTATCTTATTAATGAAATATTGACATAATTGATATTATAAATACCAAAATAAATGTAATTTAAGACTTTTTATTAATTACAATACTTTTCTAGGTTATTATGATATATTAGTGTTGATTTAATCAACTTGGTTCGAACATATAATTCTGTTATGACTTTCACAAAAATAATATATCAAATAGTGTCAAAATTGACACAAAATAGTTTTTAAATCAAATATTATATTATTAATTTTTATTTTATTCCTAAAAATCTAAGGTTCGGAAAAATGACTTAGATAAGGATATATATATTAATAATAAACAATTTGGGGTTCTTTTGGTATGTTATAGTAAGTTTATTAGCCATATAGTGTAAGAAAACAAAAAGACACGGTAAAAGTTAAATTATTTAACTTAGAGTTAAATCTAATTGATAAGGTTAAAATAATAACCTAAACTTGTCTAAATCCTATTGTATTATAGTATTTCGACCCATAACCACTTTAGCTTCGAAATAAGACCCTTTGGAACCATTATAAACCGATTTGGACTTTAATATAAAATAATATTTTGAGATATTCCTAAGGTGCCCCTCTCCTCCCTTATAAAAGGGCACCTCCTCCCCCTCCTCCTCACACCAATTTGAGCACTAAAGCTCGGCCAAACACTGCCAAAATCCCTTCTCCACTTCCCTAGAATAATCCTAGAGGTCTTGGTCTTCTTCAAAGACCAATCTTAGTTCCCTAAGTGAAGGATTCAAAGAGGCGTTTCAAAGAAGAGGTAATATCCATTACCGATCTTTTCAATTTCTTTCTTCTTCAACTTCTTCTTCTTTATTTGTTTCATGATAAAGTAATAACATCAGTATTAATTACATACTGATATGTTATTATAAATATTAAACAACTCTAATTAACCTTCTATTCATCCTACGGAAAAAGGAAATCACCGCACGCGCGTACGTACGGAATACCGTCTCCACGCCGTGGTGTAATCTATTTTCTGCCACCACATTAATTGGATGGGTATAATGGTTTAATGAGTAACTATATATGATTATAATAAAGTGATATTGATACTGAAATATTATACAAACACTTCAACACAATTCCACGACCATGGGAACGATATCATCGCTCGTGCGTACGTACGGACTACCGTCTCCACGACGCGATGAGATTCATTCTCCATGTTAACCATTTAAGAATGATTATAAAGTATATATAATATGTAATAATGAAATATATGACATAATAATTATACTGGATTTATTTATATATTTATATGTATTTCATGTACTTAATTCCATTCAATTCAATAAGGAAACAAAAACAGCGTTCATGCGTACGTACGGACTACCGTCTCCATGAACGGTGTATTTCTTTCCATTTAATGATTTATTGTATATATGTATATCCTGGATATATATATATATATATAAATCATGTTTTATGTTCTGTAATCAAATAATCATTATCTAAGTAATCATATGAATAATTACAAGTCAAAACACGGACGACAAATGAAACAATTTTACCCAAAACGCTCTTTAACATGGAATTTATAAAAGAACGGGTAATATAAAGTCATAAGTGAACCATATATGATATCATAACAATGAATATGATTCTGTAATAAGTAAATGACATTATTTAAATCATTATACAGGAGGTTCGGACACTTACGAAGCAAATCGGACCTAAGGTAAGGGAAATATCACAATCTCATTTTTATTCGAGATTGTTTATACTTTAGTATTTACTAGGGTGTATTTTATCATCCACATCCATGTTCCCTCTATATGTAATATGATTTCCATCCTTCTAAAATAGATTATATCCAATTTTACCCTTCGGTATGTTTTTGTAAATGATATGAAAGGAATCTTTTTTCATTTTTCGTATGAGGTACTTTTTGACTTTTCTGACAAAAGTACGGGAAGAATGTTTTTTTAACTTATACGGCAAGAAATGGATTTTTAAAAAATTATTTCCAAGAATCTTCATTTATAAGTTTTCAAGTTTATTTTTAATAAACTTCTTTTAGTTTATAATTGTATGACATGTTATGAAAAGAAAATTGTTTTTGAAGTAGAAAGGATATTTTCCTCAAGAATGGAGTTCAAATGTTTTTTTTTCAAAATTATTTTCCATATAAGATAATAAAGGGTTCTGTTTTTATCCCTATTATTACATTGGTTTTATTATGTTGTGATGGAAATATTTTTATGAATTCCTTTATCCTATATGAATTGTTTTATGATGTCATGTTGTTTAAGAATTCCATTTTTATTACATGGGTTACGCTATGATGTATGGTTTATGGTTATGTGGCACACATAAGAAAGGATTCATTATAAGATGGGTGGGACCTATATCTCCCTCCAATGCATTGGGTAAAGATTTTATATCTCATGAGATAGACATGTCTGAAATGGTAGGTTATACCGGTTCAGTGAAACAGGACTGAAACGAGGGTTACTCGATTCAGAAAGGGACTTTGTCCACTAAGATAGTCTGGGAAATGAGTCTTGACTAACAAGAAATGATTCTCTATGATTATGTGTGAATGCCAAAAAGTTTCATGTTTTACGTTATGATTATTGTGATTACATTTCACTGCCATGATTTCCCCCATGTTATGAAATTATGATCTATTTTGCAGGTTAAGATTTCCAAAAGTTATGTGATTTTGTATATGATGTGATTGATATTTCGTTTGTTTACCCTTACTGAGCATTTGAGCTCACCCTTTTATGTTTTCTTTTCCCCAGGATATAAAGAAAGGTTTTAGGTAAAAAAAAGGAAGATCGTTATGGAATATTTTGAAGATCTTTCACCACGATTAGAAGATTGTATTCCGAGTTTCCAAAGACACTAAACTGTTACGATCCTTGTGTGTGTGTTTTTGTTATGTACTAAGTATTCCGCAAATGTAATGTAATGTCAATGTACGTCAGGCATCGAGTCTCTACAGTTGGTATCAGAGGAAAGGTTTAGTCAACCTTTGGAAACTAGGATGTGAGAACTTTAGTGAGATACCAAAAGATATTTCTAATGTATGTCTAGTGATGTCTCTAAGGTTAAGTATACGTATAGGTTATAGTCCTAGAATTGCGCTAAGGATCTTAGAATTTAACCTAAGATGTTAGATATTGAAGGTGATTTCCCTTTACTATGTTGTCTTCCATAGCATGATTTCGCCTCTCACAAAATTCTTTTTGTGTTTTAGTTAATGGAGGGAACCAGAAGGAATTCGGTTAACATTGAATCCAATGGAAAAATTGGTGACTATGAGCAACAAAATTTTGTAATACCTAGAGATAAAGATATTGTGATTATGCCGAATCAGTCATCGCGATATATGATTAACAAGGTGAAATTTAGTAGTATGACTAATTCATCAAAGAAGGGGAAGATAAACTATTATGCATGTTCGCATGTTGAGGAGCATAAAGAAAGGAAGATTGCGATTTCTAAAGAAGGGAAGAAGAACCTTGAGGAATACCTCAAATGGAGGGACCGATGTTATCTGTGTGGAGAAAAGGGTCATAGAGTGACAGATTGTTATGGAGTTCAATGTATTATTTGTGGAGAACATGGGTATTACCCAACTCAATGACCTGACCTAAAAAGTTACTTCTAAATCAAGGAATGACTTATTCCAGGACAATCATTGAATTGGATGGACTGAAGTGTTTATGTATTGGTATTCAAGAATAATGTTGTTGAGGTACTTTTATGGTGTACTGAAATATTTCTGTTTTGGTCTATTGTGGTTTTCAATAATTTTATGGAACCGGTAACCATGAAAAGTGATTGAGACATTTTTGGTAAACAGATGATATGAGCATAATGAAGGGATAAGAAGATAATGAGATGTTTGATTGTATACATGAGCACATGATTGATATAAAGACTAAGTGATATCATGGTTTGAGTATATATAATTAACTTTTGACATCTTTCATGTTTTCACTAAGGTTCAATGGGTATTCAAGAGAATACGTGATTAAGGCCTTTGAATGTTTGGAATGTGACCAACAAGACATATCTTATGATATATGGGGATCAACGACAGTATTAAATCTCTGGTAATCGTTTTCACTATATTATGAGAGTGGACTGCAGTATTATGGATAAGCCTAAAGATTAAAATGGATTATGTTGGACATAAGTTAGTATTGTTTAAGGATAGAAGATTTTCGATATTATTGATGGGATTTTATAGTAATGTAGTTTTAGAAAAAGGACAACCTGCAGGACGGGCGACAGCCCATCGCGTCGGACAAGGATGTGGGAATTGATCCCACAACCGAAGTGCGACTGGCCTTTATCACCTACCACTGGCCTACAGGAAGTCCCTGTTTAGTAGAAACTAGTTTTATTATATTAAGCAGTATGATATATGAAGTATAAGTCCATTTTAGTAACCATATGTGATTAATCTCACTATAGATCGACTTATGTATATAATTTTTGCTAACCTTTTGTTTAAGACAGATGGAATGACCCGTCATTCTATCACATGATCTGCTAACACTTCACGAATAACAAATTCAACTTCATTTATTTAAGATATGAAGTGGAAGTTGTTCAAGGCATGAACAATAGTGAGATTGTACCAAAATAAAGAAAGTATTTTTTCTAATTCAAATTTTCAACTTTAGGGAAATGATCTTGAAAACCAAAAATGTTTTCCTAGTGATCTTATACCTGATGAATCAGATGGTACCTTAGATCGTCACAAATTTATGGATTTTTGATTACTAGCTTTTCCATAGCCATGTTCTCTACCACTCTCCATCAGAACATGATGGTTAGATTTATCTTCCATATCCATATTTCCACCTATGTGGAAACCCAGTGATTAGTTTATTTGGGTAATCGTTACATTTCATACTTTAGTTTTTAAATCCAGGTTTTGGTATTTTTTTTACGATGTTGGTTTCTATTAAAGAAACTTTCGAATAGTAAACCATTTATAACCCCGACGAATTTCGAGGGCGAAATTCATTTTAAGGGTGGTAGAATGTAACAACCCGAGATTTTATGAAAAATGTTCCTTTTAATTTTATGTCTTGTGTTGTACGCTACACCAAAAGGAGATTGTACAACACACATCCTTGACTTGCCTTGCATTACACGCAATCACGACCTTCCTCGATAGCGTGTGTTGTACGCAACACCAAGTTTCGCTAAACAATGATATGCTATTAAGATATTATTAAAAATAGTTGTTGTGAATAGTAATAACCACTTTTTGAAATTTTGTAAATTTTATTTTTCAAAATGGACTTCATTTATGGATTCGAAGTATCGAATTTAGCCTAAGGTGAAATTTTGGTACTTTTCGGATAACTTTCATATTCTGATGAATAGTGAAAATTACTAAATTATAATTAAAAACAACTTTTTTAATCGAAATAATTAATAGTGATAAATTATTAATTTGAGTGGTTTTAAAGTATATTTAGAATATATTTTTACAATTTAATACAATGTTGGTCATTGAATGTAATTTCACATTTAAACTAGACACAATCAAGTGTCAATATTTTAATAGATATTGTTTCTTAAAAACACGCTATTTGTTTTAACAGCGGGATTTAATTATAAAATTAATTAATGCAACTTCTATGTTATGAATTTGGTAAAATAGACTTCATTTTAGAATTCGGAATATGAAATATAGCTTAGGATGAAATTTTGGCATTGTTCTGAAAAACATCAATTTTTGATGAATAGTGAAACTACTAAGTGGTAGTTAAAAAAACTGAATTTTTCATAAAACTTAATTTTACCGCTTATGTGAATGGAATTTCAAAAATCCAAGAGACACGGTTGATGTCAGTAAGTAAAAAGTGGTTCAATGAGATGAAAATAATTTTTGGTGAATAGTAACTTTTTACTTTTATTTACCACGGTTAAAAGTAAATAGGGTAATTAAGGATAAAAATGATATTAATATTACCCTAACACATGTCCTAATACTATTGGACAAGTTTATCTCGACCAAAAACAACCTTAAGTGTAAAATATTATCATTTAGGCCCACTTGGATTAGATTAGGACATTTATTATTATTTAATTCAAAGAAGAGTGAAAAGAGTTAAAATCAATGTTTATTTACTAAACCATTTTTAATATAGGGTTATACATATGATAAATTCGATTGTAAATATTCATTAGAAAGATAAAACGATTTCCTACATAATGTTATTTTATTTGTAATTTTTAAACATCAAATAATTTAATTTATTTATGACACAATGATGATGCATCAATTATCTTATTAATGAAATATTGACATAATTGATATTATAAATACCAAAATAAATGTAATTTAAGACTTTTTATGAATTAAACTACTTTTCTAGGTTACTATGATATATTAGTGTTGATTTAATCAACTTGGTTCGAACATATAATTCTTTTATGACTTTCACAAAAATCATATATCAAATAGTGTCAAAATTGACACAAAATAGGTTTTAAATCAAATATTATATTATTAATTGTTATTTTATTCCTAAAAATCTAAGGTTTGGCCAAATGACTTAAATAAGGATATATATATTAATAATAAACAATTTGGGGTTCGTTTGGCATGTTATTGTAAGTGTATTAGCCATATAGTGTAAGAAAACAAAAAGACAACGTAAAAGTTAAATTATTTAACTTAGAGTTAAATCTAATTGATAAGGTTAAACTAATAACCTAAACTTGTCTAAATCCTATTGGATTATAGTATTTCGACCCATCCCCACTTTAGCTTCGAAATAAGACCCTTTGGAACCATTATAAACCGATTTTGACTTTAATATAAAATAATATTTTGAGATATTCCTAAGGTGCCCCTCTCCTCCCTTATAAAAGGGCACCTCCTCCCCCTCCTCCCCACTCCAATTTGAGAACTCAAGCTCGGCCAACCCCTTCCAAAATCCCTTCTCCACTTCCCTAGAATAATCCTAGAGGTCCTGGTCTTCTTCAAAGACCAATCTTAGTTCCCTAAGTGAAGGATTCAAAGAGGTGTTTCAAAGAAGAGGTAATATCCATTACCGATCTTTTCAATTTCTTTCTTCTTCAACTTATTGTTCTTTAGTTGTTTCATGATAAAGTAATAACATCAGTATTAATTACATACTGATATGTTATTATAAATATGAAACAACTCTAATTAACCTTCTATCCATCCTACGGAAAAAGGAAATCACCGCGCGTGCGTACGTACGGAATACTGTCTCCACGCCGTGGTGTAATCTATTTTCTGCCACCACATTAATTGGATGGGTATAATGGTTTAATTAGTAACTATATATGATTATTATAAAGTGATATTGATACTGAAATAGTATACAAACACTTCAACACAATTCCACGACCATGGGAACGATATCATCGCTCGCGCGTACGTACGGACTACCGTCTCCACGACGCGATGAGATTCATTCTCCATGTTAACCATTTAAGAATGATTATAAAGTATATAAAATATTTACTAATGAATTATATGACATAATAATGATACTGGATTTATTTATATATTTATATGTATGTCATGTACTTAATTCCATTAAATTCAATAAGGAAACGAAAACAGCGTTCATGCGTACGTACGGACTACCGTCTCCATGAACGGTGTATTTCTTTCCATTTAATGATTTATTATATATATGTATATCCTGAATATATATATATATAAATCATGTTTTATGTTCTGTAATTAAGTAATCATTATCTAAGTAATCATACGAATAATTACAAGTCAAAACACGGACGACGAATGAAACAATTTTACCCAAAACGCTCTTTAACATGGAATTTACAAAAGAATGGGTAATATAAAGTCATAAGTGAACCATATATGATATCATAACAATGAATATGATTCTGTAATAAGTAAATGACATTATTTAAATCATTATACAGGAGGTTCAGACACTTACGAAGCAAATCGGACCTAAGGTAAGGGAAATATCACAATCTCATTTTTATTCGAGATTGTTTATACTTTAGTATTTACTAGGGTGTATTTTATCATCCACATCCATGTTCCCTCAATATGTAATATTATTTCCATCCTTCTAAAATAGTTTTTATCCAGTTTTACCCTTCGGTAAGTTTTTGTAAAAGATATGAAAGGAATCTTTTTTCATTTTTCGTACGAGGTATTTTTTGACTTTTCTGACAAAAGTACGGGAAGAATGTTTTTTTAACTTATACGGCAAGAAATGGATTTTTAAAAAATTATTTCCAAGAATCTTCCTTTATAATTTTTCAAGTTTATTTTTAATAAAATTCTTTTAGTTTATAATTGTATGACATGTTAAGAAAAGAAAAGTGTTTTTAAAGTAGAAAAGATATTTTCCTCAAGAATGGAGTTCAAATGTTTTTTTTCAAAATTATTTTCCATCTAAGATAATAAAGGGTTTTGTTTTTATCCCTATTATTACATTGGTTTGATTATGTTGTGATGGAAATATTTTTATGAATTCCTTTATTTTATATGAATTGTTTTATGATGTCATGTTGTTTAAGAATTCCATTTTTATTACATGGGTTACGCTATGATGTATGGTTTATGATTATGTGGCACACATAAGAAAGGATTCATTATAAGATGGGTGGGACCTATATCTACCTCCAATGCATTGGGTAAAGATTTTATATCTCATGAGATAGACATGACTGAAATGGAAGGTTATACCGGTACAGTGAAACAGGACTGAAACGAGGGTTACTCGATTCAGAAAGGGACTTTGTCCACTAAGATAGTCTTGGCAATGAGTCTTGACTAACAAGAAATGATTCTCTATGATTATGTGTGAATGCCACAAAGTTTCATGTTTTAAGTTATGATTATTGTGATTACATTTCACTGCCATGATTTCCCCCATGTTATGAAATTATGATCTCTTTTGCAGGTTAAGATTTCCAAAAGTTATGTGCTTATGTATATGATGTGATTGATATTTCTTTTGTTTACCCTTACTGAGCATTTGATCTCACCCTTTTATGTTTTATTTTCCCCAGTATATAAAGAAAGGTTTTAGGTAAAAAAAGGAAGATCTTTAGGGAATATTTTGAAGATCTTTCACCACGATTAGAAGATTATATTCCGAGTTTCCAAAGACACTAAACTGTTACGATCCTTGTGTGTGTGTTTTTGTTATGTACTAAGTATTCCGCAAATGTAATGTAATGTCAATGTACGTCAGGCATCGGGTCTCTACATACGTCCTTCTTGAAACCACTTTTTCATTGAAGCCTCATCTTCTCCAAATGATGGTGCACGATTTTGAAATTATATTATATGTCGATCATAGTCCATCATAGAAAAGAACCCATGATTCAATATTAGGAACTCTTATACTCTTTCATTCCTAAGAGTCTCTGCATAAAAGTTTTTGAAGTACATATTGTGAATGTATTTTCATTCCATATTCTCTGACTATACATTCTGATTCTAAATTTCCCATCAATACTTATCTTGACCATGTAACATATAGGCCGCCGACATTACTCCCTTTTCCACATGAGTATACAAATGGTCAAGTATTGTCTGGATGGACTTGATCCAGAACTCATATCCCTTTGGTTCACCATCTCTAGATATTTTTTGAGGGTGCTACAACTAAAAATCCCTTTTTAGATCTTACATTCTTTTCACAACCCACCCAAGGTCCCATTCAATGAGTTTCATGAAGAGAGAAATGTTCTCTAAAAATTTCTACCCTACAGCCTCCTGCGACACTATTAGCGCCTCAGGTTCTACCACTTGAGGATCGTCCCCAACCATGTTCTCTGGTTTTCCACTCAACAAGCATCATCATAGATAAATGAGGCTACAATCCCAACAACATATAAAATGAATTTTAACAAAAAATTATCATATTTATGTTAGTGTAAATAAAATCATGTATTTTCCCCAAACCTCATGACATTGTCAAAACTGAGGTGATCTTACAACCCTTAACCATCATAAATTTAGGTCTAGTAATCAAGGGTGAACATATATTAAAATTCATGATTCTTATATTGACACCCATTTATTCACATTTTATATCATTTATTATTATATATTATGAATACTTTTTTAATTAAAATTCAAATGTAAGGAAAATATGTCTCTATGTTTAAAAATTTAATCATAACATGTTGTCCCATTAGTTCTTAAAATGATGCATGACGCAATAATCCTGAGTGCTGAAAATGATTCATTAATACTCAAATTTCATTCCATTTCAATCCATGAATAAATAGTCAAAATTTTAAAAAAAAGTCACTTAATTCAACAGCTACATCACTGGAGGTGAAATAATATTAAACTAAAACAAAAATCAGCAATAATAAAAATCAACCCTCAGTACATGGGTTTTCTCCTATACATGGTTTTTATACTCCCATGACCAAGCTCAATTAAAATGTCATGACTCTTCCTTGTATCATTTCATCATGTCCCCAAATATTCATAAAAATGATAAAAGAAAATCCATATGATACCACATTGTCACGTCCCATTCTAGGTGCCACACCCCAGTGACCCATTCCATTGGGCCACGTGACGTCAAGCGTCCCTACCCTTATGCCATAAGTTTTCAAGTAGTAGTGTAGGACTAGTAATTCATTCATAGAGAGATTATACACTATTTTATCATAGAAAAATACCAGTTGAACTAAATATGAAATAGTGGACTCATAACTAATCATATAAATACCAATGTCACACGAATAACAAAGATAAAAAATACAATACTCAATTGAAAAATATTGATGGAATAACAATTTAAGTGTCAAAAAGGAAAGACTGAAAAATAAAAAAACAATGAACGCCAATCAGATCCCAAACAACATCTGGTTCCCTCAACCATGCTCCCTCCCTTATCAGAAATCAAATCCATCACCTTTACCCTTAACCATCAATACAACAATAATGTATATTCATGTAGTTCTCAGGAATCCCTAGAAGTGTTTGATTATTACCCAATAGGCCACAAAAATGGTGTCTAAAACATATCAATTCAGTAATTGTGCTTGAAATTCTATAAGTAATCAAATATAATACATAAATAATTATTTTATCATGCTAATGGATATTCTTTATTCAACCACACAATTGAATGATCATTTTATCATTCATTAACTCATGTATTTGAATTACCATGTCACCATTTCATAACTGACACAATTTAAAGACCATTTTACAATTCCTTAACTCACACATTTGAATGACCACATTACCATTCCTTAACTCACAAATTTTAATGAGAATGATACCATTCTTTAACTCACACATTTTGGTGACCATGTTACCATTCCATAAATCACACATTTGAATGACCATGTTAACATTCCTCAACTCTCACATTTGATTGATCATTTACTTAACTTATAAATTAATTAACCATGTATATCCAATTAAATATTTCATCAATTAAATAATCAAAATTAAAAAACTCAAAATCCCATAATCAATTCAACAATTAAAATCTTCATTCACAAATTTCACCATATTATTAATTAATTCAATAATGGATTATTAAAATAAAAATATCATAATACAAACCATCCACATTAATTATTCAATTAATTAATCAAGTTAAACAATTATAATACATCCATAATTATTTTAATAATTAATTATTCATGATTTAAAATCCCAAAATCCCAATTCCACATTTACTTTAATTAAATTAGTCAGAAAATTAATTTTATTTAATGAAGAACCTAATTGAAAAACATATATTATAAATTATACAATTATATAAATATAATGCTATTTATTATTATGGGATTTTAATTTTAGACCAACAACCTCAATATTATTGAGGAAGAATGATCACCAATGAATATCCCAAATTTAGCATAATCAATCATAGATGCATCGTAAAAAAATTTAAATCCAAATCCAGGAATGCAAATAAAGAGGTGAAAATCACTATGTTTTCGATAAAAATCTGCTTCATGACACATCTCAACAAGAACCAAGTAATCTATTATAAATGGATATAGAAGACGATAAATAACCAAAAGGCATATCTAAAAAAACATTTTCTAAACAACCAAGATGTGATGATAGATC
This sequence comes from Viscum album, assembly GCA_963277665.1. NCBI lineage: Eukaryota > Viridiplantae > Streptophyta > Magnoliopsida > Santalales > Viscaceae > Viscum > Viscum album. The sequence continues at coordinate 2,104,095,357 of OY728132.1, forward strand.
ACTTCCAGATCATACCTTTCTCCTAGAAATCAATGGTAGAAGACCCATAACAAAGAAGGTGTGTACTAATGGTCTTCGATCAATGGAAGAGGTGAGTGTAATAAATTTGATCAAATAAAATGGTGTGTGGAGTTTCTAAGGGAGAATAATATGGTTTACATAGAATCTTTGGTTATTAAAAAGGTTTTCAGAGGGTTATGAATAGATGTGTAAGCATATTTAAATTACTATGTGTCAACATTAAATGACCTGAACTCATTTTTCAAGTAAAACGCGGAAATTCAATGTAAAATTTTTTAATATATGAAGTCTTCTCGAGTCTGTTAAAATTGACGGAACGAGATTCCGAGGCCTGGAGTGCTGGAATGAATTTCTGAACTTTTCTTCGGGTACGTTCAATAAACGTTTGAGCGGATTTTCAAACATTTGAATTAGTACACAGAATTGAGATCTAAGGGCACCTCTAAACTCGCAGCACCGGTATTAGTTTAAGATTAATTAAACCTCGACGGTAGTTGGTCAAGAGTGAATGTTAATTATTGGATTTTTCCTCATAATATAAAATAAAATAATGTTTTTAATATTTTATATTATTTTATTTTAAAACTCCCATGTGTAAGTTTCACTGGTGGGGACCACCCGGATTAACCTCAATTGAGAGGTAATTGTGGTGGGGACCACCTGAGGCTTATACCTCTTAAACACCCCTCTTAATGATGGATAAACCTCCCAACACCCTCTTTAATGTGGTGGATCTTCTTGAGATTCATCCACATTAATTATGCCAATGCCACCCATTTATTGTTTCCAATTAAATTAAACTTATATTGAATTTCAAACAAATTTAATAGATAAAAATATTTTATTTGATTTGATATTCTCATGTTGGAAAAGTGTAGGAAAAAAGGATTGAGAGAACATGAGAGGAACTCATCCTCCAATGAAGAGCACCTCCAATGGTAAACGTTGATGCACGACTTCAACTTCTTCCTCGAGTCATCCTCCAACGGTGGAAATTTTCAACAAGAAAGAACCACCTCCATCAAGGAGCATTTATACAATGAACGATCTCGGGATCAGAGGTCTGTGGTGGGCCCGATGAACTTCGACAAACTCGACTTCTCTAATTGACAAAAAATATTAGACATTGTAGGGGTTTATTTCTATTTTATTATTTTTCAGATTATTATAGAGGATTATTATTAAATTCTTGAATTCTCAAAATTAATTTCATTGTTCATGAAAAGCAAGGAGAATGTGGATCAACCAAAATGAGTTGATCCACGATTCGTATTAAATTGAAGTGTTTCCCCTTCTTGACTCCTATTTTTTTGTTGAGTAACTTTATACCACTCTAACGCGGAGGGTGTGGGACAAACAAACATGGCCCGACCCCTCCATCATTCTTCCTTATTGTGTTCATCATGATGGACGAACGTGTCTTACACCACGACAAAAAATGAAGAAAGAGGTCGGAAATACCGGCCGTTGGCAAAATAACTTTGCCTCGCCGTCCCACAGCCTCCGCACCCCGTGCAGCTATGTCGTCTGTGGCCATCACAGCCCCATGGCATCCTCCGGTGCCGGGCCAAACCGCCGCCATCGATTCCATTGTCGCTGTCCAGGCCGGGCCACCACCGCCGTTTGGGCGGAGTCACCACCGCGGTCCGGGTGGAGCCGCTGCCACCCTTCCTACCAAACTGCCCCGGCCAAGCCGCCTCGCGGCCTCGCGGCCTCGTGGCATCCCCCGGTTGAGCCACTCCATGGTCTTGCACCCTCACGACACCCTTCGTAGCCTCACGACATCCAACAGCCCTCTGCGGACACTCGCATTTTTTCGGACCGGACCTAATGGGCCGGGCGGCCCAACGGGCTGAGCCAGACCCAGTGGGTCAGGCCGGGTCGACCCACTACAACCCATTTAAATTATTTTGGCCATAACATTGGCACTGATCGTCCATTTGATGAACTTTCATCTACACTGGAAATCATAGAGCGATATTGACCCTTTGGTATACTACACTAGAGATTTTGATAATTTTGGGGAACAATCGAGTTGGATCAAGCACGAATCCAATCGGGCCCTCGGGACTAATAGGCTAATAACTCACAGACCGGGTGTCCGATTGACGCACCGTCTGTTGCATTGAAAACCATATGACGTGGAAAACCTTTGAAATAAATTATTGTGGGAAATCATGATATTTTTTGAATGGAAAAGTGGCATGGAGAACAAAATTTACCAGAGACGAGCAAGCCAAGGGCGGGAACACAGTAACTGGATGTGACGAGAAGAGAGATCATAACTATCCTTTGCATGTCAACTCCTAGCAATCCTATGGTGGTCAGCTTCTAGAATTTCTATTTGTGTCTACTCATATCAATCTTGTGTGGGTCAGCTCCAGTGATATCGTGTGGGTTTGGTCCTAACGATCCATTGTGGGTATACTCCAAGTGACCCTGTGTGGTTCAAATCCTTGCGATCCTATGTGGATCAGCTCCAGCGATCCTATGTGGTTCAGCTCCAAGCGGTCCTGTGTGGGTGAGCTCCAACGAACCTATGTGGGTCAGCTCCTAGCGATCCTGTGTGGTTCATCTACTAGCGATCCTATGTCGGTCAGTTCTAAGCGATCCTATGTGGGTCAGCTCCAGTGATCCTGTGTGTGTCAGTTCCTAGTGATTCTATACCGGTTAGCAGTAGAGACTCATAACAGAGTAATATGATTTAGTAGTTACATATAATAATCTATACTACTTTAACTAAAGATATAATTGGTGTGAGATGAGTTAGAACCTGTGTGATGCATTATGATTGAGATTGATTACATGATAACATAGGATACGTATAGGCATATAACTAAGTAGGGTAATCTGTTGATTTCATTCTTTGTGGTCTATTGATGGGGACTTTTGTGATACCTAGAGGGTTCCAGGGTTCATACTGAGTATCATTATACTAACACCAACATGGGATATTCCAGCACCTTATGGTGTTGGATGCGGATGACGGACAACGCAGACTGAGGACGTGTGTACCAGGACTGGTCGGTGCTCAGTAGTAGACCATACAACGTGTCGGTTCGTAGAGGATATGGGTAGATGTGGAGTACTGAGGGGCCAATCTGTACATACCCATCAGATAGGAATCTTGGTGGATGATCCGGTAGCTTCTTTTCACCAATTAGTTGTCTTGTACATTCCAGGTTTTCTTGTACATTCCAAGTGGACTTGTATTCTGGCCCATTTTTCTTATTGTACTCACTCTGCTTACTATTTAGTTTACTTTAGTTCATAACTTGATGTTTTCTTGGTTGTGATTTTATAGGTTATAAAAGAAAGGTCTTCCCTGTTCTAGGTAATTACATTTTTGGTTCTAGTATCCAGCCCTTGGCCTAAGGAAGGCGGGCTTGGGGTAGTCACGACACAAACCTTGAGGGACGGGTCATGAAAAATTGGAATCAGCGGAGTCGGTTATACCAAAAAACATAGGGCTCTGATGATTTTTAACGAAAATAGTGTTATGTGTAGTTAGTGTTGTTATCATTTTAGGGATTCCAGTGTTGGTGCGACAACTGATGTTTCCATACGCCAGGACCCTGACTTCTGATTTCTGACTCAGTGCTCGAAAACAATAATTGTATGTGTATTTTCAAAAGTTTTATTTGTGATCTATGGAGTCAGCTCAGTAAGAATAACATATTGATTGTGGAACAAATTTTTATTTTTAGGATTCCTCTATGAAGACAGCCATCTAGTGTTGTGATATTTGTACGCACTGATATCCCACTAAGCGACAAGGCCATGGTGCCAAGCCCTTTTCCTGCAGAGGCAACAACGGTACCATTACACGTTGTGCCACTGATTCCACCATCCCCATCAGAAGAGAGTGCACACAGCCTGAGCACTTTGCACGAGTTCCTGTTCCAATTCCCACCCAGTTTCAGGGTATAGATGGTCCCACAGGCGGCTGAGGATTGGATGGAGACTATGCTAAGAGGCTTCCGATTAGTAGGGAGACCTGCCAATCTCATGGTTGTCCTTTCCACCAGCCTTCTACAGGTAGCAGTGGGAAGATGGTGCAGCATGATTCTCCATGTTCACGATGAGGCGACGCTTCTTTGGGCATATTTCGACAGCTTGTTTCAGTTAGAGTTTGTCTCAGTGAATCTTCACGCAGTGCGTATTCAGGAGCTACTTCATCTGCAGCAGGTCATCATGAATGTGGCTCAGTAGTAAGCGAGGTTCCCTAACCTCTCACGTTACTCCATGAATATGGTACAAGACCCATTCTTCAGGGCACAGACCTTCAATAAGGGTCTCATCCAGGAGATCAGGTCTTTAAGAATCTCAATCAGCATCCCGACACAGGTGGTAGTGTAGAGAGATCCCTATTAGTGGAGAGTTACATTGATGAGTAGTCACCAGCAGCGAGACCCACCACCATTCATCATGTTGCAGAGTTTTTTGCAGCTAGTAGAAGAAATATTTTGTAGTATTTAAAGAGGACCAGACCAATAGGTGAACGACCACATGATTCCCGATCAGTTGTGTTGGGCACTCAAGGCAGAACCAGTCATACCAAGAGAGGGTAGTGTTACACATGCAGCGGGCAGGGTCACATGGATCGTGACTATCTGACCCGCCGTAAGGATGATTAGTATATGGTCGAGGGACCACCCAGGAGGAGACAAAGGTTTGACTGAGGATGTTGATAGGGAGCAGCCAGATGTGGCAGAGGAGATGGCCGTGCAACTGGTGGTGGGAGATGTTTCGAGATGTTGCTGCCACCACCAACAGTAGGTCCACCCCGACCCAAGGTAACAGGTGGAAAAGGGAGATCTCAGCTCCAGGAGGCTGAGGCCAACAATCATGGAGCTCCGGAGATGATAAAAGGTACGATCTGTGTCTAATACACCTTAGCTACAGTTCTTATAGACACATGTTCTAGTCATTCTGTTAATTCCACTACCCTCATACAGATCATAGAGATTCTGAAAGATCCGTTGACATGATCCTTATGAATAGTGACTACAACAGGTGAAGATTCGACGATTACGCACTGGTGCCGACAGTTTGAGCTTACTCTAGGAGGTGAGAACTTCGACTTGGATCTCCTAGTAGCAGCATCGAGGCCTTAAAATTTTATCTTGGGTATGGACTGGTTATCTATAGTCCATTCTTAGATGACTGCATTAGATGCAATGTGCAGTGTGTTTGCATGGATGGGACCAGTTTTACCATCACCGGCGAGAAGGGAGCCTTTGCAGCACATGATGGACTTACCTGGAGAAGAGAGAAGCCGATCAATCTTCAATTGGCTATACCTTCCCTTGGATAATTTTATGTCGAGAGTCAGAGGTATACTGTAGTGGTGGACCGGTACACGAATGTATTCTCTAATGATTTTCTGGGTCAACCTCCTCATTTAAAGGTGTAATTTTACATTTACTTGTACCCTGGGACGACATTGATATCTACACCAGTGTATCGTATGGCTCTTGCAGAGCTTCATGATCTGCAGGTATAGTTAAATGACTTCCAGTGGAAGGGATTCATCTGGACCAGTGTATCTCTTTGGGTAGCCCCGATTTTGTTCACCAATATATTGGATGGGAGATAGAGACATTCTGTCGACTATCGGCGCAAAAACCTAGAGACTGTGAAGAACAAGAACCCACTCTTCAGGATTGATGACCTCTTTGATTAGATAAAGGGAGAACGTTGTTTCTCAAAGGTAAACCTTAGATCAGGCTATCACCGACTCAGTGTACGAGATGAGGATGTGCAGAAGAAAACTTTTAGATGTCAGTACAACCATTTTGAATTCTTGGTTATGCCATTCGGTGTAACCAACACTCCAACAGTGTTCATGGGAATCATGAAAATGATCTTTCATCCATAACTTTATCTCATTGTAGTATTCATCCTCAATGACATTCTGATGTACTTGGCTACTGAGGAGGAGCATTCCTATCATTTGCAGGTAGTATTGGACACACTGTAGGAGCACTAGCATTATGGTAAGCTCTCGACATTCCATTTTTGGATCAGAGATGTTCACATTCTAGGACATTCCATATTAGAGGTTGGAGTTATAGTGGATCCAGCAAATATTGAGGTGGTAATTGCATGGGATCCACACAAGAGTGTGATGGAGGTATAAAAATTCATGGGTTTGGATGGATGCTACCAGGGATTTCTGTTATATTTCTCCAGAGTTGAAACAACAATATCATCATTTAAGAAGAAGGGGTAACCATTAGAGTGGTCAAAGAGATGCTAGAAGAGTTTTCAAGAGTTGAGGTAGATGCTGACTAATGCCCCCATCATGACGCTTCCAGAAGATGGAATATGGTAAATAGTCTACTGTGACGCATCAGGGACCAGACTCGGATGTTAACTGATGCCGGAGCGAGCGGTGATCTCATATGTTTATCGACAGCTGAGACATCATGAGGAAAAATATGCTACCCATGACCAAATGTTATCAGTAGTGGTCATTGCCTTAAATATGTGGCCACACTATTTGACGGGTGAATGCATTATAGTGTACTCTGATCACAAGAGTCTTAGGTATATCTTCTATCAGAGGTACCTAAACATGAGACATCATCATTGGATTGAGTTCCTACAGGACTATGACTTCTATATATTCTATACTCTTGGGAAGGGGCATGTTGTAGCAGATGCACTCAGCCAGAGGAATAATATACAACTTCTAGGAGAGGTGATGGAGAAGGTGGCCGCTTTGCAGACATCCTTTGTGGATCGAGATGGATCAGCTTTCCATGAGGCTCTTACGGTCACTCTCGCACTTCATCAGGGATTCAGGGAGGCGTAGTATTGGGATGCTGACTACGAGGTTTGACATGATATGATTTCCATAGGGAAGGCACCTGATGGGTTTTATGAAGGTGGGGAGCAAATTTTCATTGTCATAGGATGTACCATGGTAACAGTGTCACTTTAGGTTGATGTTTTGAGGTACTTCCACACATCCCTTCTAGTGGTACAACTAGGATTGGAAAAGATGTACCTGGATCGTTGATGACAACACTAGGGGCAAGGATTAAATAAATCAGTAGAAGAGTTTGTCTCTTGATGCCTCACTTGACTGGAAGTAAAGGGGGAGAATTAGGTACCAGAAGGCTTGGTTCATCCATTAGAGGTCCTAGAGTGGATGTTGGATAGGATGACAATGTATTTAGTGACCGGACATCCACATACATCCATAGGAAATGACTCAATTTGGGTGATCATCGACCGACTCACCAAGTCAGCCCACTTCCTAACGAATAGAGAGCAGGGTTCAGTAGAGAGCATGGTTCACCTCTATGTATAGAATATTGTGTGGATACATGGAGTACCCTTGAAGATTGTCTCTGATCATGATGCAAAATTTACATAAAAGCTATGGAAAGGTTTTCAGGAGGATTTTGGGACGTAGATTCGTTGAGCAACGCCTTCCATTCTCAGACAGATGGCCAGACTGAGCAGACCATTCAGACCCTCAAGGACATGCTACGTGCTTGTATCATCGACTTTGGTCGTAGCTGGGAGGATCACATGACATTGGTGGAGTTTTCAAATAACAACAGATATCACTCAACAATTGGGATGGCACATTTCATGGTGTTGTACGGTCGACCTTGCAGATCACCTTTGTGATGTACTGACCTAGGGGAGTCACCACTAGTGGAACCAGAGATGGTATGAGCTACCACTAGGAATGTGAAGATCATCCAAGAGCAGATGAAGACTTCTCAGAATAGGAAAAAGTCTTATGTCGATAGGATACAGAGACCTCTAGAGTTCGAGGATGGTGACAACGTCTTTCTATGGGTCTCACCTCGACGAGGATTGCTGAGATTTTGCTGAGGCGGCATGTTATCTATGAGATTTATCGGACCTTTTCAAGTCCTCAGCATAGTTGGCGAGGTGGAATACCTTTTAGATCATCCACCTCAGTTTCACCAAGTGCACAACGTCTTCCATGTATCCCAGCAGTGGGGATACATTCACTACCCTTCTCACATCATCGACCATAGTGAGTTGGATGTCGACGATGTGGTGACTTTTTACGGAGGTTCCAGTGGATATTGAGGATGGACAGGAGCAGGTCCTTTGTGGATGATCGATACCTCTGTTTCACATTTGCTGGCTACACGGGAACCTCCAGGAGATCACATTAGAGTGGGAGGTTCAGATTCATGCTCAGTACCCCCCACATGTTTTCTTACATTGTGTTCCTGCTTTCGGGGATGAAAATCACTGAGGTGCGGAGAATGTAAAGACCCAGAATTTCAATATAATTTTTAATATATGATAATTTTATGAGTCCGCAAAAATTGGGGGCACGTGATTCTGAGGCTCAGAGTCCCCAGATTAAATATCGGAACTTTTGTTAGGGTACGTTCAGTATATGTGGGAGTGGGTTTTTCTAAATTTTTAATTGGTCCACGGAATTGAAATTTGAGGGAACCATTGAACTCGTGGAGCTAGTGTTCATTTAAGAAGACATTCACCTCAACGATAGTTTGTTGAAGTTGAAAGGTAATTTTTGGGGTTTTTGTGAAAATAATAAAATAAAATATTGTTTTTAACATTTTAATTTATTTTTTTAAAAAACTCCATTATGGAAGTTTCACAGGTGGGGACCGCCTGAATTAACAGCCCATGAGTGATTATGGTTGTGGGGAACAACTGAGCCTAACCTTCCATGATAGTTTATAGTGGTGGGGACCACCTGAGGCTTAAACCTCTTGAACTCCCCTCTTAATGAAGGGAAAACCTTTCAACACCCTATTTAATGTGGAAGAGCCTCTTGAGCTTCCTACAAATTAATTATTCCAACCCAACCCATTTATTGTTGACAATTAATTATGCTAGCCTCGAATTTCCAAAAAATAAAATAGATAAACATATTTTATTTGGTCGGTTATTCTTTTGTTGAAAAAGTTTTGGAAAAAGGGGATTGGGAGAAATTGGGAGGAACTCATCCTCCAACGAAGAGATCCTCCAACGAAGAACACCGACGCATGACTTTAGCTTCTTACTCGAGACATCCTCCAATGGTGGAAATTTTCAACAATGAAGAACCACCTCCATAGAACATCATTTATCCGAAGAATGAGCTTGGTATCAGAGGCATGTGGTGGGTGATGAGAAACTCGACAACCTTGACATCTCTCATCGACGACAACAATTAAATGAGGTAGGGGTTTATTTTTGTATGATTATTATTCCAGAAGTTGTAGGGGGTTATTATTAAATTATTGAATTGTCTCTTTTAATTTTATCATTCTTGGAAAGATTGGCGAATGTGGATAAACCAAAACGAGTTGATCCACGATTCATATTAAATTGACGAGTTTTTCATTCTTGACTCTGATTTTTTTGAGCCACTTGCTACCACTTTATTGCGGAGGGTGCATGCCAAACAAACATGGCAAGAACCTTCTTACATTCTTCCTTACTATGTACTTTACAATGGAAGAAATTGTCTTACACCACAACGACAAATGAAGAGAGTGGTTGGCTAAATTTGCCACCAACGAAGGCATGACTCCCCACCACCCCACAACTTCGGTACCCCCACAGAGCTTCGACACCCATGGCCATCGGCTCCCCACGGTCTCCACCACTACGCGCCGTCAATAGCCGAGCCGATATGAGTTGCCACCACCGTCTGAACCGCCGTAGCCGCCGGGGATGCCGTTGACATCCGAGCAGCCGCCACGTGGTTGTGATGCCATCACTGTCTAAGACAAAACCATCATCCGACCCATCTCTGTCGTCTGAGATGCTTCCACTATCTATGTTGAGCTGCCACCGCCATCCGGTCCAATCCACCACTGATGGGCCGAGCTGCCATCCAAGCCTCTACCGCCCGAGGTGCCGCTGAAATTCCAATTGAACCACCCCGTCCTAGCCACCCTACAGCCTCAGGACCTAATGGAAACCCCCATCTAAGCCGCTCCATGGGATCACGCCCTCACGGAAACCTAAATGGCCTAACGGTCTCCCGCGTCCGTCTGCGGCCCCTCATGGGATATTAGGCTGGACCCAATTGGTCGGGCCACCCACCATGCTGGGAAGAACCCAATGGGTAGGGACACCCACCGGGTCAGGCAGGGGAGACCCGAACCTGGTTGGCCTAGGCCGGGTCGGGACAGCTCAGTCTGACCGGGTAGGACCATACTCGGGCCCACTATGACCCTTTTATATTTTTTGGCCGTATCTTTGGCACTGGACGTCAGTTTGAAGAACCGTTAGAGATGTTGGAAATAATTGAGCGAGACAGACCCTTTGGTATAACTCACTATGGTTTTGTATAATTTTGGGGAATGGTCGGGTTGGATCTAGCACGAATCCAACTGGGTCCTCAAGACTGAAAGTATAATAACTCACAGATCACGCATCCAATTGACGCACCGTTTATTGATTTGAGTCCCATATGACATGGACAAACCATCAAGATAATTCTTAGTGGGAAATCTTGATAGTTATAGAATTGAACAGTGGCATGGGCATTGAACACACCACGAGACGATCAAGCCATGTGCGGAGGCCCGGTAGCTAGCTATGACGAGAAGTGAGCTCCTAGATATCATGTGCGGTTTAGCTCCTAGAGATCCTCTACGGGTCAGATCCTTGTGATCCTGTGTGGGTCAAGTCCTAGAGATCATATGTGGGTCGGATCCATTGATCCTATATGTGTCAACTCTTAGCGATCATGTGTGGGTATGCTCCTAGCGATCCGGTGTGGGTCAGCTCCTAGTGATCTTGGGTCAGTCAGCTCCAACGATCTTGTGTTGGTCAGCTCCTAGAGATCATGTGTGGGTAAACTCCATCGATGATGTGTGGGTCAGCTCCTAATTATCCTATGTGGGTTAGCTTCTAGAGATCCTCTATGGGTCAGCTCCTAGCAATCCTGTGTGGGTCCACTCTTACGATCATGTGTGTGTCAGCTCCTTGTGATTCTATACAGGTTAGTGCAAAGCCTCTTAACGAAGTAAGATGATTTAGTAGTTACATCTAACGATATATACTACTGTACCAAAATATATACATGGTGTGATCTGATTCAGAACGTCTGTTTTCCTCAATTATTTAGATGAATTACTTGATAACATAGTTATATATATGGGCATATACCTATGTAGGGTCATCTGTTGATTTCATACATTGTGGTTTATCATTTGTGGAATTTATGAGACTATGAGGGTATCGGGGTCCCTACTGAGTATCGTTATACTCACCCCTACACGGGTTATGCACTCATCTTGTTGTGTTGTATGCAGACGAAGAACAACGCTGACTGTGGACGAGGGTACCAGGACTGGATTGTTCATATAGGTGGACCATACGCCGTGTCGATTCACAGAGGATACAGGAGGAAGAGTAGTGCTGAGGAGTCGATATGTACCTACCCTTCAGTTATGAATCATCGTGGACAATCTAGGAGATGCTTTTCATATATCAGTCATCTTGTACCTTCCAGTTTTCCTTGTACTTTCCCGTTGATCTTGTATTCTGGCCCATTTTTCTTACTGTACTCACTTTTTTTTCTATTCAATTTACTTGTGTTCGTATCTTTATATGTGCTTTGTTGTGTGTTTATAGGTTATAAAGGAAATTCTTTCCTAGTTCTTGGGAATTACGCCTTTGGTTCCAGTCACCAACCACTGGCCTATGGGTGGCAGGCTTGGGGTAGACATGGCACGGTCCCAGGGGGACGGGTCATGAAAAATTGGTATCAGAGGAGTCAGTTCTACCACATAACATAGAATTATGATCTTCTTTTAGTGGAAATAGTGTTATGTGTAGTGAGTATGGTTATTAGTATAGGGATTCTAGTGTTGGTGCGGTGACTGACGTATCCACACACCAAGACCCTGGCTTCTTGATTTTTGATTAGTGCACGAAATCATTGATTGTGTGTGTGTTTTCTAGAGTTTAAATTTTTTTCTTGAGTTAGCTCATCAGATATAAATTTTTGACCATGGTGCACCTATTTCATTTGAGGATTCCGATATGAAGACAACCAGCAAGGGTTCTGAGAGTTGTATGCACAAAAAGCCCACCGAGTGATGAGGCCTCAGTGGCGAGCCCATTTCTAGTAGAGCCACCATCAGTACCATTACCCATTGAGCCAGAGATTCCCCCAGCCCCAGAAGCAAAGAGTGCGCACTGCCTGAGAGTGTTTCATGAGCTCCGGCTCAAGAGGCAGCATGGCTTTAGGGGAGAGACGAACCCACTTGCTGTTGAGGATTGGTTTGAGGCTGTGGTGTGAGTCTTCCAACTAGTAGGGACACCCACCGATCTCATTGTGTTCCTTGCCATCATCATTCTACAAGAAGCGGTGGGCAGATGATGTGGCATGATGCTTCAGGTTCACAATAGAGTGATGCTTCTCTAGGCAGACTTCGAGAGCCTGTTTCCGGCAGAGTTTTTCCCCACGAATCTTTACACAGTGCTCATTCAGGAGCTACTTCTTCTGCTGCATGGCATCATGATTGTGTCTCAATACTTAGTGAGGTTCACTGACCTCTCACATTACTCCACAGATATGGTACAAACCCATTATTCTGCGCTCGGACCTTTGACCATGGGATCATGTGAGAGATCATGGCTTTGATGATCTCACTCAGCATCCCAACACAGGGAGGGGTGTGAGTGAGAGCCCTCTTAGTGGAGATTTTCCTTGCTGTGTGGACAACAACAGTGTTACCCACCACCAATCCTCACGTAGTGGAGTTTTTTGCAGCTGGAAGCAGACAGATGTCGTAGAGGTCCAAGAGGACCAGACCTATAGGTGAACGACCACATGAATTATGAATATTTGTGTGGGGCTCCCGAGAAGGATACAGTCATACCATGAGTGGGAAGAGTTACTCATGTGGTGGGTAGGGTCACAAAGATTGGGACTGTTTGACCTGACGTACAAATGATCAGCATATGGTTGGGGTACTACCCTGGCAGAGACAGAGGATTGACTGAGGAGGTCTGCAGGAATCATGATGATTTGGTAGAGGAGATGGTCGTGCAGCTGGTGATGGGAAATGTATCGAGATGTTACCACCACCACCACTAGGGAAACCACCCCATCTTCAGGGAGCCGGTAGACTGGGGCGAGCTCTACTCTAGGAAGCTAAGGCCTATGATCATGTTGCTCCGAAGATGATACACAGTACTATCTATGTCTACTCTAACCTAGCTACAGTTCTTATAGATACAGGTTCCATTCATTCTTTTATTGCCACTACCCTCGTACGGATCTCAGACATTCCGACAGAGCCATTGGCTGGATCCTATAGCTAGAGACTCATATGGGACCAGATTTGATGATTATGCACTGGTGTCGGCAGTGTGGGCTTACACTAGGAGGTGAGAGCTTCGGCTGGGAACTCCTAGTAGCAGTGTCGAGGCCTTACGACGTCATCTTTGGTATGGACTCATTATCTACATTCCATTATCATAATGACTACATTAGGAGAAAAGTGTGGTGTTTCTACATGGATGGGACTAGGTTTTCCTTCACCGGTATAAATGAACCATTACAACACATGATGGACTTACCCTGAGAAGAGTACAATCGATCACTTCTCAGTTGGCTAGCCTTACCCTCAGAGGAGTTGATGTGGAGAGTCTGAGATATCCTGTAGTGGTGGACAAGTACGTGGATGACTTCCTTAATGATGTTACGGGTCTACCACCTTGTAGAGAGGTGGAATTTTACATTGAATTGTACCCCGAGATGGCATTGATATCTACAAATGCATATTGGATGGCTCATGCAGAGCATTATGAGCAGCGGGTGCAATTAGAGGACATGGAGGGGAAGGAATTCATCCAGCCTAGTGTATTTCTGTGGGAAGCCCCGATTTTGTTCTCCTAGAAGGTTTTTGGGAGATAAATAGATTTGTAGACTATCGGTGCCTGAAATAGGTGACTGTGAAGAACAAAGTACCCACTATTTATGATTTAAAAGCTCTTTGATCAGCTGAAGGGAGAACGTTGGTTTCCAAGATAGACCTCATATCAGGCTATCACCGGCTCAGAGTACAAGATGAGGATGTGCAGAAGATGACTTTCAGATGTTGGTACGTCCATTAAGAGTTCTTGTTTATGCCATTCGGAGTATCGAATGCTCTATAGTGTTCATGGGACTCATGAACGAGATATTTCCTCCGTACATTGATCGCTTTGTAATGGTTTTCATCAACGTCATTCTGATCTACTCGGCTACTGAGGAGAAGCATGCCTATCATTTTCAGGTAGTACTTGACACACTCCACGAGCAACAACCATATGGTAATCTCTCGAAGTGAAAGTCTTGGATCTGAGAGGTTAACTTTATTGGAAATGTCATATTAGAAGATGGAGTTGTAGTGGATCCAGCAATGATTGAGGTGGTACTTTCATGGGAGCCACCCAAGAGTGTGATAGTGGTATGATGTTTCCATTTTTGGGCCGGATACTACCATAGATTTTTGTGAGATTTCTACAGAGTTGCAGCACCACATTCAACATTATAAAAGAATGGGCAACCATTCGTGTGGTTAGAGAGATTCCAGCAGAGTTTTCAGGATATGAGGAATAGGCAGAATAGGGCTCCAATCCTAAGGCTTCTAGAAGAGGGAATATGGTTTGTTGTCTACTGTGACACATCAAGGACCGGACACAGATGTGTCTTAATCCAAGATAGAGTAGTGATCACATATGGTTTTCAACATCTGAGACAACATTAGCATAACAACACTACCCATGACCTGGATTTAGCATCAGTGGTATTCTCCATGAAGATTTGGCAACACGATCTCATGGGCGAATTATTTACAGTGTACTCTGATCACAAGAGTCTCTAGTATATCATCTCTTAGAGGGACTTTAACCCGATACAATTACATTGGCTTGAGTTCCTCAAGGACTATGAATTGAAAATAGTCTATACTCCTAGGAATTGGAATGTTGTAGTGGATTCACTTAGCTGGATGACTGGTATACAGTTGATAGGTGAGGCGACGGAGCAGTTGGCCGCTTTGCAGATATCCTTTGTGGATCGATGTGGAGAATCTTTCCTTCAGTATCTTATAGTCACTCCCACACTTCATTAGTGATTCAGGGAGGCGCATCATGGGGAAGAAGACTACGAGGCTCTATGTGCTCAGATATACAAAGGTCATGCACCAGATGAATTTTATTAAGGTGGGGATCAGTTCATCCTCTTTAGAGGACATACCATGGTACCAGTTTGACTTTAGGAGGAATTGTTGAGGTAGTTCCACACATCCCCTCTATTGGTACATCCAGGAGTCGAAATTATGTACAAGATCTCCGATGACAACACTGGTGGCCAGAAATGAAGAAATCAATTACAGAGATTGTCTCTCGATGCCTCACTTGATAGCATGTGAAGGTGGAGAATCAGGTACCAGTAGGCTTGGTTCATCCATTAGAGGTCCCAATGTGGAATTGGTACAGTTTGTCCATGGAATTAGTTTCAGGACATCCACGTACATCAAAAGTACATTACTAGATTTGGGTGATCATCGAATGACTCAAAATGTCGACCCACTTCATACTGATCAGATAGCAGGTTTCAGTAGAGAGTTCGCAATGCCTCTATGTGTAGGATATTATGCCGATACATGGAGTACCCTCGATGATTGTCTCTGATCGTGATGCATGATTTACTTCTCGGCTCTAGAAGGGGTTGTAGGAGACCATAGAGATGCTGCATCATTTTAACAACGCCTTGAATCCTCAAATGGTTGTCCAGACTGAGCGGACAATTCAGACCCTCGAGGACTGGTTGAGTGCATGTTTCCTCGACTTCCATTGCATCTAGGAGGATCACTTTACATTGGTGGAGTTTTCATACAAAAATAACTACCACTCCTCCATTGGGATGACTCCTTTCAAGGTGTTGAACATGCGACCTTGAAGATCACCTTTGTGCTGGACTAACCAAGGAGAGTCAGCAATAGTGGGACCAGAGATGATACGAGCTGCCACTAAGAAAGTGGAGATCATCTGGGAGCAGATGAAGACTTCACAGAGTAGTAAAAAAGTGTTATGTAAACAGGATACAGATACCTCTAGAGTTTTAGCATGGTAACCACGTCTTTGTACAGGTCACACCATGATGAGGTTTATGGATATTTTAAGAGGAGGCATGTAATTGCTGAGATTTATCAAAAAAATTTATGTCCTCAGCAGCATTTGCGAGGTGTCATACCACATAGCTCTTTCACCTATGTTTCATTGGGTGCATGACGACTTCCATGTATCCTAGCTGAGAGAATACGTGCACGACCCTTCTCACATCATCGACCACGGTGAGTATAATATTGATGATTGGGCGACATTTACCGAGGTCCTAGTAGAGATTGAGGATCAACAAGATCAGGTCCTTCATAGACGGTCTATACCTCTGGTGCGCTTTCGCTGACAGCCCATGAATCTCTAAGAGATCACATGTGAGTGGGAGGCTTAGATTCGTGCTCTGTACCCCCACTAGTTTTCTTAGTTTGAGATGTGGCTTTTCAGAATGCAAAGACCTATGGTGGAATGAATGTAAAGTCTCAGAATTTCCATGTAATGTTTTTTTAATATATGGGAACATTACAAGTCTGCAAAAAATGACGGCACATGATTCTGAGAACTGGAGTGCTCAGAATGAATTTCTGAACTTTTGTTCGGGTACGTATCATAAACATGTGAGTGATTTTTTATAACATTATAGCCGGTGCAAGGAATTTAAATATGAGGGAACCATTGAACTCCCTGGGCCGATATTTTCTTTAGAAGACTTTCACCTCGATGACAGTTGGTCGAGGGTGAATGTAAATTTTTGGGTTTTTCATGAAAAGAATAAAATAAAATAAAGTGTGTATCATTTTATATTATTTTTTTTCAAAACTCATATGTGGATGTTTCACAGGTGGGGACCAGCTGAAATAACCTCCCATGAGAGGTTGTGACGGTGGAGACCACCCGAGCCTAACCTCCCATGAGCAGTTATGGTGGTGGGGACCATCAGAGGCTTAATCCTCTTCAACTCCCATTTTAATAAGGGAGAAACCTATCAACTCCCTATTTAACGTGGAGGAGACTCTGGAGCTTCTTCCACATTAATTATGCCAACACAATCCATTTATTGTGTCTAATTAATTAAGCCATCATTGAATTTACAATGAATTAAATATTTATACATATTTTATTTGGTTAGCTATTCATTAGTTGTCAAAGTGGTAGAAAAAAATTATTGGTAGAACATGGGTGGAACTCATCCTCCAAAGAAGTGCTCCTCAAATAAAGAATGCCGACACACGACTTCAACTTCTTCTTCGTGACATCCTCCAACAGTAGAAATTTTCAAAAATGTAGTACCACCTCCATCAAAGAGCGTTTATCTAATGAATGACCTCAGGATCAGAGGCATGTGGCGGGCGTGAAGAACATTGACAACCATGACTTCTATCATTGAAGATAACAATTAAACGAGGTAGGGGTTCATTTGCATATTATTATATTGAGGTAATTTATTGGGGTTTATTATTAAATTATAGAAATATCTCATTTAATTTAATCATTCATGGAAATCTTCATGAATGCGGATCAACCAAAACAAGTTGATCCACGAGTCATATTAAATTGATAAGTTTGTCATTATTGACTCCTATTTTTTTGTTAAGCTGCTTGCTACCACTCCAACATGGAGGGTTCAATCCAAAAAAACATGTCCCAACCCCTCTTTCGTTCTTCCTTATTCTGTTCATCATGAAGGAATAATGTGGCTTACACCACAAAGACAAAGGAAGAGAGAGGCCAGCTAAATTGGCCACTGACGGAGGCACGACGCCCCACCACCACGAAGCCTCTGCACCCCACAACACTATGCCGTCTGTGGCCATCTCTACCAAGCGGCCTCCGCTGCTCTGCATTTTCCACAACCGATCTGATCTGAGGTGCCGCTGTCGTCTGAGTCGCCGCCGCTGGGATGAGCCGCTTCCGTCATCTGAGCTGTCGCTGGCGTTCGAGCCACACCACCATCTGAAACGCCGCCATCATCTAGGCTGAGTAGTCATATCCATCCAAGGCAAGCCACTGCATGAGCTACCGCCATCGGGCCAAGCCTCCGTCCGAGCCACCTCCACGATCTGGGCCGAGTAGCAGCCTGAGCTGCTTCCACCCTTTAGGCCGAACTGCCCCGGCCGAGCCGCCCCACAGCCTCACTCCCTCGCAGCAACCCTCAGTCAAGCCGCTCCGTGGTCTCATGCCCTCATGACTCCCTATGCAGCCTCACAGCCACCCACGATCCTCTGCATCCCCTCACGGCCTATTGGGCCATACCCAGCGGGTCGGGTCATGTCTTTCCTACCGGGTCGGACCTGACCCAGGCCCACTACGACCCAATTACATTATTTTGGCCATAACATTGGCACCGAATGTTTGTTGGACAAACCATCAGCAGCTCTATAGGTTTTGGAGCAAGACAGACCCTTTGGTATACCCCACTAGAGTTTTGGATAATGTTTGAGAACAGTCGGTTTGGATCGAGCATGAATCCAACATGGGTCTTTGGACTAAAAGGCAAAAAACTCACAGATCGGGCGCCCGATTGACGCATTGTCCATTGAATTGAGACCCATATGATGTGGAAAAAATTTAAGATACTTATTCATGGGACATCGTGATAGGTGGAAAATCGAACAGTGACTTGGGGAATGGACTCTCCTGGAGATGAGAAACCCTAGTGATGAATCCAGGTAGCTAGTTGTGATGAGACGAGAGCTCCTAGCTATCCTGTGCAGGTCTGCTCTTAGTGATCCTATGTGGGTCAGGTCCTAAAGATCCTATGTGGGTCAACCTCTAGTGATCATGTGTGGGAAATCTCTAGTGATCCTCTGATGGTCATCTCCTCGTGATCCTGTGTGGATCTGCTCCAAGCGATCCTGTGTGGGTGAGCTCCTAACGATCATGTGTGGGTCAGCTCCAATGATCCTGTGTGGTTCAACTCCTACCAATCCTGGGTGGGTCAGCTTCACCGATCATGTGTGGGTACACTCTTAGTGATCCTGTACGGGTCAGCTTCTAGTGATCCTTTGTGGGTCACCTCCTAATGATCATGTGTGGTTCAGCACCAGCAATCCTGTGTGGGTTAGCTCCTAGCGATTATGTACAGGTTAGCAGCAGAGCCTCTTAACGGAGTAAGATGATTTAGTAGTTACATCTAATCATCTCTACCACTATACCTAATGATATACCTAGTGTTAGTTGAGTTAGAACCTCTGTGTTCTTTCATGATTGAGATGGATTACATGATAACATAGGTATATGAATGGGAATATACGTATGTAGGGTCATATGAAGATTTCATACTATGTGGTTTATCCATTGTAGATTTTGTGAGACCTTTAGGGTCTCGAGGTCCATACTGACTATCGTTATACTCAACCTTGCATAGGCAATCCCCGCACCTTGTTTTGATGGATGCAGACGACGTACAGAGATGAATGATGACAAGGGTACTAGGACTGGATGTTTCTCAGAGGTGGACCATACGACATGTCGGTTCACAGAGGAGACAGATGGACATGGAGTGATGAGGAGGTTATCTATACCTACCCTTCAGGTTGGAATCATGGGGGATGATTTAGGAGATTCTTTTCATCTATCATCCATCTTTTACTTTGATGTTATCCTTGTACTTTCCAGTTGGGCTTGTATTCTAGCCCCTTTTTTACTATACTCAGTCTGTTTACTATTCTATTTTATTGAGTTTGTATCCGGATGTGTGCTTGGTTGTGTGATTAGATGTTATAAAGTCAATGCCTACCCAATTATAGGGAATGATGTCTTGGTGCTAGTCTCTAGCCCTTGGCCTAAGGAAGACATGCATGGGGTTGTCACGTCAAGGGCCCCAGGGGATGGGTCATGACATTTCACTTCATATGACTAATTTCAGCTATTTCCAAGAGAAATATCATCAAACAATTTAGAAAATAATTAATAGGTATTACATGTGATTAAATATGATTTAATGTTGTGTAATATTAAATGTGGTGAAATAAGATTACATGTGGGGAAATTTAATTTCCTGACATGCTGATGCATGGGCAAAGATAGTAATAGGGGGTGTACATTTTTGAGGTTGTCAATAATTTCAAGACATGGATTAAATTCAAAACAAACAATTTTGATCAAAAAAGTTAAAAGTGTCATAATTAGAAAAAATGGGTCTTATAATGTCGAACACTTAATAGAAAAAAATATAATTATATTTAGTATACTTGGTTTATTATATGATAATTAAATAAAAATAAATTAAGGAGTAGGAAATGAAATTAAACTAAATAGACCATCGAAGAATGTTACATATTATTTGGGTAACAGCTTTTGTTTTATACCACAAGACATCCTTGGTTGGTTTTCTACCCCAATGGGGTCTTATATGATGTGGGGAGGGATGTTTTGATATTATTTGTTTAGGTTTTGAAAGATCTAGAAGTCTCAATGTGGGTCGAGTAAGTATGTGATGAGGATCCCTTTTATGATTAATGAGAGGGGGACTTTTGGAAATCCTCTATATATTAAAATATGTTATGGCCACTCTGGAGCCAATGACATCCAAATGGACTATAAATGAATATTTCAATATATTATAGACCATATATTATCCCATTCATATAATTTTTATATTTTTATATTTAAATAATTAATGAATATATTAATTTCATTAATTTTCTTATTTTTCAAATTTTATACTATTCATTAATTTTGACTTCAAAATACAACAACAAAACGAGGGAATTATAATATAATTTTTTCAAACATATCTAATATATCTTATAAATCTAATAAACTAGTTAGACACATTAAATCATATAAAATATATCAAAATCAATATTTGTAATATAAATTATATTAATTTTATAATAATTAAATAAATATTGTTTTAGCATTGAAAATTATTTTAATGTAATTATATAATTTCTAAAAATTAAAAGAATTACATTATATAATTAAATTATTATTTTTTTGAACCAAATTGAAATTTATATTCAATCATTACATTATTTTTTATATATGTGGACATAAAAATTTATTACATACCAAGGGAGTGATATTTTGTAACTATAATTGATTTAAATAATATATGTTTCATTCTCATGGTTAGGTGTCTACTAAAAAACACCAATTATATCATAAGTATTAATGGTTGAAATAAACATCAACTAAAAAATTTAATAGTTTTTAACTATTTTTAATCCTTATCATCTTGTTTTAACCCTTATTTTACCTATTTAATTCTTACCGCGACAAATTTTGTTTTCAATTTTTTTGGGATAATAAATTTACCAAAACATTAAAAATGATCCATAAAGGAGACATGATTGAAATTTTATACCTTACCTTAAAAATGTGGCCGAATATTATATTTTATATATTTTATATAATTCTATGAATCATTATATATTTTAAAATATTAATAATGTCAATTTTGTCACTATTCATTATTTTGTATTATATAAAAATAAAAAAACAAGAAAAATTCAATTAATGTAAATAAAAAATCAATAAAATGTCAAATACATCAATTAAAATCTTGGATGACCTTAAATATCTAAAGTTATTATTTTTTTAATCTTTTAAATATCAATAATTTGATTATTCAATAAATTTAGTAATTACTCAATCATCTTTGTGTCACCATTTAATTTAAATAATTACTTCCTAAAAATCATATATATTTACATGAACTAGTAAATCCTTAAATATTTATATAGAATATTTATAGTCAAATGTATCTTTTTTATATCCCCATACTAAAAATATCTACCCTATTAAATACAAAAGTGTGACAAAACTGACTTATCATTGAAATAACATAATAAATGTCATTCTCTCCTCTATGTAGCTTAAAATTTTTTTTATCCGATATCATATTTTATTTTATTTTCACATTCTAATCCAATGACATTAGAACTATTGTTTGGGAAATTATCTAATTGTTATAATATTATTTTTTACCTGTAATAACCTAATTTAACCATTAATAATGTAAAAAAATATTACTAAATTTTCTGTCCATATAACCAAAAATAAAATAAACATATATACATTATTTATAAAAACTTATTCAATATATATACCCAAATTATTAAAATTAAAAAAAAAATTCCATTCATTAATTTTAAATTAATCCCACTGACAACATGAGAAAAAAGTCTACGGATTAAAAAATACAAAATATTAATACATTTTTATATCTAAATTTGATGTAAAATTAATCCGAATGACCTAAATTGGGTTACATAATAATAAATTAATCTATTTATAATTTATAAACATTCAATTATATAATTTACACTATAAATAATTTCCCATAAAAGGTTTTTTCTAAATTTAGATATAGTAATTTATTCACTATTCATAAAAACATGAAACTTAAAAAAAATGAACCAATCCTATTTTTTATATTCATATTGAAAATAGGAATTGTATTTTTTCCAAATATATATAAAAAAAATTATATCATTGGATTCAAAATAGGTTCCCCATTGAATGGTTTGATACATATTTTATAAAAATATAGGTGCTTAAGGGTAGTATTGGGATTGTTCCTATATTATCGCTACCAAATGAATTTAATGAATATTGAAAAAAATTATTGAATATAAAACATATATATTTCATTTATATAAGTCCATTGTAGTAACAAATTTAATTGAATAGAATAATGTGAGCATAAAAATAGTTCAATATAAACTGATTTCCAATATATTCAGTTGGAACCTATATTTATTTATAATAAATTTGTAACCAATGAATTCAATCAGATATTTTTATATGTTAGTTAATAAAATATACAACTTCCACCCTGATGGCTAGGATATCTATTATTATTTTAAATAATAATATTTTAATAATATACTGTTGTTTTGTAAATCTACGACTTACATATAATAAAGGCCAACTAATTTTTGTGTGTTGCGTAATCTTAAAATGATTTTTTGGATACATCAAGCTATAGAAAAAATTAAATTTATTCAGCAATGAATATATTATAACTTCATAAGGTGTTACATTTTCCCTAACTTAATTAAATTGTTTCATCACAGTTCAAACTTGATCTCAGTAGTCTATGATTTGATATGTTAAAATAATAAATTGATAAAAACCCAACATTATAAATAGGCTTAAGAGAAAATACTATTATCAATATTGAAATGGTAATATGAATTTTACAACCAAATTATGATTTATAATAGTAGAAAATTGGGATAAAGTGAATATATGCAATTGGAATATAAATCAAATGACCATTTTCTAATAGTGATTGATAGTGAACATGGTCATTTTAAGGAAACCCCTCACAAAATCAATTATCAGTGAATGGTTAAATTCTCAATTTATTTCACAATAAAAAAATTAAATAAATAGTGTTTTATCATTCCAAATTATTTTCATTGTGTTGTGGGATTATAGTACTATCTATATAAGTACATCGTATAAGAGATACTTGATTTAAATCTCTGTCATAAGCATAAAAATATACTTTTAGTGTTATTTAATCTATTTTAACTTAATATTTTAATCAATGAAATTTATATTCAGGTAGAATTTTTAATACCAAATGCACTTCAATATATCAAATGATTCACAATTCATTCCATCATCCTTTAAATATTAAATTATACCAAAATTGTTAACACATAGTGTCTAATAAAGCATATATTAACCTCAAAAAAAATATATATAGTACAACATAATAAATTATTACATAATGACACATCCAAAATATACCAGCTCAGGTGACTATGAAGAAAAATGTACCCACTCTTTATGATTTAAAATCTCTTTGATCAGCTGAAGGGAACACGTTGGATTCCAAGATAGACCACATATTAGGGTCTCACCAGCTCAGAGTACAAGATGAGGATGTCCATGAGATGACTTTCAGATGTCGGTACGTCCATTACTAGTTCTTGGTTATTCCATTCGGTGTATCAAACACGATATAGTGTTCATGTGACTCATAAACAAGATCTTTCATCCATACATTGATCACTTTGTAACGGTTTTCATCAACGTCATTCTGATCTACTCGGCTACTGAGGAGGAGCATGCCTATCATTTTCAGGTAGTACTTGACACACTCCATGAGCACCAGCATTATGGTAAGCTCTCGAAGTGCAAGTATTGGATCTGAGAGGATCACTTTATTGGACATGTCATATCAGAAGATGGAGTTTTAGTGGATCCATCAATGATTGAGGTGGCACTTGCTTGGGAGCCACCCAAGAGTGTGATAGAGGTATGATGTTTCCTTGATTAGGCCAGATACTATAATAGATTTTTGTGAGAATTATACAGAGTTGCAGCACCACTTTCAACATTAGAAAAGAATGGGAAACCATTCGTGTGGTCAGAGAGATGCCAGGAGAGTTTTCAAGATCTGAGGAATAGGCAGAATAGTGCTCCAATCCTAAGGCTCCTAGAAGAGGGAATAGGGTTTGTAGTCTACTCTAACACATCAGGTACCAGACACTGATGTGTCTTGGTGTAAGAGAGAGTGGTGATCACATATGGTTTTCAAAATTTGAGACAACATTAGCATAACTACAATAACCATGACCTGGATTTAGCATCAGTGGTCTTCGTCATGATGATTTGGCCACACAATCTCATGGGTGACTTCATTACAGTGTACTCTGATCACAAGAGTCTCTGGTATATCATCTCTTAGAGGGACTTGAACCTGAGAAAATTACTTTGGCTTGAGTTCCTCAAGGACTATGAATTAAAAATAGTATATACTCATAGGAATTATAATTTTTTAGTGGATTCACATAACAGGCTGACTGGTATACAACTGATAGGCGAGGCGACAGAGTAGCTGGCCGCTTTGCAGATAACCTTTGTGGATCGATATGGAGCATATTCCCTTCAGTATCTTATAGTCACTCCCACACTTTTTCAACGAGTCAGGGAGGTTCATCATGAGGAAGCAGACTACGAGGCTCTATGTGCTCAGATATCCAGAGGTCCTACACCAGATTAATTTTACTATGGTGGGGATCACGTCATCCTCTTTAGAGGACATACCATTGTACAAGTGTCACTTTAGGAGGAGGTGTTGAGGGAGTTCCACACATCCCCTCTATTGGTACATCCAGGATACGAAATTATGTACAAGATCTCCGACGACAACACTGGTGGCCAGAAATGAAGAAATAAATTACAGAGATTGTCTCTTGATGCCTCACATGATAGTAAGTGAAGGCGGAGAATCAGGTACCAGTAGTCTTAGTTCAGCCATTAGAGGTCCCAATGAAAAATTGGTACAGTTTTTTCATGGAATTAGTGTAAGGACATCCACGTACATCAAGAGGACATTACTCGATTTGGGTGATCATCGGCTGACTCACAGAGTCGACCCACTTCCTAATGATCAGATAGCAGGTTTCAGTAGAGAGTTAGCAATGCCTCTATGTGTAGGGGACTGTGCAGCTGCATGGAGTACCCTCGACGATTGCCTCTGATCGTGATGCATGTTTTACTTCTCAGCTATAGAAGGAGTTGTAGGAGGACTTGGAGATGCTGCATCGTTTGAGCAATGCCATGAATCCTCAAATGGATGGCAAGACTGAGAAGACAATTCAGACCCTCAAGGAATTGTTGAGTGCATGTTTCCTCGACTTCCGTTGCAGCTATGAGGATCACTTTACTTTGGTGGACTTTTCATACAAAAACAACTATCATTCCTCCATTGGGATTACTCCTTTCGAGGTGTTGAACAAGAGACCTTGAAGATCACCTTTGTGCTTAACTAACCAAGGGGTGTCAGCACTAGTGGGACCAAAGATGATACGAGCTGCCACTGAGAATGTGGAGATCACCCTGGAGTAGTTGAAGACTTCACAGAGTAGAAAAAAATACTTATGTAAAGAGGAGATAAAGACCTCTAGAGTTTGAGCATGGTAACCACGTCTTTCTACAGGTCTCACCTCGACGCAGTTTACAAAGATTTGAAATAGGAGGCAAGTAATTACTGAGATTCATCAAACCTTTTTAGGTCCTCAGTAGTGTTGGTGAGGTGGCATACTACATAGATCTTTCACCTAAGTTTCATCAGGTGCACGATGACTTCCATGTATCCCAGCTGAGGAGATACGTGCACGACCCTTCTCACACCATCGACCATGGAGAGTATAATTTTGATGATTGGGAGACTTTTACAGAGGTCTCAGTAGAGATTGAGGATCAACAAGAGTAGGTCCTTAATGGATAGTCTATACCTCTGGTGCGCGTTTGCTGACAGCAAATGAATCTCTAAGAGATCTCATGGGAGCGGGAGGCTTAGTTCCGTGCTCTGTACCCCCACTAGTTTTCTTAGTTTGAGATGTGACTTTTCAGAACGCAAACCCAGTGGTGGGGAGAATGTAAAATCCTGGAATTTCCATGTAAAGCTTTTTTAATATATGGGAACATTACGCGTCTGCAAAAATTGACGACACGTGATTCTGAGACCTGGAGTGCCGGAATGAATTTTTGATCTTTTTTTCGGGTACATATCACAAATATGGGAGTGAGTTTTTATAAATTTTTAGCCGGTGCAAGGAATTGAAATCTGAGGGGTCCGTTGAACACACAACGCTGATATTCACTTAAGAAGACATTCACCTCGATGACAGTTGGTCAAGGGTGAATGTAAATTTTTTGGTTTTTTCCTGAAAAGAATAAAATAAAATAATGTGTGTATCATTTTATATTATTTTTTTCAAAACTCATATGTGGATGTTTCACAGGTGGGGACCAGCTCAAATGACCTCCCATGAGAGGTTTTGATGGTGGAGACCACCCGAGCCTAACCTCCCATGAGTGGTTATGGTGGTGGGGACCACCTGCGGTTTAATCCTCTTCAACTCCCATTTTAATAAGGGAGAAACCCATCAACTCCCTATTTAACGTGGAGGAGACTATTGAGATTCCTCCACATTAATTATGCCAACGCAATCCATTTATTGTGTCCAATTAATTAAGACTTCATTTAATTTCCAACGAATTAATTATTTATACAAATTTTATTTGGTTGGATATTCATTGGTTGTCAAAGTGTTGGAAAAATATCATTGGGAGAACATGGGTGGAACTCATCCTCAAAAGAAGTGCTCCTCCAATAATGAACGCTGACACACGTCTTCAACGTCTTCCTCGAGAAATCCTCCAACAGTGGACATTTTCAGCAATGAAGAACCACCTCCATCGAAGAGCGTTTATCCAATGAATGAGCTCGGGATCAGAGGCATGTGACGGGCGTGACGAACATTGGGAACCTTGACTTCTATCATTGATGACAATAATTAAATGAGGTAGGGGTTTATTTGTGTATGATTATTTTGAGGGAATTTGTTGGGGTTTGTTATTAAATTATAGAATTCTCTCATTTAATTTCCTCGTTCATTGAAAGCTTCACGAATGCAGATCAACCAAAACAAGTTGATCCATGATTCATATTAAATTGATAAGTTTGTCATTATTGACTCCTATTTTTTTTGTTGAGCTGCTTGCTACCACTCTAACACGGAGGGTTAGATCCAAACAAACATGGCCCAATCCCTATTTCATTTTTCATTATTCGGTTCATCATGATGGAATAATGTGGGTTACACCACAAAGACAAAGGAAGAGTGAGGCCAGCTAAACCGGCCACTGACAAAGGCACGACGCCCCACCGCCACGTGGCCTCTACACCCCACAACACTCTGCTGTCTGCGGCCATCGCCGTCATGCGGCCTCCGCCGCTCTGCAATGTCCGCAGCCGATCTGATCTGAGGTGCCGGTCTCGTCTGAGCCGTCGCCACCGGGATGAGCCACTTCCACCATCTGAGCCTCCACTGGGGTTCGAGCCACACCGCCACTAAACCGCCACCATCATCCAGGCCAATAAATCATCACCGTCCAGCCAAGCCACCGCATGAGCTACCGCCATCGGGCAGAGCCACCGTCCGAGCCGCCACCATGATCTAGGCCGAGCAACCGCCCGAGCTACTGCCACCCTTCAGGCCGAAATACCCCGGCTGAGCCGCCCCACAGCCTCACTCCCTCGCAGCAACCATCGGTCGAGCCGCTCCATGGTCTCACTCTCTCATGATGCCCTATGTAGCCTCACAGCCACCCACGACCCTCTACATCCCCCCACGGCCTTCCACGCCATACCCAGCGGGTCGGGTCAGGTCTGTCCTATCGGGTCGGACCCGACCCGGGACCACTATGACCCATTTACATTCTTTTGGCCATAACTTTAGCACAAAATGTTTGTTGGACGAACCTTCATCAGCGCTATAAATATTGGAGCAAGACTGACCCTTTGGTATACCCCACTAGAGTTTTGGATAATGTTGGAGAATAGTCGGTTTGGATAGAGCATGAATACAACATTGGTCTTTGGACTAAAAGGAAAAAACTCACAGACCGGGTGCTCGATTGACGCATTTTCTGTTGTGTTGAGACCCATATGATGTGGAAAACATTCAAGATACTTATTCTTGGGACACCATGATAGGTGTAAAATCAAACAATGACTTGGGGAATGGAATCTCCTGGAGTTGAGAAACTGTAGTGATGAATCCCGGTAGCTGGGTTTGATGAGACGAGAGCTCCTAGCTATCCTGTGCAGGTCTACTCCTAGTGATCCTGTGTGGGTCAGGTCCTAGATATCCTATGTGGGTCAACCACTAGATATCATGTGTGGGAAATTTCTAGTGATCCTCTGACGGTCAGCTCGTCGAGATCCTATGTGGGTCTGCTCCAAGTGATCCTGTGTGGGTGAGCTCCTAACGATCATGTGTGGGTAAGCTCCAACGATCCTGTGTGGTTCAACTCATACCGATCCTGTGTGGGTCAGCTCCACCGATCATGTGTGGTTCCACTCAAAGAGATTCTGTATGGCTCAGCTTCTAGTGATTCAGTGTGGGTCAGCTCCTAACGATCATGTGTGGTTCAGCTCCAGCGATCCTGTGTGGGTTAGCTCCTAGCGATCTTGTACAGGTTATCAGCAGAGCCTCTTAACGGTGTAAGATGATTTAGTAGTTACATCTAATCATCTCTACCACTATACCTAAAGATATACCAAGTGTTAGTTGAGTCAAATCCTCTGCGTTCTTTCATGATTGAGATGGATTGCATGATAACATAGGTATATGTATGGGAATATATCTATGTAGGGTCATATGAATATTTCATACTATGTGGTTTATCCATGGTAGATTTTGTGAGACCTTGAGGGTCTCGGGGTCCATACTGACTATCTTTATACTCATCCTTGCGCAGGCTATGCCCGCACCTTGTTTTGTTGGATGCAGACGACGTACAACGCTGACTGAGGACAAGGGCACTAGGACTGGATGGTGCTTAGAGGTGGACCATACGACATATCGGTTCATAGAGGAGACAAATTGACATGGAGTGATGAGGAGGTGATATATACCTACCCTTCATGTTGGAATCACGGTGGATGATTTAGGAGCTGCTTTTCATCTATCATCCATCTTTTACTTTCGAGTTTTCCCTATACTTTCCAGTTGGGCTTGTATTTTGGCCCCATTTTTTACTGTACTCAGTCTGTTTACTATTTAGTGTTATTGAGTTCGTATCTAGATGTGTGCTTGGTTGTCTGTTTAAAAGTTATAAAGTCAATGCCTACCCAATTCTAGGGAATGATGTCTTGGTGTTATTCTCTAGCCCTTGGCCTAAGGAAGACATGCATGGGGTTGTCACGTCAAGGGCCCCAGGGAATGGGTCGTGACATTTCACATCATACGAGTAATTTCACCTATTTCTGATAGAAATATCATCAACCAATTTAGAAAACAATTAATACAGATTACATGTGATTAAATATGATTTAATGTTGTGTAATATTAAATGTGGTGAAATAAAATTCAATGTGGGTAAATTTAATTTCCTTTCATGCTTACACATGGGCAAAGATAGTAATAGGGGGTGTAAATATTTGATGTTGTTAATAATTTCTAGACATGGATTAAATTGAAAACAACCAATTTTGACCAAAAAAGTTAAAAGTTTCATAATTAGAAAAAAATGGGTATAATAATGTCGAAAACGTAACAAAAAAATATCATTTTATTTAGTATACTCGGGTTATTATATGATCATTAAATAAAATAAATTATGGAGTGGGAAATGAAATTAAACTAAACAGATCATCGAAGAATTTTACATATTATTTGGGTAACAGTTTTTGTTTTATACCACAAGACATCCTAGGTTAGATTTCTACCCCAATGGGGTCTTATATGATGTGGGGAGGGATGTTTATATATTATTTTTGTAGGTTTTGGAAGATCTAGAAGTCTTAATGTGGGTTGAGTAAGTAAGTGAGGAGATTCCCTATTAAGATTATTGGGAGGGGGACTTTTGGAAATCCTCTATATATTAAAATATTTTATGGCTACTCTGAAGCCAATGAGTTCCAAATGGACTATAAATGAATATTACAAGATATTATAGACCATATATTATCCCATTAAAATAATTTTTATATTTTTATATTTAAATAATTAATTAATATATTAATTTCATAAATTTTCTTATTTTTCAAATTTTATACTATTAATTAATTTTGACGTCAAAATACAACAACAAAACGAGGGAATTATAATACAATTTTTTCAAACAACTCTAATATATCTTATAAATCTAATAAACTAGTTAGACACATTAAATCATATAAAATATATCAAAATCAATATTTTTAATATAAATTTTATTAATTTTATATTAATTAAATGAATATTGTTTTAGCATTGAAAATTAATTTAATGTAATTATATAATTCCTAAAAATTAACATAATTACATAATATAATTAAATTATTATTTCCAAGAACCAAATTGAAATTTATATTCAATCATTACATTATTTTTTATATATGTGGACATAAAAAATTATTACATACCAAGGCAGTGATATTTTGTAACTATCATTGATTTAAATAATATATGTTTCATTCTCATGGTTATGTGTCTACTAAAAACACCCATTATATCATAAGGATTAATGGTTGAAATAAACATCAACTAAAAAAATTTAATAGTTTTTAACTATTTTTAATCATTATCATTTTGTTTTAACCCATATTTTACCTATTTAATTCGTGCCACGACAATTTTTTTTTTCAATTTTGTTGGGATAATAAATTTACCAAAACATTCAAAATGAACCATAAATGTGACATGGTTGAAATTTTAGGCCTTACCTTAAAATTTTGGTCGAATATTATATTTTATATCATTTTATAAATCATTATATATTTTAAAATATTAATAATGTCAATTTTTTTACTATTCATTATTTTGTATTATATAAAAAGAAAAAAAAGAAAAATTCAGTTAATGTCAAAAGAAATTAATAACATGTCAAATCCATCAATTAAAATCTTGGATGACATTAAATCTCTCAAGTGGTTATTTTTTTAATCTTTTAAATATCATTAACTTGATTTATCAATAAATTTAGTAATTACTCCATCATCATTGTGTCACCATTTAATTTAAATAATTATTTCCTAAAAATCATATATATTTACATGAACTAGTAAATACTTAAAAATTTATATATAATATTTATAGTTAAATGTATCTTTTTTATATCCCTATACTAAAAATATCTACCCTATTAAATACAAAAGTGTGAAAAAACTGAGTTGTCCTTGAAATAACATAATAAATGCCATGATCTCATCAAGGTAGCATAAAAACATTATTATCCTGGATCATATATTATTTTATTTGCACATTCTAATCCAATGACATTAGAACTAGTGTTTGGGTAATTATCTAATTGTTATAATATTATATTTTACCTATAATAACCTAATTTAACCATTAATAAGGTAAACAAATATTACTAAATTTTCTATCCATATAACCAAAAATAAAATAAGCATATTTACATTGAAAACATGAGAAAAAAAGTCTACAGATTTAAAAATTCAAAATATTTATACATTTTTAGATCTAAATTTGATGTAAAATTGATCCGAATGACCTAAATTGGGTTACCTAATAATAAAATAATCTATTTATAATTTATAAACATTCAATTATATAATTGACACTATAAATAATTTCCCTTAAAAGGTTTTTTTCAATTTAAATATAGTAATTTATTCACTATTCAAAAAAACATGAAACTTATCTGAAAAAAATCAACCAATGCTATTTTTTATATTCCTATTGAAAATAGGAATTTTATTTTTTCCAAATATATATATAAAAAATTATATCATTGGATTCAAAATAGGTTCTCCATTGAATGGGTTAATACATATTTTATAAAAATATAGGTGCTTAAGGGTAGTATTGGTATTGTTCCTATATTATCGCTACCAAATCAATTTAATGAATATTGAAAAAAATTATTGAATATAAAACATATCTATTTCATTTATATCATTCCATAGTCATAACAAATTTAATTGAATAGAATAACGTGAGCATAAAAATAGTTCAATATAAACTGATGTCCAATATATTCAGTAAGAACCTAAATTCATTTATAATCAATTTGTAAACAAAGAATTCAATCACATATTTTTATATTTTAGTTAATAAAATATAAAACTTCCACCTTGATGGCTAGGATATCTATTATTATATTAAATAATAATATTTTAATAATATACTGTAGTTTTGTAAATCTATGACATACATATAACAAAGGCCAACTCATTGTTGTGTGTTGCATAATCTTAACATGATTTTTTGGATACATAAAGCTATAGAAAAAATTAAATTTATTCAGCAATGAATATATTGTAACTTCTTAGGGTGTTACATTTTCCCCAACTTATTTAAATTGCGTCATCACAGTTCAAACTTGGTCCCAGTAATCTATGATTTGATATGTTAAAATAATAAATTGCTAAAAACCCAACATTGTAAATAGGCTTAAGAGAAAATCATAGTATTAATATTGAAATGGTAATATTAATTTTACAACCAATTTATGATTTCTAATAGTAGAACATTGGGATAAAGTGAATATATGAAATTAAAAGATAAATCAAATGACCATTTTCTAATAGTGATTGATAGTGAACATGGTCATTTGAAAGAAAACCCTCACAAAATCATTTATCTGTGAAGAGTTAAATTCTAAATTTATTTCACAATAATAAAATTAAATATATAGTGTCCTATCATTCCAAATTATTTTAATCGTGTTGAGGGATTATTGTACTATCAATATAAGTACATCGTATAAGAGATACTTTATTTTCATCCGTGTCATAAGCATAATCATATACTTTGAGTGTTATTTAATCTATTTTTACTTAATCTTTTAATTAATGAAATTTATATTCAGGTAGATTTTTTAATAACAAATGCACTTAAATATATCAAAAGATTCAAAAGTCATTCCATCATCCTTCAAATATTAAATTATACCAAAATGGATAACGCATAGGGTCGAATAAATCATACTTTAACCTCAAAAATAATATATATAGTACAACATAATAAATTATGAAATTATGACACATCCATAATATGCCTCTCTAAATTCAAAATCTAAAAAGCTACCTGAATTCCCAAATTATAAAATAAAATGATATTATTAGAAAATAATAAATTGTTATATGATTAAAAACAACTTTAATATAAAAATTGATAGATGTACTAAATTTTTAACCGAATTTATTAAGAAAATAATTATCCATCATAAGAATATTCCAGCATAATATTTTAACCCCAATTTTTTTAAATGAATTGATCATATAGTGTTCTATATATCCTCAATCTCTCTTATTATTCATTTCATAATCATCCATGACAAATAACCTAAATATATTTAACAGTATATAAATGTTTTAACCAGAAATGTTATATCATATGTTTCATTTTATATTCCTAATATAATTAATACATATAATTTCCATAAATTCAATTAATATATAATCCCAAATGGATATTAATCATTAATCATATTTTCATAAAATGAAAAGGTATAATTACTTCAATAACATTTTCACACATACTTAACCAATGGGTTGTGTTCCTTAAGTGAAATTTTCAAAAATCTAGTTCCCATGGATTCAAATAAACTTTATATGATAAGAAATATAACACCATAACCCTAGAAAATTGATGTTAGTGCCTTCTTATTTTACATTAGCATAAGATATAAGAAGTAACATCTCAAAGGACAAAATAGTTTAGTATTCTTGGTAAACTAAATAAGAATTTGAAATAGAACTTATATTTTAAACATGAAATAAGAAAAACTATTTTCTTAGAGAACACCATTATTCTACTAGATTAAACATACATATAATTAATAATAAACTTCGTGGAATCCTAAGGAAAACAAAACATAATAATTTTGTGAGCTCAAATTCCATGTAAGGGTAAGTAGGGTAGAATCAATATATAATCAATGAAAATAAATAGACATGGAAAGGTACATAAAATATTGCAAATGGAATTCAAATAACTAGATAAGTCATAATCATTATGGAAAAGTATGAAAATAAAATACATTATTTCTAAATCAACTACTTTATCTCATGGGACTACCGATGAATCGAGGGTCTATATGTAACTGGGCCCCACCCGTGTTATACCATTCTGAAGCATTCCCCATATCGAATAATCGATTAAAATAACAAAAAATTTGACTCATAAAATATATTTATTTCATAAAGCATACATATTTATAAACAATAGCCCAACAGTTGAAATGTAACAATAAGGATTTATAATATTGATGAATGTAAATAAAATTAAAATATTTTCAATACATTTTTAGGATAATAATCATTAAATTTTCTAATGTGTTTCACACCACTTCGATACATTTCAATCATAATCTAAATGAAGTAATAAATAAAAATAAAACAGTTAATAAAATGGTAATAATTATATTAATGATATAATAAGTCAAATTTTAGTATATATACCCTATACAAATTAATTTGGGCATAACAACAAATAATCCACAATGGAATGTAAAATTGAGACCAAATCCTTTACCTTGCACTTATTTTGGGTGGATAGTCCCTTAAAATCTTGTATAATTTTTAAAGAGTATTATTAAAATTTTAAATAACCATATTAATATTTATGATATTATATATTATCACTTTATAATATCTTATTAACCCTTTGTTATCATTCTTTTGTTATTTTCACTATTTCATCTCTTAATTTCATGGGTGCTCAAGTATTCTTTGACTTTTTATTTTTATCCTAATTGTTAGATCATTGTATTTTATTATCTATAATGTAACGAATTATTAACATATTATAAATATAGAGAATAAATTTTTTTTATAATAATCTATAAAATTGTAGATAATAAATGAAATGCATTGTTTGTGGAGATGGAAGGTTGTACACATTCATAAACGCTTATTTAATTTCAATATCATATTAAAAGAATTAAAATTAAATTACATGTATGTATATAATAATTAAATTATCATATATATATGTTATATGTATCACATATTATTACTGATATAATCATTTATTCATTCAATGTATAGTCTTAACGAATCACATCTCTTTGAGGAGACGGCTGTCCACAACACCACAAACAAGGTTTTCGTATTTTCACAAAATGGAAGTCATGAAGTTATGTGTTGTATAAAAATTCAAAAAGTATTAATACTATATAAATAATATATATATATATATATCTAAAAACTGTTTTTTGATCACAATGGCATAACATAAGCGATGATAATGTTAAAAAACGATGTTATTTTGTGAGATGAAAGTTCACCATACACAAATAGTAAATTCATTACCAATTTGGGGGAAATGTGTGTAGGATTAAGTCAAACATATAACATAACATAATATCATTATCTTGAGGATATTTGTGATATTATATTATAATATAATAAAAATAAATTAAGTTTAGGAAAAATAAATTAAACAAAAGTTGTCATTGAAGAATGGTACCTATTATTTGGGTAACACCTTCAGATTATACAAAAAGACTGCCTCAAGTGGCTTTTAATCCGGAATTTGGGACTCTAGATTTTAGTGATGAATGATGGAATCTTATTTATGTAGGTTTTTTATAAATAAGTCTCAATTTGGAGTGAGTGTGTGAGGGAGGATGTTCCCTTTTATAATTTTGGTGAGAGACACTTTTTAAAATCTTCAAAATATTAAAATATAATATGGATACCCACTTTCCAAAAATATAAAAATTTCATATAAATGAATATTTTAATAATCTTTACTCCATTTCTTATCTCCATTTATATTATTTGAAATCAATATGATGTTTTTTAAAAATAAATAATATATTTATTTCATAAAAAATCATTATTGTTAAATTTGATACTATTTTTTAATATCAAAATATAACACGAAAAAGTTGAAATTCCAATATATTTTTTTCACACATCTCTTATATTTATTATATATATATAAATGATTAGAAACATTAATTAATTCAAAATAAAGTAAAATTAATATTTTAAATATTAATTACAATATTTTTTAATTAATTAAATAAATATTGTTTAACCATCGAAAAAGAATTTAATGTAATTATATAATTTCTAAAATTTAATAATAATATTATATAATAATATTTAATTAATTATTATCCAAATTTTAATTTATATTCTTTCATAGATTGATTTTTTCCATATGTGGGAACATAAAAGTTATTAAATTCAATGACAATGATATTTTGTAACTACGATTGATTTAAATAATATATATTTATCTTTATATAAAATTTTCCACTAAAAAAATAATATTGAAACATGAAGTTATAATTGTGGAATCCTATTCACCGAATAATTTTTATAACAAGTTCATGCTATATTTTATTCATTGTATTTTGGTTTTAACCCTTATTTAACCTCTTTAATTATGACCATGAAAATATTTTTTTTCGCATCTTAAAGGATACAATAGTTACTATAAAATTTAAATTGAACCATATATGAGCTATGGGTATCATTCTAGGCCTTATTAAAATCATTTATCTTAATTTTAGATTTTTTTTATATTTTACATCATTTAATAAAATATATTTTTAATTTATAATATCAATAATGTCAATTTTGATTCAATTCATTATTTTTTATTATAAAAATTCATAAAAAATAAAAAATTCAAAGAAATGGTTTAAAAAAATTAATATCATTTCAAATTAATCAACATAATTATTATATTCCATTGAATCTTTGAAATTTTATTTATTGCATTATTATTAATAAACTTTTTTTGATTCTTCCATTAAATAAGAAATTAATAAACAATAATTGTGTCACAATTTCATTTAATTAGTTATTTCCTAAAAATTTTATATAATATAAAATTATTAAGTTAAATATTTTATATTTCTAGGACAATTTTATAGATGAACATATCCATTATATAACACCAAATTAAAATTAATTCTCTTGTTAAGAAAAAAGTGTGAATCAATTTACTATTCAATGAATAGAGCAGAATAAATGTATTACTCTCATAAATATGGCTTCAAAAGGATATAATCTCAGACCATGGATGATTTTGAATGACACAAAATCATATTATTATATTATAAAATGTTTTAACGAAATTATATAATAGTTATAATTTTAATTTTTCTATTAATTATATAATTTACACTTATTTGTGGTAATAATAATATTACTAAATTTACTATTAATATGCACAAAAAAAATTATTTTATTTAAATAATTTGGACTCACCGATTAAAAATATGGAATATATATCTCAAAATTTAAAGGAAATAAATATCAGAAATAAATTTAACAATAGCCCCATTAACAATGTGAGAAAATGTTTTTAATGTTTAAATAATGTTAAATATTGAAAGGTTTTTATATATAAATTTATAGTATAATTGATTAATATGGCCTAAATTTTGTTAAATAATAAAAAATAAAAAATTTTATACATTAAAAATATTCAATAAAATAATTTAACACAAAATATTTTTTATGAAAATACTTGTTTTCAATTAAAATTTAGTATTTTCAGTGTTAATCAAAATATGAGACTTGTCAAATAAATACCAAAAATCGAACCAAAGTAATTTTTTATATTACTCATTAAAATATTAATTTTATTTTTCTAAGTAATATATATAAAAGTGTCCTAAATACTATTTATTATTGGTGCTCTATTAATAGGAGGTAAAAATTATTTTAAACAAACATTGGTGTATATTTCAGGTATTGGGTTTCTTGTTATATTACGCCTATAAAATTTATTAAATTAATATATAAAAATATTATTGAATATATAATATATAAATTATATATACATAATTTATATAATTGTATTTAATATAATTTACTAGAATAAAATTACATTGTGACCATCAAATAATTCTGAATAAATTTTTTTGTATATATCCATTAGGTTATTATTTTCATTTATAATCAATTTGGAATCCAATGAATTCAAATATATATTTAAAAATGTTAGTTAATACTATTTATATTTTCAAATGTAATATCTTGGATAAGTCTTATTATATTAAATAATAATATTTTAACAATATATCGTGGTTCGGTAAAATTGGGTGTTCCGTGTAACACAATACAACCGATTGTTGTGTGTAGGGTATGATTAACATGGTGTTGTGGATAAATCAAAAAACAATAAAAATTAAATTTATTCAATCATTAAAATATTTAAATGAATTAACTCATTTCAATATTTCAATTTATTTATCAATGTTTAAAAATGAATATTAAAAAAATTAACATGTAATTTATCAGATGTTACAATATTTAAATACATTATTTATTTTATCATATATTTCATGAACATATTTTCACACATTCATGAAATTTCATGCAATTTAATATTAAGTTATTGTTTTCTAATATTTATTTTGAAAAAAAATGGTTTCTTCAATATTCCATGACTTTATATTTTTAATTATATCAAATGAAAAAATTTTTTTGCATGGTTTCAATGAAATGATAAAATTATATTTTAATATTACGTTTTCTCTATGTATGATTCCTTTGTTATTTCTTATTATTCACTTGGGAAAATATCTAATGATAAAATTATTTTTTATTCTCTATTTCACTTATGTTTATGCAATGAACAAATATGTTTGTAACCTATTTCTTATCCAATAGAATGATATGATTAAATGACGAATGTGTAAAGATATTGAGGCATAAATATGATGGGTATTTATTATATGGATTGTTTTTCTATTATAACACTTTAATTAATCTAGTTAATCATTATATCTCATGTGGAAATAATGGGAAATGATTTTATGTACTTTATCCACTATAGGAAAAAGGGTGGTATGCCAAATCCACTATGACATATGATACATGTAGAGATTCAAATTTTTCAATGAATTAAAAAATTGGTGGTGATTATTGGTCAACTATGATATTGAAAATCAATTCTGGGTCATGATAATATATGAGATTTCAATTGTGCTATAATGTTTTATCCATTATGATATGATGATATTGATAATAATTATTGACATATAGTATAGTTTTTATGAATATAAAGGTGGAACAGACATATGACATGTTGATATGATTTTGATATGAACTCACTTATCATTATTTATATTTATGGATGATTAGACACTGAAATAGGATAATATTCATTATTAATATATATAACTCTCTTTTGATTCATTATTCATATACACTATTTACAGTTCCTTCTACAAATTGAACATTATTTCAAATTATTATTATAATTCCTTCTTAAAATGCAATATTTCATGGTACATTTTTTGAACACATCATAAAAAACCAAATGATAAATATTATACATTCAGATTTTATATTCATGTCTATAATTATATGATTTAAATTATATGCTTCTATAGATACTGAAAAATCAATTGTGAGGATGACCAATTTGGGACTTGAACAATGAACATTCTGGGAGAAATGAATATAGTGGTTAAGATATAAGGCCAATTATTCTATAATTTCAAATATCATATACGATATCATGGAGATTATTTTATAAAATAGTTTACAAATATAATTTTTTTGAATAGAAATATAGTTATCCAATTATGAAAATAAAATTTTGCACCATATTCTATTTCCTTGGAAGACATCCGACGATTTTGATCATATATAAAAAAACCTCTATTTGGGATGATATTTTCTTAGTATATTAGGGAACATCCAAGGATCTAATTTTTTATTATATTTTCACTTCCAAATTTATCCATGTAGATAATCATTTGGACACAATTATTAGAGGCATTTAATTTTTATCACATTTGGGTTAGATGGTGGAAAATTTCACATTTCACAAACATTACACCACCCCAGGACTACCATAATCTAGTTGAAGGACCTGACATATTTTGGGCTTCACCCAAGGATTCGAAAATTCCTATTTATGCAATTTTTTTTGATATATATCATGAACGATGGTTAGGTATTCAATTTAATAATTTTCATCCAAACTGAAGTTGTAATCACATTTCATCAATTGTATGTTTCTCGAATCAAGTTAAATTTATAATTAAACATCTTATTCTTCTCATTTTATATTAATTTAATTTATATATTTAATCTTTTTATTAAGGAGTTAATTTTTTCAAATAGTGAATAGATAAATACTATACTAAATGTTGTAGAATTCTTTTTTTTACTATTTTTCACTTATTCAATTTCACCATCATGAGTTCACTACCTACTTCAACTAAGTGTGTAGTGTTAATGGAGGGATAAATTTTTTTTATTTGATCCCAGGGAGCATATAGGGTTTTTATTGGATTTTATTTCCCACCATATTAATTTAAAATCCATTCATTTAGATGAGTATTTCATTTGAGGATCTTAAAACATGTTTTTTCTTCTTGTTTAATTTTAAGACCACACACATCAAGTTATAATAAGGATATTTAATTTGTAGTTATTATATAAAATTATCCTCCATGATTATCAATGATTTCAATTAGTTTTTTGTAATTATTAAACAAATTATTGATGAATTTTTTTCTCCATAAATGACCCACTCTCGAGTCTTATAAATTGAAACCATTAAAATGGAATTTCATTCAATCTGTCCCATGTAATAACCTTGGATCAACCTTTTACATAATTTTAATTCATATATATACTTTATAGTAAAATTAATCTATACCTAATAAAACCCAAATAGGAAACTTCATGTCCAAAATAATCTTTATAATTAGTATTTGTGTTTGTTTCTTATTTGGTCTCTGAGGATTCGATAACATAGGCTACAATACAAGAAACCGCTTAACCCTAAAAATATGGTTAAATTTGGGCATGAAAAACATTTGGAACCTTTTATGTGGACACAATTAAGTCATATTGACAATAATTTTATTATACCCTATTTCACTTTTGTTTCTTTGATTTATCTTATCTTTTACCCTTTTTATTTATTTCATGTTTTCATAGTGAATGTACGCCAATACAAGTGACCAGTAAAAATTTATAGTTAGGGTGGACAGTCTTGTGGTTGGGAGTCAAGAATGAATATTGGTCTTTTTCATTAGAATAAAATTTTAAAAAAAATCCAGATTATAAAATTGATACCATCACAATATAGGGTCTATAAAGAAACCAACATATAAACATTGGTGGAATCAACAATGGAAATCCAAATAAGGCTACCCCAATCATTGGGAATGTATTTGATCAAACCATGATTGAATACCTCACTATTTCCTAGACCAATTAAAACTCATGAATTAGGAACATTTTTCATATGGTAATACCATTATTTGTCAAGACCTCACACCCAGAATTGTCTTCCAATCCTCCATGGGATTCATTTGAAAATTCTATACCATTATATCAAGGAGTTAAAGGACAATTTTGAAACAATGTTACCACCACCTCAACTGGAGTCACCTAATATAAGGATTATCCAATTCTCACTAAAGAAAATAGTAAAGAAGTTGTTAAAAATATGAGATATACATCAATCCACTGCCAATACCTATCACAAAAAAAATAATACCAAAAAGATGTCTATCATCACAAAATAACTACACTTATAATTATCAACAAAAACGTTTTTGAAAAGAATGGGATTCACTATATGAAAAATGGGAAAGGATAAAATAAAGTCACGACATGGTAACATAACCTATAATATAAATCCTATAAAATTTTTTATTTTCAATGAACGGACTTGTCTAGGAAAATAACAATTCAATAATATGATACGTAAAGGAACCTTAAAAAATTCCCTATTGATACTTATGATTATCTAAAATGTCTATCTGAAAGAAAAAAATTACTAACATCACCCTAATGTGAAAATCCACCCTAATTTAATAGAATTCATACCATTATGGAAATAGAAATCCTTATGATATAACAAGCTACACACAATAGGAAGTTCAGGGAGATCTATCATAGGATGGTCCAAATAATCCAAACTGTTGATCCTGTTTGTAATATTTTTGAAAAGTAGGACCACAAGACTTACAAATTCCCAACCACCCCTAAATAGAGGAAATTAATTTTGGAGGTAATCAAATGGAGGTTAATGTTCAAAACATTTAGAATCCACAGTACCAACACACATTCATCCCAAGGAACAATGACCATCCTAGATTTTTAATGGATTGATAACCCACAACCCTATGATCCACATGATCAAAACCCCTAACCTCCACAAAATTTTCCAAACCATAAATAGTTCCAAATAACCATAAAAATAAAAGTATTATCCTATCTAATAATAAAATCCAATCCAACAGACCATTCAACAACCAGTCTAACAAAAAAGGTATCCACCTATAATAAACCAACCATCATAATCACATACCCAACATGTCCC
This sequence comes from Viscum album, assembly GCA_963277665.1. Classification (NCBI taxonomy): domain Eukaryota; kingdom Viridiplantae; phylum Streptophyta; class Magnoliopsida; order Santalales; family Viscaceae; genus Viscum; species Viscum album. The sequence continues at coordinate 2,104,138,217 of OY728132.1, forward strand.
TCTCCCAATCTGTGATCATTTTTTGAAATAAATAGAGAAATAGACTTCATAATTACCATCGCTCAAAAATGATCTACCAAAAATTCAAATAATACAGATATCCACTACTACTCAGGTAATACAATTATCAAACATAATGGGAGAGTCTAATTACACACAAACATCTTGGTAAAAATAAAAAGTTGTTTTTCTCATAATAAGTGGGAAATCCAGTGAAAAACATGAGAAACCCGTTCAGGAAACATTGAATTATTAAATATCACCATAAAATGACGATGAACCATTCACTTATTATATAAAAACCAACAAAAATATAATATAAAAACAACCTTACCAAACACTAAAATAACATGCACCCTTCCCTCAATAAATGTAAGGAAAATCTAAACTAGAACTAAATGAAACATTGGGAGAAATATTCTCTTATTTTTAGATGAAAATTCAATTTCTATGTGAAATAAAAACAATTAATGATTACTGAATGTACCTTATGGACCTCTTTGCATTTAAAAGTAATTATTCAAATCAAAGCTAATTATTTTAGCAACTAATTTGAGTACCATTGTTTTCTACGATTTGCTATTAGGACGGTGATATTCACCCAAAATGTTCTAGTAGTGGGTGGAGAGTGTTCATTGAATATAAAAAATTTAAATCATGAACAATGGAAGGCCTTTATCACATAACCTTCTTTATTGAAGTCCTTAAGGTTTTTATGAGCCATGAGTTCTTATACCTCGAAGATATATTATCAATGAATAATCAAATAGTGGTGTCCTTATAGGATCAGGGAAAAACCATTGTCTATCCATTAAACAGAGTTTCCTTCATGCGAATTCCGTTTGGGTAATATAACTCCCCTTGTATCATCTAGTAGTGAAAATGGGAATATAATCTAACATGGTGTGGTTTTTTATAAGGAAATTTATGGATGACTTCATAATATTATGTGATATATTTTATGGTAGTCTTCAAAATGTATAATGGTTTTTATCTAGATTTGACTATAGTAATATTATTCTAAAGTAATTATATTTCAATTTCTTGGTAAATGAATGACTCTTTCAGGGATATATGTTCACTAGTAGAAGGATTTATGTTGATAAATCTATGGTATGAAGCATTCGTCTCATTCTATCTCGGATACTGTCAAGGAAGAAAGGTACTTATTAAAACATGATGGTTTCTATAGAAGGTTCATGATGAATTTTATCTATATTTATTGACAAATTTGTGCTCTTTTGACGCAATATTTTATATTTATATGGACTGAAATCTATAATAAATAATTGTCAACAAAAAAATCATCTCATATATGACACGAACCATCTCGGGTTGACCCTGAACCGGTCACCCGAGCTGGCCCGTGACATGGCCTGAAGGGCGTTCCCGATCCCCAAAGGCTGGAAACCAGTGTCGGGCATCAAATTTTAACTGTTGGGAATAATTTGGCCCATGAGAAAAATATAACTAGTTAATTCAAACTGACGATAGCCAAAGGAAACTAGTAGTGGAATGAACATAAACTGTACAAACCTCCTTGTGACCCCTAGGTCACCACCCAACTCAAAACCATGCTGCTCCAACATTGAGAAACTTAACCAGAAACCTGTACGAGAAACTGAACCTACAACTGCAAAGATATAATAGGCTTGAGCACCGAGATGCTCAGTAGGGATGACAAGAATAAACCACTGAATCTGATAATTATCTTTTCAAAGTAGTCTACTAACACATGTTTGAGATACAGATATAAAAGTAGGGTTTTCACATTTTAAAATATGAAACATGTTGTTCTCATTTAAAAAACCCAACACACGCTACACACCATTTCCAAAATCATTTTCCATTTTATAAATGAAAACCAAAAAAAAAATACCAAAGCTGGACTAGAGTAATACAAGAGTGCAACTGAAAATAAACCGTGGAAATGAAAAGTAAACAAGAAATGTAAGTAATAGAGTAATAATTGGTTATCCTAATCATCCCTAGAAGGCCCCTAGAAATACTCGGTTTTGGAACCACGTGCCGGCGTATAGTGAAGCTCCAAAGTCTATAACCAACTGGCCGCCCTAACTGACCAATCTAGTGGCAAAGCCCACATAGCCAAACAACGAATCCAGGGGGTACCAACCCATCTAATCGTGGATGATCATCAACCGTCACTCGATCATCTAAAAGATTCCTTGGAACCCATGGTGGTTATAATAATACTATCTAAGTAGGAAGGCCCGCGCACACGTGAATCATGTCACTGCACTTACCAACCCCAAACACGGACACTTCCTATGCATTCACCCATAATGGGTTACCCTAGATAAGAGTGCCCCATATATTTATATATTATAATACATATCAAATATACAAAGTGCCAACCAGGCCGTCACATCATTAGGTTATCAAAACCACTTTATTAAACACTTGGGGTTGTAAATCTGGCCTCTAGTTTTACATAATCAACGCCTTTATGAAAACATTGCAAAAGCTCATCCAAAACAACCCTAAACACCACTTTTGTATTTGAAGATCCAAACAGGCCATTAGGTTCCATGTTTCAAGGCATTGCAATAAAAGTCTTTAATGATACCAAATTCAATTTGTAAAAACAAACCCAAGTGTTTCCTTACTCCACGCACTCAACATAATATATACACCAATTGGAAAACGGGCATATATTCATGGATTTTATTTCAAACCACTTTAAAGAACCACACAGGAGACCCAAATCATTTAGAAAACAAGAACCGATCATAAACAAAGGATTTGAGAAAAATACCAATTCAAAGAGACATGAAATCATTTATTCAAAAGCATTATGTTCCATGAAATCAACCAACATAGGAAAACAAGTTTCATAAAATGTTTCGACCAGAAAACACCACTCAAAACGTCCAACAGTACCATTTGCAGATAGAGGAAGTTAGTTCCAACCAAGATGGCAAGGCATAAACATGTGCGTAAATAGAGGAGCATCCAAAAACATATTTTTAATCAACTATTTCAACAATAAAACACTACCATAAGTTATCTATAAAAATAATAGAGGTGTGAAACATAATCTAAAATTTAATCAGGAAAACGAAAGCATTAAATTGTTTAAAATTGGGAGCAATGGAATGGGAGCAGGTAAACATCATCAAGGAACTATTTCAAAGCTGTTTTTAACACTTTTAACCATCAAAGAAACACTAAAATATGTAAACTATCATGATTATAAGGGTGAAAATAAAGATTATAAACTAAATGAAACCATGAAGGTGCCTATGGAAAACGTTGAAAAAAAGAGTAGTGATGGAAACGCCTACCTCAAACAATAGTCACACCACGATTTATAACTGAAACCACACCCTTCTCATGTGCACATACTTCGGCAAAAGTGCACGCACTTGGAAACGATCTTGAATCCCTGCAAAAACTTCCAACACCCAAAATGTGTGTGGCGAAGACCCTCGCACATCCAAAAAAACACCAGGGACTCAGGGACATAAACGGGACCCAAAAAAAATAAAAATAAATAAATAATGTGAACAACAAGATGACGGACAAAGAACATCACCTCGAACGGTGGTGGAAACCCTTGAAAACACGCAGAAAGCCGAGATTTCATCCAAAAAAACATTACCCACACTTCCAATAAAAATAGAAGGAATTTCAAAACACAATAACGATAATAGAAAAAATGTGTGCAATAGGAAAACTCTTACATAGGATGGTGGCAGTGAACCAAAATGTGCGGTGAGACCAAACGCTCCCCACAAACAACAATGGACAATCTGAAGCAATTTGAATATCTTCGCTTTCGGCGGAAGAGGGCGGGACGTCAACCAATATGACCCAAAACACTCTTTGTGAACCCTACAAGGGGATACACGGCCACACCAGAGCAATGCAGAGGCGCTACGCAAAAGGGATCGAGTTCTTCGCTTTTGGCCATCAGACATGCAGGTTTGGGTTCACTAGAAACATTCCAAGAAGGGGGTTGGGTTCGCCGCAATTTCATTGGGAAGGGTGGTCTGGCGCTACAAAAAGGAGGAAAACAAGGGGGTCTTCTATACCGAAGAGGAGAGAAATGTGGAGGGTGTCATGTAAGGAGGGAGGGGAGCTGTCAGATGGTCAGTGGATTAAAAGAGGAGTGCAGTGGCTGGACGACATAAGGAGGAGGCTGGGACGGGCAGTGGCACCGGGTGGAGAAAGTCGGCGACGGCTTTGTGTAGGGAGGAGGCCAATACGGGGAGTGGCGCAAGGAAGAGAGTGATACGGTTGAGGGGAGCGCAAGGAGGACTTGGTGAAGGCCGGCACTGGGAGAAGGCGACGTGGAGGGCATGCAGCTAGTGGTCAGGCGTTGTGCCCAAGAAGCTGGGGGGAGGGGAGATGCGGCCCGCAACTCTGAGTAGAAAAGGGGGGGGGAGATGCAGGTAATGTAGGTTTAGTGTAAAAAAAGACAAAAATAATAATAATAATAATAAAACTAATAATTATAATATATAATAATGATAATAATATTTATAAAATTAATAATAAAACTAATAAATACTAATAAAACAAAATAATAATAATTATTATTCTTATCCATTTTATTTTGAGTATTAAAAATGATAATAATATAAAGGTTACAATAATTATAATGGTAAGTATATAAATTGTAAAATGATAAAAACAATATTAATTACAACAAAAGAAAGTTAATAAAAAAATTAAATATAATAAAAATATAATCCTATTATATTTCATTTTAAATAAAATTATATTGATAATAGTTTAATAATAATAGTATTATTACCAGATTAAATAGTAATTAAATAACCATTTTCACGAACATATTCTCATTATTATAATATAAACATTACCCTTGTTTTATTGATAGCAAATTTTTAGATGGATTCCATTTTCTATTAACTTAATTTATCATTTATTTGAAGTGTCACATCCCCACGCAGTCACCATGACCAGGCACACGGTCACCGCTAATGGTGTGGTGACCGTTCTCCGGTCCAAGACGAACCAAAAACATTGAACATCCAAAATTTCAAACCAGGTCCCAACTAAACTTCGTCTAAATGAAACGGGACTGAGTAAAAAAACAAACAAACAAGCGTCCGAGGTCGGGGTGTGAAAATTCTACCCACCAAAAACACTTTCTGTCCCCAGAAAGGCACCAAGCCAATAGTCGACCCCACTTGAGTCCATGTCCAGACCAAATTATAGAAACCAAGAGGCTCGGGGTGACCATTACCAACTCATGTCACACGTGTCCCAATCAAGAAAAATAATTACCCGAAGTTGAGGGGAGAACACAAGAGGGTTCTCCCCACCACAAAAAACTAAAACGTAAACCCTGAAACCCGAACATCACCCCCGGGGGGGGGGCAACACGGGAACTCCCAAACCAAAATCATTATTTTTCCCCACATGGAACGAACAACACACCTGAGACTTTGAAGAAAGATCGCTACAGAATAACCATTCAAATTGAGGTTGAGAAATTAACTCAACACCTCCCATAAATTTCACGAAACGAACATCCCCCTAACGAAAAAAGCTGAGGCCAACTGAAAGTCAGAATAGGTATGTCTATTCACAGGCCCACACCATTCAAAAAGACCGAACAATTTAATAACTACACTGTGAGTAGATAAGAAAACTTGGATTGTTGTGGAAAAGACTCATCACAACACCACAAAAAGGATGTGTTTACGATAACGATGAGAATAGTACCAGGAAATTTTGGATATTTCTATTCCAAGGCTGAAAACATTATCCGGACCGAGGTTCTACACACCCTCGACAACCTCTGACTATGCACGAGCTTCACCCCAAAACCTGTGGTTGGGGACTTGATGACTGAAGCATATTCTGCCTCATAGTCAGGCATTTTTTTCCTCCAGTCCCTAACTCCTTCCTCATGAGCGATGATTCTTCCATAACTATCCCCAGTGGCCCGAATAGTCGCACGGTATCACGACATTAGAGGGATGCGACAAAGAGACTTAGAATGCCTGAACCGGCCATGCTAGTGGCATGCTTGGGAACGGTCCAACAAACTGGGAGTTGGAACAGACGAATATAGCTCCTTAGAGACAGGTTACTCTAGAATGAACTCTTAGCCAGAAGGGAAACATTCGCGAGAGCTGACCCCCACCAATTACACCTGAGACTCTAACGACGATGAGACATCTCACCTTTACTAGTCCAGAACGGAACCCTATAATGATTTTGGGATAGTATAAACCTTAACTACCTTGGGATTTCCCAACAACCCAAAGAAAAAATATATTTCTGAACCATACAATGGCCTCTAACGAACATCGATTACCTCAATAAGCAGGCAACACACAAAAGAACTGGGAACTGGGTGTAACTCATTAACAACGTTTTGAGTCTTTCTGGGAGGCATACTAATAACGACTCAAAAAACACAATCAAAACCTACATCAATCCAAAAATCAATCAAAGAAACAACACAAACCAAGGGAAACATTTCCATAAGACAAACATATACAAACACAAGCATATATCACTTTTCTAAACCCATTATTTCTTTAAAATTTTAAAACTAAACTATGGAACCTTTTGAACCGTCACATTTGCATTCATTCAATCTTGCTCACATCATATGCAAAGAAGTTCCCCCACGCACTCTCCATACATACCCACGCATGTGCGACCCTCCATAAGGAGTACCAAGGTTCAAACACTTCTTTTCCGCACCAAATCCAAACACATACCAAGTTTTTTTTCGAACCGACACACATTTTTTTTAAAAACCCACTTTAGTAGTTTCAAAAACAACTTGGGAGAAAACCCTTTTTTCATTTCAAAAACACCTACATTTTTAACACAAGCTCACATCAATAGAGTTCAAAACAAAACACAACCAACTATAAACCATCAGAATGAGGGACTAGTGTCTATGCCTAACCCATTGACATGGTGGTGACCCATGCCCCATGTAATACATAACTCTAAGAGGACCTTAAACCAATAACTTGGACTCCAAATCGGTCACCACCCCACATGAGGCTGAAATGTGAACTGATTCGCACCTATTTTCATCCCTCAATCCAAAATAACCAAAGACAAAATACTAAAATTCCATACTACCCCTGGTAACTCAGGTCTCGTCGTGAGCGGTGGTGATCAGGCGCTGACCTACAACCTACCTCCTGATCCCCAAAAGTCCTAATATCCTTCTACCAGACACCCCAAATAACAAGAACCTCCCTCTGATAACTTTTTTTCACAAACCTACCAGGGTCGACCCTGAACCAATCACCCGAGCCGGCCCGTGACATGGACCGAAGGGCGTTCCCGATCCCCACGGCCTGGCAACCTGTGCCGGGCCTCAAAATGTAACTTTTGGGAATGATTTTTCCCAAGAGAAAAAGATAACCAGATTAAAAAAATAGACAATAAACAAAAGAAACTAGCAGTGGAAAGAACATAAACAGTACATACCTCCTTGTGACCACTAGGTCACCACCCAACTGAAAACCATGCTGCTCAAACATTGAGAAACTGAACCAGGAACCTGAATGAGAAACTGAAACTACAACTGGAAAGATATAATAGGCGTGAGCACCGAGATGATATGTATGGATTCCATGAATAAACAACAGAATCCATCAATTAGCTTTTCCTAAGTAGTCCACTAACACAAGTTTGAGATACAGATATAAAAGTAGGTGTTTCACATTTTAAAATATGCAACATGTTGTTCTCATTTAAAAACCCAACACATGATAGAAACAATTTCCAAAATCATTTTACATTTTATATATGAAAACCAAAACAGAAAATACCAATGTTGGACTAGAGTAAAACAAGTAAGAGTGCAACTGAAAATAAACCAGGGAAATGAAAAGTAAACAAGAAATGAATGTAATCGAGTAACCATTGGTGATCCTAAACATCCTTAGAATACCCCTGGACGTACTCGGTTTCGGAACCACGTGCCAGCGTATAGTGAAGCTCCTAAGTCTATAACCAACTTGCCGCCCTAACTGACCAATCTAGTGGAAAAGCCCACCCGGCCTAACAGAGAATCCAGGGGGTACCAACCAGTCTAATCGAGGTTGATCATCAACCGTCCCTCGATCATCTAAAAGACACCAAAGAACCCATGGTGGTTATAATAATACTTTTTAAGTAGGAAGGCCCTCGCAGGTGTGACTCACCTCACCGCACTTGCCTACCCCAAACACAGACGCTTCCAATGCGTTCGCCCATAAAGGGTTACCCTAGATTAGAGTGCCCCATATATTTATATATAATAAAATATATCAAACATACAAAGTTCAAACAGGGCTGTCTCATCATTCTGTTATCAAAACCACTTTATTAAACACTTGGAGTTGTAAATCTGGCCTCTAGATTTACATAATCAATGCCTTTATGAAAACATTTAAAAAGATCAACCAAAACAACCCCAAACACCACTATTGTATTTCAATAGCCAAACATGCCTTTAGGTTCCAAGTTTCATGACATTGCAATAAATTTCATTAATGATACCATATTAAATTTCAAAAAACAATCCCAAGTGTTTCCTTACTCCATGCACTCAACATAATATATACACCAAATGAAAAACTGGCATATATGCATGGATTTCATTTAAAACCACTTGAACGGAACACACAAGAGACCCACATCATTTAGAAAACAAGAATCGCTTATAAACCATGGATTTGAGAAATAATACCAATTCAAAGAGCCACGAAATCATTTCATCAAAAGAATTAAGTTTCCTGAAATCAACTAACGCATGACAAACAAGTTTCATAAAATGTTTCTACCAGAAAACACCACTGAAAACATCCAACAGTACCATTTGCAGATAATGGCAGTTAGTTCCAACCAAGTTGGAAAGCCATAGACATGTGGGTAAATAGAGGAGAATCCAAAAACCCATTTTTAATCAAATATTTCAATAGTAAAACACTTGCATAAGTTAACTATAAACATAATAGAGGTGCGAAACATAATCTTAAATTTAATCATGAAAAATCAAGCATTAAATTGTTTAAAATTGAGAGAAAAGGCATTGGAGAACCTAAACATCATCAAGGAACTATTTCAAAGTTGTTTTTAATAGTTTTCACCATCAAAGAAACAATGAAATAAATAAACTATCAAGATTATCAGGGTGAAAAAAAAATTATAAACTAAATGAAACCATACAAGTGCATATGGAAAACATCGAAAAAAAGGGAGGGGATGGAAACGACTCCCTCAAAAAATAGTCACACCATGATTTTTAACTGAAACCACACCCTGCTCATGTGCACACACTTCGACAAAAGCACACACACTTGGAAATGATCTCGAATCCATGAAACAACATCTGTCACCCAAAATGAGTGCAGCAAAGACCCTCTCATATCCAACAAAACACCAGGGACTCAGATACAAAAACGTGACCCAAAAATAAACAAACAAATAAATTAATAAATAACGTGTGCAAAAAAACTACGGATGAAGAACATCACCTCAGACAGTGGTGGAAACCCTGAAAACACGCGGCAAGACGAGATTGCATCCAAAAAAACATTACCCACACTGCCAATAAATATTGAAGGAATTTCAAAACAGAATAAAGATAATAATAAAATGCGTGCAATAACAAAACTCTTACCTAGGATGGTGGCAGCGAACCAAAACATACAGCAAGACCAAATGCGCCCTATGAACAACAGCGGACAATCCCAAACGATTTTAATTGCTTCGCTTCCAGCGGTGGAGGGCGGGACGTGATCTGATATGACCCAAAACACCCTTTATGAACCTGACAAGGGGATTTTCGGTGACGCCAGCGCAACACAGAGGCACTGTGAAAAAGGTATCGAGTTCATCGTTTTTGGCCATCAGACAGGCGAGGTCGGGTTCACCAGAAACGTACCAAGAAGGGGGTCGGGTTCGTAGGAATTGCACCAGGAAGTGTGGTGTGGCGCTGCAAAAAGGAGGAAAATAATGGGGGTCTGTCGGACCGAAGTGGAGGGAAATGTGGAGGGCGTCACGCAAGGTGGGAGGGGAACCATCGGATGGTCAGTGGTTCGAATGTGGAGAACAGCGTCTATATGGCACAGGGAGAAGGCTGGGACGGGCTGTGGCATCAGGTAGAGTAGGCTGGCGGCGACTTTGTGCAGGGAGGAGGCCGGGACGGGGAGTGGCGCCAGGAAGAGAGCGATCCGGTTGAGGGGAGCGCAGGGAGGACCTGGGGAAGGCTGGCGCTGGGCAAGGGTGATGGGAAGGGCCGACAGCTGGTGGTCGGGTGCTACGCGTAGGAAGCCGGGGGGAGGGGCAACGTAGCCCACGGTGCTGATCAGATAAAAATGTGGGGAGGAATGTTGGTAATGTAGGTTTAGGGATAAAAAAGAAAATAATAATAATATTAATAATAATAACAAAAATAATATTAATATATAATTACAACAACAACAATAACAAAATTAATTCTAAAACTATTAAATACTAATAAAACAAAATAATATTTATTATTATTCTTATCCATTTTATTTTGAGTAATAAAAATGATAATAATATAAAAGATACAATAATAATAATGGTAAGAATGTCAATTGTGAAATGGAAAAATCAATATTAATTACAAAAAAGGATAGTTAATAACAAACTTAAAGATAATTAAATGATAATACTATTACATTTCATTTTAAATAAAATTATATTGATAATAGTGTTATAATAATAGTATTATAACAAGATTAAATAATAATTAAATAACCATTTACATGAACATATTCTAATTATTATAATTTAAACATTACCCTTGTTTTATTGATACCCAATTTTAAGTTGGATTCCATTTTTGATTAACTTAATTTATTATTTATTTGAAGTTTCGCGTCACTGCGCATTCACCAGGACCAGGCACATGGTCACCGCTAACTGTGCAGTGACCGTGCTCCGGTCCAAGTCCAACCAAAAACATTTAACTTTGAAAATTTCAAACCAGGTCCCAAAAAAACCTCGTCCAAATGATGTGGGACCGAGTAAATAAAAAAATAAAATAAAACAAATAGGAGTCTAAGTTCAGGGTGTGACAATATATCTTCGCCTATCATAAAATATCCCAATGGGAAACTTTTTTCGAACACATGTGTAATTCAAGTGACTTCCCTATAAGAGAATTCCTTGGATATCATTATATGAGAACTACACATGTCATTGATTATGAATGTATATAATTAAATCATTGTCAAATAATCTACACCACCCTAAGGAAAGAGTTACTTGATATTGTATTTTCCGTATATAAATAAATGTAATTTATCTTAGGATCCACAGTTATTAACTTCACAAATCATTCATCTCTAAACACAATTTTCAGAAAATAATATTTCAATGATATATTTATTAGGAGGTTCATTATTTTTCAATATTTAAATAAAATCATTAAGGATTAAAAGGGTGTTGAAAATTTTGTAGTCTATCACCTCTCTATATTGGAATTCAAATATAACTAACATCTCCTTTCAGTTTCTAATTAATTTCCCATTGTGAACCTATTATGCGAGTGATTTAAAATTGTATGATGAAACAGAAAACAATTTAGGTATTAAAGAAATTACAAATTTCCATGGGACCCAAACTATGAGGAAATTAATTTCAGATGAATTTTTTCCCTAGATCCAAACGTCTTCATGAAATGCCACAATTAAATAATTATAAAATGTATTACTTAGTCAATGAAATATTCCATTTTAAAATTATTTATTTTAGATAAATGTGGTTTCCACATTTACACAAATAATACAACATAAAATGTCCTATAGGGTGGTTTCTACTATCCTAGATAATCAATGTATTCCTAAAAATCAGATAATGTTTTCATCGATGCCAACAATAGGGATCCATAACCAAAATAATTGAGATTTTAATTTCTCCCATTTTGGTCATTATAAATCACTGATTTCTTGGGAATTGATTTTATGGGACCCTACCTAATCTCTATGGGATTTTTATACATTATATTAGCTATTTATTATGTCTCAAAATCAGTTGATTACATTCCCACAAAATCCAAAGACCATAATGTTATTATCCGATTCCTAAAAGAGCACATATTTTCAAGATTTAGAATATATATGCCTGTTATCATTGATAATGGACCCCATTTAAATAGACATCCATCCTAATACTAATGTCCATGTATATAATTTCTAACAAAGATTCTACTACCTACCATACACATACAAATATTCAATATGTGTTTTAAAATAAGGAAAATAAGAAAATTATTGAACAAATAGTCAATCCCTCAAAAAAAATACTGGTTTGAGAAACTTATTAATTCCCTTCAAGAATATTTTACTGTGTTCAAAACCATACATGGAATGTAACTATATAGGTTGGTTTATGGAAAATAATTCCATTTATATGTTTAAAATAAATATGCGGCATTTTAGAATATTAAATGAACATTGACATTTCATTGGATTTATGAAAATGGAAATTAGATATTAATGAACAAGAGGATCTTAGAATCGAGTCTTATGAAAATTAATTGACAAATATAACAATATTTAAAGCCAAAAAATATATAAATATCAATGAAACTAACATTTAACTATGAGAATTAATGATCTTGTAAGGTAAAAACTTCATTGATAGTTTGGATGGTTAATTTCTAGATGGTTAGGATTATTCATAGTGAATCATGTGTACCCTGATGGAATGTAGAGATTCAAGATCAGACTAGTGGTCAGATTTATTATGTCAATGGTTATTGTTAAATATCATTCATTGAATCATTCAATAAACCTGATATAGAAAAGTTAATAACTAAAAATACCTATGAACCATAAAAAGGATTAGGGAGTTTTTGTTCAAGTCGAGAGAACGTCATTAAACAAATTCTATTGGGTGGCACCACACCCATTTCCATTACATTGTATCAATGTTTTGTGTTTCAAAAATATGCATATACATTTATTAATGTTCCATTATTTTCTTTTTTTTGTAATGGAACATATTGGGGATTCTATGGTTTTAAATTTTTTTTGGGAGTGAGATTTATGAGATTTTGAGGTTGTAGTTTTATTTTGGTAAATCTTATAAATCAAAAAATTCCATACATTTCTAATATCCAATATGAGGGTTCTATGAGTGACATTTGGATTGAAGGATCACTTTATTTTCTCAGAAATGAACTTCATCACCGTACCACTATGTTACAATTTTTCCTAACTTGTTTTTAAATTTTATTTTTGTAAATGCTACCCTCTACATCTACCACGTCAAAAAAATTTATTTCATTAAACTCTATGTTTAGTGTAATTCTACATTGGAGGGATAATATAAAAAATGGTTTTTCGGTAAAAAAAATATTTATAATGAAAAATAATGTTAGTAAGTAAAAGGAGAAAATTATCTGACCTTGAATGTTATATTAAAAATTATGAACATTGAAAATTAATATAAAAAAATCATGCATTGATTCAAAATATAATGTAGGATTAATTATATAATGATAGGTTTTGGAATGTGAGGTTTTGTGAGGTGATTTTAACATTTTATATTTTCATCCAGTTAATAAAAAACAATGTACCTCCATTGGATTATAAGATATTAATTTTATTTCATGGGGTCCCTTAATTAATGGAATAGGCTCAGTCATAAATTTAATTTTCACATTATTTTTCAATAAAATACATTGAAAAAAATCAAAAAACAAATTCAATGATCATAAAATAGTGTTTTGATCAAATGTATGTATTTATGAAATTGTTGAACATGAATACATATTTTTTGTCGTATATTGAAGAATTTTATCCTGATTTTTGTTAATTTGAAGATTTGTTTATTGATATAACTCAAAATGATGCTGGAGTTTGTTTTCATCACTTTTTTACCAAAGGAATTTAATCATGGGTGTCATCAGCAATGTCTCATTATAGGAGTTGAGTCAATTGAATGAAAATTCAGTTACAATTGAAAAATTAAAAAAAAAATCATATTAATATTAAAATTTAGTTCCACCTAGTGATTCAATATATTTTTTTCGTTAATAAAAATGAATTCCCATATCTATTATGACACATAACACATCATCATGCTTAATTGAAATTGGTAGAAATTTTAAAATGAGCTAGAAAAATGGAATGGGATTGGGATTAGGGTGTTTTTATGAACATATATTTTGTTAAATTATTTTAATTGGTTTCATATTTCTCTTTTATGATGTATTTTGGTGATCATTTTATATTAAAATGTTGTTGTAAAATTAAAATAAAGTTTCATATTTTTTAGGCACTTTTTTCTCAATAATTAGAAAAATCAAGATGGGAGAGTGACTAGCCACTAGATTAAAATAATATTAACTATTAATATATCTATTATTCATGTGATTATTTATTCCAAAACCACAATTTTATTTAATTTTAAAAATTAAATAATATCTCAAATTATGGTTATAATTCCTTCTTTATAATGCACTGTTACATGGTACATTTTTAACAACATCCTAAAACAGAAAATCCTATTAAATTTTTTAGTATTTCATTTTCAGCACTCCCATGATGTTAGAATCAATATATAAATATGGATATGTGGATTAATAAATTGGGAATAATTCTAAAGTTTTTCTTTAACTATAGACATCCTGGGTTATGTGAAATGAACATCCACCAAATAAAATGATTGTAGTGGCTATGATCCAAGCCCAATGATGCCAAATTTTTAACTAGAGATATATTTAATCATGATAAACATTTACATAAATGTTTTTACAGGATTATTATAATTCTTGAATGGAGTTCTAGGAGTCCTAGGATGTTAATGAGATTCTAATCCAGATTCTAGGGACTAGAAAAATACCCTACCATTATGATCATATCTAAAATACCAAACAACAATTTAGGTTTAAATAAACATAATATTAGTCTACATCCATGGATTAGTTCTATTATTCTATTCCCCATCCATTTTTTCCATATAAAAGCTCATAGGTAGATATTTTTTGGAGGTATGAAGGTTGGATTCCATATCGTGTTGAGGGAGGAATAATCAATATTCCAAAAACATTCTACCACTATAGGCCTACCATAATTATGTGGAAAGACTTGTAATATTGGGTTATTTACCCAATACATTGAAAATAAATATATGAGGATGTTTTTTTGAATGTGTTTAATGAGTTATTTTATGTTTTCATTTTAATTTTTTGCTACAAAATTTGATGTTGTAATCACATTTTGTCAATTGAATGTTTCTCAATTACATTACCTTGTTAATAAATATTCCTATTAATCAAATTTAATTTTAATATAACTATCACACTGATTCCTTTTCAGTAATATATTAATTTATTCACCAAATAATAAGATAAATTATTTATAAAAGAATAGACTATTTCGTTTTTTATTATTTTTCACTTATTCAATTACTCCATAATGAGTTTACATGCTTCTTCTAATAAAATAATATCATATATCAATGGAAAACCATCTAATGTGTTTATCTTGTCGAGTATGGTGGGTATGTACTGTATGTTATTTTCCACTCTACTAATGTATAATAACTTTTTTTAGTAGAGAATATCATATGAAAATCTTAAATAATCGACATCGTTGCTGAATTTTTTGACTACACACATAAAGGGATAATAAAACATTTTTACCATGGATTTCTCATAAAAATCGTCCTTAAAATATATAGGTGATCATAATTAGATTTTTTATTAACCAAATAATTGATGATCCTATTTTATCTCCTTAAAAGAATCACTCTTGAGTCTATGAGGTTGAAATTGTTAATAAGGAATTTCATCTAATCCAGTAAATGTAACAACCTAGTAGAAATACATTTTCATAAAATGAATTCAAAAATTTCACTAAGTTTTAACTTAAAAAATCACAAATAAAACCCATATTTTCCTTTTGTTAGAGAAATCTGTCTATATAATGGATGTGTCTAAAGGATTTTTCATAGGTCTCTGAGTGTTAGACATCCCAATCCATAATACAAACAACCTCTTCACTCAAAAAACATGGGTAAAATTGGTTGAGACCAGTTGACTCTCTAATCTTCTTGTAAATTATTGTTTTATTTCAAGAAAAATTATTATTTTCTATATATTGGTGGTTATGATTTTCTATTGATAACCATAGGTTCCCATACCAGTATACTCATGATATAATAATATATGATTTTTATTAATATATCCCATGTTTATCTTTGTTGATCATCTCAGATCAACCCTTCTTGTGTTTAAATTATTCCCTTGTTTTTGTTGTATGGATTCAATTGAGATGATCCTAAAATCATATCTTCTGTAAGAAAAGATGTAAGATGTGGTGAATATTTTACTTAAATAGATTTTTCTTTATCTAGTTAACATTTACACTAAGATGTTATTATTCTAGGGTATGTTTCTTTGAGAGATATATTAAATGTTCATTAAAGAAATATAATATTTATGTATTTTATTCTTGGGTGTCAATAGTTGATATCCATAAATGGGTTATTTATTTTTTGATACAAGGATAGTAAAACAATATTTAAAACAATAGGTATATCATTATGTATATGATAACATCTTGATGCATTATCAATGAATTTTTTTTGTCCTTTTCCTAAAAAAGAATTTTAAGGATAATGCAATGTGGATGAAATCGTGTCCACTATTAACATAATAATTAAAAAACAAAAAGTAGTGGATAGAGTATTTACCTAGAAATCACTGATGTATGATGAGTGGGCCTATGACTATACACCTCGATGGACACACTCATGTGATATGTTTGGAAAATTTCACATTATCTTTTCAAAACATTTTTAAGGATACAAATAGATTATTAATATTGATAGACATGGTTAATACTAAGGATTCATATATTAAAATGATTGGATAATGACTTAGAATTCATGTGAATAATTTATTTTTGATTTTATATTTTCATAATATACTTATTATATCTACCTCTTTGTTTTTTGTTTTAGTCTGTTGTTGTATCTTTGAGGATTTGTATTAATATAAAATGTGATGAAAAATGGAATTATTACCCACCTTTTAAAAAATAAATGAGATTTGTAATATGAAACCAACTGATTATTCCTAATCATATTTCACATTATATGATTAAAAATATAATATTGGGTGAGTATCCTAACACAACTTATAATGGAAAAAAGGAGTTTCATATAATATAAGTTGATTAATACCATAGAGGGAAGTAAATTACGATTTCTCAGAGTCTTCTATGTGTTAAGAACTATTTAGGAAATTTTTTTTGGATGTTAAAATGTTATAGTTTGTGTTAAATTGAAAATAGAAAGTAATTTTTTAGAAAACATTTCTTCTAGAGGTAAATTAATATGACCATATGGTATCATTTCTAGT
This sequence comes from Viscum album, assembly GCA_963277665.1. Classification (NCBI taxonomy): domain Eukaryota; kingdom Viridiplantae; phylum Streptophyta; class Magnoliopsida; order Santalales; family Viscaceae; genus Viscum; species Viscum album. The sequence goes on from OY728132.1 coordinate 2,104,155,576, forward strand.
TCAATGAAATATATATGGGTAACTTGGGAATTATCCATGTTAATGTCTTCTTCCAAGGGTTATCACCGAGAATTAGGAAGGTATTATTATTTGCTAATTAATAATACATAATGATTGAAGTACTTAATTATTGGGATTATAGAATAACATTGTTAAAGTGTTTTAAAAATGATATTATGGTTCTACGAATCATACAACATCTATATATTTATTAATAATCATGTTATATTAATGATTTTCCAGAATATTCTTAATTGTATTAATAACCTAAAAATGTTCTTTAACGATAAAGTCATGTATTTGGACGCTGCGTGGTTAACAGATATATAACAATTAACGAGATCATGATGTTAATATAATAATTTTTAGTTGTTATAAAGAGGATATTGATATTGGTATGGTATATTGGATAGTATTTGTGACCATAATATTTTTCTATGATTTGATGAAAATATTATTTATATAGAATTTTATTTCTTTTATAAATATTTTGAATATATTGGAATATTTTTTTATAGTAAACATTTGGAAGAATCTAGAGTTTCATTTAGGTATTATAGTGGTTTGTTATTTTTAGAAAAGTAATTTTCTTGTTTTCATAGAATAAATAATCATGTAATTAATGTTTCTAGTAAGTGAAAATATTGAATGTGTTGTGTTTTTTGGATAAATTTTAAATATTATATTAGAAAAATATGTTATCAAACCATTCATATTATTTGGATTTTGATTTTGATAGTCATATTTTAGAGGATTTTTAAGGTTACGAATTTATGGATGCTTTTAATTTAACATTTTATTATTAATATTGAGGTCTTATAGAGTAACCTATTATTTTACAATATAAATATTTTTCTATATTTTATATTTTTTATGAAATTTTTTGATTTTGGTATATTTTTAGAGATATATGGAATGATTTATAATATAATAAATGATAGTTTTAGTTCATCACGCCTAAATGATTCATATTAAATATTGATTTTATATAGTTAAAGATATAATAAAAGTGTACATTTATTGATTTTTATTAATAGATGAAATAATTCATATGATATGGAAATTAATAACATTTTTTTTCATGTTATCAATAATGATGGTAATTTAATCCCTCAACTCATGAAATGGATATCAAAATAGAAATTTCTTATTTTCTCATTATTTATATTTGATTAAAGGTATTCTTTATCACATGTGGATATATGGTATTGTGGTCACTAACTCTCTCATGTTATGGTTATCTATTATTATGTGTTATTGTTTGTTTGTTCTTTTTAACATAAATGTATGTATTTTCACTTCCACTATTATTATCCTTATATAATAACCCAATTATTTGGTATTTGTTATGACTATTATGTTACCCTCTCTCACTTTTCAATGCTTTTATTATTATCTCATTCTATGATCTTAGTTTTAATGAAAATTATTTTCATATATTGAACCTTTTATTATTAATATAAAAAATTTTGGTTTTAATTTTTTGAGGAAGGCAATTTAAACACTTATAAATTATGTTTATAAACGTATTATTCTTGATACCCTACATTACAAACAACACTGATCATTATGTAAACTGAGATATTCTATACAATTTTATAATTGAATTTTGATCATTATAACTTATCCATTAAATTAATTTTATTAATAAAATTAAAAATGTTAGGTAAAATCTCAAAATACTTTTATATAATTAAATTTTATTGACTAATTCATAATAAATAAGTACCCTATCATTATTAATTATATTTTATTATTGAAAAATACTTTTTCTTATGAAAATGTTTTTATTTCATTTAGTGCATAGAAATTATAAGTAATATATTCCATATTAAAAATTATATTTTAGGCAATTAATATCATTTATAAAATTATAATATAAACATAATAACACCCCTGGATTCAACAGTATGTTTCCCAATAAATGATTTAATAGCTTGCATTATATACAACATCGAGATTCTAACACTCCGTGACCAATCAAACTAACCGTTATGAATAGTAATACCCACTTTTTGAAAAATTATAAATTTTTTTCAAAACATGAATGATTTTTGAATTTGGAATATTGAAATTATATTTGGGAGAATTTTTGGTACAATTCTAAATTTTATTAATTTTTGATGTATAGTGAAAAATAACAAATTTTAATTATATACAATAGTTTTATGGGAAATAATTTATGATGTTAAATTATATATTTGTGTGGTTTTAAAGTATAATTACATTATATTTTTACCATTTAATATAATTTAGTTATTTTTATGTAATATCACATTTAAACTGGACATAAACAAGTGTGAATCTTATGATAGTTATAATTTCGTAAAAAGAGTATTTTTGTTTTGAAAATGGAAATTAATTTTAAATTAATATCTTCCACTTCTTTGTTTTGAATATGGAAAAATGGATTGAATATCTAAAACCAGGAGGTCTAAATTGTGTAAATAAGTAAATTTAATGTTTCTACATTATGAATAATTACATTGATAAATATTTTACATACCATGGTTAAAGGGTAAATCCGGTATATAAGGGTTAAAATTAATATTATAATAATATTAAATTTCCCTAATGTGAGTCTAATTCCTAATGGTTGATACATGTCTGACCATGGGAATCCTTTGGTCGATTTTGGGACACCATGGAGCCACTTGAGAGTGATGATGACACATTATATTAATTAATTTAAAGTACAGACAAAAATGATATAAACATATATGTTTTAGTTAAAAAAAATTTACACAAGGTTATATACATTATCCTCTTTACTATAAATACGTATTAAAAAGATAAATATATTTTCTACATTATTTTATTTATAATTTTTAGAAATTATATAACTAAATTAATTTATGACACAATGATGATACAATAATTACCTTATTAAGGAAAGAATGCAATAAATGATATTATAAATATTAAAATATTTAAAATTTTGATGTTTTTATGCCATCATAGAATTTTATAGGTGAATATGAAATTTTAGGGTTTATTTAATGTATTTGGTTTGATATAATCATGTTGTGATGACTTTCACAAAAACCAAACACTAAACAGTGTCAAAAGTGACATAAATGATTTTTTAATTCAAATTTTATATTATTAAATTATATAATAGTCCTAACTATCTACGTTACTACAATATATCTTATATAATAATAGGTATATAAATAATTAACCACTTGGGGTTCTCTTGGAAGATTATTGTTTGTTTATTAATCATATAATATAAAAATACAAAGACACTTGGTAAATGTCTCTCAATTTAACAAAGAGTTTAATATAAAAGATAATGTTAATATGGTGACCTGAACTAGACTAAAACCTATTGGTTGAGATGTTTTCAACCCGTAACCATCTCATCCACAAATGGAATGATTTTGGATCAATTTTAAACCAAATATTATTTTATTATAAAATATTATTTCAAGCATTTCATATTGTGACCCTCACCTCTCTTATAAAAGGGAACTTCCCCTCCTCTTAATTTCACACCACCAAAGCCATTTGGTTCATCCAAACCCTGCCCAAATATCCCCTTAAATATACTCACATTAACCAAGATTCCATACATTGATCAGAGAACCAACCTATGGTGCTGTTTTGTTCAACTCAAAAGGAAACACCCGAAGAGGAGGTAATAATTTCACCACACTCTTTCAAGATCTTTTCTTCTTCAACATCCTCTTTCATTGTTGTTTCTATAACAAAAAAGTAACTCTAGTACCATATATATATATTAATGTTATTATAAATATGGTAAAACCATATTCGTTATTTTATCAATCATATAAATGAAAAAATAACCTTACGTGCGTACGTATGACTTACCATTTCTAGGTTATGGTGTTGTTTGTTATTCAAAAACTGCTTTATTTAGATGGGTATAATAATTAGTATAACTGATGTCAATAATAAATATAACATTTCAATGATTATTTATATATGATATATCATTAAATTACATATAATTTTCATCATCAATATAATTACATTGTTGCTCGTGAGTACGTAGGGATTATCATCTCCACAAATGTGATAAGATTCATTCTCCATCATAATCATTCCAGAATAATTTTTATATTATTATTAAAAATAATTTTTAGGAACATCATATAATTCTGTATATCAATAAAACACATCATATCCATAACAAACATGGCTGACGTAACCAATCTTATTATGAAAAATGAATCAGTTAACACCCGAAACGATAAAACTACAAAAATATTATTAATAATTAAATATTATAAGAACATATATGATATCATATTTATGTATATGATTCATGTATAATTTAATAATTTTTTTACCTATTATAAATAATGTTAATATACCAACAACTAATGAAATGTAAAAGGTAAGAGTTAATTCTATAATCTCTTTACCTATCTGAGGTTGTTAATACATAAGCATCAACTAGGGAATATTTATCATCTAGATGAGTCTTTTCTTAGAAATTTAATTTAATTTTTTTTAATATTTACTAGACTATGGGTTAATGTAATTTATTCCCTTATTTTAACACAAATTTTTTGAATGAAATCATTCTATAATTTTCCAAACAAGGTACTTTATGACGTTCTCGACAAATATAATGTTGGAATGTTTTTTTAACTTATACAGAAGGTGCATATATTTTTCGCTGTAAAAACATCATCGAAGCCACCCATAGAATCTTATTAGAATATTTTCACAATAAATGTTTTATTTTATAATTATATTACTTTTAAATGATTTCAAAATAGGAATAGATATTTCTCTACAAAAACATTTGATTTCATCTATGTCATCATCCTTTGTTGGATTTTACGCTTATTTGAAGTTGATTTATTATGTTAAAAATCAACCATATTATATTGAATGTTTTGTGACACGATGACTATGGATGTGTTATTTTTACACCATTAATGGTTTATGGATACTGTATTGAAATGACCTATGCTAATTTTAATACAACTGTTTATGTTATGTTTAATACTTTTCATATGATGAATGCACGTGACTTAATAAGTGAGGGGTGGAGCCCGCTATAGATCTTCAATACATCGGTAGGTCTAAATAGAAAAACCAGTGTCTTGGCCCAAGTCATTGAAAATATTTTATTTGTACTCATGGCACAAGGCCTTTACTATGTGGTTATGAAGTATAGAATAATGCATTCCATAATTAGGAAATTTGATATGGATATTGCATGTGATTATTCGACTAGAAGAATATCCCTATGAATAAGTAAATAGAATTATAAAATTTATATTGGCCATATTATGCCGAAGTTTATGTTTAGATGTCTTATTTTTTCATCATATACATTACAATAAAGTTTTATGCTTATTTATGATAGTTTCCGCTATATTGTTTTCCTTACTGGACATCCGAGCTCACCCCTTTCAATGTTTTATTTTTCACAGGATCTGAAGATGTATTTTATGGTGTACCTACAATGATATGCTAAGGGATACAAGTGTGTTCATTGGAGAAAAAATGTTGTTGTTGTTTTTATCTCATGATGTAATCTAAAACTTTTTTTGTATCTAGTACTTCCAAGGATACTAAACCAATCTATCTTTCGGGACATGATTTATTATATCATGCCAATGTTATGTAATAATGCACCGACTCTGGGTAACAAGTATATGTGAATTATAGTTGGTAACAGAGGGTTTTTATTATAAACATTGGACACTAGATTTACAAAAACACTAATTAGAGAATGTTAAGTTGTGATAGACTAGGAGGATTAATATGTAAGAACATCCTAGAATTTTGGTAATGTATAAATTTTTGTCTATTTTCCATGAAATACATCACTGTCTGGATACGATCAGGTAGAGGAGGCTCTTCCAAAGATGTACCTAGTAGTGAAAACTCCAACAATGAGTTTTGGGATAGAGTCGTGGTATCCTAGTACACGACAACAGTCCTTGCTGCACTCTGGGTTACGATATTCCCAAGGAATATGCTTTGGATAATTCACATTTTCATCATAAACCATTATGTATGATTTATTAGTATATACCTCATCAAAGAAAACCTTTTTTTAATGTTTATGAATTATATACATAAATAGTTCAATTTATGATAAGTATTTTACAAGTTTGGAATTATATTTTTTGATTCATAAACAAATATAGTGTCTGCCATTGTTTAGAAATGGATCCTTGTGGAAGGAATGGAATCCATATCGACGCACATAATCCATTTAGGGATTTTCCTTTTACTAAGATAATTATACTGGAGCTGGTGATATAACCGGTGCTGATCATCTTATCACCATACGAGGACAACTCACTTAGGATTTGAATAATAACCTTACACACAGGGAGCACCCAGATCCACATCGTGGAGGATCAATGTTTGGTCGCTTCATGAGGAAAAAACCACCAAAATTCAATGTGATTACAAATACATTAGTATATGTGTAAATGATAAGTTCATTAGAGAAAATATTTAATGCATTGGGGAGTAATGAAAGGGAAAAGGTTTTCATGGAATTTTAATGCTTCACGGGAGATACAGATCAATGGTGGTCATTAATCCAAAACATAAAGGGTTGTGAAGACATATTAAATATGGAATAAAGAGGTTTTAAAGATATTTTCTTATAAAAATACTTTCTCATGACCATCAAGCGAATATGGAAAGACAATTTCTGAGTCTGATGCAAAAGGAGGATGAGAATGCCGCAATGTTTGAGGATAACATAGCATGGATAGAAATGCACGAAACAAATAATATACATAACCCAAGAAATAAGATTGATCGATTTTTTGATAGGGTAAAAACCATTTATCTATCAAGATTTAGTCTGTAAATCCTTTTCATCGTAGGAAGATATTGTCTCATGCATTATCGGGATAGAAAATAACTTCTCTAAGTCTTGTGACTTCAAGGAAAAGTAAGAGAAGAAGAGATCAATTGATCATTCTGGAAATGGAAATATGGGGAAAAGGGAAAAGATGATTATCCACCCTACAGTATATGTTGGAATAAAAACCACGATACTTTCATAAAGGGAATAGAAGTCTGTTATATGTGTGATTAAAAAGGAAACCATGCTCATGGTTGCAAGGGAAATAAAGAGGATATCAGTGTTGAGTGCTACAATTTTATAGAAAAGGGAAATTAAGAAAATGATTTCCCTATGTTCTAACAGAACTTACCTCATAAAAGGCCAAGGGAACAAGGTCAAGATTATCCAATCACAACTACTGATGTTGATGCCCCAAAAGATGTGGTGGCATGTAATTTAATGGTTTCCTCATTTTTAGAAAATTATTTATTTGATCATACATCATCGATTTGTTTCATATCTTCCCAGTTTTCTATGAAAATGTTTTATTTTCAATTTGACATGACAAGGGAATTGTCAGTCAAAAAACCTAAGGGTCATATCATTGTAATAATGTTTTGTGAATAAGTTACCATTAGGGAATATAAATTATATTTATCTGATGATATCATTTTCATACCCATGATTTAATTTGATATATTCTTCCAAATTGATTGGATATCAGACCATGATGTGAAAAATTATTGTAAGAAGAAGGAGGGTACAATTTTTGATGATGATAAAGAGTACCTTATCATTAGGGATGAAATGTCCCCACCTCATTCTTATATATATCCACCCCCAGTAGCTATACTAAATTCAATTATTGGGGAAAAATAGAATGAAATAATTATGGGTGAGGAAAATAATTATCGAATAGATGATGCATTTATAGTGAAAGAATATCATGATGTGATTCAATAGGATTTTCCTGGACATCCTCCTGAATGAGAAATTGATTTTTCCATTGATTTAATTACACTTTCAAGGCCCATATCGAAGAACCCTTATAGAATGTCCACTGTGGAATTAGTGGAACTAAAGAGTCAACTTGATGAATTATGTAATAAAAGATTTATTCACCCCAGTGTTTCACCATGGGGATCCCCTATCCTTTTTGACTAGAAGAAAGACAGATCTATGAGGATGTGCATTGATTACAGGGATATCAATGCTATAAAAATAACGAACAAGTTTCCCTTACCTCGCATTGATTATTTATTTGACCAAATTCATGGAGTCAAATATTTTTCAAAGATTTACCTTCAATCTAGATGTAATTATTTGTGTGTGAAGAAGGATGACATTCTGAAAACAACATTTCTAACAAGGTATGGGCATTAAGAGTTTAACGTAATGCCTTTTGGATTGACTAATGCACTCTCTGACATCATGTATTTAATGAATAATGTTTAAATAAATATAATGATGAATTTGTTTTTGTAATTATTTGAGATATATTGGTATACTCAAAAAGCTAAAAAGATCATGAAAATCACTTGTGCACTATTTTGAAAATCCTCAGAATAAATGAATTATATGATATATTTAGAAAATGTAAATTCTGGCATCAAGTGATTTCTTTACTTGGACAAATTTTATCTAAATATGGAATCACTATTAATCCTTCAATGACCAAGGCAATCCAAGAATGGTCATCCCTGACGAGTATAACTGAGGTATGCAATTTTATTGGTTTAGAAGGTTATTATTTTCATTTCGTCTAAGATTTTTACTCGGTTGGTTAACGTATTAACCAAACTCACACGTAAAGGTGTCAAATTTTTATGGACATAATAGTGGGGATATTTTTTTGAATAATTGAATATAATATTAGTCTACGCTTCTATCTTGACTCTACCATCAGGGAACTATGGGTTTGCTATTTATAGTGATGCTTCAATGAATGGACTTGGTTGTGTCCTTATGTAGAATGATAGAGTTATTTCATATGCATCATGACAATAGAATATTCATAATCAAAACAATCCCACTAATGATATTGAGTTACCAGTTATAATAATTTATTTAAAGATATGGAGACACTATCTCTATGGTGAAAAAATGTGAGATTTATACTGATCACAAGAGTTTGAAGTATATTTTCTCAAAAAAATAACTCAACATGAAGCAAAGGAGATTTATTGAAATACTCAAGGGTTATGATTTCACAATATGCTACCACTTGGGGATGGAAAATAAGGTTGCAGCTGCTTTCAGAAGAAAGGATAATGGAGTTTTGAAGAAGATGATAATCTAAAGGGATCAGATTTTTATGGATCTAGTAAATATGGATATGAGAATGATAATGGGAGGTGAAACATCAATACGTTTTCAAATGGTTTCAAAAATATTTATAATATACAGGGAATAATGTTCTTAGACTAATGGGGTTGAGTTTCAATAGAAGATTAAATCTGTAATTTTTGGAAGATTGAGTGACTTCGTATATGAAGATGTAATTTTGAAATTTGGGAAAAGACATTGTTTTCCTAATATACCTAATCTAATATGTGAATTGTTGGATGATTCTCATAGCTCTAATTTCTCTATACTCCCTACGAGCACCAAGATGTATGGAGATTTGAAGGAAAATATTTGGTGGGACAACATGAAGAGGAATATTTCTGATTCTGTGACATGTGTATTGTTTTTCAACTAGTGAAAGAGGGAAGGCAACAGCCTAGAAGAGTCATGAAATATTTTCCCACACCTGAGTGGAAATGAGATAATATTATGATGGAGTTTTTCATGAGGATATCATAGAAGCATAGAGGGAATAATGCAATATGGGTCATTGTTGGTAGTCTTACCAAGTCAACACATCTTCATTAAATAAGAGAAGATTTCTCCCTTGAACGTCTAGATAAACTATACATTAATGAAGATGTAAGAATCCATGGTGTACCTTTATCGAATGTTTTTTTATCATGATCCATGTTTTACCTCAAGATTCTTGAAAAGTCTATAGAAGGCACTGGATAATGTACTTCATTTGAGAACTACCTAACACCCTCAAACTGATGGGTAATCAGGATGGAATATTCAAACCTTAAAATACATGTTGATATCTTACTCACTTGACTTTCTAGTTATATGGGATCAATATTTACATATGGTTGAATTATTTATAAAAATATCATCCCTTAAAATATTTTTATGGCACCATATGATGCGTTATATGGAAAGAGATATCTCAATCCAACTTGTTGGGATGATGTTAGTGAAAGAAAACTCATAGGCCCAGAACATGTAGAGGAAACAATGGTATAATTGAAGATTATCCAAACCCACATCAAATAAGCTCAAAGTAGGAAAAAGAGAAATGCCGATAACCGAAGGAAGGATTTTGAATTTCAAATAAGAGATCAGGTTTTCTTGAAGGCATCTCTATAGATAGGTGTTATACAATTTGGTAAGAGGGGTAAATTGAGTATCAGGTACATCAAACCTCTTGAAATTTTAGAATGAATTGGAGTTGTATCTTATCTATTGGAAATGCATCCAAACCTCTCCAAATTTCATGATGTGACTGACCCAAATCTTGAACTCACCTATGCATAAATTGAATTAGAAATAGATCTATATTATTGTGAAAATATGGCCATGATTCATTATACTAGAGAACAAGTTTTTAGAAACTGGACAACTTGTTTGGTAAAATTTTTATGGAGAAACAATATGATGGAAGAGGCAACGTGGGAACCTGAGGAACTTATGATATCAATTCACACAAATCTTTTAGTGTGGTAGTATTCTAGTAATTTCAAGGACTAAATTATTTGAAAGAGGGAAGAATGTAAAGTCCAATATTCCATGGTATGTTTCCCTTTAAATAAAGAAATATATTGCATTATATGCAATGTCAAGATTCTAACACACTTCAACCAATCAAACCGGCCGTGATGAGTAGTAATAACCACTTTTAAATTATTATAAATTTTATTTTTCAAAATTGAAATCATTTTTGAATTTAGAATATCGAAATTAGATTAGGGTGAATTTTTGGTATTTTTCTGGAAATCTCTATTTTTGATGAATAGTGAAAAAACTAAATTTTATTTAAAAACATTTTTTTTAATTGAAATAATTTATATAGTTAAATTATACATTTGAGTGGTTTTAAAGCTTTATTAGATTATATTTTTATAATTTAATATAATTTAGGTCATTGTATGTAACATCTCATTTAAAATTGACTTTAAAATTTGTCAGGTGTTAAATAGTTAATATTTTTTAAAAACACGCTTTTTGTTTTGACAACGAAAATTAATTTTAAATTAATTTCTGCCACTTCTATATTTCGAATTTTGAAAAATTGTTTCCTTATTTGAAATTAAGGTTTCCAAATTTTTTTAATGGGTATCATTTATTTTTATACATTATGAATAATTACTTCAATAATTATTTTATTTACCATGGTCAAAGGGTAAATCTGGTAAATAGGGTAAAAAATAATATTATAATAATTTTAAATAACCCTAAAATGTTTCCTATTACTATTGGTTGATATATTTTAGATCATGGACATCATTGGGTCAATTTTGGAACACCATAGAGACACTTGAGAGTGATAATGACACTATAATAATTAATTTAATGCAAAGGCAAAAATGTCATAAACATAAATCTTTAAATAAAATTTTTTTAAATGGATTGATATGAGTTATAATTTCAACTATAAATACTCATTAGGAAGATGATAATATTTCCAACATAATGTAATTTTATTTAAATTTTTTCAAAATTATATAATTGAATTTATTGGTGAAACAATGATGATGCAGTAATTACCGTATTAATGAAGGAATCAAATAAATGGTGTTAAAATATTAAAATAAACATAATTTCAATCATTTTATTAAATGAAATAAATTTTTAGGTGAATATGACGTGATATTGTAGATTTAATGTAATTTTATTGAAGTAATCAAGTCGTTATTACTTTCACAATAACTAAATACTAAATAGTCTCAAAATTGACATAAATGAGTTTTTAAAACAAATATTAAATTATTAAATTACATAATAGTCATAAAAATATATGGTTTAGCCAAAGAACGTATATAATGATAAGAATATCAATTAAAATTTACAAGGGGTTCTCTTGTAGTTTAGAGTATGTTTATTAACTATAGAATATAAAAATATAAAGCGACATGGTAAATGTAAAACTATTTAACTAAGAGATAAATCTAAAATATAAGGTTAATAAGGGGACCTAAACCTATATATAACCTTTGGTTGATTTATGTTTTACCCCACCACACATTATTCAGTATACAAATCATTTTGGATACATTATAAATCAATAATGATTTTATTATAAAATAATATTTCAATCCTTTCCAAAAGTGACTCTCACATTTCTTATGAAAGGGAACATCCCCTTATCTTAATTTTAGACCTCCAAATCCATTTGTCTTGGCCAAAACCTGCACAAATATTCTATAAAAATTCCTCACCAAAACCTATAGGCCTTATTGTGATCGTAAATCCAATTTAAGGAACCTTTTTGATCAACTCAAAAGGAAACCTGTGAAGAAGAGGTAATAATTTCACCACCTTTTTCATGTTCATTTCTTCTTCCACTTCTTTTTTCTTTATTGTTTACATACCAAAAAAATAATTCCAGGAGATTCTAAATACTATAATGTTATTATAAATATGGTACATCCATATTTGTTATTCTATCTATCCTATAAATGAAAATTTCACCATATGTGCGTACGTACAGCTTACCGTCTCCACATCAGTGTGTAGTTGGTTATTTAAAACAACATTATTTGAATGAGTATAATAATGAGTATATGTAATGGAATTAATAAATATAAAATTTAAATGATTCTTTATATATGATATACCATCTAATTACATATGATTTCACCATCAATATAATGATATTGTCGCTCGTGGGTATGTACAGATTACGGTCTCCATGAACGCGATGATAATCATTCTCCGTTGTAATCATTCAAGAATAATTTTCATTTTATGATTTAAAATAATGTTTATTAACAAAATATCATTATTTATATGAATCAAATAAATCATATCCAAAACAAAACCGGCTAACGTAACCAATCATATAAAGGAAAACAAATCAGTTAACACCTGAAATGATGATGCTACTAAAATATTATTAACAAAGAAATGTTATAAGTTCATATATGATATCATATTTATGTTTATGAATCTTGAATAATTTAATATCAATGTATTAACTATTTTACATGAGGTTAGCATACCATATACTACAAAAAAGTACATGGTAAGGGTTAGTTCTTTAATCTCATTACTTATTCGAGTTTGTAAATATGCAACTATCTACTGGGACCTCTTTATCATCCACATCCATAATTTATTAAAAATTTAATTCAAAACATTTTTACTATTTCCTCTACTATGGTTTAAAGTAATTTATACCCTTATTGGAAGAAATTTTTTTTAATGAAATCTTTTTGACGTTTTTGAAAAAAGGAAATTTATGACATTCTTGAAAAAATTAATGTAATAATGTCTTATTTTACTTATATGTTGGGTGTCACTATTTTCTACCCTTATAACATCATCGAAGCATCCAATTAAAGATTATAATAATAATTTCAAAATAACTATTTTCTTTAAAAAATACATGACTTTTAAATGATTAAAAAATATAGAAAGATATTTCTCTATAAAAAGTTTTGATTTCACCTATGTCAACATCCTTTGATAGATTTTAAGATTGTTTGAATTTTATTTAAAATGATACAAATCTTTCATATTTTATTGAATTTTTTGTGATATGTTGACTGTGGCTGTGTTATTTTTACACCATTAATGGTTTATATATAATGGATTTCAATTTTGTATGCTAGTTTTAATACAAATGTTTATGTTGTGTTTAAACATTTTCCTATGAGGAATTGCATTAGACTTTTTAAGTGATGAGTGAATCCTGATATAGATCCTCAATGAATCAGTGGGTCTAATGAGGCAATGTATTGTCTTGGCACAAGTCATTTACAAAATATTATTTTTAGTCTTGCACACGACCTTGACTTTGTGGTTATGAAGTCTGACATTATGCATTCCATCATTAGAAATTGGCTACTGACATTTCCTATGATTATTCGACTAGTAGAATATACATGTGAATACATAAATGGAATTATTTGATATATATTGGCCATATTATCGAGTCTTTTATGTTTAAAAGCCATATGTTTTAGTCTTATATATTTCCTTAAATGATTATGCTTATTTATGAATGTTTCTGGTATATAATTATCCTTGTAGATCATCTGATGTCACCTTTTTCTATGTTTTATGTTTCCCTGAATGTGAATAAGTATTTTATGGTTAACCTATAGGGATAGTCTAAGGGATATTAGTGTGTTCCAAGAGAAAAAATGTTGTTGTTGTTTTTATCTCTTGATGTATTGTAAAAAATATTTATGTATATAGTACATCCTAGGCTACAAAACTATTCTGTCTTTCGAGGCATGATTCCTTATATCATGCCAATGTTATATAATAATGCACCAACTCTGGGTAATGAGGGTCAGGGGGATAAAAATATTATTTAAGGTACGTGTTTTATTAAAAAAGTTATTTTTAAATTTATATCATAAAATAGATATTTTTTAATCATTCCTTTCTTTTCATTAAATAAATGTTACTAATGAACAATTTTAAAATTCAATTGATCATAATGTAAACTAAATATATATTAAATATATTTAATTTAATTAATTTTATATTAATAAAAAAATTTCATTATTTTTATATTAATTCATGTTATCCTTAAAACACATTTTTATATAAACTATTTTTCATTTGGTTTTATGCATTTAAAAAAAATTGAATCTTCTAGAAATTAAATATTAAGAAATGTTTTACAAAATTCAAATAAAGAGGTTCAATTTTTTTTTTAAAAAAATATATTATTTGTGGTCATTATAAATGTTAACCATGATATTGTGTTTTCACCTCAATAGGGGTATAATAGTTATAAAAGTATCAAACTATATGTAACGACCTATAATCAAAAAAACATTCATTTATTTTAATTTTTAGATTCAATTTCATCATTTATCTATTGTTGGATTTTTCAAAAATTTATTTCCACATTACATTTTTAGAAAACTAACTATTTTTTTATGGAAATAATAAATAATAATATCACTTTCTATTATAAGAAAAATATTATTTTAATATAAGATAGAAAGTTGTTATGTTTAGTTTTAATGGTTTATTAGAAATTTGAGAGATTTTTTCATGTTGTAAAATTATTATAAGGATTTATTGATGATATAATTACCTTAAACTGTTAAGTTACATGAACATAGTAATTTTTAACGTAATAGAAAAATTAAATTAAAGATTTGAATAACATTAATGTTATTAAAATTTCGATAAATTACTATGTTCTATGAATTTTGTAGGTAATTATTTTAAATTAGTAATGTTTTAAATGATTATATTAAAATTAACTTTCTATATTTTTTTTTAATGTCAAAATATGTGATTATTCTATAAAATAACTTTAATAGTATTTTATGTTAAACAATATTTTTTTGAATGATATAAAATTAATAAAAATATATCTTTTAACAATTTCATGTTATATACTTATTAATATCATCCATTTCTCGCATATTTCTCAATTTTATATTTATAGTATCTTAATTGAGTCTTAATGTGTAAGAACTTTTATTTAAAGGTAATGAATAAAATCGTAAGTGTGGTATTAAAATTAAGAGATAAGAGTTAAAAAATCCACAAAACATGTTACAATTTTGTTGGATATGAGTCTTTTAATTCATTAACATAATAGATTTGATGTATCTCAACATGGAAGCATTTTATCGAGAACAATTATTTACTATATTTAAATATTTATGTAATTAAATCATTTTTCCTTTTTTATTATAAATGAAAACCACCCATCCACTCATTATCACAACACCTTGTTCCACATAGCATAAAAACCCATGATAAAAAACATTCCAATATCAAAATTCATATTACAGTGGTTGTTTCTCTTAATACAACCTTTTATATGGACATTAAGAATGAATCCACCAAATGTTCTTCATGAATGGGGAATTTTTCACATGTTTGAGGAAAAATACTACTTAATGTTATGCTTTCTTGTCTCACATTTATTTCTATGAGACATATTACACATTCAAAAGTTGTTTATATTGAGTGGTGTATATTATTTTTTTTAATTTGTTTATAATACTTATCATGAATATTATATAAATTTACAAAATATATCTAAGGGTCTCTTTTTCATGTGGTTTTGATTGAGAGATTATGACGGTGCTAACATTTTTTTTATAATCTCATTACTTTTTAGGATTATCTATAATATTTTTTAATTATATGAATTATTATAGATATTATAATATAAACACAATATATTTTTCTAAAACAAAATTATTATTATTATTTTCATGTATTATTTCCATTTTTCATTTATTGTTACTTAAAATTCTTCTGAAAATTATATTGACAAAAAGATGATTATATTTCCTCTTTGGCCATAAATTTTTTTCTTCCATGTCGATACTCATTAAAATTTTATTATTAATTTTCTTAATAATATATAATATTTATATAGAAAAATCTCATAACCTTTGTATTTTTCCAATGATTTGTGAAGTAGTTATTCTAAAAAAATTACATATAAGAAATTTTTTTACTTTTTTTGAATGCATAAAACTAATTCATCTTATTAACAAAGAAACATGGAAATATTTTATAGTCATAATGAACATTATATTATGTGATTTTTACTTTAAAATATTCGAAGATTTTTTTTAAAAAATAAAAGTATTTTTTCAATGCTTTCATATTTTTCAGATAAAATTTTTCGTTGGGAAATGATATTTGATAACATTTTTTAGAAAATATTAAAGTGATATTTTTTATTATTTTTCATATATTTCAACATCCATTGATTTTTATTACTCTCCACTAGGGATAAGATCTATTTACACTATCCATGTCATTTCTCTATATATCTTCTGTCTATAAGATTGATAAATGTCTGTGAAACCAATTTATTTTCCATGGGGAATATTGTGATTATATAGTGAATATTTTATTATTTTTGGAACACATAGGTATGGATTTCCATATGTTTCTGGTGTAATAATTATAGTCCTCAATGTAATATTTATATTATTATACCTTATTATATATCAATGAGAATGTTTTTTTGTTTCTGTTCTGTTATTAGAAATATGTCTTAATGACCAATACACAATGATATGGGTAAAAAGTGGCCATTTTTGATCCACTTTGATATGGGAAATTGGTGGTGATGCCCAATATACTATAATATTGAAAACATATGTGGATTCCTAATCCTCTATGATATGACATGAATAATTTGACTCTATTTCCACTATTATATAATGGTATCAACAGTTAACTATGATATATGCTATGTTTTCGATTCCTATAAATGATTCAAATTCTTAAAACATATTAGTAACCCTATTATTTTAACAAATGGACCATGATATATTTTTGATGATTTTTTAATCTGGTTACACACTCATGGTTTATTCCATAACTCAGGATTACGATAATATAATTATTTGCTATTGTTTTTTATTTATAATAACATTTTTCATTCAATTATTCCAATGATATTATTACAAATGAGGATTAATTAATAACTCCCATGTTCCCCTTACAATGATTATTAAGTGACAACATATTATGTTTTATTTTTACTATTTTTTATTGAATAGGGTACTAATTATGATGATTCTATTAGGTTACCTTATAGAAATAATGATGTTAGTGATGACAAGGATTGTACTAAAACAATAATTTTATTTATGTTATTTTCAAATAAAATAAACCATTATAGTTCATGGACTTGTTTATTTATGTGATATATTGAATATATATATATACATGTGTGTTTTTTTATTATGTCACCTTAGTTGGAATCATAGGATGGTTTATATTACATTGGACATTATAATTAGAATTTTTTTGGAAGCCATGATAATAAATATGAATAGGGCAATATCATATATCATTTTTAACTTAATTATTTTGTGGTTTTCAAAGTATATAAAAAACATTTTAGATACTAGAATTTGTATGAAGTTGATTTGTTGATAATCATATTTTAAACAACAAAAAAAGGATGGATTAAGTTTTAACATGAAAATCACTAATGCTTGATTAGTGTTCTTAAGTCTAGTCATGTAGCAGGACACTCTCCAGGGATATGCATGGGTTAATTCAAATTTTTTTCTAAACCACTATGAGGGATCTGAATTGAAAATAACAGGGGATGATATTGAATAAACATATGGTGTCATAGTTTGAAATAGACGTTTTTTTATTTAGAGAACCAAAAAAATTATTTTTCATGATTATTTGATTTCTCACTATGATTATTATATATCACACTATGATTTTTAGTATTAATAATTAATTGAACTAAGATAGTTTGTGTTACTGTTGAATTTGATTCATAATCATAATATTTTTATAATGGGAAATAATATGAATAAATGTGATGAAATTAAAAATTTGGTGATTGTGATTAGTCTTCTATTTCACTATATGATTAAAAACATTTACTTGGGTGAGTTTCCAAACACATATAAAAAGATAAAATGGAGTATCATTTTTTTTACCTTGATGATGACCATGGTGGGAAGATGATTCAGCTTCATGCATGTCATGCATGAGGAATAATTACCCATATAAATATCTCAAAGGAAATTTAATATGCCTTATGTCTGGTGATATGGTCATATAGTAATAAATTAATGAGAAAAAATATTCATTTCTATGGAGGGTAAATAATTTCAACATAAGGATATAGTTATATTGTAATATCATACTATTGAGGAAGAATAGAATTATTTGAGTCAATTTACTAACCTAAAAGTTCATTAACAGTGATATTATCGTTATATGAATCATGGAAAAAAGAATTAATATGTAGTTGTTTTACATTAAGTATTTTTGAGTATATGTTGAATGTTATTGATAAACCTGAGAATATATTTAGTGGTAAAATGATATATCTGAAAAAACATGATTGGGCGATAGATAACCATCAATATGTGCCTAAATTTAAATTAAAATGGTTATTTCGGTTGAAGAGATGATTGCTAATGATTAAGTAAATTGGAGAACATTTTTGAGATTAAATTGATTTTTTATTTGATGAGAATGTGATATATGTATAATGTTGTTTAATTTTTAGAGTTATGGGATATATTGTATAGTTTGTGTAGATATAAATTTTTAAATGATTTATCTTTTCATTAATATTTTATGGTTATTCAATTTTTTTTTGGAATGAATAACCTTGTTTTAAGAGAATATATGATCATGGTACTCATTTTTCTAGTTTTTGAAATTATAAGTTACATTATTTTGTTCAAGGATAAATATTAAGGGTGATCGTAAAAAATAAATGATCAATCCTTTATTTTTTGGGGGTTTCAGTCACATTTTACAAATATTGGAGGATTTTACGGTTTAATGTTTATGGGGTTTATACGTTGAATTGTTGTTGTCACAATTGATGTCTTAGACATTAATATATAATTTTATCTTTTAATGTTTTATCACTATTTCATAACTTGTGCTAATAATTTTATTTTTGTAATTATATATGTATTTATGTATTTAATTTTCACTCATTAAATGTAATATTTAGTGCCTCCTACATGGAAAATTCATCTATAAATTTAGTTCATAAAGTAATAATTGAGATATGATTGGAAATTGATAAATGTGCAACGAAAGGATAAAATTACACTTATGAAATGGAATTAAATTAAGTATGTTTATTTTTTATTTTTCCCTATATTGATAGTAAAAAATTTCCTCAAACTCATAAAAATTAATTTGAAATAAAAATTTTATCCTCTTAAGTGAAAATTTTATAAATTTGTTGCGTTTTATCCAACATTTATTTATGGTTCGTTGGTAAATAAATTAATAATGAAAATTTTCAATAACACCGTATAATATTAATTGGACGGTCATTTATCTTACGTGACTATATTAGTACATCCCTACAATTTTCGCCTTATCTGATAAAATGAATATGCTTTACCTTATGTAAAATTTTTATTATAAAAATTCCCCTATAAAAAGATTTATTATTATCTATTTTTAAAAAATCTATTTTTAAACAACTTATTGGAAAATAATAATCCATTGATTGCACTGATATAAATTTTCTGGAAATATTTATTTGATGGGGAGATGATGTGACACCATAAAAATTTATTTACATGGATATAATGTTTAACTTCTTTCTTAATAGACTACATCCAGATTTATGTGAATTATGATAAATAATGAAAATATTACTATTTACACATGAAAATTATAACAAATACATTAAATTTTTTGTTATATTTAGAAATAAAATTTTATAGAATTTTTCTATAACGTTTTTATATAATGTAAATTTTATGATTAATTCAGAATATATAGGCTATAATGTTTCAGTAATGTCATATTATGCTTCAAAAATAAGTTTTCTTCAAAAATGGATTTATAGAATTTTGATAAAATAATATATCATTATTTTCAACTATATTTTGAAATCATATTTGATTTAGTTAATATTAATTTTTTTTGTTATCATTTTGATTTTACCTCATAAGTAATTTATTAGATTTTTTATAAAAAAAATCAGTTAATATTGGGAAACAATTATTTTTATAAAACAATCATTTCATTTCATTAAATATGTTTTTCTAAAAGTCCCATTATATTTTAAATTTGATCATTAGGAAACATATTTCTAAATTAATTAAATATAATATAAATAATTACTTTTGAATCAAGTTTATACATAACTTTTATATAATTTAATTTCTTCAATTAGAAAATAATTTTTTCCAAAAACTACCATTCATTTTGTTTTATGTATTGATATAAAAGTTCATTTTCCCACTTCTGGATGATAAATATTGAAAAGTAGATTCCATATTTGGAATCATTATCCTCAAATTTAGTGAATAATTCTCATTTATTTTTTATAATTATGAATTTTATCATAGGTAAATGTTTGTCAACATGGTAAGGGTATAACATGTTAAAAAGGATAAATTTATCGCATAATGTACTGAATTATAAAAATAACTAGTCACTACTATAATTTATTGGTTATTTTTAACTCAATAATCATTTTATTGATGATATTGGAATTTATTTCAAATTTTCATTAATAGTGATTTTAGTATTATTTTAAGTAATAAAAAAATTTAAAATATCATTAGTGTTAAATATCTATAATATTTTATCATTAAGATAAAAAAGTTATGTTTTTTGTAAATTTTTATATAAAATATGAATGATATTTTTTATCATGACATTTTTTTGATGGAAGAATTTCATAAATGGATTTTTCAATGCCGACGGAAATCTTTTTATAATAATAGAAAAATAAAATATATAATTTTAAAATTATTTAATATAAAAAAATTGGATGACATATTGGGTTCAAAGAAAAATTAAACCAATTAAACTTATTAATGATTTTCTAAAATTTTATATTCAAATATTAATTTTATCATATTATTTTTAATATCCAACAATGTAAATGGTCCCTAAAAATACATTAAATTTGTCTTATAATAAATATTATTTTATAAAATGATAAAAAATTCATAAAAAATATTATCATCTACCATGAAAAATGGATATTCATAAGCTTATAAACCATTATAAACTAATGGATAACTTTTAAACATAAATTATTTTTCGGGATACATAATGAATAAAAACATTGCTACTATAAAAATCATCAAAAGGGTTAACATGTGTTAAAACTAATAGATAATTCTTAAAATATACAACATTATTGTCTAAATTTTACTGGATGAAATAATTTTAAATTATTATCATGTTAGAGTAAATATATATCAATATAGATCTATATTTAAATAAAAAAATTATAATATTTTAAACATTTATGTTAATCCAACTCTGACCTTTCCTCCATAATAAAATGAATATACATATTCTCTATTCCACACACATCATTGAGAAACTAATAATTGCCAACCATATCAAAAACAACATATAGAAACCATTATCAATGATATATAGGTGTATGTATCCTAAATATACAATAAACATTCTATTTAATATGAAATAAAACGAGTGTATTCCATATAAGAATGGGTTTTAACATGTGCAGAGAAATACTTGTCTTAGGGTATGGGTTTCTCATCACACTTATATTTATATGAGTTATAATCCATATCCACTACTCATATATATTTCATTGTTTATATTGTAATCATAAATATATTTTATCATTCTTATAATGAATCATTTTGATATTTTCAAATACATATAAACTATTCTCTTTTATGTGGTTTTAATTGATAGACTACCAACGTGGTAAGGGTTTATGATACAATGTCATTTATTTTTTGGTTCATGTACGGTAAATTTCTATTATTTGAAATTTTATCATTCTTACCCTTTATACCTCATCTATTTTCTACTACTTTGTTTATTCATTGAATTTGGAGTTTTTATTACCCTTTTCTCTCTTTAGTACTTAAACTCCATGATGAAATATTTTTATTCAAAAACCAACCTTATATTCTATATTGTTAATAAAAATTTTCTCCCATTTCAATATTCTTAAATTTAATACATTTTTTATTAACAATACTAATTATCATTATATGTCATCTCAAAAACATTTTAATTTATTTTAATGTTTATAGAATTTTTTTCAATAAATTTATTCCGAATAAGACATTTTTACTAGTTGCAATGCATTGAAGTGATTTCATTCCATTAATATATATTTAATGAATATATTATCCAACCATCCAATATGTTCATTATATTATTAGTTCCTTTATAAAAGATAATGGTTATTTTGGGAAAAAATGATTTTCTCAATATTCTAGGAATTTTAAATGATAAAATTATCCAATTAAGGGAATATTTTGTAATGTTTTAATGAAATGATTGATTGACCATTTAGATGTATTTATCATATTTTTCAAAATCAATTAATATTTTGTTTACATTAACAGATATGAAACATAATTAATGAATCTATATTTGATATCTAGAGAGATTATGCTTATTTGATGAGGGAATGTTTATGAATATTATTTAATTACAAGGTATATGATATTTTGAAATGGTGAATATCTTATGATATTGTAAAACACATATGTTTGGTATTAAATATGTGATGGATTGGTCAATTGAATCCCTATAATACATAATGTAGTACATATATCTCATGATATATGTCTGTAGAGTGGGTTTTTGTGATCAATCGACTATGGTAAACAAGTAGAGATTCCTGACCGACTATGATATATGAAATCTTCATTGATGCCTGATTGAATCATATATGGGAAACATGTGTTGATTCATGACCTTCTATGATATTGGAATCAAGTGGTGATGCAAGGTCCACTATAATATGTGAATCTTTAGTGATTATTTATCCTCATTAATATGATGTTATTTGTTGTTGAATTTCACATATGGTATGGTTATAATGCCTATGTTGGTGTCAAACTCATATGGAGTATTGATATTATTATTATTAAAACCAAAGACCTATTATTATTTTATTATGATTCCCTAGTTTGGTGATATACTAATGTTTTATTCCATGACTCATGATTAGGATCTATGAATTATATGTTATGATATTATATTTATAATATCTGTTTATCATTATTTTATGCACATGATATTTTTAAATGCTATCATTTATATATTTCTCCCATTTTTACCCTTAAATATATTATGATTTCATCACTACTAATGATAGAACAATCCTCAGGTTTTGAGTAAGGATAATAATTATGATTAGTACAAAAGGGTACCTTAATAATTTAAATGTTTTAGATATGATGATGATTGTACATAAATATTATTTAAGGTATCTAGTCATGAAGTACAATAATGAATAGTGATAATCAGGATTGATTATTAGATATATATGTTGAATTCTCATTAAAAATATATATTATCTTACTATGTTATGCACAGATAGATTACTTCAATCTCCAATCCCATTTTATATACATAATTACACCTTAAATGAGCTTCTCTAAAACACAAGAACCTAATTCTGATTCTGGCCCCTAAGGCTATAATAGCCTGATATTATCCGCTCTGAATGGTTTACCTCACATAAAACATAATGCACTTGATCCATAAAAATAGGGTCACATATCAAAGTCTCTAATCCACCACCTATACCACATTAAATCTTAAAAGTGTCACATATTTTATTAAATCATACGTAATGGTATCACAACACCATATTCAAACACCCCCTCAAGGGTATACCAACATGATGAAATAAAATTCTATATCATTAGACTTCCAATTTACTAATTCTAATTGAGCTTCTTACTAATGGACTAATTCCTCAGGATTGATAATATCATAGTAATCATCCATTGAATCATCATAATTGATCCATGTCAGTAAACTATAGTCACATTATTTAGGTATACAGAATTTCTTCCAATGATATATGAGAAGACATGATAGATATTGTTTCAGGAACATTAAATTTCCAAAACTATGTTAATTATCTTATCTAATCATCAACTCATCTAAATATTTCATGTAGGATCATGTCACACCACATAGGTGCACACATACATAAAACATCTACCTGTGATGATCTATAACCCCTAAAACACCATCACAAATTTTAGTTATGTATATTGACTTTCCAAAATATATGTGAAAATTACTATATTGGTTGTTATTAGAAATAAAAATTAATAAAATATTGAACTACTAGAGTTAAAAAATTTATATTTAAGGAATTAAATTAATTTTACTAAACCCTTAGGGTCTCTTCTCAACCCCTTCTGAAGCCTGTATATCACCATCATTTCCATTAATCTCTTAACAAAATATATATAAGAAAAAAATCTGTATACATATAGAAAAATGAAATAGGATTAGTTTCATACACATTAATCAATTAGTCCCATGGAAATAGTAACAATAGTCCCACAAGATGGTCTATATATCTTGTGTACCCTATATTTCTAATATGATAAATGAGAATTCTCTTGACTCGAAAAAATAAATATCCTAAAATCCAATAAATTCCCTCTTGCTAATAAAACAAGATCTAATAATACAATATCTTATCCACCCTAATTGAAAACCCCATGCTTCCAAAAAATTATTCTTTTTAAACAATAAAATATATTGTGTTGCGCGCAACATGGAGATTTAGCAAACCATAACCTTCCAAATATGTCGTTAAAAAAGTTGTTATGAATAGTATAATACAAATTATATTATTACATAATTATATTTTCCAAAATAGGATTCGTTTTGGAATTTGGAATACTAAAATTTACATATGGTAACATTTTGGAAATTTTCGTAAATATTTGAATATATGATGACTAGTGAAAAATACTGCATTGTTATTTTAAAACTGATATATTCATTTAAATAATTATTTTTATTTAAATATATTTTAATGTATAAAAAAGATAAATAATACATATAGTAATCCAATATAATTAGTTAGAACCATTTTATAAAATATTTATACATAAATATTTATTAATCATTTGAACGTCTCCTTTACACACCTTCTATCCACATAAACAGATAAGAATTAAATGCAATTTTTCTAATCCTAATTATTGAATTTCATAAAAATGGTCATACATGGTTGCAAAAAGTATGAAAAAATGTGGCCTAATATGATCATGATAATTATTGTTGAATAGTATCTTTTGGGTTTTATTTACCACGATTAAGTTAAATAGGGTAATTAATGATTAAATTAATATTATAATAATATATTATTAACATAAAACTTGTCTAAATTTCATTAGATAAGTGTGTTTCAACAAAAATATTCCTTTGGTATAAAATATGATCCTTTTAAGCAACTTTTGTATGATAAATTCATATATAATATTTTATTTAATGAAGAGTTAAAAATGTTATATTTGAATTTTAATAACTATTTTATTTTTAATATGAGGTTATATAGGTTATATGGATGACTATAAATAGTATTTCAAAATATATGAATTTTATCTACATATTAATAATTTATTTAAAATTTTTATACATTAAATAATTAAATTAAATGGTGAAACAATGATGATGCATTAATTATTTAATTTATTAAGATATCAAATAAATGATAATAAAAAAATTAAAATAAAAATAATTTTATATAATTAATTTCATAAAATAAATTTATAGAAAACATAGGCATGTCAGTTATATGTTGGAAGTATTGTTTCTAATTTAACGTATTTTTTTGACATTTCTAAAAAAGAATATACTGAATAGTCACAAAATAGACATAAATGGCATTTTAAAATAAATACTATTTTATTAATTGATATAAAATTATTAAAAATATAAGGTTCATCTAAAAAACTATGATACTTTATAATGGTACATCAATGATCCAATTCGGTTACTTTGGGAATTTTATGGTATCTTGATTAACCAAATTTTGACAAAATACAAGAAGACATGGTAAGAGGTAAACAATTTAACTAAGTGTTAATTCCAAAATATACGGGCAATTTTGTGACCTAAAAATGATTAAAAATATTTTTATTATAGGATTAATACCCATAATCATCTTATTCCTGAAATAAATCACTTTGGATTAGTTTGAAACTGAAAGTAAATTTTTAATAAATTAATATTGTTTTGGTCTTCCAAAAGTTCCCCTCACATCTCTTATAAAATAGAACTTATCCTTCTCGTTAATTCAAACATATAAATACATTTGGGATGAAAATCCCCATGAAATATTCTACTCCCATCATAACTCACTTAATTCTAGAGGCCATGTGTTGGGCGTAAATCCAACTTATAGAGTCCTTTTGTGAAAACAAAAACGAGACACATAAAAAAGAGGTAATTGTTTTATCACCTATTTCGATGATCATTTCTAATTATACATCCACATTATTTGTTTTTCACATTCTAACTTAATTAATACCCTAAATTTTAAATGATTATTTTTTATACTTATTGGACAAATATATTCCTATTTTATCCATCCTATAAATAAAAATATCACCATGTGTGTGTATGTAAGGCTTATCGTCTCCAAGCCATGTTGTGATTTGTTTTTCAACAATAGACTATTTTAATGGGTATGATGATGAGTATAATGGATTTATATAATAAATATTACATTATAATTATTATATATAATTCATATACCATCCAATTACTTTCTATTTAACCATTAAGAGAATGATATTATCCCCCCTACATACAAAAGACTTACCGTCTCCATGTCGTGATGTGATCCATTCTCCACATTAAAAATTCCTTAATGATTATAAAATTTATATGATGAGTAAAAATAATAATAATTAATATAATATCGAATTCTATATGAATTAAATAAATTATATTCCTAAAAAATTGACTTACATTACAAATCATGCATCGGAAATCAATGTAGTTAACTCCCAAAACAAAGGTAATACAGAAATGTTATCAACAGAATGTTATAAGTGGATCATTTATGGAATCATTAATCTGGATATAGTCTTGATATAATTTAAAAACATGTTTTAAACACTATACAAGAATCTGAATCACCCTATAATGAACGAAGGTATATGGTAAGGGTTAATTTCCCAATCTCTTTATTATCGAAGAATGTATATACCTAAGTATAAACATGGACATTCATATCATCCACATCCATTTTACAACAAATTTATTTCAAAATATTATCAAATTCTGTTTAAAGACATATTTACACATGATTACATTTGAATATAATAATTTTTAAAGGAGTCATTCCTTCATTTTTCAAATGTGTTAAATGATTGCATTTTCAACAGATTAACGAAATAATTTTTTTTAACTTATATGGTGCGACCAGATATTTTCCACTATTATGTGACCTTAAAAATTTAATGCTTCACTAAAAATAATACATGTTTACATTCCTAAGATATTTATTCTTTTAAAATTTAATGAATTTTAAATAACTTAAAATTAGAAAAGGTATATTCCTCTCAATGAGATTTAATGAATTTATATGATTATTTTCAACTATGTCCAAATCCATTGTTGGATAATATGCTTTATTGAGGATGATTTAATGTCATACAATAATCCATATTTTATTTAAGGCTTTATATTGTGTTTGTCTATAGATGTGTTTTTTAATACCATTCATGGTTCATGCTAAATGTATTAACATCTAGTATTTTATTTTTAATATGAATATTTACATTATGTTTCAGCAATTTCATATGAGGAATGAATTGGACATTGTAAGTCCCTAGTGGGGTCCTCTATAGCCCCTCTATGCATCAATATCTCTCATCATAAAATCTTGTTTCTTGGCATAAGGCCCTGGGAAAATTGTAATAGTCTAGGGACGATGCCTTTATGGTATGGTTATGATGTATGGAATTATACACTTCCTCATTATGATATTAATTATTGATATTTCATGAGATTATTAGAATAGTTGAATATAAATGTTAATGTATTAATAGAATTATTTTATTTATTTTTGGAAAATCATTATGAATATTTTGTTGAAAAGGATTATGTTTTAGATTTATACATTGTATTAAATGTTTATTTTTATTTATGATATTATTAAAAATAATGTTTTTTATTTTCAGATAAAATGAGATCACATATTTGTTATGTTTCACATTTCCCTAGGATGCAAAAAAAATATATTATGACTAACCTATAAGGATTTTATAATGGATATTTTTTTGTTCATAATAGATGGTACGTAGTTTTTAATTTCATGATGTATCATAAAACATAAGTTTGTATCTAGTAATTACAAGAAGAAAAAACCAATCATCCCTTCATGATTTAATTTTTTTCTGATAATGAAAATATAATAAAATAATTCACTGAATTTAGGAAATTTGGGTTGGTAAATTATAGTTGGCATCAAATCAACTATATTCAAAACCATAGAAACTAGGTTACAAAAAATTTATTAGGGGAAATTACCCTAACATAGACATTGAGGATAATTATTGATGAACATCCTGAAATTCTAGTTATTGAAGAGATTATATTGGATTTCCATGAAAATAAATCCATTTTTGGGTACTGCAAGTATACATGGATCAGCAAAAAATGTACCATGGGTTTAGAACATCAATAAGGTGTCATATTCTTGACATGGGGTAACATGGTACACCATAGA
Organism: Viscum album; assembly: GCA_963277665.1. Taxonomy (NCBI): domain Eukaryota; kingdom Viridiplantae; phylum Streptophyta; class Magnoliopsida; order Santalales; family Viscaceae; genus Viscum; species Viscum album. The sequence continues at coordinate 2,104,184,624 of OY728132.1, forward strand.
GATTCAAATCTCCCAACATAGTAATAGAAAAATTCATATATCCATAGAATGAGATACCTTTTCTTCACTTATATTTTATTGAGCTCACGATAATCAATACTGAGGCGCATTGACCCATCCTTATTATTAAAAAAATAGGACTAATGCACCCAATGGTGAAGCACTTTGGTGTATAAAATGCTTTTCTATATTCTATTTAACTAATAATTCAGATAATCTAACTAAATAATGTCTATTTTTTATGGTTCCTTTGATATAGAAAAATATCCTTCATTAAATACAATTGATTACTCAAATTCTCTATAAGAATGGAGACCATGAAACTCTTTGGGGAACACATTAGTATAATCCCTCACAATTTTCATGTATTCAATCATGATCATATTATTTTATCTATTACTTGAGTTATATATACTTTATCATAATGAAATAGAATCCACAATTAGGATATTTATTCTCAAGGAGATCCATCATCCATCTTACACATGTATAAAATTAAAGGATACCTTCAAATGTGATGAGTGACCTCCCTTTCCATAAATTCAATTTTGAATTTGTTTAAAGATTGTGAATCCATTCATAAAATAGCATAAAACACCAAAAAAAGTAATATCTGATTTTCATGGAGGATTGGTCCACAAAAATAAACATAAGAAGATTTCAATAAATTGGATTCAATAATTACCCAATTTATTATTTTCACATAGAACTCCACCTCTATATTTGGATGTGGGGTTTGAATTTTTCGACAAAACTGTATCAATATAGAATAATTTGTATAACCGAAATCAAATAGAATATTCTCACATATCAAATGAATAAATTGTGTACCCTACAACACACCCTCTTTGGTCTCCAACTCAGTATTAGTGATAGAATATTCCCTTCCATACTGCATTATAGTTTGTGGAAGTTTATTCCCCCCAATTACCATTATCCTAGGAAAATGGATAGAATAATTCCCATGATTCTTGTAGTTGAACCACGATACTATACGATAACTGTTTATCTAAACCATCCTTTATACATATTCATATGTGAGATTCTTCATATCATTTCAGCTGTTATTTTCCAGATTCCCAATTATTTCACAATTGAAGCATTTCCTGGTTCCCTTTAGGAAGTTCATATGATGATTCCACCCACAATCATTACATGTTTTATATTGGGTATTCTTTTAATCATGTGATATATCTATTTATCCTCCCATATTAGACTCTATTTATATATTCTTATCTTTGGACCCACAAGACAAATTGGGGTCTCTAATATCATTTTCATCCTAATGGGCTCAATAGAAAATCACCTCATAGCTATGATAGTCATGAATCACCAATGAATTTTGTGTTCTCAAATTTAATATTCTAAATAAGTGAACAACCATTGTTTTGTGTTCATGACAAATCCAAAGAATTATCATACAATCCTTGTGAATATTTTCATGTATTCCCCAATATGATCTTCTTTATTTTTCATCAGTCTGAGGAACATTCTTTCTATCTATAGATGGATGGTTATGGAAAAATAATTATTGAAAAAATATTTTCATGAATTTCTCCAAATCCATGGAACAAATTTCAAATTTGGAATGTGATTCCTAGATCAATGTACACCACTAATCATATTCCAAACAAAATCATATATATCCAACAAAATAGTCTAAAATTTAGAATACTAGAGAAATGGGAATATTATTTTAAGGGAATATTTATTTAATTTAGTTAATCAATTATTCTATGCAGATCCGATTAGAGGACCCATTAAACATGGGAGACAATTTTCACAAGAAGGATTTGAACGTAACTTGATCTATAATAGGAGAATTATGAACATATCTATGACTCAATTTTTTATTCATAACATTATATAGTTGATCAAGTACTATAAAGAGTTTTTAACCACATATTCCAATCAGATTTGGAATTTCATTTTGGAAATCTTTACATTTCCCAATCACATTTATTATTTGAATGGGGTTTCATATTTCCATTCATTTAGATATAAAAATGAAATAAAATTAGTGTGGATTTAATAATTTTCTAATACACTTATAAAATGAAAACATTTAATATAGAAGTATAATACTATAAATTAAATTATATCTTATCTTTTGATTCCATATGTTTTAGTCTTGGTTATCCATGGTGATACAATTATTCCTTGGGTTCTTAATATTGTGATCTCATATAATCTTAAAAAATTACTATACAATCCTCTTATACTACATATAACATTCATATCCTTTAACACATTATATTACATAATTTTCAATACATCTATTTTATAGATAAAACCATGGTTTGTATAGTCTAATTTCATTGGACGGTTAGGAACATAAAACATGAAACATGGAACCAAAATAAAAACATGTTTTAGTTATTATTCATAAAAATCACTTAAATTGATTTTAGTATTTACATATTCATAATATATTATTAGGAATACATAAAAAATGAATGATATAAATATCCCTGTAAGGGAATATGAATCTGAATAAATCATGGCATATTGGTTAGATGGCATAACATTAAGACATTAAAATGAGTTAAACATGACTAAACATATGGAATCATAAAATAAAAAATATCGGATCATGTAATCAGATAATCAATAAAATATGGAATAAACATATAAACTGACATAATCATGATCCAAGGTAAAACACCAAGACCATTTAACCTAGTGGAGAGTGAGTCAAGGATAACCAACAAGACAGTTTCCCGTGAGGGAGCATGAGTTAAGGTTACCCACCAAGACCATTACACTTAATTTCTAATGAGACTATAATTTTAACAAATAATTATATCACTATATGGGTGCGCAAATCATTATGTGATCATGAATATGAGTTCCGTGTAACGAATAAAACATAAACATATGGGTAACCCATGAAAAAAAAGTGTATCATAATTATACATTCAAGAAAACAAAAACTTTGAATCATGCTGTGGTCCATGAAATAATAGATTTAAATCATAAATGGAAAATCATGAGGTAAAATTGGAATAGATCATGATCTGTGATGACAATATAAGTTGAGAAATATTTTTTGACAAACATTTGAAATGAAACATATTATTGTGGTTTAAGGAAAATATTAATGAGAAATTAGAGAAAAAATGTATATTATTTTATATAAAACCAAATTTACCCAAGATATATTTTCATGATAATATTATTTATTTAATAGTATTAATGGTGCATTAAAATATATTACGTAAGGTACATTTAGTAGGAATGAAATTGGGAAATTTTCCTTAAATGTGCTTTCTTATTGGTTTGAATTGTGAAGGGAAACATATATAACATGTATTTCCCCATAAATGTAAGAATAATTAATCTTGTAAAATATATTTTAAAAATAAACACATAATTTATTATATTTATTTATATATATAAATAGTAATTATATTGGGGTAAAACTAGATAAAGTGCAACCAATGGAAAATTAGGGTTTGATGAGAATACCATGCCTTATATATAAAAGTGTTATACACTTTTACATAATATCATGGATAATGAAATTATATACATCAATAATTTAATTAATAACCTCTCTAACATTTATTGGTTTTATTTTAATTTTATTATGTTAATTCATGGCCTTTTATATGAGTTAATTCTACCATTCAGGTGGGATATTTTTCTTGGTTTTCTCTATTGGTTTGCTTGTATACTTGTATGGAATATCATGTAAAATGATAATATTTTTCTAGAATTAAAATTATATGTTATTATTGAACATATATATTATTATGTGGTATTATTAATATATTTTTTAATTTTAGGATTGTTTGAGTTTATTTTGTCTTCTTTTGATCCCTAAGAAGTAGTTTAGTTGTACTAATTAATATTACGTAGATAATATAGATAGATAACATAAATATGTTTATTGATTTTTTTAATATCTCTATAAACCATTGATATTATTTTATGGCCAACCTTTATGCCATTTATGGAAACTAAAAAATCATCATCCTTGAATACGATAGATAAACCCCTCACAGATGATGTTTTCATATTTACAACAAAAGGAGAGGGAATGAAAATTGATGATGTATTATTCGACAATAATAATAAAATTAAACAATAATTTATATATATATATATATATATAATTCCACTGGTATTAGGGGAGTAGAATATAAAATAAGATAGAAATGAAATTGAAAAGAAATTAAATGAAAATTAAATATGTCTTCACATATTGAATTCTTATAATTGAGAACCTCTTTTAGATAAATTATTTGGCTCTTTTAATGATACAAAAGGATAATATATCTTTGTGAGGCTTTGTAAGAGGGTTGTCCATAATTTTACATGATTCGAGGCTTTATATGTGTGAGGGGAGTGAGTGGTGAGGGGTGGAATTTATAATGGCTCAGAGGGGTGTTTTTTGATTATCTCTCTCATTAAACATTTCATTTGGATAAAGACAATAAATTATTTTTAGAACCATAACTAAATTAACTAAATAATGAATTTGAGATCCTTATAATAGATATTTCATCATAAATGATCTTTAAATTGTGTATTGAAATTTATAATGTTATATAACATAAACTATATTATTTCACTATTCAGCAATAATTTTACTCTTTAAAAAAATACTAAAAACTAAACTAAGGATTTTCTTGATCTATAGTATTAATAAATGGATTATATTTTATGAAAATGTTTTAATAAATATTATATGTTTATGTTATATATAGTATTATCATTTACACAAAATCTACCATTATTATAATTATAACGTTTTTTATAAAAATTTGAAAAAATAATTAAGGCCTCATAAAATTTTCCTATATTCATATTAAAAAAATATTAATTTATGAATATATTTTTTTAAATTAAACTACCTTTTAAATAACTATATATATATATTAATTTTTTAAATGAACAATTAGGTTTAATAAAAAAATCAACATTAAATTTTAATTTTTTTAAAACATATAATTACTTATAATTTGATATAATTATATACTAATTTCTTCTATAAGATTCCATGATTTTATTTAAAAAATAAATGGTGAGATTAATATTCAATTGGTTAGATTAAGATTCATATTGGTCACATTAAAATTCCCAATTTCATGATAATAGTCTATTTCTAGGTTAATAAATTTCCATAACTACTTTTTATTTAATTAATTCATTAATTATAAAGTTAGTTTTCTATTTTATTATTTATTTTATTTGATTTATAGTATTTGAAAAAATTAAAATAAGGAAATTTTATGGATAGAATTATGGGTTATTACAATCGCTACCTTAGATGAGGTATATATTTCAGACCCAGACTAACTTGAATTGGACAAAGTGGAATTGAAAATGATTGGGTTTTATTGTAATAATCCATAATAGTAGCAGATTGACTATGATTCAACTCAATTCCATTAATTACAACCTTCACTATATCATCAATATAGTAGGATACCAAAATATAGGGCACACCCTTATCTCCTAGAACTAGAATTGATAACTTGTAATAACCTAAATCCTTTCTAAAATATGGAAAAATACCCTAAACCATATAATATGAGAACTCAGGGCCTGATTCCTTCAAAAGAGGGGATACATTAGAGGATTATAAATAATCCAAATGATTAATAGAGTTGGTATTATAAATATTTATCCCAATCTACATTGGGATAGAGACCCCACATCTTGTGTTGATGCTTATGACCACATCTACATGATGATAAAAAATAACTCAATCATTTACCTAATGAAAAAAATCAAACAAGAATCGAAAATCACCACCTATTTGAAGAAAAATTATTCCCCAACCGTGATTCATACCCACCATACTATTTTTTTGGAAACATATACATAGAAACATATGTATATGGAGTTCAGGGGGAAGTCTCTAGAGGTTTTATTATCAAAAAATTAGAGACACCCAACCATATTTCCAAGAACGATAATTATATCATTTTTGAGAAATGGGAGAGGATCTTCAAAGAATCAGACCCAAAATATTATTTTTAGATTGTGTCATTTCATATAAATGTAATAAAACATTATAAATATTTAGAAAAGGGATACATTACAGAAATGAGGATTAATGTACCAAGTAGTGATGCAATCATCCTCTATTGAAAAACTAACCATAATATGTTTCCTAAAGAGAAGGCCAACAATTGTTCTCCCCAATAATCCCTAATAATTGAAAATAAATAAGTTAATAGTGTGGGAAAAAGGAAGGTGAAAATATAAACCAGAATGAAGCTTCATATTATATATAATTGATCCACTAGTGCACTCTGATTTATAAAGATTGATATAAGGATACCATTCAAATAGTTCAGGGATTTTAGGGCAGAAAACGATCAATTAGAATAGAGGAAGAAAATTCAGATAAGATAATGAAATTGAGGGAGGTGGTTGATCCATTGAGGAAGAGAAGTTAGTCCCACCCCACTGATGTGGGAGGTACTTGTGTATAAACCATCACTTCTTATGTCATCAGAGAGCAGTAGGAGGCCCCTTAGGAGCACATTTCAATGGTACGGAAAAAAACATTAGTTGGAGATTCCTTATTGTTTTTAATATTATATAAACAAATTTTAAAAAAATATGATAATTATTCATATATATATATATATTTGTGGGAATTATTTATATTAATCACACATAAAATAATTTATTAATATTTTTTATTATATAGATTTGTCAATTAATTGTTAAAATGAACCATGGATTGTAAATTAGTAAATATTTTATCAATTTTTTAATCTAGTATAGATTGACAAATAGTTATCATTATTTTCATAACCTAATGAATTTTCATAGATTATATATATTAATTTGAAATATTTATGGAGTTCTTGGTATATTTAATTGATATCTAATAGTGGTTAATAAATAATTTTATAACTATTTCCATTTTTATTAATTAAAATTATAATGGAATGTATTTTATTTATATATATATATAAATAAACAAAAATTATAAAACTCTATAATAGAAAAACAACCCTAATTTCTTAAAAAAATTTATATACCACTCTAATTTATCTCTTTATTTTCAATTATGATAAATATATCATAACATAATTATTCTAAGTTGTTAAAATGTCCTAATCCATAACAAAAAAAGATTTAATATATGATATTAGTTTTTTTCATTACAAAAATATTTTAATTGAATAAAAATAATTTTATATATCATATTATAGTGTAAAATAATATTTAATAATTTTGAGGATTATAAGATCATTGGAAAATTAAAAAACGATTTTTATTTTTCACTATATTGAAACATAATCAGTAATAGAAACCTTTTTTGTTATTTATAGAATTTGGGATATTTATTGAGTCTAGGGGATTCTAAACAATATAGTGGAATACTTTTTTTGTATTTTGGAAGATATTGAAGAGTAAAACTAATAGAGCGTGAGGTTTTTATAGGTAATATGGTTGATCTATTTATAATAGAGTCTGAGTCATATATTTTCTTATAACCAGTTCATAATGTGAATGAAATGTGATTTTACAAGAAAATTTACTCAATTAATGTTAAATCATGAAAAAATGTTATTAAATCTCTCATACAGTTTTTTTAAAATGTTACAAATATATTAACATATTACACCTAAATGTAACATTTTACTCATCTTCCTTTTACTATCAAGACTCAATTTTTTTAAATCTATAACTTATTAATTTTTTCAAATGTAATATAAATTTTTAAATTAGATAATTTCATTTCAATTATTATGAAATAAAAATTATTGTATTAAATTAAAATTAATTATTATATAGAAATTCAATTTAAAATCATAAAAAGTATGAAAGCAATGTTCTCATAATAATCTGTCATTATATTTTAAGAGACTTTATTGTTTTTTCATACATATTAATAAACATTCCATGAATGTTCATTTATTATATATAATTTATTTCATTACCTAAATTATATAAATTTAAAAAATATATATAAATTGTCAAAATGATCATTTTGTAGAAATTTGATATTTTTAGCAATGATTTGTACACCAAATATTTGTGTTTTATTTATAGAAAATAGGGGAAGTCCAGAAGATAAAAATCATACAGCCATAAATTATGTGGGTTCTAATTTAATAGAGGTCGAGCGCGTCAGTTTCAATTAAGTGAGTCCCCTCTAGGGGGAAAGGATCCGATGTTGGTAAAAGTAAGAAGTCGATTATGTTTAGATGCAATAGACACAAGGAAATCTTCCACAAGATTAAATTTCAATAAACCTATTGGATTCATAAATACCCCAAAATTTATATAAAATTACCACATTTACCATAACCAAATATACAATATATTTATAATTTTTCTACTACAACATCCATTCTTTTAAATATGATTACATTTTATTCTAAAATAATTGTCCATAATTACCTCATATACAAGATATTTATTTAAAATAACTCATACAAATATATTCTCTATCATTCCTATAACAATAAAATTCTTTATCACCCTATGATAAAAAATTGATATACAAAAATGAATCTTAAAAACCATGGATTTTCCAATGATTTTTTTCCTACAACCATTTATATATTAGATACAATAGTATTCCTTTACTAAAACGTTTGAATATTTTTGTTCATCCATTTTCATATAATATAAAACATTAAAAAACTAAATATATAAATATTGCGTGGTTTTAAAAATTATAAATTTTATTAATCCTTTATATCAAATATATATTTAATAGAACTAAAAAAAATTCATTGTATTTTAAAAAATAAATAGAACTGAAACAAATTTCATAGCAAATGAATTACACCTTTAGAATGTAGTAAAAAATATCCTCTCTATAATGTTAATGTGACTAACACATTACCATATAGAATAATTTTGATAACATAAATTCATCTCTCTGTGTAAAGGTTAATAGTAAATGAACAATATCTCATTAATCCGAATTAATTTTTTATTAATTACTGCATTTAATAATAAAACATTCTATTTATATAAGCTTAAATCATATCAGGGAATATCTCCTATCCTTTAAAGTATAAAAACATTATTTAACATATAAAATCCCATATATTATAGATTTAACTAATTTTTAGACTCACATCATGATATTTGTCAATTTAAATGGTGGTTTCTCAAAGAATAATCCTTATGGTTGAAATATTATAATTTTAAATTTTAAAGTTCACATACGTAATTATAGGTGTATAAATCCTTATAATTAATTATTTTAAACATCAATCTGCCAAGATTTATTTTAGTTATCCCATATTATATTTTTTTCCTTGACCACATTTTTATAGATTTTTCAGTAATATAATCATAGGATATATTTTTTGACTCCAATAATAGATAAAATTGAAAATTAAAATTAATGATACTAATATTAGTATAGACAATTTTATATTTTTTAATAAAATATTTGAAATATATTAAATAATGGACATTTCAATCAAACACCATGAAAATAGAGATTAATGTATGATAAATTGTTTGGATTTCTATATGTTTAATTCATTTCTTGATATTAGGTATCATTATTGAACATTAAATGTTGATAATAAATTCATTTATCATTGATATGGGTTGGTAATACTAGTTTTCTATGTCCATTTATATAGAAATGATGTAAACTTTAGAGTAATTGTCCTAATGACACATTGATGAATATAATTAAAATGAGGGTTACCCAATATATGATCCAAACCTCTACAATTTAACATCACAATGAATGGGTATAAATATAGTAGATCATGAATCCAACCAATCTACTTAATCCAATATTTTGGTCATGATTCATTAATTGATCAATTTCACCAACCATCCTAGTTACCCAGTATCAGTACGAAAATGTACACATCCCTCACATAAGGTGTATTAATGATCTCCTTAGGTAATAAAAAGAATCAAATTGCATCATGAATTTTATGTAAATGATTTATTTGTTATATGGTATAAGTAATAAATTAAGTGATATAATACCATTGTGTTTTATTAAAAAAATTAGTATTTAAATTAAAAATTACGAATGTTAAAGAAACAAATACAACACGAATAAAAAAAATACCCAAAAAATCAAAACCTATGTGAACTACTATTAATGACACCCACTCCAAATCTTATAATATGGATTTTTGAAATCTTTTAATGATCTGAAACACTGCATGAAAATTAGATAATGAGAATGAATATCTAGACACACAATGATGTGTGTCTGTAGGGTGTGAGATAATTCTTAGTAGGATACCCCATGAATCTATATACTTTATTTTTTTGTTATATTCAATATGTGATTATCATATATATTTATAAAAACCCATAAGTTCAATTATACTTTAATGGGAATCATTGTATAACGTTTTCATAGAAAACACAATACTTTGATAGAGTCATAACGATGCAATATATGTGAATATTTATAAGACAAAAATTATGGTAAAATTGCTAATATTAAAAGAGATAAATATATTAAAATACCTAATTATGTAAAAAAAATATTGTAAAAAATTTTCAAGTGTATTCATCTTATGGAATAATGAAAATCTTGAGATACCAACCACTAGTCTACTGATATATTATATTACCTCGATCATCGAACAATTTATTGACTATGATGAACTCGAACATTACCATACAATAACATATACCCTTATTATCGTTGGGAGTAAATTCCCCAGACATGAAAATAACATCATTTTGGGAATCTACCTAGTCCAACAATTTATGATAAAGGACAATTTTCTCAATTATATATAGGTAATCTAATAATTCCCATGTGGGCATACCCATTTTCCAAATTACAACCCCTTTACCAATTTTTTGGAATAGTGAAAAAAAATCAGTAATCATGTATCCAAAATTTCAATGTGGGTAATCAAGAACACTTAACAAAATAGTCAACAAGGAGATAAAAAATATGTCTACGTAATCATCACACTACATAATACCAATTTGAAGTACGTTTTAATGTGACCAAATATATATAAAAGCTATTTTTAACTTCATTGGATCTATATAAGTCACAATAAAATTTTATCAGACTATATTTATGCATAAAATGTTCCTTTTATGCAATTATAATTTATTCACAATAAAAATCCACTACAATGAAATCAAATATAATTCAAAAGATTCATAAATATTTTTATTTTTTCTTTTCATAATATAAAATTAAAAATTTTCAGAATTCTTAAATTTGAAAAACAATAAAATAAAAATTTATATAAAGATAATTTATAAAATTCATTTTTAATAAAAATTAAAAAACTATAAAAACTAATGGAAATATTTTAGTGGATTATTGTTCATCATTAACAAGTCTATTTTATGGGGTACAAATAAAATAGAAAAGATCATACATCAATAAGATATTAAATTTTAAAATTAAAAAAACTCGTATGAAAAGATATAGCCTCAGTGATTCTATTAAATGACAGGGGATTAGGGTTAGGAATAACCATAACATATATTTTATTTATAAATTTTCCTTAAACATGATATATTTTCAATGAAATAGATTAATCCCATTATATTACCTAAACCTAATTGTGGAAGGGGTGATATAGAATTTGTGAATGTAAGAAGATGAGAAATAGGATAGAAATTGAGAAAGAGACTAATGTGTACAATTCCCAGTGGATCAAGAATAGAAAAATCAGAATTAAGAGTATATGAAGTTGGGAATAGATATTTCATGGGGCACCAATTGAATCATAAATGAGATAATGTTAACAATTAACCATATAATATGGTTTGAATCGTCCAGGGGAAGTTGGGTGCAGATTCATTGGTTAATTTCATTGATTGGAAGAACTATTTAGCAAATCATGTCTTTGTCATGAAAGAATCTAATGGATTACCTAGATATTGCATCATGTTTTTTTCATATTTTAATAAAATATGATCACATTTCACTAATCATAGGTTAATATTTTACGTAGTGTATTATTTTTTTAACACGGGTTTCTCTAAAAATTCATTAACCAGGGTGGGATACATTTAAATATGATATATAGACCATGATACTATTAAACAATATTGAACAACACATTATCTCCATTCCAGTCAAGGAATTTTGATTATCACTATATATGAATATTCATCACAGTTACACTTAACATTGGACAACAAATTTATAAACCATTAATCCAGATCCCATTTTATGTATATTTATTCTTCATAGAAACTAAAACCATGCACTAAAACTGTGTCTAAAAAATTAAAATTCAATAAAAAAAATTTAAATAAAAATTATTATAACAATTGTCTATCAAAACTGAATAATATGATTCATTACATGAAAATAACACTAACACCTTATAGTTCATCATTGAATTTTTAAAAATTTAATCCTAACAAACTATTACTTATACTAAATGTTTCATTAAAATTAAAATTGAGGGAATGAATTGAAATGATATTGTGTTGTAAAAATACAACGGTTTTGGTAAACATTTATGATTATAATGTTAATCATCATGGAATCACATATTTCAATTTACAACCAATACTATCATAAGTCAATTAATGGTTTCAAATTCCCTAGGGAACGACATATGAATTTTTAATTTCTAAGGATTCTCAATTTCTGTACTCATTAAATATATGAGATAAATATAAAATAAAGACCATCAATTAGAATGAATCAATATATATAGTAAGAAATAACAAAAAAATAAATATTTTTTATTAAAAAAATTATTATTTTAGACCAGACCATGAAACACAAAAATAAAAATTTTATAGTACAAATAATGGAATATAATACTTATGAACCCTCATTATGATATCCTTTACTCTTTATCTAGTTTATGTTTGTGCACTTATAACATCATCTAATCGTGTAGATATTTTCCCCATAATCATAACTCAATCATAGATTATCCGTTATTATCTCACTCCTTATCCATGTTAACATCCATATTATTCATACTCTATCCACCTCTTATACTACATCTTTATTATATTTATGATCAATTATTCTTCATTGTTTGTACACATTTTTCATGTAGCTCAATCCTATTAACATATTTATCTCCATTCCTTCCTCCCATCCTAAAAAATATACATTATACCTCCTATATTTTCCCTCGATCATTATTTATAATGATTTTGTGGTACCATTACTTTTTTTTTGAAATACCACACATGGAGAAACATTTAATTATGTTTGTCATCAACATAGGCATATAATAATATCCATGATTTTTTAAAATATTAATAAACTACTTTAAAAATCATTATTTCCGATGGTTTTTATGATATAAACAATGTTGAATTTTTATCTATGGAAAAATTTATTTTTTACAGAATAGATCAAATTATCCAATGTGAAGAAGATATAAAAAATTAAATGAATATATCAAATCTGGTTATAGAGTGGTAGCCATGATCTATGAATTTTAAATTTTATGAAAAGGGAAATATTTATGGGGTAGTAGGAATATTATATAGTGAATAATGTGTGTTATGAAATGTGAATGGTTCATATTGGTTAATTTGAGAATGTTACTATAAGAAAAATTAGTATTTTTCAATAAATACTAACACGCTTCATCATATAAAGCTGAAAAAAAATAATATAGGATATAATTTACTTGGTTGCATACAATATCTCAGGTCCAAATAATATAACAACATATACTTATAACTATATGATCATATTTAAGGAATTTATTTTAATCACATATAGGAATCCTTCAATATCAAATGTGTCATCCAATCATCAACCATTTCCATGAAACTAGAATTCTTAAAATTTTATTTCATAATGGTTGAATCATATCAATATTTGAAGCAAAATAGAATAGTAATCCTAAATTGTGAAACAGAAAAGAAAAATTAGATTTTTCAACATTTGATATCATTATTCCTTTAATGTTAGTATGTTTTAAGTGTTACCATTATTATTTCATTCAAATTTTCATCAACTAATACTTCAAAAAAAGATGATTTAATGATAGTCTACATATTAAGAGTGCCTTTTCTTATATATAATTAAAATAATTGATTATTCTAGGTAGGAATAAGTTATTTCTTTTATAAGGTGATGGAAGACTCTTTATTCATGAAAAGAAAAAACATGGAACAACAAGGGAATGGGGTCAGACAAGACGAAACTGCCCTCATTCTAAAACATAAACTGTCAATGGCATCAGTAATCAAATTCAAGAGGATTATACTCATCATAATCCCAATCAGACTCATCATCCAAGGGACTGAAATAATTACCTATAGCCTTTCTCCCACTGGAGATGGATCTAGTCACCATAGTGGGATTTAGATGTGAGTAGTCCTTCCTTGGATGGGACTTTGTCATTGAGGGTGAAAATCCATCAATGGAAACTGATTTTCCTTTAACAGCATCTCGATATGAACATTTATTTGGAGAACCATCATTCTCTGTGTCAGACCATTTGCCCGCAATATTCATTGTGTTCCACTGCTTGGTGAGTTACTCAATAATCTGTGAGCCTGCATCCTAATATTTTCAAGCATCCATGTCAGGGTTAATGATAAAGGCATCATCATTTACCTATGTTTCAACATCATTTTCCTGAGTGGATTACACCAAGAGTGCATCTAATTTTCACTCTTCATGTGCAGATGGGCCATGCAGAGGAGTCATAGGCCCTGCCGGTTTGTCAAAAGGTCCCTGAAACTCCACGGAATGGCTGCAGACCTCATGATGATTCACAACCTTAAGTTCAAAAAAATCTGCTGGAATAATTTTTTCATCCATAGCTTGCTGTGATTCCTCAGAGGTGTACCAATCCTCTTGCTGAGATTGGATAGCCTGCAGTTGTGTTGGACCAAACACATTTCCTTAATTGGAATCACCCAATTTTCTAGTTTCTGGAAGAGCTTCTCTATCTTTATGCTGTATTTTATACAGTTTCTTACATACCTTCTAGTGATGACCCTTAATAGAGCAATAAGAGCAGATATCATTTCTATACATTAAAAAATATTACAATATATTTTCAAATATTATATATATATATATATATGTATATGTATATTAAATGTTAAAATATATGTTTGTAAAGAAAATTTAATATTCATCATGTTAAAAAAATTATTTTAAAATTGATGAATCAATAATGTTAGAAAAAATTAAGAAATAAAATGAATATTTATGCTGATATACATGTAATAAAATTATGAAATAGAACATATTTAGTATCATTTAAAAATGGAACTAAAATAAAATTATGAAAAAATTGTTGGGAAATTTTTCTTCTCTGTTACATAATAAATATCACACGCTTTATCCATGAATATCCTTAAGAATCAACCTTTATATTATCATAATGTTATTCACCCCATCACTTCAGTAATTTTCGTATTCATTTTAGCATATAAAATGACGTATTTTTATTAATTAGTAAGACTAAGATATTGAACCATGTTAATCGATCACATATCATATACAATAGATAATTGATAGTATAATTCACCCCATAATATATTTTTTAAAATATATGTTTTTCATGATATTATGAATTTAATTATTTTAATTTTATATTCCTATCCCCATCCTCATTTATCTATAATAATTAGGCATGTAGAATCCTATATTTTCAATTCATATTTTTTAATATTGTATCCCCCATAGTAAATATGGGTATTTTAAAACAATTAATTTAATTATTTTATAATTGTTCAATTTAATTGAAATTATAAATCATTAATTTGTAATGAAATATGATGAAATAATAATAAATTAATTATCTCACATCTTAGAAACAACATATTATAAAAATTTTGTCAAATTTATATAGATTAATAATTTTTTCCATAATCTTTAAATGATTATTTATAAAAAAATTATACTAATATCTTGTACATAACATAATATTTATAATAAATATATTCCAAAAACAAATCATAGAATCTATTTTACACTAATCCATAATAATATTTCAAGATTTAATTTTATTTGATATATATTATACTATAAATTATTTTTTTATATGGTAATACTTATAGACATCAATTTATTCAAATCCATTTCTTAACATAATATCGCACTTGTTTTTTTATAATAGTATAATTGTGACATGCAATAATTTAAATGAGTATATAGATATCATATGATATATTATAAACATAAAATTATAAATTTTTCAATATATATTTATGCTAAATTCATATTTTATTATAGATATCTAATTTTAGATATAAATTAATTTGGTATTTAAATTTAAATTTTAAATTTAAATTTGAATAAATTCTAAATCTTAGATTTTCATTATAAATGGTTATGTAACTTATCTTTTAAATATATTTCATAGATCACTCAATAAAATTTAACTGAATTGGTTCTCCACATATACTATCAAAGACATCCTTGAATTTAATTGGACTTTGATTTGTAGAGAGGGACTAAGAAGGTATTTTGGGGAGTCTATACCCCTGTATCAGAGTTCACAATAATAAATGAAAAACACTTCATTAGCAATCAACAATAATAATCTATCATATTTTGTTACAAATAATAAATAAATAACTAAATATTATATTTTAAAATACAATTATAAAATATTCATATAAAACATTCCAACATCAGAAAAACACTCTTCTGGTCATATACACTCGATAAAGAAAATAAAAACTTTATTAAACGAACATGATGATTTTCACCATCTTTTATCCAGATATCATCTATATCTCAGACCACATCCAAGTGATCCATCTCGACTATGAAAAAACCTAATCATGATCCTTAATGGAACATGTACCTACAATAACTATGTGAAAGATACTTAAGAACCGATTTGATAAGGGCTCCCGAGGAAGGTGTTTGTACAAAACCTAGTAGGGAACCTCAATAATTGTCCATGATAACATGAACACACAATTACATTTTTATTCTAAATGCTCAACTAAAACAATAAACATTCTCATTGAAGAAATATAAATAAAAACTACATTCTTTTTCATGGTTTCATTGTGTATCTTTTCATGTCTGGATGAAAATTCTAATATAAAAAACAATGATGATCACCTATTCTAATACATGAATTGAATATATTGTCTTCAATTTGAGTATGGGTGTATATAAACACATCAATATGATCATTCCTAAATACATGTACCTATGGATAATCCCCTAGTAATCTTGATAAATCCCTCAAGAAAAAAAATCTTAGGGGTAATATATAGATCCCCATACAATGTGGTTTTATCAAACGAGGGCTAATATAGAAATCATTGTTGCATAGATTAACTCCATTTGAAAAAATACCATAAGGGGGTACCATATGTAGCCATGGATCCTCCAAAGTGTAAAGAGCTAAGGGGGTAATTTTCTCAAAAATCATACATACAAGCTTTTCCAACCTGATTTAATATACCGATCCTCATTGAATATTTAGGCACCACCTTCCATGGGAAGTATTCCCATCCTTATGACATAGTCAGTTATTGGGGGAAATATTGGTGTCCCAATATAATTATAAATAATCTATTAATGAAAACCTTATATTGGGGATCAATCATACTAGGGAATAATACTGAGAAACTAATAAAAACAATGGTTTAGATGAATATCTAACTAGCCTCAACAATTATATCCAACACATCTCCCATTTATACTAATGTTTTAATTTGAAACCCATTATCTTATATACACAACCATACATTCCTTCCCTATAACAGTCAATTAATGGTGTACCCACAACGTTTCCATGGGTCAGTATACATGAAAAGAACCTCACAGTGGTCCTTAGTCACATCCATGTTCTCGGGACAACGCTCGATTCTCAGAAGATGTTATACTCATCAACATCATGAATATGGTAGCATGACCTTGATGACTTTAGGAGTTTTTCCATATAGATAATGGTCAAATGTTTGTCATATATCCAATCTCAATCATAATGTTTTCACTCTATTTTTCTTCCCACCCAACCCAATATCTATCAGTCTATGTTCTACTCACTTATGCCTATGTACATTAGTATGGGAGTGGATCACTAACCTGGGGAGCATCTCTTTGTACCCAATCAAATTGAAAATATATAATGTTGTCCTCTGAGGTCTACAAGGATTATAACCAATAATTCATCTTTCACATAATTATCGGAGGATTAACAAGAACTAAATAAATACATATAATATCATTTTATATGTCCTCAGCTCTCATGGGATATGAAGGCCATCTAGAATCCCAATAGTTATCACCTCAATTATCAGCTATTAATGTAATGGGAAAACACGCAAGGGTCATTTTGGACCCCTATGACTCATTAACTACATATAATGGTTTAATTAAATTAATATTTCTTTTGAATTAAATAGTTTCATTTAATTTTTAAATTATATTAAAAATGAAATATAATTTTCCTAAAGGGAAATCACCTAGAGTTGAATGAACCCACACAAAATACCACATAATAAAATTACTAAATGATATAGGGTAAGTATTTGATACCACCAACCAAATGTTTTATTATTTCAACTTTTATTTTCATGGCCCAAAAATAGATAAAAAGGCCCATATAAGACTTTTGAGCCTCTTTCATGCTCAACATAACTCATATAAATGAACCATGTTCCTAAATAGAGATTAACATAAATACTATTTAACAATAAATTTTATAATTTTTAAATTTATCAGATTTAATATCATAATATTCTGAAAGAGAATCATTGGGTCATTGTGTTATATTAGAAATAACCAGTATACTCACATGAGGTCCTATAAGGACACCTATTACTATTCTGGTGGACGTCCCCAAACAATAGAATCACTATAGACATTATTTAAATTTTAATTTAAGAAACCCCATAAATTTTTTTCTGGTGTGTTATACCTTTTGAAAAATAATGAATAGAGATGGAGAACCATAAAATGGGAATTCCATTTACTAGTATTGATTAATGTTCTAGAAAAATTTAAATATTTCATCATTTACTAGTGAAATCTCTAATAAGTCATTACAGGAATATATAAGAAATAATTAGTTACCTAACTAGGATAAAAAATAGAGAGACAATGCACAACCATAAATATAATCACTGTTAAATGCCAGGTGGAACAATATCCAATGAAGGGAGATAATGGAGGTGTGGGGGAAACCCTCACTAAATGAAATATGTCATAACTACCAATTCTATATCTTTTTATATTCTTTTTTATTAATTTATTCTTGTAACTACATGCATGCAATCATATAATATTCTATGTGTGGTGTCCACCCACCACGCCAATCATAAAAAAATAGGTCAAGGGTTTTTACATCCTACTTCCTAAAAAACCCCACAGATATGGATGAGTTATCATTATCCATACCGATGATCCAAGAGTTTTATATTATCAAAAAACTAATCCTGAAAATTTAGCCATCATATCTGAAAATACATGCCCAATGAGGTTCCCATCTCACAATATCAAATTAAATAATATTGACGGGCTCAATGTCCCATTTCTACCATGTCTAATAAAATTCAATCTATGTTCACATTTGTATTCCAAAATTACTTGATCATAATTTTTTACGACCAATTTCATCACATGATTTTCCATGTGCCCACTCCGGCATACAATCATAATAACTAGCTTAATCTTCTCAAATAGATCATCATTTAACTGAACCCATGTCCATAATGCTTTGATCACTGATGCATATTAGAACCACCACATTCAGATCATCATCTTCTATTTAGATCTCCAATTCCATGATTGGAATCCATACATAAATGAAAACAAATTATTTTAGGAATTCACCATGTCATTGGCCTCAATTTTCTAGCAAAACAAGCCACCAGAAAGTTTCCCAATACCATAACACTAATAATATGGAGCGATATGACCAGAAATCTATTGGATTCTCTCTAATATTAATGTATAAATTTTCTTTGTTCACTCAATAAATTAATGAACACCACAACACATACCCTATCCAACCCAAAAGTGAAGATTAGACATGGTCACCTCGCTCTTACATAAGGGATGAGAAGAATTATCAATTAAACCTATTCTATATTTCTGGTATAGATTCCATGAAATTTCTTGATTCCAAAACCGAAACACTGTACACATTCCATAATCGTCAATAGGAGAAGATCTTACCTTACAACATTTCCTAAACCACTCTATAAAACCACCTTAACTATTTCAATCACTATGGATTTTTCCCTCCTCATAATCAATGCCCTTTATTACTAGGAAAAAATTTCATTTACTGTTCCTAGATCAAACATGTTACTAAACCCAATCCATTTAAAATATTTCATAATGAATTCATCTCAATTATATGAGTATTTACTCATGTTCACATCATATTCAAAAAACATATATTGGGTTAGTACGGTCAAGAATCAAAATGTTCCATCCCTACATATTCAATCCCAACAAACAAAATTAACATCACTCATAGTTATATTATATACCATGGTACTCCAAAATATCACTATAATATTCCCTAATATTTAGTTGAAAATAATATTATTCATGGAATATATATTATCAAGAAACATCAATCCCAATGTCAGTTATGATATACTATAAAAATATTATTTAAATTTCATTAATATAAGATTGAAATTATTTTTGAAATATGAATATGAATAACCACATTTTAGAATATATATATAATGGTTTTATATAAATCAATATTTTTGATTACTTCATAATAAAATGGCATTATGAAATCAGCAGACATTATATACATAAAAATATGTTTTAAAAAAATCAATGTTGATACATTGTTTTGATATAATAAAAAAAATTTAATATGATAAGAAATATTATTTTATTAAATGAATATCGATTTTGAAATGATATATTTAGTATTATAATTGGGTTTATTTTTTATTTTTTTATAAGCATTTATTTTTCATTGAATAGTTAGATATATCAATTTTTATAAGATTGTAATTTCCTTTCACTAAATTATATAATTTTAAAGTATAATTATGAATTTAATTTTATCATAAAGTTATATAATTCCTAATTAAAAATTTATTATATAATTAATTCTATATGACTCAAAATTATACTTTATTTTGGTATAAGATAACTTTATTCTTAAAGACACAATCATTTCAAATACATTTCTTATTATGTTTTACAATTTCATATTAAAAATTATATATTCCAATTCATTAACTTGAATCAAAAAAATATTTTACCATATATTGAATTAGGATGATCGTGTTTTAAAAAAAACTTTTAATTTAGTTCATCAATAATGGTAATCAGGGTAATTGTTTGTCACCTCAATAATTTTAAAAAAGGTAAAACATGGAATAAAAATATGGGATAAGGATTAAAAATATCTAAAACAATTTCATTTAATAATTAAAATATTAAATTTAAACCATAATAATATTTTTTTTTATTCTTGGGAAATTTAATTCAACTTAAATCTCCTAATAAATTTAATATTATTTTAAGTAAATAATAAATAAAAAATGAAATTATATTTATTTCAAAATATATAATATTTTTTCATAAGGCACTAAGGAGGATGAATTTTATACTACAAGGTTATTTAGAATATGAATTAATGTTTTTATCAAAGTAATTTATTTTTAACTTTTAGGGTTTAAATAACTATAGTGAATTCCTATGCATTGCAGACAAAGTTCTTGTCCATGTAATAGAAAAGTAAAATAAATGAATTTAATATTATTATAAGTATCATAATTGGGAGAAATTATTACATGAAACAAATTTAATTGATAATTATAACATATATGTGGTTTTTTAAAATAATATATTTGAGTTCAAATTCTATCCAGTTGTCAATAATGTTAAACTATGTGAATAGGTATACAAATGAATTTAATTGAATCTTGTATTATATTATATTTTATTAAATGATATATAATTTTAAAAAATATAATATTTTAAAAATTCATTGGAATGTGACAAACCATATCAATAATTTTTCATTAATTTTTCACATTTTATTTTATAATAAATTTATTGATAATATTTTTTCCAATATTAGAAGGAAATCAATTAATTATACAATTTTTTTAAGAAATTACTATATCTTCCCTTCATTCAATATATAAATTCACCAACCCTCCTCTATTCCCCATATGACATTTAGCCTCTTAACTCAACCAAACCATTGAAAACCCTCTTAAAAACATCCTCATTTTTGTTATAGATGTATTGGTCACCTCAAAATACCATCATAAGGGTTCCTACAATGAAATATAATGATTATTTTTTATGTGGAAGAGGTTTGAAGGTAATAAAACATGAAATAATGTAAGGGTTTCCCATATCACATTCATTGTCGGGGAATATATTCCATATTCACTAATTTATTATTATATATTCTTTATTTAAATATCATTATTATATTTTACCAATATTCTAATATTAATTATTGGGATTCAAAAATACATCCAAGTATATCTCATTGATGAGTTTTTGATTCAGATATTTCAAATGTGGTAATGTTTTTTTGTTACAATCTCATTTCATTTCTTGATTATATATACAAACTTTCTTTTGAGAGATATTTAGTTAGTCATATCATTTATACCCAGTCTATTTTTGTTACTATAGTTATTCCAATAACTTTCTTTTATTAGTTACATCTACCACTCTTTATTATGTTAAATTATTGAGATGTAATTTTTAATGAAATAACGACCATATTTCATCTCTAATTGATAAAATAATTTTTCCATTTATATAGTCTTTAAAATAATGCTATGAAATTTATTATATTTACATGAAATGATTCAAAATGTACCTTTTGACTATATTTGTAATTATCCTACTCTAAAAGCTTTTATTTGGTTAATTACATTATTTCATTGGCATAAGATACAATCTATTGTTCATAAAATGATCAATTTTTTTAAAATTATTCGATAACTAGATACATATAAAAATTTAAATTATATTTTAAACATTAAAAAAAATTCATAGAGAACACCATAATTATCCCTTCTTAACCAAGAATATCATCCATAATAAAAATAATGGGAACATGGGGAAAAATATAAAAAATGGGTGTCCTCAAATGATCATTAATGTAATGTATAGTGGAAGAAATATTTAATCAATGGAAGGAAATATAAATATAAAGATAAATATCTGATAACACATTCCATTAAAATTAATATATAAGTAGTAATCAATATGGGGGGGTATGAAATAGAAACAAACACCGTATTAATAAATAAAATAATAATATAATACTTCCCTAGATATGTCGATGAAAAATATCCGAGATAAATAATAACTAATATAAATGATGGAGATTCGTAATTATTAGATGCCATTTTTTCTTGGTACATTGAATCATGATCATTAAGACAATGAATAAAAAGGCATATTATATTGGGTAAAAATACATCTATTATGTACAACTATTATGAATCATGTGACTATTGATGCAACAAGGGGAAATCTATAACCAGGCCCCACCCGTGTCATACATATCTAAAGAAATCCTCATATCAAGTAATCAATTCAAACAAAAACAATATTTATTATCAAATATAAAGATTCAATATAGGTTGAATATAATAAATAATTCCCAAGTGGAGTATAAGTATTAATAAGTGTTGTTAATTATGATCATTGTAAATACGACAGAAATATCATTAAAACATTTTTCTGGGAAATAATCTATAAACATTACAATTTGTTCCATAACACTTTGAAACATTAGAATCATAATCAAAATGAAGGAATAGAATTAATTGAAACATATAATATATTTATAATAATTATATTCATGATATAATATATAAAATGGAAATATATTTACCATATTAATGTTTATTGGTGCATAATAGAAAATAAGTCACAATTGAATGTAAATTGAGACATAATCCCTTACCTTGTGTTTATTTTTTCGTAGTGATCCATTAAACTCTTGTATAATGATATGAATATAGTTAATAACATATTATAGGACAATATTAATATTTATGATATCATATATAATCATCATATATTATCTTATTACATGTTTGTTATTATTATTTTGTTATTTTCACTATTTTGAGTGTAAATTTCATAGATTCTCGAGTATGTTTTGACAAGATATTTATTGTTCCTATTAATTAAGAAGTTGTTTAATTATCTCCAATATTGATAACATGATTTAAATATTATATATTCAGGATATTTTTATTTATAATAATCCATAAAATTTTGTGATACAAACTGATATGCACTGTTCATTGAAACAGTAGGCCATATATAAGAATGAACACAAAATTCCTTTATTTTTCATATTAATAAATTGAAAATTAAATTATATATATGTATATTATAATTAAATTATCCTATATATGTTGTATATATAAAATATTTTTTTAAGAATATCATTTATACATTCCAGGTATTGTGTGAATGAATCACATTGCTTTGAGGATGCGGTATTCCACATTTCCACAAATGAGGTTATCACATTTACATAAAATTAATATTATTAAGGAATGTGTTATATAATAATTAAAAAAAATTAAAGCAACAAAAATCTCATATATTTGATATAAACATAGAATATCCCCCATAATGACCAACCATGAGAGGGACAATGGTAAAACAACTGACATCGTTTCGTGAGGTGGTAGTTCTTAATACTTGATTGGTATATTCATTACCAATTTGATAGAAGTGTCTGTAGGTGTTGATTAGTGATGTCTTAAACCAGGATCCATGCAACGGTGCCCCGAGCACATGGGACACATGAAATTATGCGTGCCTCCTAGTATGCCAGATGCTTTCGACCTACAGTGAGGGTATGGTAAGTCAGTCTTGGGGAGAGTCTACAATATTTTATCTGAGTACAACACCAGTGGAAGTAATCAAGAAATATTGGAAGCATAATTAATAATAATATTACCAATGTCACCATAATAACTGAGATATGAGATAAAGTACTCAACTAAAAAGGTAACATAAAATTCCAATATAAGTGTCAAAAAGTAATGGAAAAAATTAAGACACCAATAACTCCACCATCGGTCCAAGAGGGTCCAAAACAATATCTAGTTCCATCATCCAAGATCCATTAGAAACCTTAAATCTAATCCAAGGAATTTACCCATATCCTATCCAACAAAACTAATATTTATTTATGTACCAATCAGGAAGCCCGAGTAGGGTGTGAGTACAACTCTGTGGGCCACAACCAACGGGGTCATAAAAAAATACAGTCAGCAAAACTATATACAGTTCTATAAGGAATTAAATATAATGCATAACAAATAGTTTATCATGTTTGTAAATATTTTTTATTCAAACGCAAATTTGAATGAACATTTTACC
The DNA here is from genome assembly GCA_963277665.1 of Viscum album. Lineage (NCBI taxonomy): Eukaryota > Viridiplantae > Streptophyta > Magnoliopsida > Santalales > Viscaceae > Viscum > Viscum album. The sequence goes on from OY728132.1 coordinate 2,104,209,849, forward strand.
ATTATTTAATTCACTCATTTGAATTACCATGTTACCATTCATTTAGTCACGCATATGGATGACCATGTTACCATTCATTAACTCAAAAATATTGAATAACAACCTTACCATTGTTGAACACAAACATTTGAATGATTGTGTTAGCAATCCTTAACCCACAAATTTGTACGATCATTTTACTATTCCATAACTCTCACATTTGAATGTTCATGTTAAATAAATTGTAAAATAAATAGTGTTGTATATATATTTTATTAATTTAAAAATTAAATATTAAATTTTCACAAATGTAAAATCCAGTAATTAATTCCAAGAATAATTTCTTAATTCACAATTTCAACAAATTAACAATTAATTAAAAAATAAATTATTCAAATAATATTTTTATTATCCAAACCATCCCCATTAATTAATGATACAATTAATTAATCAATTTCAACAACCATAAAAACTCTATAATTATTTTAACAATTATTTATTCATGATTTTAAATCAAAACATCCCAATTACATATTTTTTTATTTAATTAATTCAATAGATTAACACAATTTAATAAATGATTAAATATCATAAAATCTAATATAAATTATAAAATTAAATACACATATTGGTTATTAAGACAATGTGTTTTAAATTATAGACCACCGACCTCTAGATCAGTGATGATGAATTCACACAAACAATTATCCTCAAATTTAGTGTAATCAACCTAGAATGCATCGTAGATAGTATTTAGATATGATTCCATGAATGTAGATAAAGTGGTGAAAAAAGACCTATGTTTGTATTTATATCACCTACAAGAAATCTCTCAAAATGAACCAAGTTATCTATTAGCAACGAATCTAGAAGGATATTCATTACTAAAACTTATACCCTAAAAACATTGTATAGACCATCACAATTCTATGTGAGATCACTCCTGGATTGAAGTGAACTCTTGGAAATCAATGTAAGAATACCCAAAACAAGGATGGAGGTGAACAGAAGGTCTCTGATCGATGATAGAGATGGATATATGAATTTTAGTCCTAGAAAATGGTGTTGGGAGTGTCCGTAGTCGAATACAATGGTCTGTAGAGCTTCTTCAGTAAAAAAATGTAATTGGAGGTTTATGAATGACTGGATACATGTTTTTATATTAATGGGTGTCAAAATTACCGGATGTGAACTCCTATTTCACCTCATGTAACCCAATACCACTATTTTCAGAGTGAAATCCCATTAAATACTTTAATAAAATATAGATTACATGCTGTGTAATATGATTACCCCTTGGGTAATATTACATGTGGTGAGATCTGTTTACAAGTGGTGTAATATTTCACACAGTGAAATTTAATTTCTTGACCTGATGACATGTGGAGAAATATAGTTACTAAGGGTGTAAATTTTGGAAGATTTTAACTAATTCAAGTTATGGATTTATTTCAAAAAAAGACATTTTTACAAAAAAAATTACAAGATCCATACCTAGAATATGTCATGATCTTACAATTTCCCCACAAAATAATAGCTCATCATCGAGCTGCACTCCAAATCATATATTTATTTTTGTGTCAAAATGATTAGGCCACTAATGTGATATATATTCCTCCATTTCACATGTATTTTTATGAACTCATCCATATTTCCTTATTAAATAAACAATAAGCACGGTCTTTCCACGATACAATTTCTCATTATTATCATTCACATTAATCAAAAGATCCTCAAAGGAATCATCAATCACCAACTCAAAATATATCAAATTAATAACATGAAAGGTTTTAGGGTGATACTTCTATAGTTGTGATACATGGATAACATCATTCATAGAACTGTATTTTGTGGAATATCTAATTAGTACACCCCTAGCATGATTCATTCCATGATCTAAAAATGTGCAATAAACCTTGGAACCAAATTCCCTCTCCTTTCGGTCTAGCGGTGACCCAACCTAGATATCACCCAGTGGAATACGTGATCTCCCTCTGTAAACTCTAGGGTATATATCCATATATAATTGTAAAAATTCTTATTACTCAAATATAGAGCCATAAATTTCCAAATCAACTACACATATTTTAACATTTTTCATAAATTTGGTCCTTAACAACTCTACCCATGATACAATCTAGCATAGCTTTCATCGAAAAGGACTACCATAAAGAGCCTTATATATATCAAAATATATAGTTTCATGATAACTACTATTATTTAAAAATTATATTAAATCCAAGTGTTTTTTCCAATACACACCAATGTCTTGAACATATTCCTTCATCATATCCTCAAGAAACTGTATAGTATATTCTAATTTCCCATCAATATGTGGGTGAAAATCCATACTCCCAAATACATGAGTAACATGTACCTTCTAAAATGTCGTCTAGATAAATGATGTAAATCATGAATAATGATATGATACTATAATTTGTGGGACCCCATGTTGACGGATTGTCCCCCAAACATACAGTTCTACCAACATCTATACTGTGATGGTTTCCCTTATAGAGAAAATGTACACCCTTTTCACTCTATCAAATATGATATAAATAGTGTCATTATTCTTATGTTACATTTAATGATCTATAATAAAATCAATGGTCAAATCATCCCAATTCAATTATGGAATATGCAACGGTTACAGTGAACCTTTAGGTCATTGATGCTCCACCTTCAACTATAGACATGTGAAGCACTATATTTGGAAACACGATATCACATTCATTGTGCCCAAAAAACAAATATATCATCGTAGGTAATAGTACATTTTGCTCTCACCATAATTCAACTACGACATTGGGGTATGAAATTCAAACATTATCTCATCTCCAATTCATGTTAGAACAGCGACATAATTTTTCAAATATATAATTTCGTCCTTTTATATAATCTATTCAAAAGGTGCCTCACCTCCTTCACTGCTTTCCCACAAGGAAATGCACTATGGGAACTTATAATGATTGACCCTAATTTGTATCAATAGTGTATACTCCAATATAACTAATATGATTTTTGACTATGCCTGTATTTCCTAATCCACAACGTGTATCTCAAAAAGAAACATCATCATATTCCACTCAATAATAGATTCCTAAAACATCTAATTATGTTTTTTCATACTCAATATTTATCCACATTTTTTCGATTACCCAATGTATATGCTAGCTCAAAATCAAATAACAAATATATACAACACATCTCTACAGCTGATGATTCAAATAGAGTTGCGAAGTGATAATCCTCATGCTCTTATGATCTATATAAATTGTAATCATTTATCTGAAATGGTTGTATTTCATACACATAATATCATTAACCACTACTACCAACTCATTGTCATGAATAGGGTAATTCTACTCATGTGGCATCAACATACAAGACCCATATGAAACTACATTATACCGTTTCATAAACACAACTTCGAGTCCATTCTCAAAAGAATACCACTGCACTTTGAACTCCACACATACCTCATGTAAGATCAAAATTAGTCCTCATGCAAACAGATTCATCAACATGTATATATATTTCTTGTAATCCCCCAACCATTAAAAATTTACAAATTTTTAATCAATATCAAATGCAGTGATACCAAATTTTAATATAAAAGGAGTAATCACTAGTAATATCAACTTAATATCAAACATTTTAGGATAACAATAAAATTATTAGGCTTCCCCAAAGAAACGTCTTCATAAACCATCAGCAGGTCCACTAAAACCCCTTCATCTGAGATGAAGTTCCCTTAAATGTGTTACAAGTCAATCCAATACTGACACATAGATATATTGACATATAAAAGATGTTATCTTAGTGTACTAAATATTATGTCAAGATGTTGGGGATGATCATCATGGCTCTTGGAGTATAGCATGATCTCTCCCACAAATACCACTACAAACTGAGCGAGATGATGATGAATGATTTTGATCATCAAAGCCATAAACAATACATGTTGTTTTCACTATAAACAGTGTTTCAATAAACTAATAAGAACCATAATTACTCATTAATGTATTCCTTAGTATATCATACGTCATAACTCTCAACTAATGATACCCCAATCTAAGGTCGATCTTCGAGAACACACAAGCTCCCTCTAACTAGTTAAAATGTTCATCAATATGCAGAATAAGAAATATGTTCTTTATTGTTCTCTTGTTTAACATATGGTAATCCATAAACAAATATTAATTTTCATCAGACTTATATACAATCGATTTAGGTGATCCCTATTGTGACATACATGGATGGATAAATACTTTATCCTTAAATACCTCTAGTAGAGCTTTGAGCTCTTCAATCATTGTCAGTTTCATATTTTATGGTGGAGCTGATATTATCTCATCCCCCAAAATTATCTAAATATTGAAATACACATATCAATCCATGTCAACCAATAGAATTAATTAGGAATAAACATCTGAAAATAGTTTTACTACTTGTGGAAGAATATCAGGTCTCACACCTTCATCATCCACTAAAATACTACAAACCTATGTTGTGAGCTCTACCGATTGCTAAGTAATTTGCCCTACTCAGCCTACCTAAATATCCCAATAAACATGGTAAATGTAATAGAAATCCATAAGAGAAGTAATTATCACCCTCCAGTAATAAAAATCGATGTAGGCTTGGTATTCGACCATCCAGTTTATACCCCTAATTATGTAGAATCCTAACATGTCATGAATATACATATCAAATAGAAAAAGACAATATATGATCTCAAGAGAACCTCCCTTACACAAATAGATTTCTCTTGGCATACTAACAAGGGATTATATATCATCATTATCCAACTCACAAACATCACCATGAGGATCAAACAATTAAAACATTTTTCAGATATAAAAAAATGAATAACACCAGTATCAAATAAATAACATTATAAAATTTTTCTACTATAGTAGTCCCTCCAAAAAATCTATGACCAACCCCCGTTGTCCACAAGTGTAGTCTATATCACATGAAAATTACGTAACCCACGTCATTTTGATTTTGTCTAACTAACATGATTTGCACTTCTCTATTGGTATTAGTGCTCTTTCTCATAAGCACCACATCCCCTGCCTCTATTACCTCATCCATTAGAACTCCAACATCAAGAAAAATATATTTTAGAAGTCCACCATCATGCACACTAGTTCAATATAGCTCCTACATAACAACCTGACTTCCTTAGGATCAATCTTTGAAACTTTAGATATCCCATACTTCCCTAATATATACAATCAACTAGTGGTCGAGGACAGTGTATATGATAGTGATGTGGCCAACCACACAGGTGGAAAACCACTTGGTAAAGGACTTTTGTAATATACCCCTATATCTGGATACTCAACATCCCACTTCCAAGTCATACATCTTTATACCATATATTACAACTCTTGAATGGCTTGCCACCGAATAGTTTAGTAGGAATCGCATGTCTTATTTTAGAATCCTCTTTTAGGTTCCCCTATGAGATGATATCCAGATTCACCACATTTGAAGAATTATTCAGGATGTAGATATTAACCAAGGACATAACATAACACATAAGTACATCATGAAACATACTTTTCATTGTAGCCTCATCTCCTTCAAATGATTGTGAAAAGTGTTGAAAATATGTTAAGTGTCCATCATTGTCCATCATAGATAGGACCCCTTGAGTCAATCTCAGGAACTCAGCTACACTTTCATTCAAATCTTGGTAGAAGTGCTCGAAGAACATATTTTGAATTTATTTTCCTTCTATATTCTCCCGCTATCCATTCTGAGTCTGAATTCCCCACTAATAATTTTCTTTACCTAGTAACATATAGGCCGCCAACATTACTCTATTATAAATTGGAGTCTCCAAATGGTCAAGCATTGTCTGGAAAGACTTGATCCTAAACTCATCTCCCTTAGATCCACCCTCTCTAGAATAATATAGAGGTTGATACAATATAAACACCCTTGATAGATTGTAAATTCTTTTCACAACCCTCCAAGGTCCCCATTCGAGGAATTTCATGAAAATATCAATCTTATCTCAAAATATTTCACCTACATTCTCCCCCGACACTATCGTTGCCTCATGTTCTACCACTGGGGGATCATCCACAACAATTTCCTCTAGTTTTCTTCTCAATATGCATTATCATAGATACATAAGTCTAAAATTACAAAAACATATGTTAGGAATCAGAACAAAACATTATCATATATATTTTAGAGTAAATCACAACACGTATTTTCCCCAAACCCGTTGTCCAATGAGTTCCTAAAATGGTGCATGAAAAAATAATCTCAAGGGACAATAATGATTTATACAGAATCAAATCTCATTGAATTTCAGGCTATGAAACAAAATAAGAAATTTTAAAAAAAACAATCACATCACACAACAGCTACATCACCGAAGGTGAAATAATATTCATCTATAAAAAAATAACAATAACAACAATACCATCTTGGGTAATTGGGTTTTAACCTATAAATTGGTTTGAATCTCCCATGGATGAGATCACTTACATACCCATGACACTCTCTAGTATCTTTTCTTATTATCCCCAAATATTCATACAAAAGAAGTAGAAAAGAAAACAACTTGGATTCCAATTTGTGACATCATGACCTGGGTTCCACCCCATGGTGCCCCAAGACATTGGGCCATGTGACCTCCCCCCCATTCCAAAAGCTACCATGTTATTTTTTGGGTCATTTAAGTCATCCATAGGGAGACTATACCATATTTTTTCAAAGAACAATACTAGAAGAAGTAAAAAATAATTAGTGGAAGAAAGATTATTCATAAAAATACCAATGTCACAATAATAACTAAGATACAAAAAAATACAATACTCATTTTAAAGATAAAAATGAAATACTAATATAAATGTCAAAATTGAAGGATTGATAAATAAGGATAGAAATGAATATCCAGTTATTCCATAACCACTTTTAGTTCCCTCAACCATGGTCCATCCCCTACAATCAATCCTACCCAGAGCCTTTACCCTTAACCTTCCCTACCACAATAATTTCTATTTAGGTACTAATCCAATATCCCTAGAAGGGCATGAGTATAACCATGTTAGCCACCACCAATGGTGTCTAAAACAAATCTAGTTAATAAAAGTATCTAAAAATCAATAAATAATTAAAGATAACACATAAATAAATAGTTTATCATGTTGATGAATATTATTTATTTAACCACACAATATAATGAGAATGATATCATTCTTTAACACATGAATTTGAATAACCATGTCACCATTACATAACTCACACATTTGAATGACCATGTTACAATTCCTTAACTTGAACATTTGAATGACCATGTTTCAAATCCTTAACTCACAAATTTTAAGGACCATGATAAATTTCATTAACTTAAAAATTTTGATGACCATGTTTCCATTCTTTAACTCACACATTTGAATGACCCTGTTATGATTCCTTAACTCACATATTTTATTGATCATTTTAAATAACTTGTTCATTAATTAACCATGAATATCCAATTAATTTATTCATCCATTAAATAATCAATATTACGAAACTAAAAATCCCATAATTAATTCAAAAATTATCTTCCTCATCACAATTTCAACATATTAATAAATAATTCCCAATGAATTTTTCAAATAAAAATTTCATAATACAAACCATCCAAATCTAATTAATTATTAAATTAATTATTCATATGAAACAATCACAATACTTCCATAATTAATTCAATAATTAATTATTCATAATCTATAATCCGAAAATCCCAATTCAACTTTTCATTTAATTAAATTATTCAACAAATTAAATTTATTTATTCAAGGACCTAATTTCAAAAAAAATAATAAAAATTATTCAATTATATACACTTGATGATATTAATGACTATGGGATATGAATTTTTGAAAAATTATCTCAAGATTAGTGATGCAGAATACTAGCCAACGAATAACATAAATTTATCCTAATCAATAAAGTATGTATTGTAGAAAAAGATTAAATCCAAATCCACGAAAGAAAAGGAAGTTGTGACAAAGCTTTATGTTTTCGACTAAAATTAGAATCAGGAAACCTATCAATAAGAACCAGATAATCTATCAAAAATAGATCAAGATAGAGATTAATAACCAGAAGGCATTGATAAAAAATCATGTTCTGAACATCCATGATCTTTTGATGGATCACTTCCAAATCAAACTGTACTCTATTAAATCAATTGTAGAAGACCCACATAAAAGAGGGTGTGCACTGAAGTTATTAGATCAAAGGAGGAGGTCCGTGAATGAAATTAGATCAATGAAAATGGGGTGTGGAGTATCTATGGGAAAATAATATGGTGTGCATACCATCATTACTTATTAAAAAGGTGTTATGAGGGTAATGAATTGTTGGATATGCATTTGTAATTTAATATGTGTCTCAACTAAATGACATGACCTCATATTTCACATCATGTAACTCATTTCCCATATTTCTGATGGAAATCACATCAAACACATTAGATAAAATTAATACAGATTACACATGATGAAATATGATTACACATTGAGTAATTTTTCTTGTGGTGAAATATGATTACCGGTGGTGAAATTTAATTTCATGGAATCCTAACACATGTTGAAAGGAAGTAATAGGGGGTGTAAATTTTTTACTTTGTTAATTATTTATAGACATGGATTATATTAAAAAAACCCATTTTGACAAAAAAATTTAAATGAGTCAAACGTGGAAAAAGATAGGATCTTACAAGGTGGAAAACCTAAAATAAAAATATATCATTATATACAGAAATATATGGATAATATAAGAACATGGAATAAAAATAAATGAAGGAGTGATATAAGAAATTAAACTAAACTAATCATCAAATAATGTTACAGCTTATTTGGGTAACTAATTTAGGTTTATACCAAAAGACATCATTGTTAGGATTTCATCTCAATGAGGTGATTTTCTGATGTGGGGAGAGATGTTGAAATAGTATTTGGGTCGGTTTAGGAAGATCTAGAAGTCTCAATGTAGAGTTAGTAAGTTATTGAGGAGGTTCCCTTTTATAAATTTGGTAAGGGGCACTTTTGGAGATCCTCTAAATATTAAAATATTATATAGATACTATGCAACCAAAGACTTCCGAATGGAATATTAATAAATATGGCATGAGATTATAGACCATATATTATCCCATTTATATTTTTTAACATTTTATACGTTTTTAAATAATTTATTAATATATTAATTTCATAAAATATATTTATTTTACATTTTGATACTATTCATTCATTTTGACATCAAAATATATCCAGAAATATATGGAATAAAAATATAATTCTTTCAAAAATCTCTACTATATCTTATAAATCTATAAAACTAGTAGACAGATTAAATCCATAAAAAATAAATCAAAATAAATATTTTTAATATCAATTATAAAATTTCTCTTTTTAATAAACAAATATTTTATTATCATTAAAAAATAATTTAATGTAATTATATAATTTCTAAAAAAATAACATTCTAAAATAAAATTAATTTTTTACGATCTAAATTGAAATATATTTTCATTCATCCCATTCTTCTGTCCATATGTGGATATAAAAAGTTTTATTAAAAACCTGAGGTGTGATATTTTGTAACTGTAATTAATTTAAAAAATATATAAGTTATTCTCTTGGACAAGGGTCTATTAAAAAACTCCAATTAGATTCTAATGGGATAAGGGTGAAATAAATATCCTAAAAATTTATTAGTTTTTTACTATATTTTAATCATTTTCATTTTTTAACCCCTATTTAACCTCTATAATTATTATCATGAAATATTTTGTTTTAACTTTTTTAGGGATAATAAAGTTACCAAAACATGATAAATGAACCATAAATGTGTCGTGTGTGAACTTTATTGCCTTACCCCAAAAAATTTTGACGAATATAAATTATTTAGATACTTTATACCATTTAATAAAACATCATTTATTATAAAATATCAATAATGACATTTTTGACACTATTACTTATTTTTTCTTATATAAAAATAAAAAATAAAAGTTAAATTCAAACAATGATTTATAAAAAATTAATAACATATCAAATAAATCAACTAAATTTTTGGATGAAATTAGTCCTCTCCAAATTTAATTATTCCAATATTTTTAATATAATTTATTTGATTCTTAAAAAAAATTAGAAATTACTACAACATCATTGTGTCTCTATTTAATTTCAATGTTTATGTACTAAAAATGATATAGAGATTACCATGAATTATTTAAACCGTATATATCTATATATAATATTGATAGTAAAAAATATGTTTTTTATAACCCCATACTAAAAATATTTATCTTACTAAATAAATAAGTGAGACAAAATTGAATTTTCATTGAATATAACATAATTAATGTCAAAATCTCATCCAAGTATCTTAAAAAAATTATAATAATTGATCATGAATTATTTAATTTGACACATGATCATTGAATGTCATTATAAATATTGTTTGGGGAATTATCAAAAAGTTATAATATTACTTTTACCCTTAATAAGCTGATTTACCCTTAACCATGGTAATAAATAATATTACAAAATTTACTATCCATATGGAAATAGTAGATGTAAAATATGTAACTTATTTTCACAAAAATTTAAAAGATATATCACCCATTTATAAAAATTCAAAACATATAAATTACTCATGTTAATATAAAATTAATCCCATTGGCAAGGTTGGAAAACAAGTTAGAGGTTTAAAAAATACAAATGATTGTATCATTTTTATATCAAAATTTGATGTAAAATTGACCCCAATGACTAATTTTAGGTTACCTAATAATAAATAATCTATTTTTAATTTGTAATAATTCTATTATATAAATTGTAAATATAAATCATTTCGATGAAGAAAGTGTTTTTCCAATTTAAAATTTGTATTTTTTCACTATTAATAAAATACGTGAACCATACTAGGAAAAAAGAAACAAAAAATGAACCTATGTAATTTTTATATTCCTCTTGAAAATATGAAATTTTTATCCCACAAAATATATAAATATTTATAACATTTCAATAAAAATTGGTTATCCATTGAAAGGGTAAAACATCTTTTATAAAAAAATAGGTGTTAATGTGTCATATTGGGTTTGTTATTATATTATGACTACCAAATCTCTATAATGAATTTTTTTAAAAATTGATTGAATATAAAACATATATAATTCATTTATATCATTCCATCGTAGTAACTAATTTAATTTAATAGATTAAAATTAAACCGTGAACATAAAAATTGTTCTTTATAAAAATATTTCTTATATATTCAGTTGGCTCCAATATTTATTTATAATCAATTTATAAATAATAATTCAATCAAATATTTTTATAATTTAGTTAATAATATTTACAATTTCCATCATAATGTCTAGGATATCATTGTTTTATTTAAAAATAATATTTTAATAAAATATTTTTGTTTTGTAAAACTATGCCTCACACGTTAAAAGGGGAAGTCATTGTTTTGTGTAGTATAATATTAATATTATGTTGTGTATACAAAATAATATCAAAAAAATTAAATTTATTCATAAATGAAAATATTTTAAATTTTTAGAGTGTTACATTTTTCCAAACATCATTAAATTGTGTCTCCATAGTTCAAACTAGATCTCAGTAGTCTAGGATTTGATATGTAAAAATAATCAATTGTTTAAAACCCATAATTTTAAATAGGTTAAATAAAAAATGTATTAATAATAGGGAAATGGTAATGTGATGGTTGTCACAAAATAAGTATTTTTAATAGTTTAACATTGGTATAATGTGAAAATATGCCGATGGAAGAAAAATCAAAAGATCTTTTTAAGATTGATATTGATACAAAACATGTTCATTAGAAAGACCACCATCACAGAATCATAAATCTGTTAAGGGTAAGTCACCATTTATTTTTCAATGGTAAAATATTAAAAATAGGTTTTTATTCCAAATTTTTGTCATATATTGGATGGATTATAGAACTATCAGGATAAGAACATTGTAAAAATAAAAACTTGATTTCATTCTACGTTATAATAATAATAATATCATTTGGGTGTTATTTGATATATTTTCACATAAATCCTTAAACATGGAAATATATATTCATGTATAATTTTTAATACCTAATGCACTATAATAAATAATAAGATCCGCTAGTTATTCCTTTAGTATTTAAATAATTAATTATAATAAAATGGTTAAAAATAGTCCCCAATAATGAATAATATAAAATTAAACAATAATATACAATGTTCCACATAATCCATTCTGACATTATGACTCTTCCAAAATACACCTCCACAAATTCACAATCATAAAACGTCTTTAAATTCCCAAAATAAATCATAACATGATATTCCTACAAAAAAATTAATCTCGTAATGACTAAAAAGAACATTAATCCAAAAAATTAAAAATTCTACATAATATTGAACACAAATTATCCCAAAAATGATCGTGCTTCCTAAAAATATTCTATAATTATATTTTGACACCAGAAAATTCAAAAGGATTTCATCATATAGTCTTCAATATAACCTCAATCTCTCTTAATTTCATAAACCTAAAATTTAATTTCCTAAATAATAGACTATATAAGATATTAATCCCATTTCCATATATTATATTAATAAACATATGTCTACAATAAAATGATATATTATTTCAAAATATAATTCAAATATTACTTCTCTAATAAAATACCATAGTATTCTGTTCACCTTAATCATATAGGGTCCCCAGAATAGTGAAATTATTTCAAAATAACATTAATCAATGAATCAAAAAATAATAATTCCAGCGAAAGTTAATAAATTTTATAATATAATTTCCCTAAAATAAAAATTCATTTATCTATTATATATTTTACTAAAAAATGTCCCCCTGACCGAGACTCCACCTGGGATACTTTAATGAACATCACCATTATCTCCATTTAGTTGTGGGTTGAAACCCAACAGCCTTTTGGATGTTAAAAGTTATCATTTAATATGGGGGTTTTCATATTTATAATATTTTATAAAAATGTGATAATCATCTAAGAAATATATCCTAAATATATTTAACACTATATAAATTTTTTAACAAAAAAAAGTTATATCATATATTTCATTATGTATTCCCACTAATATGAATACAAATATTTACAAAACATTTTCTAAATATATAAATCCTAATGTTCATCCTTACCTTTAATAATATATCTATAAAATGAAAATGAATTATTCCTCCAATAATTGTTTCACACATAATTAACCAATGGGTTCTATTCCTTAAGAGAAATTTTCTAAAATCTATTTCCCAAGGATTTTAAAAAACTTTCTCTGATAATGAACTAAAACACCCTGACCCCAAAAACCCAATTTCAGTGTCTTAAATTATTAAATTATCATAATATATCGGATGTCACATCCCAATGTGAAAAATTGTTCATTATTTTTGGTAAGCTAAATAAGAATTTGAAATTCAAATTATACATTTAACATGAAATTAAAAAAGTATTTTTAGTGAGAGCCCCATTATTATCCTAGATTAACCCTACATATCAGTCCTAATAAACTTCTTGTAATCCTATGAAAATTAAAAAATAATAATTTGTTGAGATAAAATGCTCAATAAGGTAATTAGAATAGAATCAATATTTAATCATTAAAACTAACTAAACATGGAATGGTAAATTACATATTACACATGAAATTAAAATTACTAGATATGACATAATAAATATATAATTGAATAAATCAAAAAAATTCAATCTATATATGTAAACATAGAATATAATTTATCCACATATAAGTTAACAACAAATATCAGGGATAAATAACATCTAAGTCTAAATGATCGACATACTAGAATTTTCGACGTAATTTTTCTTATGTATAGGAAACACATAATTTAATGAACTTTAATATAAGGGTTTATCATATAGTGTAAAAATACATCTATTATGGCCAACTATACCATATTATGAGACTAAAAATACATCAAGTGGCTATATAAAATTGGGCCCCACCTGTGATGTACCTATCCAAAGCATTCCTCATATGAAATAATCGATCCAAATAACCAAAAATATTCCTTAAAAATATCTTGATTGAATAAAGGACACATATATATAAACAATATCCATGTAGAGGAAATTTAATTTTAAGGGTTGTAAATATTGATCAATGTAAATACCATTAAATTATTTTCAATACATTTTTGAGAAAAATAATCATTAAATATTACAATGTGTTTCATACCACATTGAAACAATTGAATCACAAATTAAATTAATTAATAAATAAAAATGAAATATTTAATATAATGTTATTTTTTTGATTAATGAAATAATATGTCAACTGTTAGTATATCTAAAATATATAAATGTGAATTAGTGCATAACAACAAATAATTCACAATGGAATGTAAATTAGGAACAAATCCCTTAAATTGCACTTTTGGTGGATTGTCCCTTAAAATCAAGTATAATTTTTTAAGATTATTAGTAACATATTAACTATCCATATAAATATTTATGATATTATATATTACCACCTTAAAATATCTTATTATCCCTTTGTTATAATTCTTTCGATATTTTAACTATTTCATCTATAAATTACATGGGTGATCAAGTTAGTTTTCAATTTTTATTTCTATCCCATTTGTTAGATCATAGTTTTATATTCTCTATAATGTAAACCATTATTTATATATTAAAAATATTCTAAATATATACTTATAATAATGTATAAAATTTGGGGATAATAATTGGAATGCAATGTTTGTGGAGATAATAGGTTGTACGTATCCATGAATGCTTCATTCATTTATTTTTCATATAAAAAGAAATAAAATTAAATAATATGTATGTATATAATAATTAAATTATCATATATATGTTATATGTATCACATATTTTTATTGAAATAATAAATTATACATTCCATGTATAGTCTGAATGAATCTCATCAATTTGAGATGTTTGTAGTCCAGAACTCGACAAACAGGGTTTTTGTATTTAAACAAAATGCAAATCATGATGGTATGGGTTATATAAAAGTAATAAAGTATTAATACATTATTAATAAAAAATATTTTTTAAAAAAACATATTACCTATCATAATACCAAACATGGGAGGTGGTAATGTAAAAAAACTAATGATTTTATTTCGGGAGACGATTGCACACCGTACATAAATAGTAAATTCATGACACATTTGAGGGAAATATTTTTAGGTTTAAGTCCAACACATAAAATAACAAAATATCATAATTTTTAGGATAGTAGTGTTCTTATATAATAATTTAATAAAAATAAATTATGGTGTGGGAAATAAATTTAATCAAACGTGGTTCTTTAATGATGTTACCTCATATTTGGGTAACTCCTTTTGGATTATACCAATAGACTCACTCATGTGGCTTTTAATCCAAAACTGGGGATTCTAGAGTGTCTGATGGAATATGGAATCTTATTTTCATTGTTTTGTTTTGTATATAAGTCTCAATGTGGTGTGAGTAATTGAGGATGGATGTTCCCTTTTATAATTGTGGTGAGAGGTACTTTTTGAAATCTTCAAAATTTTAAAATTTAATATTGATACTTAGGTTCAAAAGACATCCAAATTGTATATTAATGAATAAGGTAATACATTTTATACTGTATCTTATTCCCTTTGTTATTATTTAAAATATTAGTGATTTTAAAAAATTTAATAATATATTTATTTCCTGATATAATATTATTATCAATGTAGATACTATTTATATTTCTAACATCAAAATACAACTTGAAAAAAGGAAATTTCTATATATATTTTTCACACATATCTAATATTTCATATAAATCTAAAAAAATTATTATAAACATTAATTAATAAAATGAATAAAAATTATTATTTTTAATATGAATTACATTTTTTCTATTAATTAAAGAAATTTTGTTTTACTATCGAAAAAGAATTTACGGTAATTATATACTTTATCAAAATTATAAATAAAATTATATAATAAAATTAAATTTATTATTATTTGAATTGAAATATATATCCATTCATAGATTGATTTTTTCCTATGTGGGAACATAAAAGATATTAAATATAATGAAAGTGATAATTTTTAACTATATTTAATTTAAATAATATATATTTTATCTTCATATTACATTTTCCATTAAACAAAAAAGATTATATCCTAATGTAATAATTGTGGAATACTATTCATACAATAATTTTTTTGAAAAAGTTCATGCTATTTTTTAATGCTTATATTTTTTTTAACCCTTACATAACCTCTTTAATTATTACCATGACAACTTGTTTTTTCACAATACAAAAGATTAAATATTTACTATAATATGAAAAAAAACCATATATCAGACAAGAGTATTATTCAATGACTTATTCAAATCATTTATCTGATTTTTAGTTTTTAGATATTTTTCATCATTTAATAAAATTTTTTTAATTTAAAATACCAATAAT
Organism: Viscum album; assembly: GCA_963277665.1. NCBI lineage: Eukaryota > Viridiplantae > Streptophyta > Magnoliopsida > Santalales > Viscaceae > Viscum > Viscum album. The sequence goes on from OY728132.1 coordinate 2,104,226,321, forward strand.
GTCAATTTAGATTCAATACATTATTTTGTCTTATAAAAATTCATAAAAAAAATTAAATTCAAATAAAAATACTTATAAAACATTAATAAAAATTTAAAATTATTCAATATATTTATTTTAATATTTTAAGTCTATAAAATAATATTAATTTCAATATTTTTAATGTGATTTTTTTGATTCTTCAATTAATTTATAAATTATTAAATTATCATTATGTGACAATTTAATTTAATTACTAATTTCCTAAAAATTATAATTAATATATAATGATTAAGTAAAAAAATTTATATTTCTAAAACATTTTTATAGTTGAACATATCTGTTACATAACCCCATATTAATAATATTTATCTTGTTAAGAACAAAAGTGTGAATAAATTGAAATTTCATTGAATAGAACATAAAAAAACTGTGATACTCTCATAAATATGATTTTAATGGTCATAATATATTCTCAGTGATGATATTTTTACAAAAACTTGTCCAATGACATTAATAAATGTTTTAGTGAAATTATGTAATAGTTATAATATTAATTTTTCTATTATTTACCATATTTACCCTTATTTATGGTAATAAAAATTCCACTAAATTTATTATTCATATTCTTGAAAATCATATATAAGTATATTTAGAAAATTTGGATCCACTGATTACAAAAATGGAATTTATTTTTAAAAATTTAATGAATATAAAATTCAGAAAATAATTTTACAATAATCCTATTGAAAATGGAGAAAAGGTGTCTAATATTTAAAACAATCTAATGTTTGAAATGTTTTTATATCTGAATTTTTAGGTAAACAGATGAATATGTCCAAAATTGGGTTAAATGAAATAAAAATAATGTTTTTATGCATTTAATCAATTCGATTATATAATTTAACCATATAAATTATTTCGATGATAGTAAGTGTTTTCAATTAAAATTTTGTATTTTTTTATTTATCAAAACATGAAACATATCAAAAAAAACCAAAAAATTGAACCAAAATAATTTCATATATAACTCAATAAATTAATAATTTTATTTTTCCACCTCATATATATAAAAGACTCAAAATTTGGATTTTATATAGGTTCTCTATTAATAGGTGGTAAAAATTCTTTAAATAAAATATAGGTGTTTATTTAAGGTATTGGGATTCTTCTTATCTTATACCTATAAAATATAGTGATTTAATAAAAAAAGTATTTTATTGAATATATAATATATTCATTTCTTTGATATAAATATCCAATAGTAGTTAATTTCATTTATTAGAATATAATTAATTTATGAGCATAAAATAATTTATTATAAAAACATTTCATATGTATCCATTAGGTTTCTATATTTATTTACAAAAAATTGAAACCAATGAATTTAAAAATATTTATCAATAAGTAACTTAATACTATTTATAATTTCAAACATCATGGGTAGGTTATGTCTTATTATATTAAATAATAATATTTTAATAATATATTGTAGTTTAGTAAAACTGGGTGTTCCATGTAATGTAAGAAAACTGATTATTGTGTACAGGAATAGCTTATCATGGTGTTGTAGAAGAATCAATACAGAATAAAAATTTAATTTATTCAGCCATGAATATAATTTATTGACTTTGTTTGTTACAATCATTGAATTTATTTATAAATGTTTAAAAATTAATATATCATTAAAAAAATTGGAAAATTAATTTATCACTATCTAAAAAATGTTAAATAAATTATTTATTTTATCATATATGGCATGAAAATATTTTCACACATTCATGACCATTAATTAAATTTAATATTCACTTATAGTTTCACATTTATTAATTTTCAATGAAATTTTTTTTCTCAATATTATGTAAATTTATTGTTTTACTTATATCAAATTAAAAGGATTTTCTCTCATGGTTTCAATGAAATGATAAAATTATCTTTTAATGTTACTTTTGTCTATGTATAAGTCCTATGATATTTATTATGATTTACTAGGGAAAATATATAATGGTACAATGTTTTTCAATTGTATATTTCACTTCTGTTTTTGTAATGATAAAATATGTCTGTATCCATTTTCATATCCAATATAATTCGGAGTTGAAATGATGAATGTGTAATGATATTATGGAAGAAATATGTTATGTTTTTATTATATGGTTGTCTAGTCTATTATCACCATTTAATTAATTTGGTAATTCATTATATCTCATTTGTAAATAATGGGAAATGATTTTTTGTTCTAGATCCATTATAAGAAATATATAGTTATGATAAATCCACATTGATATATAATATATACACTGATTCCAATTTTTCTAAGAAATAAAAAATTGGTTGCTATGATTGGTCTACAATGGAATTGGAAATCAATTCTGATGAATGTTAATCGATGATATTAAAATTGTATTATGGTGTTCTATCCTTTATGATATGATGATATTGATAATTATCGTCGACATATGATATTGTTTCTATTAATATGAAGGTGTAACACTCGTACGACATGTAGATATGCTCATGATTTGACCTCATTTATCATGATATATTTTTTAGGATCATTAGGCACTGAAATAGGATAATATTCATTAATAATATATATAATTCTCATGTGATTCATTATTCATATACACAATTTTCCGTGCTTTCTACAAGCTGAACATTATTTCATATTATTATTGTAAATCATTCTTAAAATGAATTATTACATGGTAAATTTTTTTAACACCTCATTTAACACATAATTATCATCACTATACATTCATAATTTTTTTTTCTAATCTACAATTATATGAGTAAAAATCTATCCTTCTACAGATATTGAAAAATTTATTTGGATGAATACCAATGTTGGACATGAACAATGAACATTTGAGAAGAAATGACTATAGTGGCTATGATACGAGACAAATTATTCTATAAATTGAAATAACATATAGTATATCACGTGGAACATTTCATTATAGAGTTTACCAATATAATTCATATTTTCAAATTGAAATCTAGCTATCCAATGTTGAAAATATTATTATTCACCTAATTCAATGGCCTGGAAAAGCATTAGACCATTTTGATCATATAAAAAAAACATCTATTTGGGATGATATGTTTAAGGATATTAGGGAACTTTCAGGGATATATTTTTTATTAAATTCCTTATACAAAATATTCCATATTTATGATCGTTTAGACACATTTATTGGAGGAATGCAAGTTGGAACTCATTCTAGTTAAAAGGTGTAAAAGTTCACATTTCACTAACATTACACCACCTTAGTCCTGCCATAATCTAGTGGGGAGACATGCCATATTTTTTGCTCGACCCAAGGCATCCAAAATTCTTATTTATGAAAGTATTTGGATGGATATTGGGGTGGATAAGTATATATTCATTAAAATGTTATGTTTTCAATTTGATGTTTTAATCTATGTTCCTAAATTGTATGTTTCTAAAATCGCATTACATTCATAATACAACAAATGATTCCTATATTTTTAAATTAATTTTTTTAAAATTTTGACCCATTTAAAAATGGATTTAATGTATTCACATATTGAATATAAAAATCCTTCAAAACAATGGATAATTCTTTAATTTATTATTTTTCACTTTTTTAATTTCACCTTCATGACTCCACATCCTACATATACTGAGTGTTTATTGTCAATGGAGGGATAAAAATATTTTTATTTCATCCAAGGGAGTATATAGGGTCTGTATTAGATGTTTTTTATCTCACTATTAATTAATAATCAGTTCATTAAATTGATAATTTCGTTTTAAGATCTTAATACTCCTTTATCCTTATTGAATTTTAAGGCCAAAAACATCATGTTATAATAAGATGATTTACCTTGTAGTTATTATCTAAATCATCCTACATGTTTATCTATTATTTAAATTAAAATTTTGTTATTATTAAACCAATTATTAATAATTTTTTTGTCTCTATAAATTTACCACTCTTAATTATTATAAATTAAAATAATTAAAAATGAATTTTATTAAATTTCTCCCTTGTAAAAACTTCAGGATCAACCATTTTACATGAATTTAATTCACCTAAATCTCTTATAGTAAATTTAAACCATACAAAATAAACCAAAATTAGGCAACTTCATGTCCAAAATAATCCATATAATTAACTTTTATGTTGGTTTCCTATTAGTTCTCTAATGATTCGATAACCAAAGCTACACTACAAGCAACCTCTTAGCCATAAAAACATGGTTAAAATTGGTCCTGAAAAACTATTGGAACAATCTATGGGGACACAATTAAGTCATCTTGATACTAATATTATTATAACGTATTTTGATTTTCTCTCCTTGATTTATCTTATAATTTACCATTTATATTTATTTCACGTTTCATAGCGCATATACTCCAATACAAGTGACCAGTAAAACTGTCTAGTTAGGGTGGACATTCAGGAGGTTGGGAGTCAAGTATACATATGGATATCTTCTATTAGAACCAGATTTTCAATAATACTCCACATTACAAAATTTATCTCATCACAATGGATGTTCTATAAAAAACTACATATACCCCTGAGTAAGAACAAAAATTTTAATCCTAATGATACTTCCCCAAACATGGGAAATGTGTCTCATAAAACCATGAATGAATACCGCACACATTTCTAGACCATTGAATACGGATGAATTAGGAATTTTTTCATATGGAAGTCCCATTATTTCATCAAAACTCTAATCTTTAACAACCTTTCAATCCTCAATGGGATGCATTCAAAAATTCCAAACCTTTATGTCAAGGAGTTCAATTTCATTTTTGAAACCATGTTCCCACCAAATCAACCTTGGTCACATATGATGAGGATCATTCCATTCCCACTAAATCAACGAGTAATGTATTTTTTAAATAATCTGAGACCTATATTGATCCACTTCCAAAACCTATCTCATTGAATATTATACCAAAAATATGTCCACCGTCACATATAAATTATACTTAAAAATATCACCGAATTTTTATTTGAATTGAATGGGATTCTTTTTACAAAACATGGTAAATGTTAAAATATAAACACAACATGGTACCATAACCTATAATTTAAATCCCATAACAATTTTTATTTTCCATGAAGGGTTGGGTCTAGGAAACAAATAGTTTACTAGTGTAATGTTTAATTGAACCGTAATAAATCCCTTATTGATACATATGAGTATCTAGAATGTCTATTCGAACAAAAAACTATCATTGGTAGGAACACCTTAATTTGAGAATCAACCCAAATTTAGTAGAATTTATTCCCTTATGGAATAGGAAATACTTAGGTAAAAACATGGTGTACTCCCTAGTAATTTCAAGTATATCAATCATATGATGGTCAAAGAAATCAAAATTTATGAGCCTGTTCGCAATATTTTTGAAAAACATGAACAAAATACTGAAAAATACCTAACCACCCCTCCCATAAATCACATTAATGTTGGATGTCCTATAATGGAGGTTAATGTTCTATGATTTTAGAAGCCACAATACCAACCCAAATTCAACCAATGGTACAATGACTATCAAAGATTTTGTTATAATGATACCTCACAACCCAGTCATCCACATGATGAAAACCCCTACCCTCAAAATAAATTTCAAACCCATAAATACATCCATCAAAAACAAAAAAAACTAAAAGCATTATACTATATTTTTACAATATCCAATCCAAAAACCAATTTTACTACCAATCCATCAAAAAAAATTATCCATTTGTAATAAACCATCCAACATAAGCCCCAAACTAAATGTCCCTCTCAGAAACCTTCAATAGTATTGAAACTAAAGGAAGAAAATGAAGTTACAATCATCATCACATAAATATGTTCTACAAAAAATTAAAATTGTAAAGATATCCCTAACGACTTAGGTAGTACCATCCTCAAACATAATGGGATAATCCAGTTACGAACAATCCTCTAGTGAAAAATTCAAAGTTTTTACTATCATAAAAAGTGTGAAATATATTGAAAAACATGATAAAACCATTCATGAAACATTTAATGATTCAATATCACATAACAATTATGAATAACCACCCACATATTCTATAAAATCCAATGAAAATAAAAAATAAATATGAACTTACCAAACACTAAAATAACATGCTCCCTTCCCTCAATATATAAGAGGAAAATATAAACTACAACTGAATGTAAAATTGAGAGAAATATTCTCTTATATTAAGCGTAACATTCTCCTTCTCTATTCAGTCTAAACCATTCATAATTACACAATATACCATAATTACTTTTTTCACTTTTAAAAGTAAATATTCACATAAAACATAGTCATTTTGGATACTAATGTGAGTACCACAATTTTTTGTGATTGGAAATTAGGATGGTTATATTCCCCCCAAAAGGTCTAGTAGTGGAAGGTGAGTTTTAATTGAATATAGTATGTATAAATCATTCTCTAATAAAGAACATTTTTTCTTTTCTAACATTTTTCATGTCTTCAAGATCGTTGCGGGCCATGAGTTCTTCTACATCCAATATAAATTATCAAGGAATAAAAAAATAGATATATCTTTATAGGATTAGGGAAAAAACCTTCACTTATCCATTCAGAACCTTTTCCTTCAATTTAATTCCCTTTTGGTCATTTAATTCAACTTGTATTATCCACAGGTGCAAATGGGAATATACTCTGACATGGTGTGTTTTTTTATAGTTCTTTATGTATGAATTCATAATATTGGGGGATACATTTTATAGATGACTTGTAAATGTGGAATTGTTTTTATCATTATGTGATTATAATATTATCATTTTAATTTTCAAAAAATTAAATTTAATGGTAAATGAATGACTTGATCTGGGATATATGGTCTCTTGTAAAGGGATTTATGTTGATAAATTTTATGTTGATATCATACGTCATATTCTCTCTTTGAAAACTGTCAAGGAATATAGTTACTTTTTAGGAAATTATAGTTTCTATATAAGTTTCATGATGAATATTATCTATATTTCCTAGCCACTTTGTGCTCTTTTTGTGAAATGTGCACTATTTATATCGACTGGTAGCTATGAGAAATCATTACCAACAAAAAACTCATCTCATATATCATCCATTATCATGAAATATCCCAATCATAAACATTTTTCAAACACATGTGTGATTCGAGTGACTTCATAATTGGATATGTCATTGGATTGCAATGTAAGAAAACTACAAATGTCTCTGATTAGAAAATTGGGATAACCTTTTGAGTTTTAATACTCATGCCTATAGTCTTCTTCTATATTTAGCCCTTGTGTAGGTTTCAACATGATTTCGATTTCCTTGGTAAATGTGTGATCATTATGTTGGAGAGTGACCAGTGGGGTCACATGGATTTTTTTAGTTATCGGGTTTGTTCATTTGAGTTGTTGTCTTAGTTTTACTTTTAGTTTCTTGTACAAATAATGTTCAGTTCAATTTTTATATAAATGTATTTTGGGTTGTCCATTTCTTTTCTATATTTCATTGATTGTTCATATATGATAGATATCATTCCCTTGTGTACTATATTGATGCCCTTGGTTTTTGTCTCCATCCTGGAAGGATCGAGAATGCCTCTAGGGACTTGTCGCGGGCTGGCTTGGGTGACCAGTTCAGGGTCGACTCGAACTCGTTCATTAAAAAATGGTATCATAAGAGGTCGGCTCTTATCAGAACATTATTTTTATGGATCCATTGTTATTTTGGGTATGTCAAGGTAGATGGAGTAGGATTTTTGGGACTTGAGGGGTATGTGCAGAAAGAACGTTGCGAACTCTTTCTCGTTCTAATCCTTGTGTTTCCGTGGGAAGTATTGTTTTATTACTGCCTGTTGTTCTTAATGATTGTTTGGTGTTGTGATATGACAAAGGGACTTTGACTAATGGCCTTCGTGAGCTTGCAGGGGCTGGCAAGCCATGTGGAGCTAGGGAATGGTCCTAATAATTCTCTCTTTGATTGTTGTGTGTCTGACATATGGCCGCCAACCATGTGGCCAAGTCACCCATTGACACTAGTTCACTTTTTTTGGCACTCTTGAACCTTTATTAAAATCTGAATTTTCGTTTTGAAAATCATTGTGTGAGATTTTTGGAAACGGGTTTTAAAGGAAGAATTAGTTTTTGAAAAGTGAAAAGGGTGGTTTTCAAAAATTAAATATTTGAATGGTTTTAGAAGTTAGTTTTTATGTGAATTGTTTTTGGAGGGAAGTGGAATTGATTTAATGGGATTGGATTGTCCATAATCTAAACTTGTTGCTTGTTGGAATAAAATGTTTTGAAATTGTGATTCAATTGAAGGTGATTATGTATCTTTGTTTTAAATGGGGTATTTTGTGAAGTTAAATTTTTTTTGAATCGAATTAATTAGTTTTGGAAATTTGTTTTGATAATTTGGTGTTTTTATAGATATGATATTGGTCTCAATGGACCTTGGATTATGAAAATATACCATGCTGAATTTTTATAAAAATGGGATGGTGTTTTTTTGAGTGGATTAGTTATTTTAAAAGATGTTAAAAATAAAAATGGGTTGGTTTTTAAGAAAATGGTTCTTTATGAATTGTGTTTTGTTGTGAAATACGAAAAGGGTTTTTGACTTCATGGTTGGTGTTCCTCTTGAAGTTAAATGATTTTTGGAATGATTTTGTTTTGTTTTATCCATTGGTGCTTTCGTGGGTGCTCACTTGACATGTTTTATCGATATCAGGAAGGATGGACTATATGGCATGGTGATTGGGTGCCTAGGGTGGCATGAAAATTTTCATGTGGGTGAGACTTGATGAAACACCATTGGTGAATGTGGAAACCCACCAAGTTAGTTTTTTTTAAAGTGTTTTGTGCTGAAAAATTGTGGCCCTTTTTTTTATAAACCAATGGTTATGTGGATAGTTTTTTTTCTATGTCTTAGAAGAGTTTTTTATTCAGTAATATTCCTTGTGTTCATGAATTCACACTCTTGGTGTATCTTGAAATGATATCTTGTTGGTGGCTCTATTTTGGAGTAATTTTCATTGGGTTTCGAAATAATTTTTTGGTGTTGTGATGTGGCCATTGATAGTTCTCTGTTTGATATCATTCCTGCTGATCAACCTAAGGATTCATTTCAAATGTTAAATCCACGGCTTTTGATGATTCCTCAACATGTTTGTTGAAATAGAGAGTTGTTTGGGATCTATTAATTGTGCTTCTAGGTAGTGATAAATCTTTTGTATACAGTAGTTGTTTTCAGTGATGTTTATGTGTTTCACCATATTCCATGTCCATTATTCCCCTAGTTCAGAGTGATACAAAATTTTGATATTAATCTATGACTTAATATTTAGATTAAGGTGTTTTGTTTTTCATGTGTGTTTTTTTGAGCGATGTAATCCTTATACCCCTGACTGTGGTGCAACATATTCTTCAAGAATCAGGGCACCAGCCATAGGCCTCAGAGTGAAGCTTTTCACGCAGTCAGGAAATCGACAGAGGTGTTGAGTGTTTGATTAGGATCCTTCCTCCCCTATTTTGGTATGATAGTTTCTATGTCTATGTTTTGGTTACTAATTTCTTGTAATTTTTCTTTTTCACAAAAAGAGTGGTGGACTTACCCCTCACACAGTGTCTATGGTTATGCCTTCATCGATTTGGGTTTTTGATCAATTTCCCTGTGTAGACCTCCTATGAAAATCAGGTCTGGACTTGGTGTTACCTATTCTTAGGTGGAGAGTTTTGGGTAGTTACTTTGTTTATTTTTTAGTTTCAATGGCCTAATTATTGGGTCCCCTTCCCTCCCATCACCAATGGTTGGGGTATATATCTGTGCTTAATGTCTTTGCCCAGTTCTTGTCCCCTCCGTTCAGGAGTGGGTGGTATAGATGTACATGTTTTAACCCTATTAAAATTGAGTTTGTAGGATTTTATGGGATTGTTTTTATGTTACTATGATGGTGAGTCCCAATTCTAATTCATTTGGAATTATTTTTTTGTTCATTTCTAGTTTGTCTCAAATGGTGGAGAGACCCACTACGGGTCTTGAAGATCTTTGCTATAGGATTTTTCGGATGGGAGTTGTGATTTAATGGTTGAGATATCATTTGTGCATCAACAATAGTTAATTTGATTTTGGGAGTGATCTATGGTTTTGGTGATCATTGGGTTAATTGGGAGAAGGCCTGACAATGTAGTTCTTGTCTTGGTTGTGGAGGTGGTGGCTTCATCATTCCATTGATTATCCAGATGTGGTTATGAGTTGTGTTTTGTTTTGGAAAGAGTATTATGTTATATTTGTGGTGATTGATATTTTCTTATCTTTAGGGGCTGGATTACGTTGTTAAGAAATCCTTAGATTTTGATCATTCAAATGGAAATTTTTATTTCTTTTCGGGTGCGGAAAACTTTAATGGTGGGGAGAATAGTCACAATCATTTTTTGTCTTTGTTTTGATCTGGTCCATAGGAAATCAAAATCCTTTTTATTGGTATTTGGTGAGATTAATCTTGATTTTTTAATTTTTATATATATCTAATCACTCTAATTAGGGTTCCACATTGCTTGAATATGAATTTTTTTAGAAAAGGTGGTTACTTCATGATTTGGGCCAACCGTGAGCCCATTTCCAATTTTAAAAATCAAATTTGTTTCTGTTATAACTCAATTTTTTTCATAATTTTTCAACAATTACAATTCCTACTTTTCCTATACTGCCATATTAAAACTTAAATATCCGTTTGGACCCCATATAAATTCCTAAGAATGGTGAATTGGGGTTACTTATTTAGGCATTAGGCCAGCCCATGGGCCCATTTCTAGTTTTAAAAAAATAAATAGTTTCTTTTATATAGTTTTAATTTTTTAATATTCTTGGTTTATTACACCTCCCCTTCGAATCCAATAACCTTATACTCATCTGCATATTCTATTTACCCTCTTTGGAGCTCATATGGGTCACAGATTAAGGAGAAATTTGTCAGGATACCTCAAATCGACCAGAATTGATATGGTAAATCGTTTTATACATAACTCATTCAATTCATGATATTATTTAAAAAAAATTCTTTCCTTGGTTCTTCAGGACCTTAGGATACACTACAAGAAGTTTCATACCATTCCATTTAATCTAGGGTTATAGATCTAATATAATACCAATAGTTTTCTAGTGGAGTAGGTGAGATTCCATCTCCTTTGTCCTCCCTCTTCATCCTTCTTTTGTTATTTTTGGTTTTATAATCTCCACTAGTCATGATCGACTTATGGTTCTATTATAACCTGGTTTTTGATTGAGTTTATATTCATTTAGATCTATTCTTCATATTTTTAGGGTTTATAAACACGTGATGAGTGATTTCAGGTGTGCGTTTCCATTACTCCAAGGACTTGAGGTAGGATTTCTATTCCACAAACCATTATCATTTAATTTACATAATTTTAATTATTTTATAACCATATTTATATGATATGTGCTACTGTTAATTTTTGGTTCTAATGGTTTTTTTGCAAATTTTGTTTTAATACTTATTTTGTTAAAAATATAGTTGTTTTGGTTTAAATGTTCACTCCCCTTGTTTTATAAATTATTCCATGAGATTTTATAGTTGGTTTATGGTATTTTGAATATTTCTCAGTAGCTTGAATAACATTATGGAATGAGAATGGTGTTTTATCCCTTTTTAATTGCGTAGCATAAGTTGTTTTGTGAATGAGTTCATGTCATTTGTTCGGTAAATTGCACGGATGGGTTTTATATGTCTACTGCAATTCAAAATAATTTGATTGTATTTTTAATTATTTTTTCAGCATGTAAGATAAATTATTTAGGGACGCTTTTATGGATTTCAAATTTGGATTTGTTTTTACAAACAATTGGTTTTTGGATTACAACATGTTTTGGCCCGAGATGCCGAAAAATGGAATGTTTCACATTCTTATAAAAATGGTTGTGTATTGAATATGTCACATAAGTGTTTTAAGGGATTTATGAATGTGGTTTTATTCTGTAAATGGTGTGTATAGACATCCTAAATAATATTTAAATTCATAACATTTTCAAATTTTAGTTTTTAGAAAATGTCTAAAGGACTGTTTGGCCTTTCGTAAAAATGAAGAATGAGTGTTTTAATTTTATATACCATGTTTTGCAATTTGGAGTGTTTAATGGTCCATGAAATTATTTTATTAAATGTTTTAAGGGCTGAAAAACATGGTTTGGTATGGGTTTGATGTGTGTTTATAATTGAAAGATTGTTTTTGAAAGAATTTTATATGCAAAGCCTAAATACACTCCTTGAAATTGTTTCACGAAAATATTTAGAGGTTTGTTGATTCGTGAAGGAAATGTAAATAATGTTTGTGGGAAGTTTGTGTGTTTATGGTTTGGGAATTGAATTTTTATGTGAAATATGTATTTGATAATATTTCTAACTTTATTGAGCACTAAAGGGAATCTCGGGAATCTAGGTGGGTGGACGTGCACTAGTATGCTAGTGATCTTGTGGGGTTTGGCCCCTATTTCACGTAGAAAGTTTAACAATGACAACACTAACTATATTATGATGATGATGTTGTTGGGGGACCACTAGGTTATGGGTATGATCCCTAATAGTGGCTCATGTGCATGAGAAAAAATGTGTATTATTGTTACCTTCACCGAGATACGAGGTACCTGGGGATCACAACTTGCTAGTGCCTAGGGGTGTTCCTATGACATGTGATCAATAGATATTTTGTACTCACTGTCGGCATACAATGTGCTTGGATGGTAAATTCAGTATTATGTGTGATTTATTTAAGAGTTAAAATTCTTTAAAGCATCAATCTTGAAAACTATTTTCATTTTTAAGGTGCACCGCTTTGATATTTGTTACTTGAAATCTTGTTTATAAAACATACAAGTTTTTGTCTAGTAGTTTTTTATAGCATGGGACCTCATTTAGAAGTCATAAAATTATATCTTTATTTAAAACATAAAATGGATGTTTCTTGTATTTTAAAGGATGTTTATTGAGAATAGAATATAGGGCAAACCTACTGAGTTTTAATACTCACACCTATAGTCTTCTTCGGTTTTTAGCCCTTGTGAAGGTTTCAACATGAGTTCAATTGACTTGGGAGATGTGTGATCATTTTGTTAGAGATTGACCAGAGGGGTCACATGGAGTTAGTTATTTATCAGGTTTGGTTAGTTGAGTTGTTGTCTTAGTTGTACTTTCAGTTTCTTGTTCAAATAATGTTCAGTTAAATATTTATATAAATTTATTTTGGGCTGTCCATTTCTTTCCGCTGTTTGATTGATTGTTCATATATGGGCGAAATCATTCCCTTGTGTACTCTATTTATTACCTTGGTTCTTGGAGACATCCCTAGAAGATCAGGAACGCCTCTCAGGACTTGTTACGGGCTGGCATGGGTGACCCTTTCAGGTTCGACTCGGACTTCTTCATGAAATATCTCATCCATTATAATGAATTATCCCAATGGGAACATTTCTCGAACACATGTGTGATGCAAGTGACTTCATTATAGGATATCTCATTGGATATAATTTTATGAAAACTACACATGTCATTGATTATGACTGTAAATAATTAAATAATTATCTAATAAACTACACCGCCACTTATAAAGAGTTACATGATATTATCATTTCTTTATAGAAATTAATTTAATATCTCTTAGGATCCATTGTTATTAACTTCATAAATAATTCATCTATAAAATTACTTTTCTAAAAATAATATTTAAATGATAGATTTACTTGGTGGTTTGTTATTCTTCTAGAAGTACATTAAATAATTAAGGATAAAATGGGTTTTGAAAATATTTTATCTTATCATCTCTGTATAATAGAACTCAAAGATAAGTAACATTTATTTTCTGTGTTTACTTAATATCCCAATGATAACCTATTATGAGAGTTATTAAATATAGTATGATAGAATAGACCACCATTTTTTTATGCGAGAAATTCCAAATATCCATGGGTCCTATGGTAAGAGGAAATTTATTTCTGATGAAAAAATATTTTTCTGTAGATCCATACCTCTTCAAGTTATACCCTAATAAAATAATTATAAAATGTATTACTATGTTTAAGAAAGAGTCCATTATAATATTTTTTCAGGTAGGTAAATGTGGTGGCCATATTTACACAAATAAAACCACATAAAATTTCCAATAGAGTGAGTTCTATAATCTTATCCACACTATATATTCCTAAAAATTCAACTAATGGATTCCTCGATGCTAACAATTAGGATCTATAAAAAAATCAATCAGATTCTTATTACTCCCGTTGTGGCCATTAAAAATAATTGATTGCTGGGGAATCGATTATATTGGACCCTCCCTAAACTCTATCGGATGCATATAAATCCTATTAGATATTGATTATGTCTCAAAAATTGGTTGAGGTCATTTCTAATAAATCCAATCACCATAATGTTTTGATATGATTTAGAAAAGAGAACATATTAGCAATATTTAGAATATATACGCCTATCATCAATGTTCATGAAACCCATTACAACATCCATTCATTACAGATACTCATGTCTATGTATGTGATTTATCACAAAGATTCTACTACCTATCATCCTCAAACCAATTGTAAATATATTTTTTAAAATAACAAAATTATGAATATTATTTAACAAATAATGAATCCCTTTAAAAAATATTGTCTTTAGAAACTCATGAATACCCTTTTTGAAAATTTTATTGTGTTCAATACCGTCCTAGGCATGTCACTATATTAGTTGGATTATATATAATCATTCCTTATTCATATGGGAAAAATGTATGTCCTTTTGGGAATAAAAAAATGAACATTGAAATTTCATTTGTAGTAAAAAAAGGAAATTTGAAATTAATGAAGATGATGAAAATATGATCGAGTATTATGAAAATTCATGGACAAATATTGATATTTTTCAAGCCATCAAATATAATAATATCAATTAAAAGAACTTTTAACTATGAATTTTAAAAATATTGTGTAGTTCAAATCATTATTGAAATTCTTCAAAGTTATTGTCTAGATGGTTTGGTCTATACATCATGAATCATGTGTACCCTCAAACGTAGTTGAGATTCTAGATCACACTAGTGGTTATATATTTTCTGTCAATGGTTATTGGTAATAATAATTCATTGAATTATTAAATAATCATGATATCGAAAAGGTGATAACTGAGAAAATCTATAAACCATAAAAAATAGGATATATTTTTTGTTTAATTTGAGTTAAATTATAATTCATGAGATTTCTTGAAGGAAATGCACCCCTTATCTATACATTTAATCAATTTTTTGAGTTTCAAAATTGGTATATACATTTTTTGCTTTCATTATTTTTCTTTTTTATGTTAAAAAAACATCTTAGGGATTCCATGGTTTCTAATTTGGTTTTCTTGTGAGATGTTAGGTACTTTTAGGATTTAGTTTTTTTCAAGGAAATCACATAGATCCATATATTCTATACCTTTCTACCATCCACTACAAGGAGTCTATGAGTGATATGGAGATTGAACGATCATATTTTCTGAAATGAAATTCATAACTATACCAATAGGTTACGTTGTTCCATAACTCATTTTCAAATGTTAGTTTTTTAAATCCACTCATATACATCTACCCCCTTAAATGTTTTTCATTATTCTCTATGTATAGTGTAATTATAGATTGGGAGTGTAAATTAAAACAAAATGTGTAAAAAATAATTGGAAATGAAAAATAATGTGTGTTAATGGAATAAAAAATTATCCAACATGGAAAATGATAAATAAATTATAAACATTAAAATTGAATAAAAAAATAAATCATTTATTCCGAATTTAATGTATGATTAGGTCCAAAATTATTGATTCTCGAATGTGAGGTTGTATGAGGTGATTTTCCCCATTTATATTATCATCATATTAACAAAAAATCACTATGTACATCCTCTGGATTATGGAATTTTAATTTGAGGTTTTAGGGTACTATAATAAATTGCATAGGATTAGTGATTAAATTAATTTTAACATGATTATTCAAAAATAAAAAGAAAAAAGATCAAAAAACAAATACAATAGAGCTTAGAGGAGTGGATTGATCTAATTTTTGAATTTAGGCAGTTACTGGTCATGAATCCTTAGTTTTTTGGCATATATTTAAGATTATTATGTATCTTTTTGGTAATTTGAAGATCTGTTTGACTGAGATAACTAAAAATGATTTCTGAGTATGTCATCGTCTCTTGGTTTTTTAAGGTATTTGATCCTGTGAGTCATCGACAATGTCTCGCTACAAGGGTTGACTTGATTGAGTGAGATTTCAAATTCTATGAAAAAATTGAAAAAAATAAATTCTATTATTAAAATTTAATTTTTTTTCCACCAAGTGATTTAATAATTTCTTCAACGAATAAAAATGAACCCCCATATCTACCATGACACATAACACGTCATGAAGCATAATTGAAATTGGTTGAAATTTTGTAATGTGTTAAAACAAAATAATGTGATTGGGATTGGGATGTTTTTATGAAACTATATTTTGTTCAATTATTTTAATTGGTTTTATATTTTTTTATTATGTGAATTTTTATCATTGTATATTAAAATATTTTTGGAAAATGAAATTCAAATTTCATATATTTTAGACTCATTTTTATCGGGATAATAAAAAATCAAGACGGGGGAGTTATTAGCCACTAAAATAGGATAATATTAACTATTAATATATTTATTTTTCAATTGATTATTTATTTCTAAACACAAATTTTATTTCATTTTAAAATTTTATCATCATTTCACATTATGATTGTAATTCCTTTTTAATATAAATTTTTACAGGTTATATTTTATTAACACATCGTAAAAGACAAAATGCTCTTAATTTTAGTTTTGTATTTCATTTTTAAAACTCCCATGATATTCAGAACATTATATATATATGGATATGTGGATGAATCAATTGGAAAGAAGGCCAATGTGGATATTTAACTAAAAAAATTATTAGTGAAGTGAACTGCACCACAGCCTAATAAAATGACTATAGAGGCCATGATCCAAGCCTAATGATGCTGAATTTTGAACTACAGATATATGGAAGAATGAGAAAAAATTTATTAAACATTTTTATAAGCTAATTAACATGCTTGAAGAGAGTTTATAATTCCCAAAATGTTGATGATATTCTGATCCAGATTCTGTGGCCTAGAAGAATAGCCTACCATTTTGATCATATCTAAAAAACCAGAAAACCATTTAGATGGAATTATACATAATATTAGGGTATATCAATGGATTTATTCTATTATTCTATTATCGATCAAATTTTTTCCAAATAAATTATGTTTTTTACTCATTTTTTGGAGGAATGAAATTTGGATTCAATTTTGGGTTGAGGGAGGAATAATTCACATTCAACAAACATTCCACCATTATAGGACTACCATAATTAGGTGGAAATTCATGGAATATTTGGATATTTACCCAAGGATTAAGAAATTAATATTTAATGATGTTTTGGTGAATTATTTTATTGAAGGTTTGTATATTTTAATTTTAATGATATGCTACAAATTTAATGTTATAATTTCATTTCTCCATCATTATGTTTCACAAATTTCATTATCTTGTTAAATTATATTCTTATTATTCTCATGTAATTTTATGCTAATTAACACAGAGATTCCTTTTCATATATTATTTATTTTATTCATACAAAAAAGTGATATATTTTTTATAACATATTGGATTGTGTCATTATTTTACTCTTTTTAACTTCATTAATTACTCCCTCAAGATTTTACATGATTCTTCAATTCAAAGAATGTCATAAATGGATGGAAAACCATCTAATGGGTTGATCCAATGGAGTATCATGGTTATGTATTGTTAGTTATTTCCCACATTATAAATGTCTTATATCTTCTTGTAGTTAATAATTTTTCTTGACTATTTTAAACCAAGTTCATCATTGTGGAATTTTATGGCCACAAACAATAATATATAATAAAAATATTTACCATGGAGTGCTCATAAAAATGATCCTTTAAATTTATTGGTGATTATCAATAAGATTTTTTTGTTATTAAACCAATAAGTGATGAATATTTTTTATCTATATAAAATAACAACACATGATAATATGAAATTGAAATTGTTGAAATCGATGTTCATACAATCCAACACATTTAACAACCTAGGATAAATCTTTTTTCATAAATTGAATTTAAATAGGTCACTATGTTTTAATTTATACAATCTAAAATAAAAACATATGTTGGCCACTTGATAATGAAAATAATATATATAATGTAAGTGTTTATAGATTGTTTCTTAGGTCTCTGAGGATTTTCCATCCCAATCAATACTAAAAACAACATCTTAACCATAAAAACATGGGTAAATTTGGTTGAAACTAGTTAACTCCATAATCTTATGATAAGATAATGTTTTATGGAATGAATCTCTATTATTATATATAAATTTTTGGGTATGGGTTTTTATTGATAAACAAATGTTCTCATACCATTATGCTGTTGGAACCAGGTTCTTCAAAGCATGTTTTGGTGTATGGTTTGTGTTTGTTGTCAATCCTCAGTGGAAGTTCCGAATGTGTTCCAGCATAGTGATCATACAGTTCAAGCAGAAAACAGTATTGAAGGTGGCGCTGTTTCCCAGTGTTTGCCAATTTTTTGGGCCTCAAAATCGGAAAATGAAGACATGGATTGTCTGCAAAAGGAGGTTCACACAAAAAGGAAGTGGTGCGCGAAATATAAGAGGCTTGCGCGAAATACTTAAGTTAGGCGTGAAAAACAGCGGGATGCACGAAATAGTGGATCAAGGTTTTTCGCGCAAATAGTGTTTCGGAATCACACCGTCGAAAAATGGCAAAGACATGGATTGCGCGAAATATCTGGAGAGGTGCGCGGAAAACGATACCTGCGCAAAATATTACGCACCAGATGAGAGGTTTTCCACGCTGAAGGGGATTTTGCGCGCAGGGGTCTCAGTCGCCTATAAATATGAGGTGACCCCCTTCATTCAAGGTGTTGGAAGACTTAGAGAAGATCCGAGGTCTGATGCGCGAAAAAAGGATAGCGTAAAGGGGCTTGCGCGATATATTCGGAGTTGCGCGAAAAAGGGGTTTTTGCGCGAAATATTTTTCCGCGCGAAAAGTAATTTTTGCGCGCAATAGGAAGGTTTTGCGCGCAAAGGGTTGGTGTTGCGCGCAATTTTTAGTAAGGTTTGTCTGCACGTTCTGGTTATCCGGTTCAGTGGTTCTGTGCGTTCTAGTGTATCTATTTCGGACTTCGATGCAAGCAGAGTCTCATGTCGAGCAGAGGCAAAGACTTCAATGCAAATCTATTGAAGAGACCTTTACTTCTATAAACTGAGTGGGACTTCACCAACGGTAGTGAGCCAGGGGGAGTCAACGGGAGTGACCCGAGGGACGCAGTAAGCTATCCCTGAACAATTGTAAAGGCAGTGTGCCTGGGACAGAGTGTCTGTACCCGAACTTTTGTATCCGCAGCTAGTGATGCATAGTGGATTTAGGTACGACCGGCAACCTGTCGGCGTATGCTCCTTGGATGTAGCCCTTAGTGGTGAACCAAGTAAAAATGGTTGTGTCTTCTCTGTGCATGTGAATGTTTTCATTCTGATCATAATCATCATACAGGTTCAACAAGTTCCTACCAACGTGGGAACAAGATCCAACACATTAAAAGAAAAAGTGGTCACCCTGATTCACCCCTCCCCTCTCAGGGTGTCCTGGGGTCCTTCAAGTGGTATCAGAGCGTAAAGGTTGCTGGTGTTGAATCTGACCTTCTTCGTCATGGAAAACGCGGTCAATGTCAGGGGAGTCCCTCACTTCGATGGAAGCAATTTCTAGATCTGGAAGAACAGAATGAGATCTCATCTAAGGTCTCTTGGAATGGAAGTTCTTTTTTCTACTATGCAAGGAATACATGTCACTGATCCAACAGGTCTGGCTATGACTGAAACAGACAGGAAACTTCTTGATGCAGATGCTAAAGCACAGAATGCTCTCACTGCATCCCTTTCTGATCAGATCTACCTAAAGTTGATGAATTGCACCTCAGCAAAATCCATGTGGGATAAACATGAGAATATTTATGAAGGTGATAGCAAAGTGAAGGAGGCGAAACTACAAGTGCTGCACAATCGGTTTGATGATTTGAAGATGCATCCAGACGAGAATGCAGACTCTTTCTTCAATCGAATTACCGAAGTGGTTGGAGCTATTCGGGGTCTAGGCGATGAAATCAAAGACATTGATATTGTAAAGAAAATATTGAGAAGACTTCCACCTCTTTATAATGCGAAGGTGTCAGCCCTTGAGGAAAGAGATCTTTCCAAACTTTCTTTAGATGATCTACTGAGCAGTTTGGAAGCATATGAAATGAGAGTCAAACCTGAAGATGCTACGACTCAGGTGAGCAAGGAAATGGCATTCAAGGCCATGGATAAACTGAAAATATCAAAGGATAGTAGCGGTGAAGATGACGAAGAAAAAGAAATTCTTTCTCTCATTGCAAAGAAGTACCAGAAGGGGAAAGGGAAATTCAAAGGGAAGTTACCTCTCGCGTGTTTCCGTTGTGGAAAAGTTGGGCACATTGCTTCTCAGTGTTTAAAAATGATCAATGATGAAGATAGTGAGGATGAAAACTTCAAGAAGCCTCAGAGAAGGTTCTTCAAAAAGGGAGACTTCAAATATGGTAAGAAAATGCAAAAGAAGAGTTTTGTCTGTGAAGAGGAAGAAGATGATAATGAATTTTGTGATGAAGAAGAACCAGAATTCAAAACTGGGAACCATGCTTCTATGATGGCCACTGTTAAAAAGCTAGAAGATACTGAAGGAGAAAAACAACTGAGAACTTGTGTAGATCCTGAGATGCAACTTAAGGATGCAGTTAGTAAGCTTAAGATAAAATGTAAGAGCTGCAATAAGTGGAAATCAATTGTGGAAGAATCAACTGAATATGTTGATCAACTAGAAGCTGAAATTGAACGACTGGAAGAATTTGTGAAGGTACAATCTAAAATAATTGAAAGAAATGATGATGTAGTAGATCTGAAGCTGAGAATTGAAGAGCAGGCAAAGGTCATCAATGACCTCACATCCAGACTGGATGAAAAATCCAAGACTGCTGAGGGTCTTAAGGAGGAAGTGGTTACTCTAAGGAGTAAACTAGAGACTGAATCAGTTCCAAAAGAATCAAGGAAGAAAATACAGTTTGGACGATTCTCAGATGCAGAATTACTAGCAAGAGCCAAGTGTGGTTCAGATGGGGTTGGAAAAATCTTGAGTGATCAAAGACCCGCTTGCATGGGAAAGAGTGGAATTGGCTGTGAGGCTGAGTCATCAACTGCTGGAAGTGCAAAGATCCAAAAGACAGATAAGATGAAAGTTGAACATGTTGAAATGTTACCTAGAGTTCTAAAAAGGGAACCCTCAATCCAAACTAAAAGGAGACCTGAAAATTATCCTCAAACTTTCAAAAATGGCAGACAGTCTTACTATTCTCCCAAGGAAGAAGCTATAAGGAGAAATTCAAGTGAGAAGACATTTCTTCTCATGAAGTGTCAGTTCTGTGGCTATCTGGGCCATACCATGTATTATTGTGAAGAGGCAAGAATCTATCTGAATGGAGAAGATATAGATGCTCAACAAAGGAGAACAATTTCATATCCTAATTCTTATAGAATAAATAATTTCTATGGATATTGTTTTCATTGTTCTAACTTTGGTCATAAGGCCATTAATTGCAGGCAGAGAAGGGACATTGACACCTCATACAGAAGTTCCAGACATGTCAAGTCTCGTCAGCAAGACAATGTTGCTCTTTCAAACAGGTTCTCACCTCTTAAAGAAGACATTGACTATGAAGAACCTGGGTTTGCGGAAGAGATAGTTGAAAGGCCATCAGTTCTATTTACTCAATCTAATGTCTCATGGAAGGAAAGGAGGAAGATTGAGAAATCAAACCTTGCAGAGGTAGCCCTCAAAGCTACAAAGAACAACAGTACCTGGATTCTAGATAGTGGTTGTTCATCTCATATGACAGGTAATGCCAGCCTACTAACAAATATCATAAATAATGTTGATGGTACAGTAAGATTTGGTAATGATGGGGCTCTGAAAATCAAAGGGGGTGGAAGTACCAAATTAGCTAATGGAGAACTAAAGAAGACTGAAGTCCTTTACGTAGATGGCCTACGTCATAATCTCCTCAGCATGAGTCAACTCTGTGACTCAGGACTTGTTGTTACTTTTAATCAGAAAGGCTGCACTATCAAGGGAAAAACTGGCAATTCTCTCATGAAGGGATGCAGAACAGAAGGAAACTTGTATCAGGTTGATAGTGAAGAAAATGTATGTTACATGACTGTTGAAGAAGAAAACAATCTGTGGCATCGGAGATTGGGACACATCAATCAACAAGACATGGAGAAAATATCAAAATTGAGAATTGTCATGGACATTCCCAACCTGAAGCGTGAGCGTGAAAAATCGTGTGATGCTTGTATTCGTGGGAAGCTGGTCTGCAGTTCATATCGTCCAAAGAAGAAAAGGGCATCTCACCTTCTTGATCTGATTCATACATATGTTTGTGGTCCAATAAATATTGCAGGAACACATGGAGAAAGTTACTTTGTCCTTTTCATTGATGATTACAGTATAATGGCATGTGTGATGGTCATTCACAGGAAAATACAAGTCCTTGACTGCATGAAAACATATCGGCGAATCACCGAGAATGATAATGGACGAACAATCAAAGTGTTGCGATCTGACAATGGAGGAGAATACACGTCCATTGAATTTGAAAATTATCTGGAGAAGCATGGGATACAACATGAGGTAGCAGCTGTGAGAACTCCACAACAAAATGGAGTTGTTGAATGAAGGAATCGACAGGTGAACAACATGGTACGAACTATGCTGATTGAGAGTCGTATTCCACGACATTACTGGAAAGAGGCTGTTCAAGCTGCAGTGTACATTCAGAATCGAACAAGACTTTATATGGGTGAGACGAAGACACCATATGAATTGTGGCATGGACAGAAGCCTTCTCTAAAATACTTTCGTGTCTTTGGAAGTAAGTTCTTCATCAGAAACAAAGAAGGAAATCAGGGGAAATATGGTGACAACGCAGATGAAGGAATCTTCCTCGCTTACTCAATGAACAGCAAAGCCTACAAATGTTTCAACAATCATTTGGGAAGGATTGTGGAAAGCAATGATGTTAAGATAATTGAAGAGAAAACCACAAATGCTTCACGGACGTCATATGCTGATGTGATAGAAAGTCATGAAGAATGTGAACATGAAGAAACTACAAATGCAGAAATAGAGGAAGCTGTTAAAAACACTCATCAATCACATAATGATGTTGACTCAGAAGAAGAATCTGAAGAAGAAACTATGGCTGAAGAGAATACTACTGAACCTCGCAGGAGAAATCGAAGAGCTGATATTGATCCATCCAACATAATTGGGGAAAGGATTGCACCGACTCAAACCAAAAGGATGATGAATACCACGCAATCTACATTTCTATCAGTTGTAGAGCCATCCTCATTCGAAGAAGCTGCACAAGATATATCTTGGGTGAAAGCCATGAATGATGAATTAGACCAAATTGACAAGAATCAGACATGGGATCTTGTCCAGAGACCCGAAGGTCACAATGTGATTGGTACCAAATGGATCTTCAAAAATAAGTTTGATGAGCATAGAAGTGTCATCAGAAACAAGGCACAACTGGTATGTAAAGGATACTCTCAGATTGAAGGCATTGATGTTGAAGAAACCTTTGCTCCAGTGGCTAGACTGGAGTCAATCAGGCGTTTCCTTGCCATGGCACTCCAAAGAGGATATAAAGTATATCAAATGGATGTCAAGACAACATTCTTGAATGGTGTACTCGAAGAAGAAGTCTACATTGAACAACCAGTGGGCTTTGTCTTGGGTACCGATGAAACAAAGGTCTGCAAACTAAAGAAAGCTCTATATGGTTTGAAGCAGGCACCACAGGCGTGGTACTCACGGCTAGATTCATATCTCAAGAAGTTGGAATTAAAAAGAGGAGGAGTTGATCACAATCTCTATGTGAAGAATTCTTCAAAAGATCAGTTCATGGTTCTTGTCTACGTTGATGATATCAATTTTGGTGGCAGCAGACAGAAATCAGTGGATGAATTTGCCAACCACATGAAATCAGAATTTGAAATGTCTATGATTGGGGAGCTCACATATTTCTTGGGGTTGAAAGTGATTCAAAAGAAGGAATACACTTTCATTTCTCAGGAAAAATATGCAAGAGAGTTGCTGAAGAAGTTCAATATGCAAGACTCCAAACCAATGTCAACTCCGATTGCTGTTGGAACTAAACTTGGAAAGCATGAGGATGGGAACTCTGTTGATCCCACCATGTACAGGAGGATCATTGGAAGCCTACTGTACCTGACAGCGACATGGCCAGATAATGTCTTTGCAACATGCCTTGCGGCCCGCTTTCAGAGTAATCCACAGGAGGAACATATGGCAGCAGTAAAAAGAATCATGAGGTACATTCAAGGTACACATAACTTTGGGTTATTTTTTACTGCAGGCAGGGACAATGAATTATCAGCATTTTCTGATGCTGACTAGGCTGGTGATGTCGTAGATAGAAAGTCCACTAGTGGTGGGGCTTTCTATATTGGGCAGAAATGTGTTGGCTGGTTGAGCAAGAAACAAGAAAGTACTTCTCTTAGTACTGCTGAAGCTGAATATATCTCCGCCACAAAAGCATGCACTCAACTTCTTTGGATGAAGCAGCATGTAACAGATATTGGTGGTAAGGTGAAGCAACCAATGGTGATTTATTGTGATAACAAAAGTGCAATTGATCTTACGAAGAATCCGGTTCAGCATTCTCGTACAAAACATATTGAAATACGGTATCATTTTATCAAAGAAAATGTTGAACAAGGCGTGATTAAAATGGATCATGTCGGAACTAATGAGCAAGTGGCTGATATCCTAACCAAGCCATTGTCCGCGGCTGTGTTCGAGAAGCATTGGTTGAACCTCGGTGTTCAACCACCTCCTACTGCATAAGGAGGCTCCGGAAGTCCCCTCTCCCCGTTTGATTTAACTGTTTTTATCTGCTTATGGCTGTGATGCAGGTTTATGGGGGAGATACTATCCAGGGGGAGTATGGCTTGAGCTGAACGTTGAACAAACTTTTCGGTCTTTGGTTATATTGTCAATGGGGGAGAAAGGAATAAATTCAAGGCAAGAAATTCTTCTGTGATGAGAAGTGTCAGATTGTGATGAGAAGTTTAATAAGGATAACATCGGGCGTCATAAGGATAACATCGGGCGTCATGGAGAATTTCAAACATGGAGAATTTCAAAACACTAAGACCCAATTCAAGCTTTCTCTCCTGTTTTCTACACCGAGCATTGCTCATGTAGACTTAGAGTGTTGGCTGAGTTGATTCTTGCGTTGTGGATTTGCTCATGGTTGAAGATATATTGAATTTAGTCTGATTGCCAACAAACCCAAATGGGGAGATTGTTGGAACCAGGTTCTTCAAAGCATGTTTTGGTGTATGGTTTGTGTTTTTTGTCAATCCTCAGTGGAAGTTCCGAATGTGTTCCAGCAAAGTGATCATACAGTTCAAGCAGACAACAGTATTGAAGGTGGTGCGCGAAATATAAGAGGCTTGCGCGAAATACTTAAGTTTGGCGTGAAAAACAGCGGGATGCACGAAATAGTGGATCAAGGTTTTTCGCGCAAATAGTGTTTCGGAATCACACCGTCGAAAAATGGCAAAGACATGGATTGCGCGAAATATCTGGAGAGGTGCGCGGAAAACGATACCTGCGCAAAATATTACGCGCCAGATGAGAGGTTTTCCGCGCCGAAGGGGATTTTGCGCGCAGGGGTCTCAGTCGCCTATAAATATGAGGTGACCCCCTTCATTCAAGGTGTTGGAAGACTTAGAGAAGATCCGAGGTCTGATGTGCGAAAAAGGATAGCGTAAAGGGGCTTGCGCGATATATTCGGAGTTGCGCGAAAAAGGGGTTTTTGCACGAAATATTTTTCCGCGCGAAAAGTAATTTTTGCGCGCAATAGGAAGGTTTTGCGCGCAAAGGGTTGGTGTTGCGCGCAATTGTTAGTAAGGTTTGTTTGCACGTTCTGGTTATCCGGTTCAGTGGTTCTGTGCGTTCTAGTGCATCTATTTCGGACATCGATGCAAGCAGAGTCTCATGCCGAAAAGAGGCAAAGACTTCAATGAAAATCTATTGAAGAGACCTTCACGTCTATAAACTGAGTGGGACTTCACCAACGGCAGTGAGCCAGGGGGAGTCAACGGGAGTGACCCGAGGGACGCAGTAAGCTATCCCTGAACAATTGTAAAGGCAGTGTGCCTGGGACAGAGTGTCTGTACCCGAACTTTTGTATCCGCAGCTAGTGAAGCATAGTGGATTTAGGTACGACCGGAAACCTGTCAGCGTATGCTCCTTGGACGTATCCCTTAGTGGTGAACCAAGTAAAAATGGTTGTGTCTTCTCTATGCATGTGAATGTTTTCATTTTGATCATAATCATCATACAAGTTCAACAAGTTCCTACCAACGTGGGAACAAGATCCAACACATTAAAAGAAAAAGTGGTCACCCTGATTCACCCCTCCCCTCTCAGGGTGTCCCAGGGTCCTTAATATGCTTGTGTTATACTAATATAAGATATTTTATTAATAAATACATTGTTTGTCTTTAAGGATCATATCAGATAAACCCTTCTTATGTTTTAATTTTCCCCCAGTATATGATGAATGGTTATAAGTGTAATGATACAAAAATAATATATTATGTAAGGAAATAGTTTAGATATGGTGAATATTTCACATAATCATATTTTTTATATCTAGTGAACATTTACAATATGATGTTATTATTATAGGGTATGTTTATTTTGGATACATGTTTCATATTCATTAAAAATATAAAATATTTTTTTATTGGGGTGCCAATAGTTGGTATCTGATAAGGGGTTGGTTAATTTTTTCTATTAGGACCATAAAAAATATTTAAGACACTGAGGATATGTATATGTGTATGATAACATCCTAAATCATTCTTAATGATGAATTTGTATCATTTTCATAAAAAATCAATGTAAGGATAATGAAATGTGGATGCAATTATGTCCATGATCTACCTAAGAATGAAAACTCTAAAGGACAAGGATAGGTTATTCACCTGGTCATCACGGATGCATGATGAGTGGACCTAATACTATACACCTAGATGGACACTCTCAATAGATATTCTTAGGTAAATTCACATTTCCATCAAAAAAACATATTATGGATACCAATAGATAATTACTCTTTCTAAACGTGGTTAATAATAATGTGTCGTAGAATTAAAATAATGCATCATGATTAAGAAATCATATGAATAATTTTTTGTTATTTTATTATTTCAAACTATACATATTATTTTCACCTCTATGTTTTCTTGGTTCTAGTCTATTATATGAACTAGGATGATTTCCATTAACCATGAATGCGATTCCAAAAGAAATTATTACCCACTTGATAAAAAAATAAATGAGATTTGTAATATTAAACCTAGTGATTGTTCTTAATCATATTTCACATTATATGATTAAAAATGTCATCTTGGGTGGGCATCTTAACATAAATAATATGGGAAAATGGGGTTTTATATATCATCATCTCCTAAGTACCAGGGAGAGAAGAATATAATGATTTATATATGTTTACTATGTAGAAAGAACAAACTAGGTAAATTTTTTAAGGAAGTTAAAATTTTATAGTGTGAGGAAAATTGAATATACAAAGTAATTGTTGAGTAATAATAAAAAAATATATGGAGGTAACTGAATTTCATCATAATGTTCCATTTCTAGTTCAATAAATAATATTTGGGTAACGTGGGAAATATCTATTTTAATGCCTTATTCTAAGGGCTATCTCCGAGATCTAGGAAGGGATTATAATATGTTAATTGATAATGAATAATGATTGAAGTGTTTACATATAGGGATTTTAGAATATCATTTCTATTGTGTTTTTACAATGATATTATGGATCTATGAATTGTAACACATCTATATATTTTATCAAAGTAACGTTTAGTCATGGATATCAACAATATGTTGAATTTTATAGATAACCTAAAGATGTTATTTATGATAAGTTTATATATTTGTAAGCTGCAGGATTGAGTGATATATTACACTTAACATCATCATGATGATAATATAATAAATTTAAGTAGGAATAAAGAGGATATTCCTATTGATAATATATATTTGATAATATTTATGACTGGGAAATTTATATGTGATTTAATGAAAAATATATTTTTTTGGAAATTTATTTTATTTTTAAATTTTTTTAATATATTGGAATGTTTTATTCCATAACTCATGATTATATTATTATAATTATTAGGTATTATTTTCATTTTACAATCACATGTTTTCCTTCCCTAATTCCCATGATATTCTTAAAAATTCGGATTTATTGATATCTCCCATGTATCCCTTACTGGGCATATTAAGTGACAACTTATGATGTTTTAATTATACTACTGGATATGTAAAAGGTTGCTAATTATTATGATTCTAAAAGGGTACCTTATATACATAATGGTGCTAGTGATGATAAAGATTTTATATAAACAATATGTTTATATATGTTATTTCAAAATAAACTGAACCATTATAGTTCATGGCCATGTTTATTTATGAGATATAATTAATATTTCATTAAAACATTTCATATATATGTTTTTTCATCTTATTCCACCTTATTTGGCATCAGAGGAGGAATTTTATTATATTATACATTATTATTAGAGAATTATTTTGGAAGATATGACGCTAAATTATTATAGGATAATATCCTATATCTTTTTTAAGGTAGATATTTTGTGGTTTTCATAGTAAATACATCACTTTCTAGAAACTTGAATGTCGATCAAGATGATATATATATACTCATGGGATCAACAACATCAAAATTGGGGGATTAATTATTTATATACTAATCACTAATGCTACATTAGTGGTAATATGACTTGGCACGTAGTTGGACACTCTCATATGATATACATTAGTTAATTTAGATTTTCTTACTAAACTGTTATGAGGGATCTGAATAGAAAATAACCCTGGACGATACAGAATAAACCTAATGTTGAATAGATTAAAATAATGGTGTATTTATTTGGACACCGAAATGAATTATTTTTCATGACTATTTGTTTTCTCAGTATAATTATTATCTGTCGCAATATGCATTTTTGTTTTAATAATTACAGAAACTAGGAGACTTTGTGATATCATTCAATATGATTCATAATGGGATTATTTTTATAATGCAATTGAAAATGAAAAAATGAGATAAAATAAAAAATATGGTGATTGTGATTAATCATTTATGTCATTATATGATTAAAAACATTTACATGGGTGTGTTTCCTAACACATTTAATAATAGAAAATCGAATCTCGAGTTGTTATCTTGTTGATGAACATGGAGGGAATAAGATTCAGCTTCTTGTATGTCATGAATGAGGAATAAGTATCAATATAAATGTCTCATAGAAAAGTGAATATCTCTTTTGTCTAGTAATAAGGTCATATAGTAATAAATTATGATGAAAAATATATATTTTGATGGAGGGAAATGAATTTCACAACAGGATATGTGTATATTGTAATATCATACTATTGGGGAACATTGGAATTATTTATGTCAATTACATAACCTAAGTGTAAACTCCTAGACCAATGATGGTTTTATAACAACCAAATAATTCATGTTGAATGTTTAATGATTTTATTTATTATAATTCAAGAATTATTTGGTAAATGTTATTTACCAACGATATTCTGGTTGTATGAATCATTGAAAAACAAAGGATTAATCTTTAATAGTTTTATATTTTGTATTTTTGATTATATGTTGAATAATATTAATAAATTTGAAAATTTATTTCTTTGAATGATGATATATTTGCAAAAAACAGTGATTGCGGGATATATTACCATCAATATGTTCTTAAATTTAAATAATAATATTAATTTGGGTTGAAAAGATGATTGATACTGACAATGAAAATTAGAGAATGTTTGTGAGCATAAACTGATTAGTGATTTGATGAAAAAGTGATATATATATATATATATATATAATATTATTCATTATTTGAATTTATGTAATATATTGGATAGTTTGTGTAGATAAATTTTTTTAAAAAAATTATGATTTCATTAATATTTTATGGTTAATAAAATTATTTTGGGAAATATTTATTATATATTAAGAGTATATATGATCATGGTACTCGTGTGTTGGGTTTGTGAAATTATATGTTTTGTTATTTAGTTTAGGGATAAATGTTAAGGATGATGATAAAAAATAGTTGATCAATCCTTTAATATTTTTGGGAATTGAATATGGTTTAAAATATATCATTGGTGTTTATGGTTTACTATTATAGTGTTTTTTACGTTGAATTGTTGTTGTTAATATTGAGATCATATACAATAATATTTTTTTTATTATCATTTAAATTTTTATCCAAATTGGATAACTTTTCTAATAATTTTTTTTAATCATCTATGTATTGATGTAATTAATTTTCACTCATTAAAAGTTATTTATAGTGCTTCATGCATGAAAAATCATCTATAAATTTCATTTCATAGATTAATAATTTATATATGAGTGGATATTAATGAATGTGTAACAAAAGGAACAAATTAATCTTATAAAATGGAATGAAATAAAGAATGTCCATTTTTTATTTTTCTCTATGTTGACAGTAAATTAATCCCTTAACATCAAAAAAATTATTTTGAACTAAAAATGTTATCCTCTTAACTATAATTTTTATTAATTGGTTGTCTCTTTATCCGAAAGTTAATTATTGTTCTTTGGTGGTTATATTTATCATGATTGTTTTCTCTAAGATTTTATAATATTAAAAGGCTGATTATTAAACTTACATGAATCTATTTATAAATTCTTACAATTTTCTTATAAGATGCGAACCTGATTAGATGGTAAATTAGGTAACCTCTATATTAACTATATTCTAATTTCAAATGACATATTGATATCTATTCTTACTATATATATTGTTAAACAAGTTATTTGAAAATAGTATTTTGTTTATTAAATACTTAAAATTAGGATGGAATAATTTATTTGGGGGGGAAAGGAAGTGAAACTGTAGAAATTATATATTTTAATATAATATTCAATATCATTTTGAACACAGAATATCAAGCTTCATGTGAATTATGATAAATAATAAAAATATTATTATTTAAACATTATAATTATAACAAATACTTTAAATGTTTGGTAATAATAACAATAAAATAGTACATAAAATTCTATAATTTTTTTATATAATATAAATATAATGATTATTTCAAATTAAATAGGCAATCAATTTTCAATAAGTTATATTATTCTTCAAATATATGTATTCTTAAAAAATCGTTTTATTGAATTTAGTGAAAATAATTTATCATTATTTCGAACTATTTTTATAAATATTTTTGGAGTGAATTAATATTATGTTTGATGTCATCATTTCAATATTACCTCAAGGTGAATTTTTAGGGTTTTTCTTTAAAAATTCAGTTAATATTGATAAATAATAATTTTTATAAAATGATCAATCAATTTTATTAAATAAAAATTTCTAAAAGGCCCTTTATATTTTAAATATGATCAATAATAAAAATAATTCCCTGTTAAATATAAATAATATAAATAATTACATTTTAATCATTATTATACATAATTTTTATATATGTCAATTTATTGGATTAAAGATTCATTTTTTCGAAAAAATACATTTCCTTTTGTTTTATTCAAAGATGTAAAAGTTCTTTTTTTCACTTCTGGAAGATAAATAATGAAAATAGATTCCATATTTTGAATTATTATCTTCAAATTTTTTAAATAATTCCCTTTTATTTTTTATAATTATTAATTTTATCCTAGGTAAATGTTTTTCATCATGGTAGGGGTATAATAGGTTAAAAAGGCTTAATTTATGGCATTAGGCCTCGAATTATGAATAGAACTATTCACTATTTCATTTTATTGGTTATTTTTTAACTCAATAATAATTTTATTGGTGATATGATAATTTATTTCCAATTTCCATTTATTGTGACTGTAATCTTATTTTATGGAATGAATAAATTTAAAATATCAATAGTTTTAAATAACATTAATATATTTTCATATAGATAAAAATAAGTTGTGTTTGATTCCAAGATTTAATTTTAAATATGAATTAATATTTTTATCAGGACAATTTTTGAGTGATGGAAAAATTTAGTTAATCGATTTTGTAATATCGACACAATTCTTTTTCAAATAATAGAAAAATCAAATAAATGATTTTAAAAGTATATAATTAAAAAAAATTGGTTTTCATATTGTGATAAATGAAATATTTAACAAATTTACCTTAAAATGATGTTTTAAAATATAATATTCAAATTCTAATTATTTTTTAGTTCCTTTAATGTAAAACTATGTAAGTGGTCCCTAAAATTTCATTAAATATATGTTATTATAAATAATATTTTATAAAATTATATAAAATTCATAAAAATATTTTCATCTACTATGATCATTGGATATTCTTAAGCATATAAACCATTATAAACTTATTGATAACGTTTAAATTTATAGTATTTTTCTTGATAATTAATGAATAAAAACACAGATACCATAATAATCATCAAAGGGTATAACATGTGTTAAAAATAAGATATAATTGGTTAAATATCAAAATATACTGTCTATATATTACTAGATGAGATAAATTATAATTATTATCATGTTTGTGTAAAAATATTTCAACATGGATCCATATTTATATAAAAATAATATTATATTTTAATTATTTATGTAAATCCAATTATGTCCATTCCTGCATAAGATAATTGAAACTACCTATTCTCTCTTCCACACACAACTTCGAGCAACAAAGATTGGCCAGCCGCTGCCAAAAACACTTCAGGAAACCATTATGCATAATATATAAGTGTAAGTATCTTTAAAAGACAATACATATTCTATTTAAAAATAAATAAAAGTAATTCATTCCAAATAGGAATTGGTTTTATTGTGTGTAATGAAAAACTAGTCTTAAGGTATGGGTTTATCATCTCACAGAAATTTATATGAGTCACATTCCATATCCACCACTTGTTAGTATATTGTGGTTTATATAATAATAATAAATATATTTTATGATTCTTATAGTGAAATATTTTGGTATTTACAATTAAATCTAATGTATCTCTTTTGTCTCTTTTTAATTCAGATACTACCAAGGTGGTAATGGTTTATGTTACAATGTCATTTTATTATATTATGTGTGATAAATATATATTATTTAAATTTTACTGATTTTATCCTTTCTTCCAAGTATATTTTAATTTACATTTTTTGTTCATTTAATTTTTATTTTTAATTACCAATTATTCTATTAAGTACATCAACTCGTTAAGAAAATATTTTTTATAGAAAAACCATCATTATATTTAATTTGGTTAATTTTTTTTCAATGACTATAATTTTCAAATATATTTCATTTTTTGTTATTAACTATAATAATTATCTTTAAATGTCATTTCAACAACATTTTAATATATTTTAATATTTATGGAATGTAATTTTGATAAAATAATTCTAAATAAGTCCTCTATGATTATTTAAAATTTGTGAATGGAATTTTTTCCTTTAATATATATGATATGAAAAGATAATACCACCATCATATATGTTCATTATATTATTAGTTCATTTAAAAAAATCAATCTTATTTTTAGAAAAAAAATTATTTTCTCAACATTCTAGGAATTTTACATGAAAACCATATCCAATATAGGGGACATTATTTAAGGTTTTAAATGAAATGATTGAATGGTCATTTAAAATTATTTCTCTTCTTTTTAAATATTAATTAATGTTTCTTATGCTTAAATAAGGATATAACATAATTAATGAATCTATATTTGATATATAAATGGCTTATGGTTATGTGATGAGGTAATGATTATGAATCTTACATATTTTACAACATATATGATATTATGAAATGGTAAATATTTTATGATACTATGGATCACATATATTTGGTATTAAATATGTGATGGAATGGTCAATTATATACCTATAATGCATAATATAGGACATATATCTCAGGATATATGTTCATGGAATGAGTTTATTTGATCAATAAATGATGGGAAAAAAATAGAGACTTCAAATAAACTATAATATAGGAAATATTTGTTGATTTCTGATTGAATCATATATGGGAAACATATGGTAATTCTTGACCATATATGGTATGTGAATCATGTAGTGATGAAAGGTGCACTATGAGATGTGAAACACGTGGTGATTCTTGATCCTCTATAATAAGATCTTATTGGTTGTCAAATTTGAAATATGATATGGTGGTATTGTATATGCTGGTGTCAAACTCGTATGACTTATTGATATTAGTATGAACTGAACCAAGGATTCATTATTATTTTTTAGGTTTCACTAGTTTGGTGATATAGAAATGTTTTATTCCATGAGTAATGATTAGGATATTTGAATTATGGGGTATGATTTTATATTTATAAAAGCAGCTTATCATTCCTTTACACTCATGTTCTTATTTCATGTGATCATTGATTCTTTTCTCCCATGTTTACATTTAATGAGAATCTGATCGAACCCGTTCTTATTTTATATCATTTATCGAGTTTTGAGGATGTTTAATAATGATGATGAGTATGTAATAGTACCTTAATAAATTAAATATGTTAGATGTGATTATGATTGTACTTAAATTAGATTTTTATGTTTCTAATCACTGAGAACAATAATGATTTGTGATTCTCAGAATTGTTTATTTGCGATATATATTGAATATTCATTTAGAATATATATTATTTGAGCATGTTATTCATAGAACACTTCAATCGCTACACAACTTATATAATCATAATTACACCTCTAATGAACTACTCTAAAACATAAGATCCGTCATGCGATTCCCACCTTTAAGGATATAATAGCCTAATATTATCCCCTCTGAATGGTTTCCCTCAAATAAAACATAACTCGCATACTCCATAAAAATAGTGTCATTTCTCGAAGTCCCCAATCCCACCACATATACCATATTAAAACTCAAAAAGGTCATATCTTTTATGAAATCATACCTTACGATATCACAACACATATCCCAACACCCCCTCAAGGGTCTCACAACATGATAACATCACATTTAATATCAAAATCTTTCAATGGTACTAATTCTCATTGATATTCCTCCTAATGGACTGATCCCTCGGGAATGATAATCCCAAGGTAATCCCAATTGAATCATCTTAGATCATCCATGTCACACTACCATAGTCACCTGATTTAGTTATATAGAATTCGTTTGAATGATATTTGAGAGGACATGATATATCTTGTTACAGGAACATTAAATTAGCAGAACTAGGTTAATTATCCAATATGATCTTCAGCTCATCTAACAACTTCATGGTAGATCATGTCACACCACATTGGTATACAGATATATCCAACATCACTCTATGATGATGTATAACCAATAAAACACCATCACATGGTTATGTTATGTATAGTGACATTCCATGACATATGAGAAAATTACTATATTGTTTGTTATAATAAATGGAAATTATTGAACCATTGTATTATTGGAAATAAAATTTTCTTATCGATTGAATTAAAATAATGTTTACTAAACCCTTAGGGTCTCTTCTCATCTCCTTATGAATCCACTATATCACCATCATTTCCATCAATCTCTTCCAAAAATATCCTTAAGAAAAACACCATTATGACATATAAGAAAATTAAATAGGATTATAATCATACCAATTAATAATTTGATCCTTTGGAATTAGAAAAAATAGTCCCTTTTGAAGTTCCATATATCTTGTGTACCCGATGTTTCTATAATCATGCATGAGAATTTTCATTTATAGGCCGATAAAGAGCCAAATATCCAATCATTATCATCTTGATAATGCAAAAACAGCCAAAATTTTAACATCATATCAACCATAAATGAAACACCCCATGATTCCATAGTGTGTTTTTTTAAACAATTCAATATCTTGGGTTTGATGCAACATCAGGATTGAGCGCACTATGACCTTTCAATCTTGTCGTTTAAAAAATATTAGGATGAGTATAATCCAAATTATAATTTTTCTAAATTTTATTTCCCAACTTAGGATTCGTTTTTTAATTAGGAATACCAAAATTAAATATCGGCTAAATTCTGGAATTTTTTTGAAAAGTATCAATTTACAATGAATCGTAAAAAATACTACACTATTTTTTAGAATCGACTTTAATCAGATAAGACATTATTTTATTGTAAACTGGTTTTAATATCACAATAGATAAATAATACATATAATAATTCAATATAAATAATCATAACAACTTTATAGAATAATTATATATAAGAATTTAATAATCATTTTTTTCACGACACTTTTACATGCCTTCTAACCATAACTACAAATGACCATTAAATGTAATTTTAATTATCTAGATAATTGAATTTATAAAAATTTAAATACATGGTTGTAATAATAATTAAAAATTTGGTTGAATATGAGAAGAATAATTTGTCGTGAATAGTATCCATTGATTTTTATTTAACACAATTATAATAAATAGGGTAATTAATGTGAATATTATTAATATATTAATATAATATTACCATTACACTTTTAATAATTAATTATATACGTGTTTTTATAACAAAATAATCATTTTCTATAAAATATGATCCCTTTTAAGCCAATTTTTATAGATTAATACATTTATTGTATTTTATTTAAACAAAGAGTACAAAATGTTATATTCAAATTTCAATAACTGTTTAATTTTTAATATGAGGTTATATAGGTTATATGGAAAACTATATATATTATATAGAATTATATTAAATTTATCTATATCATTATAATTTATTTATAAATTTAATACGTCAAATAATTAAATTAAATGTTGACAGGATTATGATGAAGTAATTATTTATTTAATTAATATATCAAATAAATGATATAAAAAATATTAAAATAAAAAACATTTTACATAATTAATTATATAAACCATATTTATTGAAGATATTGACATGTTAATGTCATGTTTGAAGTATTGGTTTGATTTTAACATGTTGTTTTGATATTTTTACAAATAAAAATATTGTATAGTTACAAAGTTAACAATAATGATTTTTTTTAAAAAAAATACTATTTTATTAAGTGATATTAATTTCTTATAAATACAAGGTTCATCCAAGAGACTATGATACTATAAAATTGGACATAAATTATTCAATGGGTATTATTTTGGCAATTTAATGTAACTATATTAACCATATTGTAAAAATGTACAACAAAACCCAGTAAGAGTTAAACAGTTTTACCAAGGGTTAATTTCAAAAGATAAGGACAATTTTCTGACCTAAAAATTCCTAAAGATAGTTTTATGATATTATTTAGACCCATAATCATATTATATTTGAATAATATCACTTTGGGTCTATTTAAACCAAATGTAAATTTGTATTACATTAATATTTTTTGGTCATCAAAAAGTGCCCCTTACATATCTTATAAAAGGGAAAGTATCCTTCTCTTTAATTCACAGTTATAAATCCTTTTGGGTCGAAGAAATCCTAAAATATATTCCTCCCAAATTACCTCAGAAAATACTATAGGCCACATTATTGGTGGAAATAAATCCTATGGATTCACTCAGTGAAAATAAAAATAAGAAACATGAAAAAGAGGTGATTGTTTTACCAACTCTTTCAAATATATTTTACTCTTAGACATCCTATTTTTATGTTATTTCCAAAAAAATGTAATTACTATAATACCTTATAAATTATAAAATATTATTATACTTATGGGACAACCGTATTCCACTTTAATCCAACCTATTCATAAAAATATCACCCACCATGTGTACGTATGGCTTACCGTCTCCATGTCGTGCTATAATTTGTTATTCGACAAA
This sequence comes from Viscum album, assembly GCA_963277665.1. Classification (NCBI taxonomy): domain Eukaryota; kingdom Viridiplantae; phylum Streptophyta; class Magnoliopsida; order Santalales; family Viscaceae; genus Viscum; species Viscum album. The sequence continues at coordinate 2,104,264,452 of OY728132.1, forward strand.
TATGATATTTTAATGGGTATAATGAAGAGTATAAAATATTTTAATAATAAATATTACATTATAATTAATCTATATCCTAAATATACCATCCAATTATATACCATTTAACCATTAAGATAATGATATTTTCCCTCCACCGTACGTACGACCTACCGTCTCGACGACGTGATGAGATTCATTATCTAGATTTTCCATGAAATAATTATTATAGAATTTATATGATCAGGAAAAATAATAATTATGAACTTAATATCATTCATGATGTGAATAAAATAAATTTGATTCATAAAAAACATGACTTACACAACAAAACATGCTTCATAAAACAAAACACTTAACACCCAAAAACAAGGTAATGCTAATTTGTTATTAACAAAATGATATAAGAGGATCATATGTGAAATCATAAATATGGATATAGTCCTTATATAATTTGATAACATGTTATAGTAACTATACAAGAGGCTAACTCAGTCTCGACCAATATAAAATATAAGGTAAGGGTTAATTTCTCAATGTCATTATTATTCGATATTATTTATACGTATGTATCTACATGTAAATTCTTATCATCCACATCCAGGTTTAATAAAATGTATTTAAAAATATTATCAAAATTTGTGTACATAAATTTTTCCCTTGTTTAATTTTTTATATAATACATTTTGACAGGAATCATTCCATCATATTCTAAATGAGGTAATTTACGACCATTACCACAATTTAAGGTAAATTTTTTATCTTATATGGTGTGAGAATATATTTACCTCCATTATGACACCATGACATTTTGATGCTTCCCAAAATATAATAAATGTTTGTTTTTATTAGAAATTTATTCTCGTACAATTGAATAACATTTATAAAATTTCAATTTAAAAAAGGGATATTTCTCTTAATGAGATTTTATGAAATTATTAAATAATTTTCATCTATGTCAACATCAATTGTTGGATTTCATGTTTGATTGAGGATGATTTGTTATGATAAAATAATCTATTTTTTATTTAAGTATTTATGATATGTTTGACTATGGATGTTTTATTTTAATACCATTAATGGATTATGGTTAGATTATTAAACTTTTGTATGCTAGTTTTAATAAGAATGATTATGTTATGTATCACCCTTAAAATATAAGGAATGTGTTAGACATAATTAGTGACTGGTGGGAGCCTCTATACCCCTTGATGCACCAGTAGGTCTCATTATAGAAAATATTTTCTTAGAACAAGGCCCTGTGGATTTATTAATTGTCTTGGCTTGAGCCCATGGTAGTACAGTTTTGATGTCCAGTATTATATAATTCCTCATTATTAGATTAGTTAACAGTATTAAATATGATTATTAGAATAGTATAATATCAATATGAATGTTTAAATAGATTTATTTGATTTATTATTTATATATCATTATGAATACTAAGTATAAATGGATCATTTGTTAGTTTTATACCGTGTCTTAGAAGTTTATTCTTATTTATGATATCTTCCACTAAAATTTTTATCCTTACTAAGAATATGAGTTCACTCGTTTCAAATGTTTCACTTTTCTCGAGGATGAAATGAATTGTATTATGACAGATATATAGAGATAGTAGAATGGATATGTTTTTTGTTCATGGGATACATTACATAGTTTTTAATTTCATGATGTTACGTAAAATAGAAGTTTGTGTCTCGTATTTACAAAGATACAAAACCAATTTTCCCTTCGAGATTTAATTTTATATTGTTCCGGAAAATGTAATAAAATAATGCACAGACTCTGGGAAACTGGGATTGGGGAAATACAGTTGGCATCAAATGAAATATATTACAGACATTGGAAACTAGATTTATTAATACAATTATCAGCGTACATTACTGTATCATAGACATTGAGGATAATTTTTTATGAACATCCTAATTTTTTTTGGTATTGTATAGATTATCTCATTACTCAAAGAAAAAATACATGTTTGGACACTAAATGTAGACAAGGATCTCAAACAGATGTACCTAGGAGTTAAAACATTGACAAGGTGTTCTAGTCTTGACTTGGGGAAATGTAGTACACGACAATGGAACTTAGTGAATATCTTGAATGACAGTCCTATGAGAAATTATTAGTGTAATTCATATTTTTGTTATAAACCATTACAAAGGATGTATTATTAACTATTCCCTTATAGAAACCATGTTTTTGATTATTTATCATATATGAATAAATTGTTCAATTCATGCTATATATTTTTCTAGTTTATAATTATGAATTTTGATTTAACCCTCATCTAGTGTATGCCATTTTTTAGAAATGGAACCTATTAAAAGAAATAAAAAATTCTATCTATGCAGATAATCCATGTAAGTATTTTACTCCTATGTAAAATAATGATAGTTTAGTTGGCTATTGAACCGGCACAAAATATCTTAGAACAATACTGGGACAACAGACACAGGTTATGAAAAATAACCATACCCATATGGAGTAACCTAATCTAAAACGCATATGATAAATGTTAGACCACATCATTAGACCAAAACCTTCAACATTCAACAGGACTAAAATCCTTTTGTATGTGGGTAGTGGATATGTTCTTTAGAGAAAATATTTCCTTCTTTGGGGAATAATGAAAGGGAAAATTTTTATTAGGGTAGTCTATCTTCTATCAAGAGATGTTGATCAATGATGGCCATTAATTAAAAACATTAAAGTGGATGAAGTGGTTCCAAATATTTAATTGATGAGATTTAGTAAACTATTCTTAGAAAATCAATTTCCACATGATCTAAAAGCGGATATGGAGTGGAACATTCTGATTCGGAGGATGAAAGTTGATGATAGTGTTGATAAGTTTGAATCTAACTTCATAAGGGTATAATTTCATGATTCATACTACATATGTATCATAATACGTAATATTGATCAATTCATTGATGGGTTAATACCATTCATCTCATGAGCATTGCTCTCATAATCTGTCTCATCATACAAAGATATAGTTTGATGTATTATAACGATAGAAAAGGAATTCATTGAGTCTTTTGAATTAAAATTAAATTAAGACAATAAGATGGTCTCTGAATACTATAGAAAATGATATAATGGGAATAATAGAAAAGTGGAAATTCTATGCTTCAATAAATTTGAGAAGAAACACCCCAACACTTGATTAAATAAGATGGTAGTTTGTTACCTGTATGGAGAAAAATGACACCAGGATCATGATTTTAATGGGAAGAAAAAAGATATTAATGTTCAGTCCTACAATTTTTATGATATGGGACAATATGAAAATGATTTTCTAAAGCATCATGGAATCGTTCCCCACAAAATGAAAATGGTGAAAGTCCATGATTTTGTGATCACATCTGTTGAGGTTGATGTTCTTAATGATGTGGTGAAAGTTACAATAATCGTTTTCTCCAATTTATCCAAAACATTTTTTTATTTTGGATCCTAAAAATCCATTACATCATCCCAGTTTTTATTAAATATTATTTACTTATAATTCACATTAACAAAGGAGTTTTCAGTCAAAACCCATAAGGGTAGTATCATTATAATAAAGATGTGTCCAGAAGTATCATTTATGAAATGAAAATATGTTTGATCTAATATCATTATCATCATACCTATGGTTGACTATGATATAATCCTTGTTGTGTATTGCCTATCAAAATAGGAATCTAAAAAATATTTCAAGAAGAAGTAATTTGTAATTTGTGAAGATCAAATCTCATCTTACATCATTCAATCAGAAACCTCATCACCTGATTCTTATAAAAATAACACTGATTATCTTTACTAATTGAGATTTTGGGGGAGAAAAGGGAAATAACTTCTATGAAAGAAGAAACCCATATTCAAATTTATGATGCACCAATTATAGAATAATATATTGATTTATTTTAATGGATTTACCTAGAAATCCTATAGATAGAGATTTAGAGATTATATTTGATTTATTCCTAGATGTATGGATAATATTAACAAACCCAATAGAATATATACTATGGAATTAGTAGACCTGAAAACAAATCCTAGACGATATTATTAATAATGGATTTATTAACTATATTGATTCTACATGGGGATATCCAGTTCTTTTGGTTTAGAATAATGAGGGATCAATTAAGTTATAAATTGACTATATATAAAAAATGGTATTAAAAAAAGAAAATGTATCATATACCTATCGTTGAGGATTTATATGATGGCCTTTATGGAGATCCATAATTTTTTAATATTTACCTTCATTTTTAATATCACCTTTTGTCTGTAAAAATGGAAGATTTTCCAAAGAAAGCATTCTGAACATGGTAATGTTATTACCAATTTACATTAATTCCATTTGGATTGACTTTTCCCCCCACTATTTTAATAGATCTAATGAATATCGTTTTCAAGGAATATCATGATGATTTTGTAGTAGTAATTTTTTAGGATATATTGATATTTTCAAAAAACAACAAATACAATGAGAACCACATGCAGATTGTTCGAAATGATATTAGATGAAATGAACTATATAGGATGTATATCAAGTCCGAATTATGGATACATGAAAATTAATTTCTTGTCCATATTGTCTCTATGGATGGAATATCTTTTGATCTAGAAATATCAAAGGAAATCCAAGAATGGCCATCAACAATGAGTACAACTGAGGTACATTGTATTATTGGTTTAACAGGTTACTGTGTACATTTATTACAAAACAATTTCCTAATTGGAAAACCCATTGTTGAAACTAGTACATAAAGGGGATAAAATCATTTGAGAAAAAGGAGTGTGAATAATGATTGAATTAATTGAAGTGAAGATTATCCAATTCTCTTATCCAATCATTACCATTTTGGAATGATGGGATTGTGAAATATAGTGATGCATAAAAAATCAATTGGTTGTGTCATTATGTAAAATGATAGGGTTATTGCTTATGCATTATGAAAAATAAAAAATCGTGGAAAAAACTATCCAAATACTGATATTGAGTTAGCCGAAGTAATTTTTTACAAGATGATATGGAGACACTACCTCTATTATAAAATTTTGGAGACATATAAAAATCACAAGTGTTTAAAATATATTTTCTCATAGATAGAGCTCAACAATAGACACAGGTGATGGCTTGAGCTACTCCAGCCTTACAATTGAACTATACACTACATTATATTGAAGGAATATAATGTTGTGGATGCTTTGAGATGAATTAATCATGGTGTTCTACAGAAGATGATAGTTGAAAGGGATATTATGTTCATTGTTCTAGTAAAGATGCTTTTGGGGATTATCATGGAAGTAGACAAATACCAACTTTTTCAAATAGTTTCCAATCCACATTTATTGAAAAGGATTAAAAGTTCTAAAACTAATGATGAGTAGTTTAAAAATAAAATTAAATTAATAAATTAGGGGAGATTGATTGACAATAGATATGGAGATGGAATTTGGAAATTTCGTATGAGGCATTGTATTCCAGCAATACATGAGATAAAAATTGAATTTTTGGATGATGTTCAGAAACATAATATTTATATATAAACTGGTAACAATATGATGTATAGATATTTAAAAGAAATGTTTTGGTGGGACAACACAAAGAACGATATTGCTGATGATGTATCGACGTGTTTCGTTTTCCCACATGTGAAGGCTAGAAGACAACTTCTTTGAGGGTTCATGCATCCTATTCCTATACCTATAATGAAATTTAATTATATTATGATGTAAATTGTCCTGGGACTACCAGAAAATAAAATAAATAATGAAATATGGGATATTTTTTGTTGTATTACCAATTTATCAAATTTTCATGCTATAAGATAATATTTTCCACTTAAAATTTTAGATAAAATATACATTAATGATGTTGTAGGACATCATGGTGTGCCTCTAAATATTTTTTATGATCATGATCCCCATTTTACATCATGTTACTGGAAATGTTTTCAGAACATCCAATATACTATGTTTAGTTAGAAAACTACCTACAACCCTCAAACTGAAGGACAATCATAGTGGACTATTACAGCTTTAGAAGAGTTTTTGAGATCTTTATCACTTGACTTTCAAGATATGTTGGATTAGTATTTACCTCTATTTGAATTTTCTAATAACAATAGATTCCATTCATGTATACAAATGAAACCTTATTTTGAGTTAAATGGAAAGATATTTTGTACACCGACTCGTTGAATCATTGTCCTGAAACTTGTTTTCAAAATGAAGAAAAAGGTAATGACTTTTCAGGCCTGTATCATCATAGCATAAAGTAGGAAGAATGTATTTGTTGATTACTAAATAAAGGATTTTAAATTTCAAGTGGGTGATCAGGAATTCATGAATGTATCTCCCTGGAAGTGTGTGATATGATTCGGTAAGAAGGTAAACTATGTTCCAGGTACATCCGATATTTTGTGATTCAAGAACAAATTGGAGTTCTAGCTTACTATTTTGAAATACAACCATCTCTCTCCAAAGATCATGATCTGTTCCACAAATCAATGTTAAGGAAATATATTCCAGACCCAACACATGTAATCACCAATGATGAAATATAACTGACACCTGATCTATCAAATAATGAAGAGCCTATCAAGATTCTTGATACTAGAGAACATGTTTCATGGAATTATAAGTCTTGTTTGTAACAAGTTCTTGGGAGAATCAATAAAATGGAAGAGGAAATGTAGGATCCTAAAGATGATATGATAAATAACCAAAAAAATTATTTTATGTAGTAATATTCTATAATTCTTTAGAATGAAATTATTTGATATAGGAACGAATGTAACAACCCTTGAATCCATGGTACGATTCTTTTTATATAATTAAATATCTTTCGTAGAACGCAACATTGAGTTAGAGTGCAACATAACCTTTCAAACTATCTATTTTTGAAGTGATTTTTAATTTTACTAAACAAATTATGAAATTTATAAAAAATAATTTCTAATATACTTCATTTTTAAATTCTTAATATCATAATATTTTCATAGTGAAATTTTGGAAATTTTTTAAATGTTTGAATTTTCGGTTAAAGAGAACTTCTCCTTATATTTAATTAACCACACTAAACCCTTTTGGATCTTCCAAAACCCTACCTACTTCTACTCCAAACATCCTTTAATTCATCCTTGAGTCCAAACATTTTCCATAAATCCATCCTATGGAGTAATTTTTTGAAAATAAAAAAGCGACACCCAAAAAAGAAAAAATTGTTTTATCACCACTTTCAATGTTCTTTTTATTATTAATAATAATTATTATATACATTTTACTTACAAAATTAATAATTATAGTAGAATAAACATTTTTATATGTTTTTATAATTATGGGAGAACCATATTCCATTTCTTATCAGTTAAATACATAAAAATATCACTATGTGTGTGCAAGTACAGTTTACTGTCTCCGCACCATGCTGTAATTTTTTATTCAACACAAAATATTATGGAATGGTATAATGATGAGTATAATTTATGTAAATTATAAATATAAAATTATTATGATTCTTTATTAATAATATAACATCAAATTAAATGTCATTTGACAATTAGGATAATGATAATATCGCTCGTGTGTACGTACGGACTACCGTGTCCACGACACGATGATATTCATTCTCCACATAAACCATTCTGGAATGATTATAAAAATATTATGATGAGTAAAACTACTAATTTTGATCATAAAATGATTATATATATTATTTAAAATCAACCAATAAATCAAAAACATCACTTACAAAACAAATCATGCATAGGGGAACGAAGTAGTTAACACCCAACATAATGGTAGTACTGAAATATTATTAACAAAATAAAAAAAAAGATCAAATATGATATTGTAAAAATGAATATGGTCCTAGAATAATTCAATAACATTTTTTAACCATTAAAATTTTTGATAACTAGCCCAAAAATAAAGGAGAGTATAAGGTAAAGGTTAACTTCACAGTCTCTTTATTATACGAGATTGTTTATATATAAGTATATACTGGTAAATTCTTATCATCCACATCCATTTTTCATAAAATGTATTTCATAATATTGTCAAAAAGAATTAAATTAATTTTTCCCATGTTTATGTTTTTTTATAAATGTTTTTGAAATGAATATATCCATCTCTTTCTAAATGTGTTACTTCATGAGCTTTTTCAAAAAGAAGGTTTTATATCTTATATGGTGTGTGCATCTATATTCCACCATAATGAAGCCCTAAAATTTTAATTATTCCCTTAAAATATTAAATAAATTGATTTATAATAAATTTATTCATTTATAACTTCCATCCTTTTAAATCATTTCAATGTATTTAAGGGATATCTCTATCAAAGTGATTTAATGAATTTATTATATTATTTTTTTCTATATCAATTTCTATTTTGGATTTTATTCTTGAATCTGTTTAATTTATTATGATACAGTCTTACATACTATATTTAATGTTTCATTATATGATTGACTATGTATTTTCTATTTTTATACCATTCAAAGTCTAGGTTTTATATATTAACATTACATATGATAATTTTAATACAAATGTTAATGTTTTATTTCACCAATTTCATATGAAGATTGAAATGGAATTTTTAAGTGACATGTGAGACCTGCTATATCACATTGATCCATTTGTAGGTTTAATGAGAAAAAAATTGTGTCTCGGCACATTGACTTGATGATATGGTAGATGGATTGGAATGAGGCATTGACAGTATGGTTATGATGTTTGGCATTATGCATTTCCCCATTATGAGATTATTTAATGATATTACATTTTATTATTCATCTAGTACAATTTCCATGTGAATTTTTAAATGAAATTATTTGATTTATTCTTCCATATCATTCTGGTTATAATGTTTAAAAGGAATGTGTATCAGTTTAATAAATTTCCTAAAAAATTTAAGCTTATATATGATAGCTTCCTCTATAATGGTTATCCATACTAAGTATATCATCTCGCCCCTTTATTATGTTTCATATTTCCCTTAGATATATAAAAGCATATTATTACTAGAATGTTGGCATAGTTTTTTGGATATGTGTGTACTCAATTGAGACATTATTTAGATTTTCATTTCATGATGTAATGTAAAACATATGTTTCTATCTATTTTTTCCAAGCTATTAAAAGAAACGTTCCTTCAAGTTTTTATTTTCTTGCGATCATGACAATGTTATAGAATAATGCACCGAATGTAGTGAACTTGGATTAGGGAATTATAATAAATCTAAAATATCTTATGTTTCATGTTATAAGTAAATCATATATAACTATAATAATAAAATCCATAAACATCAATCACATACCCATTGTAACCTGCACTACAATAAGAAAGGTGTTCTTGATGCACAATTTCACATTTTATCACATGATGTTACACATTATTATGTATCTAATCCTAAATTAAAAAAATAATATAAAAACCAAAATATCTTTAATACCACAAAATTTGTTTCATAAATGACACTCTATATGAATAGTAAACAAATTATTTCTCCATGTCACATTATGCATTCCACCCTTAATATTATAGGATGCCATCTATCAATAGGGGTGTAATGAAGTATCACTATATAGAAAACCCCCAGTATTTTAGTGTGAAATAATATATAAATAAATAGTCCTGGACCATTAAGAGTAACCATATATCACATGTGAGTGTGTCAAAATAAAACATTACTAAAAATTCTATATACAAAATAGATTTTTCTCATATGTATAAATGGTGTGTTATCAATGACTGCTAACTAGGCCTACAAAACATAAAAGGTAAATATACTATAATAATAAAAGGTAGGAGGATTGTATCCATATATGATCTTTAACTCATAAAAATCACCAAACCTTATATATGATGTCCTACTCAACCATGGAACACCACAATCCAAGGCCACAACCAAAACCATGAGTGCAATAAATATGGTAAAGATGCTCGGGAACCCTTGTACAGTTGGTGATCAAAAAGGGAGTGAGTAATCATTTTCATGGGTAACCACCACCATGGTCCAATAAAAATAGTAATATTTTTTTATATGTTAATATGACATTATTACTAATATAATACAAAATTTAATTGTAGAAATAAAAATAAAAATATCAGTCATCAGATTGATATTAGAGTGTCATTTAGAATGTCAGGATGAGAACATCAATATACGTAATATTTTTTATCATCATGTCTAATTCATTGATAAACTATACATACTTATTCTAGTTTTTGGAGTCCATGAGATCATTTTTAACACCCTATATATTTGAAATTATTAATTTATTCGATATCATATATGGCATGAAACAACAGGCATAAACCAACCATGATATACTATTTAAATTTCAATATTATGAATTTGAAATTAAAATATGAATATTGAAAATTATTAAATAGTTTTTTAATATTGTGTATAAATATTTTAGATGTACTAAATATATTGGGATCAATTATTAGAAATGGGGTTACATTCTTTAAAAATATATTTTTCAGCAAAAATGTTTTTATTGCTTTAGGTGAGAATGTATAACAAAAATTTAAAATTAATATAGAAATTATATTGTTGATAATGAACATAATTATTTAAATTAACATCAAAAAATTAAAATAGGGTGAAAATTTTGGATTTTATTTAATGAATTGATTCTTTAATATATAGCGCAAAACCCATTTTTTAAACTATAATTTATTTTCAATAAATTTTGTAATTTAAAATTAATATTAATGGTTTTATTTGGTTTAAATGTAAAATAAGTATTATTTATTTATATGGTATATAATTATAACCTTCTAATAATTTTTATAATACATTTTGGTATACATTTATTTTTTTTCTTAATTACATATTTTCTCTAAAAAAAATTTTAAGTGCATAAGTATTATCAATTTTAATTATTTAAAATAACCCATAATGTGGATTGAATTAAATTAACATTTTATATTATTTAGCTAAATATGTAAATGTAAATCCATATAATTATTATATTTTTCTTATTTTTAAATTAAGATTATATTATAATTTAAAATGCATTTCTTGAAAAAAATCATCATGATTGAGAGTATAGTTTTTAATTTTTTTTCAATTTTACGTATTTAATTTGATAAAACTGATTCGTTTTTTAATCAGAATAAATAATATTATTTAATTATTTATAATTTATTTTAGTTATATTTAATTGTAAAAATGATAAAATATTAATTAACAATGTTATAGTTAAATGGGTTGTCGTTCATTACATGTGTTTGTGTAAAAATTAATTTTCCACAGACATTGTTTTTTTAATATATGTTTTACATATAATAAAAAAATTATTGGGGCCAAATTATCTATTATGGTTTATTTTATTTTTTCATGAAGGATAAATAACCTAGGTTAATTAAACTAGTGACTATGTGGAAAACTAATATGGTAATGTGAGTATCCTTTGAGGTAATTGAAATATCATGTTTAAACCATGTTTCTAATTTTTTATGGTGGTGTTTCTGAAACATATATTCCCCACCAAATTATTTAACAATTTAAAAGGAAATTTGGTTGATATTGAGTTACCATTAATAAATAGTTTTGTGTATAAAGAATTTACACTCCCCCTCAATTATTAAAGAGATCCACCTCCTCTTGCGTATTCAATTCACCCATGAAATTTATCTAATCCAAAAAAATTCCAAAATATATCCAAAAATTATTTATAAATATCAATGATATTCTGGTTTTCAAAAAATACCAACTATAGGGTTCTTAACAAGAGATCTGCTAGTGGTTTTTATATATGAAGGTAATCATATTTACCAATCCCCCTTTTTTTCTTTTCATTTTTACAAATTATATTAATAATTAATAATTTAATTAAAATAACACTTTTATTTCTCATATTAAGATATTGAATAATTTTTATGGAGTATTATTTATTGATCCCATTCTTCATCAAATCATAATAAATTCCATTTCATAGGTGTATAGTGGACTACCGACACACGAACTGATGTTATTTTATTTACAAACCTGACTCTCATAGTCATTAATAATGATAAAAATAATATATATGATACTTATTACAAGAATTTTTTAAAATAAAATTAATATATAATATATTTTATTACCCATTTTACCATAAGGAAATGGTATCATCACTAAAGTATATGTACATACTACAATATCTATAAAGTAGTGTGAATCATTCTCTATGTACAAATAAAAAAATTTGTTATAAAAACTAATATAACCCGTAAATATATTACTTATAAAATTCATTTTGCTATAGAGGTAATTTAATGATATTCTATTCCTAATAATTGTAAAATTTGTGAAAAATATGTGTGATAAAACAGGGGAGTTAACACCTGAAACCCTCATAATAATGAAATATCATTAAAAAATTAGTTATAATATGTTATAATAATATAATATATGATATTATAAATATTAATATGGTTATCTTATATATTAATATATAATCAAAATCCATTATAATTTAGTTTGATTATTGTTTAATGAGATGAAAACTTTATGTAAGGGTTTCATCTCAAAATATCCTTCATTGATACACTTGTCCATTGATTCACATAATTTACTATCAGTGGTTTATACACTAGATATTGTCTATTTAACATCATTTATTATTGTAAATAATTTTATTTTTACTTCAAATTCAAACCCTCTCCCTCTCAGTGGGTTTCCTTATGTTGATTATTAAACTACAAATGACTTTGTCTCATTTTTCCATCCTTGGGGAACTATATAATTTTAGTCACCAATTTATATTATATTGTATATATAATTACCTTTTGCATGATATATCATGAATAATATATAATATATTTTATTTTATATTTAAATTAAAATTATTTTAATTTAATGTATTGGAAAAAAAAATTACAGAGTGGTAAGTTGTTTTATAACTAAATTTCTTTTACATACCATAGAGAAATAAATAGTACTATTACATGAAATATATTTATGGATATGACATATTTTTTTTTGAATTTAAGTGTTCATTTAAAATATGTGGAATGAATTGGATGTCAAAATATTTATAGGACCCACTTGTATATATGTCATAAATACACTGATACTGTAATAATGTGAATCAGTTGAATAGAAATATTTATTAAATTTTTTTGTATACTTATATATTGATTAAACTATCTTGGCATAATGGAAAAATACTATAGATATCATAATTTCTTATATCATGGTGCCCAAAATTTAATATTTAATTTAATATGAATTTAGTATTTTAAGACTATGATATTTTAATATTTGTATTATTCATGGATTCGTTTTTTGGGTCATGATATTAATTAAATTTCACGTGTTATGTGTTTTTTTCCTTTAAATATTTATTATTATTTACTGATTTTTCTTTATTTATAAATTATTGATTCTATAGTACGAATCCCTTACTAATCATTTCAGATCACCCCTTATTTCAATTACATTCCTATGGTTTTGAAGGAAAACACATGAAATGAGTACATGGATGTAGAAAGCATACATTCATGATGTTTAACTTCATGTTTTGAAATGTATTTGGAGATTGAATTATATATCCAGTTTAACTAGAATAATAATATATTCAGTATATAATAATGCGATTAGTTTTAAAATATTTTATTTTAATAAAGTTACCAATGGTTCTGGCCAGGATGGGACAAGCTCTTTGTAATTGGTATTTGAGCCATGGGAAGTATGAATCTTCAGAACTAAATAGTGAAAAACGAATATGAGGTGGCATAAACCTATAGTATACTTTGAGAAACCTCCACGAAGTCATAAATTTTATGAATCATATGACGATAGTTTAATACTTTTAGGTTTAATGACGGTTAAATTTTCCATGGTTTGTTATTGTTGTAATGTAACATATACAACTTCTGAGGTTTTATTTAATGGATATACCTTAGGGAATTTATTTATTTTTAATATATGTTTAATGTGAGGGTAATGCTTATTTATAACTACTGTAGTAGGTAATAGTTAGTACTGTAGTAGCTAGAAATATTCACCATGGGCCACAGGTTTGGGCTTGGAGTCCTTAAAACTTTTGGGCAACCCATGATGTTGTGTCAGTAGGGCTTTTGGACCACTTTTACATCCCTCGGGCTACCTCAAGGACTTTGGGACACATGCAGTTTACCATGAAACACTACAAAAAAAAAGATTATCCCTAGAAGAGGATTAAGAGAAGGAGCACTCACCAGAGAAGATTCAAATTGATTTTTCAAAATGATATGTATAGTTATGCCACAGGGACCAGTCTGTTTTTGCATGGAAATCCCATCCTGATAGTTATGCAAAGGTCGAGAGCTACTATCATGATATAGATGCTGGGGAGGGGTAGTTTATTGTAGATAGTCTGGTTGAATTCATTAATACCTTTAGGTCATGTAATCTACTAAGCCTACGGGCCTTGTAATCCTTGAGCCTACGAGCCTTGTAATGTTTCCCCCTCATCCCTTGAAAGAGGGGTTATTAAAAATAAATATAAATTAAGGCTTTTGGGATATTCGGGCTAGCAATCCCATGGGCTTGAAACCAGAATCAATGTGCAAAAAAGTTGTAGTTCTTACTTCTAGACTATGTGTAATACTAATTAAGATCATATTATATTTATATAAATAAATTCATGGATAAGTATTATGTTAAAATTTGGTTGATAGAGTGGATATATAGAGATTAATGTGATGTGTTTATTATATTATAAAACCACAACTATTCATTTGGTTTTTTAAAATATATTTTAATAAGAGGAATGACTAAATATTCATTAAATGTTAATTTGTTTTATTTAGGATAAAGAAATATATCTTCAATACACATTGTTTGAAAAATATATATGATAATATGGTGAAAATTAATTAAAATATTAAATTATACTTGTCATGTATGTATATTTCATTATGTTCTTTGTATATATAATAAAGTAATTCATCAAATATTTGAGAAGGATCAAGGAACAAGTGTTTGTACTATTTCATTAAATATTGATCAATAAATGGTATTTAACCCATTAATGTTTAAGTTTTTTGCTGAGCTAAAATATATCCTAGAATTGTAACTTGTCTCCCTATCTTAGTCCTTGGGAATTTCTTTTCTCATTTTTGTCGATATTTTCAAATCACACAAATATTATCCTATTTATAAACCTAGTTTTATTATGAACTTATTTTTTCTCTTTCACCTCTTTTTAATTATAAGTTTTGTAAACCCTATTATGATGTGGTATTTTGAAAAATGATACTCGGAATTCCAAACCCTTGTTCTTTCCCAGAGCAAGATCAAATTGTGAAGAAATAGTTTTTTGAATGTGTATAGAATGTAACAGTTTGATGTTTTTTTTAAATGAAGACACTGTTGGATAAAATATATTTCACACAACATGAAGCCTGAATGAATAATGATATACTAATAAAATATGAATGTTATGTCCTAACCATATGAATTGGTTCTACTAACCTGAAATAAAATAATTTTTATAATTTTTTATAAATATTTTTTATTTATAAAATATATTTCACACAGTTGTTATTAAAAAATTTGCATGCTTCAATAATATATTTTCACTAAAAAAGTTTTTATTACATTATTTTAGAAAATAATATAATTAATTTATCCCTTTTATAGAAATATTATTTTAAAAATGAAATTAATTTTTATAATCATTATTTAAATATTAATTTATGGCGTAAACTATTCAATTTTTTAAAAATATTATATTTTAGTGAATAATTAAAAACACATATTTTTGTAAAACTATTATTTATCTTCAATATTTTTAATAATCTATAAGTAAAATTGATACATGAATTTTATTTTAAGTTAACAAATGAATTCGTTAGTTATATTTTTTATAATTATTTACATTTTAAAATACTAGATACTATATTTTTGTGGAAGTTTATTTTTAGGCTAAAACCCCAATTTCCCTCCAAACCATTATTATGTGAATAATGATTATCGGTTTAAATTTATTAAAAAATCCCATAATGATGAATTATTTAAGTGATATTTATAAATTATATGTCTATATGTTGAATTATAAACACATGTAATTGGAATTACAAGTAATATTGTTTTTGTAAGATTGTTTAATGCTGGGAAAATAAATTTTGTGATAACTATTTTTTCATTGTGATTGTAGGTTGAATTTTTGATTAAAATTTTCTTATTAAATGAAATGAATTAAAAAAATTATTCCTTATTTTTTTAAAATAATAATTTATATTTTTGAATAATTTGAATTTAATTTTTTTTATAATGAATAGTAAAAATAGTAAAAGAAATAATTTTCATGGTTAATAATAGAATCGTGTATATTGTGTTACATGCTCTTATGATAAAATTAATTTTCCACGCATATGAATTATTAAATTGATATGTTATATTTTAAATTGAGAATATTTTTTTCAAATTATCTAGTAAGAATCATTTTATTTTCACCTTAAAAGATATATTACCTTGGTAATAAAAGTTTCTTACCCTCGTGAAAACAAAAATTGAATAAGTGAGTAACCTTTAATGTAAAAGGAATAAAAATATTAAATTATGTTTCATTTTAGGTTTGGGGTTTTGGATCTACCTCATATCACCCCACCCCAATCCTTAATTTAGCAATTTTTTAGTCTCATGGGTTTAAGGTGACTTCCCATTATTGAATATTTTTGCGTATATAAAAAATAATACTCGTCAATTTTAAAAGAGCACATCCTCCCCAAAATTATTAATACCACTAAAGTTATATATCTTTTAATAACCCTACCAAATTCTCTCCCAAACTTCTTTATGTGCATTATATATTTTTTTCCTTCTTAAAAGACCAACCCTATTGTATTACCAATATATCTGATGAAGATTCTTCTTAGAGTAGCTAATCATCTTCCCTGTGTTTTTTTGTACCTCTTATTTATCCACATTGAATTATATATTAAAAATTTAACTATAATAAAAAGATTATATCCAATATTTTTTTTCATATTTTTTGAATAATAGTTATCCATATCCTTCTTTATCAAATGGTATAAAAATCCATTTCTCTTCTGTTCGGCAGTCTACAGCCTTTTAAGCCGAAATAATTTGTTTTCCAGGTCCAACTCACAATCATAGTAAATATGTTTTAAATAATTAATATAAATGGTACATGCAAAATGATATTAAATCAATATAAATAATATATCATCAAAAAAATTTTCCTTTCTCTCATTAGTGAAATCATATCATCCCTCATGTGTACGTATGACCTATAGTCTTCAAGAAGCTATGTGATTCATCTTCCATTTCCAACATTAAATAATGGTTGTAAAAATGCATATATTGAGTATATATGATATTTAAAATGATAAATACATTTATTATATGAAATAAATATATCGCAAATATATAAACCATTATTTTAATGCCAAACATAAATTAGGGAATAATGTATTTAACACCAAAAAATGGTTATAATAAAATATTATTGTTTAATGGGTCAGAATATGTTATTAGAAGATAATATATGATATTAAAAATACAAAAAATTTCATCTAAAATTAAATTATATTTTTGACATAATTATATAAGAGGATATATAATGTTTAACTTAAGGGAAGAATGATGTAAAATATTTTCACTCAAAACATATTTCATTGAGAAAACTTTTCTGTTATGAACATAATATATTTTTTGGTGGGATAAGAAAAGCATGGAAGAGTAATGTTTGTGATAAATTATTATAACACAAAAAATGTTATTTGAGTATCCAAAATTACTTAATACATGGGAAATAACAATAGAAATATAAAATTGAATATGGGAACATAATTATTATAGTAAATCCTATTAAATAATATTATAATGATAAAAATATAACCATATGTAATGAATATTCTATACAAATTATACATGGTTCATATAACTATACTTGTCTTAGAGAATTTGAATTGAGCCGAATAAAATATTCCATTTGAGGAACACATTAAAAAGCCACTGAAAGATATATATTTTAATTGAAATTAAATTAAATGTATTGAAATGAAAATTTGGATATGATATTTATCATAGGTAGTATGGAAAAAACCTAACTGTAATTAAGATCATAATATATATCATGTATCAAAGTGACAAATTTTAAAAAAAAATAATAACCCAACTTACAAATTTATTCGATGATAATATAACCTCCTATTAACTAGAAAAATATAAAAAAATATCCAATTTCGTAACCTTAAATTAAATATTATCAATTTTAAATCTTTTGAATAATTTTTTATCATGTTAGCATAAAATAATTATAGTGTTTGATGACATCCAAGGGTTAAAATTTTTTATAGTTTGGTTCTTACTTAATAATTTATATATCACTAAATAAAATTTCATAAAAATTCACCTTGTATATATAATTTATTATTAATAATATAAAACATATATTTATTATAATTTAACTTTTTTCATTACATATGTGTTTTAGTTAAAAATGAACTGATAACAACTTTTTCGACAATTATTGATATCAAATATGATTTATTAATAATAATTTATATAATATAAAATAAATTTATAAAACCATAAAATTAAATTTATTTAACTATTCACCTAAAATAATTTATTTATTTAGTTTCACATTGTATTTAATGATCATATATGAATGTATTGTTCATGTTTGTGGATAAACTAACCTATACATTGACTCAAATAAACTCAATAGTTGAGTATGGATTAAATGGCCTTTTATTGGTAATAATATCTTATAAAAATTAATAAAATGATATTATTTTTATTTTGTATTATTTTAAACCAAAATTAAATATTTATGGATAATCAATAACAAACTATAAGGAAAAATAAAATAATTCTTTAATGAGGAGATAGTATGTGAACACACATGATTGAAATTCAATTGTTTTTAAATGTGGATTAAAACACATGAATATGGATTTTAAAATTAAAATTTAAACATAGAAATATACAAAAAATTCATAATTCATCATTTTATTATGGGGATATGATATTTGGGAGAGTATTATTAAGAAGAAAAATTATGTGGGAGTTAATATATATGTTAGAGACAATATATTTCCATGGAAGTATTATTTTAACTAAAGTTGTTTTGATAATGATGAGTGATGTGGGGATTATTTTCATAGTATAAGGCTCAATGTATTGTAAAATTTACATGTTTTATGTTTAAAATGTGAGGTGATGTTAATATTTGAATTATAGATGTAGTACTTTTTAAAAGTGGAAGCTTGGGATCGTTAGGAATAACATTTACCTTTTTTAATTATTCAGTGTCTTTTTCAAGGTCACAAGGAATATTAATGGAAAATAATTTAGGGAAACATTGTATTGCTAATAAAATCTAAGAAATTTAATTAAATGAATTTTTAAATATTTTTAGGACATTTCCAACAGGTTAAACAAAATTTTTTCTTATTAAACCAAGATAATTGTACATCCAAAAATTTAAATAAATATAAAAAAAATAAATATTTAATTTAAAATATTATCTAATTTTAATAATATTATTTATATTTAAAAAAATATGTCATAAAATAAAATTTCAATAGAAATGAAATGATAATTTGACAATAAAAACACTATAATGTGGGAAACAATAATTTTTTTGTTAAAAAATTATAAAGAATTTACATTTACATTTATGAATAAATTATCCTGGTTACCGATTTTAATTAAATATAATGATTAAAAATAAGTCTATAAAGTGGTATCAAGCATAAAAATTAATAAAAAATATGCTTCACATATAAAATATATCAGTTAAATAGAGTAGAGGAAAATGAGAGCTTCTCTCTCTAGAGGAGAGTTTATCTGTCATTTAATCTATGGAGATAATGCAGATCGCTTCAACTCAGTGGTTGATATAGATGTGGTAGGGCATAGATATGTCTTTGATCTTTGTTGCCCACATAAGAAGTTTGAGCGGCTTGATGATCCTTCAAAACAGAGAGAAGAAATCATTAGGAATGTTGAAATGTGTACTGCTTGTGGTGGACGTCGCCACGCTATCATGGAGGAATCGAGAGATCCTTCTATTTACATAAGTCTATATTATTTTAATGATTTGGAGATGTGTCTCATAAGAGGATATTTGAAGGCCATTCTATCTGGCGATGGATCGTGGGCATCCGAGACATTGATGTTTGGACCGGGGAAACCTCGGACTGCAGTTTTTGGTGATGACCATGCATGCTGCAACAAAAGTGGATGGGATCATGTTGTAAGTGGATTATTGTGGGATGAGCAGTCTATTGGCACGAATCGAGATCTATATAAAGGTGTTTTATGGAGATCATGGGACCCCGGTGGTGGATCTGTTTCCACGGATCAATCCATGGCTATAAATTGGCGGGGATTCTTAGTAGTAGTGGTAAAGGAGTGCGATGCAGGAGGGAAGGTGTTCCTGGTGACCACTCCCTGGTTTCCCACCATTGTTGATATAGGTTTATGCACATGGATGACCCTGGTTGTATTTTTGGGATGACATCAGAGGAGGGGTCACAACGTGGTGGCAAGTGCTTTGCAGTGTGGAAGCAAGATGGTGGAAGTCAGATTGGTTCTGGTTGGTGATGGTGTGTACCGAAGATGGGCCATTGCGGGAGGGGCGCTGTGTCGGGGTTTCCAGGAGTACCGACGACGAGAAACAACTGGAGAGGTGGTGGCTATTTATACGGGTGTCGATGCACAGTGAGTCGTGTGGGTCAATCCGGCAATCACGAGATTTTCTAGTGATGCGGGAGGTGAATACCATGGGTTGCGGCGGTAGTTTTATGACTTCCTCGGGATGTGATTTTTTAATGTTGGATACAATATTCCGGTTGGCGACATGCCGAAGCAAAGATAGAACGATGGTGCTGGTGGATCTAACCAATGACGATTGCAAGCTAGCGACATGGGAATGGAGGTTCCCTCGAGATTTGCGAGGACATTGGATGGATGTCTTCGGGGCGTGGATCATGTCCATTGGTCAGCTATTTGTGTTTAGTGTGTGGCCAAGATGTCTTTGACTTTGGGGTGCATTGTTCTCACTGGATTATTGGTGTATTTTGTTTTGCGTGAGCTGTAATTTGGGTGTGGGGCTGTGCATGTGTTGTATTTTAGGGGTTTTTCTGTATGGGTCTTTGGGCTATTATGTTTTTTGAGGTTGCATTGTTTTCCAACTCTTATGTTTTAGCAGTGTGTTAGGTGTTGTATGTTTTGTGATTCACTGTATTTATATTTTCTTTAATAAACTTTTTGGACTCGAGCCCTCTCGACTCCGGAGCATCCCTAGTAAATATAGGAAGATGTACTTTTTTTTAAATTAAGGAGACTTCTAATTCAATTTCAAAAAATATTGGCATTGGTTTTTTGTATATAAAATTAATAATAGATAATTATATTTAAAAATTTCATATTTAATTAATATAGTGGTTTTAAAATATTATATGTTAATCATACATAGTTAAAAATGCAAGGAAGTTTTAATTTTTATAAATGGTGAAATTTTCTAGTAAAGTATAATCTTATTAAAAATGCCCATAAATTCATATAAATTATTTCTTTATGTGATTTATTAATAAAAAGTATTAATAATAATTAATTAAAATTAATTTTTTTTAAAATTTTACATTAAAGGTAAATTAAAAATATATAAATACAATGAATTTTGTCAAAAACATTTTTTTTAATCATTATGAAGTATCAACTATTTATCTTCTATGTAATGTGATAATAAATATGATTATAATATTGTGTAAATTAATAATTTTATTATGATCTCTTTTTCCTCATTAAAATAAAAAAATAATAATAAAATATTATCTTATTTAGGACTAATTATAAGTTTAGGGTGTTACAATATTAGCAACCAATGGTTTCATTATAAAAACTATATCATTTTTTTAATTAAAAAACCCATGATTAATTACAAATCTTGATGTACCTTTCATGATGTGATGAACCCAGTAAGACAGAAATCATTATGGGATGTTTATGTACTAGGTGGCATGAAATTTGATGAGAAATCAGGCGACTTCAGAATTTTTTGAAGATATCTCTATTAAATACCTAATTAAAATTAGAAAAAAATATTAGAGTCTTATGTGGAAGACCTAAATGGTTGGTTGATTAAAAAAATCTTCAATATTGAGACTAAAATTAATAAGGAACCATATCAAATGAAGGTTTATTAGGGGTGTAGAGGTAGAGCCTTATTAGGTTGGATGATTGAAGGGGGGGGGGGGGAATATTTTGTAACCCTCATATTCATGGGGGGATATGAATTCATGGACCAAAAATAGAACTAGTAATCTAGTGTAAACCATATAGAAGGGGGTTCCACTATCTAGTGACCAGTAGTATACTGGTGGTTGCATCTATTTTTTAGGTTGTTCTAGTCTGGCCTTCCCTAACTACATCCTGACCCCCCGCCTAACATGGAGCCTTCGTTCACTTAGAAAACCCAATTTTAGCTACACATGAATCATTTAATTTTATTCTAATGTTCAATTAAAAATATGTTTTGCGCATTAGTTGATATATTCAAATACCTATAGAATAAAAAAATCATATACATACATATTACCCAACATTTCATATACAAAAATAGTAATAATAAGTATTTACTATTTTCATTCAATAATTAATTTTATCATATTTTGGTGTATTATAATAATAAAATATATAATTTTTTTTCATAATATAATTCATAGAAAAATAAAATGGTCTTTGAAAAAAATTTAATCAAAAATTAAAATATCCAATGCATTAAGCTCATTTGACAAATATTTAATTAAAAATTATTTTTTAGGTTAAAAGAAATATTTTTTTAAACAAATGTTCATATAATTTTTTAATTAATTATGTTGTTATTATCATATTGTGTTTCAAAATATTATCTAAAATAATTATATTTTTAGTGATGGATAAAAATATTGTTTTCATATATAAATTTTTTTATTATAGCATTGTTATAACAAGATTACTAAACTAGTTATTAAAAAAATTCATGAAGAAATCATATTTAATGTTCGAAATAAATTATTTAAAAATAATGAATATATTTTTGAAATATATAAATCATTAATCAAATACTATCATTTTTAATTTATTTTAATTTAATTTTAATTTTTTAATACAAATAAAACATTTTAAGGTTCTCATTTCTATTAATGAAAAATAAAAATATATTTGTCTGTAAAACATTTAAAAAATTCATAATAATTGAAAATATTCATTGTCTTGACAGTAAATTATAATATAATGAATTTTTTATTCAATGATAACATCCCCATGTCTATATAAACACCTGTCCACCATGTAATTTTCACATCCAAATGATCATCTTTTAAAAATCACAACCATAATATCTATCCTATATTTAATTTTTTTAATCATAATTCATAGTTCTGACCAACCGTACTACCTATAATCTATGTATAATCAATACAATCAAGATGGGTTGTTGATTAATGTTAGGGTTCCCAATCCTCACTTGTTGTAATTAATTTTTTATTATTATGGTTAAAAATATTACAAAATTATAAATACATTACAAAAATGATTCTATTCTTGTGAAACTAAGAATAATTTTATCTATAATGTGTTATAAATTATAAATTATCTACCATTAAACCCCAATAGTTCGTAATAAAAACAATTTCATTGTTTTGAATCCCTTATTTCTCATTTCAATTCTCTTATTAAAACATTAACAAAATAAATAATGTTTTTTAATAAATTAAAATATTGTAATACTAAAACATTATTATTATAATGAAATGGAAATATTTAATAGTTTTCCACATCATTAAAACACATTTTAATATAGTATTCAATCATTGATGTTTTATACTATCTATGTGAATGATGATGTTTTTCATTCCATAATAAATTTCAAATATATTTTTAAAAATTTATTAAATGAAAAAAATAAGACACTCATATTTAATTGTCATCATTATTGTTATTGTTTAATGTATTAAATGATCATGATTATAATCTTATTGAATTTACCCAATATTAATCTTTTTAATGTACTAAAATTATACTATAAAGCAACAATTTTTGATTTGGGACTCTTGTAAATTGTATATTTATATATTATGTTATATATAATTTATACTTAAATGAAAAATATGAAATTAATCTATTAAATATAATTGATCCATAAGGTTGTCAATATTTAAGAGTATAATAAAATCAATGTTGTTCTAGAATTATAATTTGAGAAATCTAAAAGTGAAATGTGCATGAAAAAATATTCTAATAACTAAATAATCATTTTAAAAATTGAATCAAAATTTATTTTTATGATGAAATAAACATTCAAAATGAATTTATGTATTCAATACAAAAATAAAACAAAATTATTCAGGATGATAGATAATATATGAGGTGAATTGAGACTTGATATAAAATGTATTCTTCTAAATCACCATTATATTCAGTTATTGTTTTTTATAACTTATATTTAGTTTTACATCTCAATTTTTAGTTCATGACTATATAATTTACATTTTAATATTTAGTTTTTATATATTTTTATTCTCCTTTCCTTCAAATCAAATTTAATGTGTATAACATATATGGTTTTTCATGTGAAATTTCACTTGTATTTTTTATTTTGGTTATATACTGAATCACTCAATATCAGTCTGCAAACATATTTATGAAAATATAATATTATTTCATTATGATTATTATATATCATTTTATTTTTTATTTATATGTATATTGATGTTTTTATGGTTTCCTTCAAATTATTTTTTTATTTCTAGTGAAGAGTATATTGTAAGACATTATTATTACAATATAATTCAATATGGTACTAAAAAATTAAATATAATTGTTTTTAATGATCAAAAAATGGTTAATTTTTATGTAACAATAAATTTTATATTTATTTCTTATTACATAAAGATGTTTTTTAGAAGGTGGTTGATTTAAATGTATTTAGAACAATATCACAAATTTTTTTGAAAAATGATTTAAATATTTTTATTCAATTTTATTCTCTACTCATATCATTTTTTTAAAATAATTTTTTATATTTATCTTTTTATTATTTTTTATTTTTAATATATCCTTCTAGAAAAATTATTTTATTCTCATTCAAAATAAAATAATCTTTTACATTAAAGAATTCAATATTCTGTGAAAAGTAAGTAATTGTTATCATAACATCAACAATTACATATCTACTTATAAAGGATTTAGCTTTAATTTTAATAGCCATTAATATTCCGCCTTTTAAAAATTAATTCTGTTATATTTAATTTGAATCACTTAAAATTTAATTTTTATTCTAATTTAAAAATCATCATTATGGTTTAGCGAAAACCTAAGCACAAGGTGGGAACGAAAAATATATTAATCCAATTACAATGTTTAAAATTGAGAACTTATAGAAAACCTGAGAAGATCACTTTGGGAGATCACTCATGTCAACCTATTTGAAGTCTTTAACATCTTGAGAATCTATTTACATATATCACCTCTGTCAATATTTTCATCCAAGCACCATGAAAACCAGTTGTGGAGATCATCGGAATCCAACATTACAATCATTAAAAATTTCACAAAAAATGACATTATCATCCTCCAAAAAAGGATAATGATAATTTTCCCCATCGACTCTGAAGAAAATTAGTTTTTGAGGAAACCCTAGGTGAAGGTAAGGATGGGAAGAGGAGATCTCGGAGAGATGGGATAAATCATGTTTGATTAAAAATCATTAATTCATCATTTATTTTATATTTAATTTAATGATATCTTTTTCTTAATAATATATCATGTCAATTTAATCATCTCATTTATAATATAAGATCAAATTTACATATGGTGTGGTGAAAATAAAATATCTATGATGGAATGTTTCATAACAATCATTATTTTTTTGAATAATCATTCATGATAATTATAAGCTTCCAAAAAAATACATTCCATCATAAATTCCATATTTTAACTAATTTTTTAAAATAATTTCACCCTGATAATATTTCTATCTCATTGACTGATTAAATAACTTATTTTAGCATATACCCTATATTCTAAAAAATATTAATTTCCAAAACATAACTATATTTTCATATCGGTGATTACATAGATAATAGTGTTATATAATAATGGCCTATTGTGATTTTAGGGGATAATAATTCATTTATTTTTAGGCATTTATAATTTTTTTAATATTCATTTTCCATAAATATTAATTGAAATATCATTATGTGATTGGGTCCCAGAATGTTATATATCAGTTTTCATGAAAAATTTATGTCTAAAATATCATGTTATCTATATATTATTCATGTTCATT
Source organism: Viscum album (assembly GCA_963277665.1). NCBI lineage: Eukaryota > Viridiplantae > Streptophyta > Magnoliopsida > Santalales > Viscaceae > Viscum > Viscum album. The sequence goes on from OY728132.1 coordinate 2,104,290,729, forward strand.
ATGTGATAATATTAATTTAAAAAAATCATTTAAAATATATTTTTATAATTATTGATTGTATAATCTATGGTCGGGATAAATTATCATTTACTACTATATAATGATAGCCTTGATATGGAGCCTTCAAATATGATAAAATTTGTTATGTTTATACATGTCAGGTACTCTATAAATATATTCTAGTGTTTTGTGAATAATGTACAAAGTTTTCACATCCATATTTAGTTTTCATTTTTATACATTAAATATCATCATCTATAATATTGTATCCCATGATATATGACAATGATACCATAAAACAAGATTAATTTATATGATTTGATACTTTTATTTTAAAATTATATCCATTTCATTCATGATCTTGTATCTTACTTTTTAGGATATATTAACATTTGCATTATATCCCATTAATATTTTTTCACCTCTTATAGAGTAGTTGATATTACTCATTATCATTAAAATTATCATAAGGTGATTGTGAAAGACACCATATTATCTCCAAACCATCGCTTTTACATAAATTGGTTTTGAGAGAGTCTTAGGATATTTCTAATTTGTTTTTAGTGGTTAAGGAATATTATGTTGATTTTACTATTTCAAATATTAGTTATTTTAGATCTTTTTTTCATATTTTTATTGATATTTTTATACTATGTATATGTATAAAATATTACACATGAACAATGATTCTTTCATAAGATTTATATTTCGTTTTCATTTCTTTACAAAATTGTACTTTTATTAATTAATTAAGAATCATAATAAAATAAACATCCAATTTCTGAAATATTATTCATATTTTTTAAATAAAATACTTTTTTTAATATTTATTTTGCATTAACATTATTTTATTAAATGTTAAACGTTGGGGAATGTAATTTTTCTTATTCGTAGAATGCATATTGTGTGAAAAGTAAATAATATTTCACATAATGTATATATCATATTTTTTAATATGATATATATTAATATAATATAATTAATAATTTTCGAAGATGAATAATGATTAATCATCCAATACATGAGGGTAGATTGCCACATCGATGGATTGCAGCAAGAAATTTAATGTTTTTCCTATCTATAAATAACGGGATTAAAATATTATTTTATAGAAACACGTTGCTTCGCACCTATGATATTGTTCTATTAATTTTATGTGAATTAAATGTATAAATATAAATAATATTTGACATTTATAATTTAAATGGAAATTTAATTTAGTAATATATAGTAACAATAATATGACATAACATTTTATTTGACCAGGTGAGAAATTTTCAATAGAATTCATGCATTTTATTATTCATTTTTTATATAATACATGATTATGTTAGGTAATATTCAACACCATTGAAATGATGTTCGAGAGTATATATTTCACAAAAAATGATTATGAATATACATATCACATAGATTCCTTCAATAACACTATAATGTGGATGATTAATGTTGTTTCCTTGGAAATTAGGAGTTCCTTGTAATGGTAATAGTTTCTAAAAGTTGTTGTAATTCAAAGAAAAGTTTCCTTGAGGTTTCTTAGGTTATCCATATATTTTGATCCTTTTACACCCTCTCTCTCTCTATCCATGAACATGTGTAGTGATATATTGTAAGAATATTACATTTGAAAATTTGGCAATTTAAAGGTTAAATTAATTTCAAGTCTTATAAAATTTAAAAAAAATATTTATTAGATATAATAAAATGAAATTCATTTTTGGATTCAACATAATGAAATTCTCTTAGGGGTAATTTTTTATATTTATATGAAATGATAGATTTATTGATTGAATAGTTAAATTTTTTATTTAAAAAAATCTACCATTCTATTTAATTAGTTTCATAATACTTTTTAGGTCTTTATTGTGATTAATTTCAAATAAATACAATATTATTAAAAAAATCCAAAAATTCTATAGAAATCCTCATTATAATTTATTTTGTTATAAATTAATTTTTACACATAAGATGATATTTCAGTAAAAAAAGTTTTTAATTAAATTTTAATGATTAATTGAAATTAATTTCCACAACATCAAAAAATTCAATATTGAAAAATGGAATTCAGATTTGGAATTTGTATATTGAATGTTTGTAATTTTATAAATTTCTTTTTTGGTAACAATGAACAGTTATAAGGGTATATATTCTTCACCCAATTGAAGGATAAAACTATTAAAAAGAATAAAGGTGTTAATGTAAGATATAAATCATTAATAATATTTAAAACAACACTAAATACAACACCCATATTTTTTAAAATGTTGACTATGTTGGATATAATACACGATACTCAACACTAAGCTTAAACTAATTGTGATATACAATTTAATTGGTATTCTTAAAACTATAATTTTAAAATTTTCGAATGAATATAAATAAAATCTATTTGAAAATTATTTATAAATATTTTATATGGGGAAAATATATTTGTAAAGAAGACCCTAATTGGTTTCATGTGTTTACACTCTTCACAAATATATTTTTCAACAAAAACTTTTTTTCCATGTCATTAAATAACAAAATTAATTAATTAAAAATTTATAAAATTTATTTTAAAAAATTTATATTAATTGTTAAATCATAATTTCAGAAATTATCATAGTGTAAAAATTTTATAATTTTCAGAAAATATTATTATTTTTGATGATTACAGAAAAATACGTGTTTTTAATTAAAATTTAATTCACATTTAATGAATATAAAAAGTTCCAATTTATTTTAAAAAAAATTTTAATTGAAAACATAGTTAATTTATATTTTTAGAAATCCTATTTATGTAAATGTTATCAATTTAGTAATAAAAATTTATATAAAAACATATTGAATTTGAGTAAAATTACCTTTGAAAAAATGCACTTTCATTCTGCATGCTAGTGTCATTTTAAAATAAATTCATTAAATTATGTTAATGGAATTTGAAAAAAATGGTTTACATATTTGAATGATGAATGATTAATAATATATAATTTGATCAATGTTTTTAAATAATATTTAGTAATAAGAGTGAAATATGTTTATCGTGATTGCGTTTAAAATGAGGTTTTTTATGTCACATGCACCTATGATAAAATTAATTTTCCACATTAATAATATTTTATTATGATAAATTTTATTTGATAATTATAATCATTGTTTCATAATTATATATTAATTCATATTTTATATTATTTATAATGGATAAATTACCTAGGTAAATAAAATAACTGTTTATTATGATTAAAACTAAAATTGTAAAGGTAAGTAAACATCGGGGATAAAAGAATGACATGTTTGATAGAAGTTTCATTTTTTATGGTGGTTTGAATCACCCATATTAGTCCTTTGATCCAATTTTTAATAATTATTGTTGAAAATGTGTTGATAGTGACTTCCGATTATTAAATTGTTACATGTAATTAATTTTTTTTACCCATCATCACATATAAAAAATCCCCTCCCATCCCTAAAGTAGACATATAATATCATTTATCTCAAAAAAACCTACAAGAATCATTTCAAAAAAAAATTCCATCTAATAAAAGTTCTCATATTCCCAAAATATCAGTCCTAGGGTCCTTAATAAGATATTCAAATGAGGTTTCTCTAAGCGAAGGTAATCATATTCACTATGTTGTTAATTTTTTTCTTCTCGTTTTTTATCCTTCAATTATGTATTTAAAAATAAAAAATTTAAAAAAATTATATACCATATACTAATATTACATTATGTTGATAAGATAATATTATCCTTATCCTTCCACATAAAATAAGAACAAATCCATTTTCCATGTATACGACAGTCTAATACCTCACGAACCAATGTAATTTTTTTCCATCACCAACTCAAATGGATTGTCATAGTGACTGAAATAATGAAAATAAATGATACATGTGACCTGGTTTTAAATATGTAAAATTAATATTTCATCATCTTCATTACCCATTCACCCATTAAGTAAATGATATTGTCGCTCATGCACACGTACGTCCTATACCTCGATTAAGCGATGTGATTCATTTTCCATGTACAATATAATATAATTGTTATAAGTTGTCAAATAATGAATAAAATAGATATATATTACCTTAATATAATTCATTATATTATGGTGGAATATCTTATTTTCGATAAGGATAACTTCTATTACAAAACATTCAGGACAAAATGAAGCAGTTAACACCTAAAACAATGGTAATTATCATATATTATTAACAAAAACATGATAATAGTTTTTATTAATATCATATATATTAGTATGAATATGAATATTGATATTTTATAAACTAATAAAATGATTAAAAACATTATATTGGAGGTTAAAAAATCAATTAATATAGGGAAACATGTGTTAAGAGATTCTATCTAAACTTCTATTCATAGAGGAATATTTTAATATTATACACCAATTTCGTTTATATGATGTATAAAGGATTCATTTCATATATTAATTAATTATTTATAAATTATTAAATATTTTTTTGGTTCAATTCTTATTATTTCATCCAAGGGGTTTGAATTTAATGTTACCAAGTGGTAACTATTTTACAACTCATTTTTTTACTAGTAAATGTTTATTCATCATTATTATAATATTATATGTGTAATTTATTTTTATTATTTTTTATTTATTGGAATGAAAATTATGTGTATTAAAATTTGATACACATAATCATTTAATATATTAATAATCCCTATAATAGTATGATTTTGTAAAAAACGTCATCTATATTTCCTTTCAATAGGGATTTTAATGATGTTATACAATAATATTATTTTATGAGGTGTATCAAATGCAGTTTTTAAATGATATAACATGAATCTCATTATGTTTATGGTATTTATTGTTTCATTATAATATGTTTTTTCATGGGTTTATGATTAAAATTTTAACTAACCATTAAGGTTTTATGCTTCAATCGAATTTTATTCACCATTATTTATTCTTAAAATTATATTAATAAAATTATTAGATATTATACTAAAAAGACCATTAAATTTTCATTTCTAATATTAATTCATGATATTTTTATATAATATTACAATTTAAATCTTTTTTGTAATTAGTTTTTTATAAATATTTATTAATGAAAGAAAAACATTATTTCACTTTTTGCTCAAAATTTTCTTCTCTTTTGTATCCATGTTTTTATAAAGGCATCAAAATATATTTTTTCAAATATATAATTTTATATTAAATTCATTTTTTCCATGATTTAATTTTAAATAATTTTTTAAAAAGAATATTTCTAACATATTATTAACAATGTACTTTGTAAATTTTATTTCAATATGTTAATGGAATATTTTTTTATATAAACGATAAGAATATATTTCTGGCAAAATCATGAAAAATAATTACATTGATTATTTCATTAAATTATTAAAAGGATCTTATAAAATAAATTTTCTTCTTTATAATTTATAAAATTTATCTTTTTATATGATTTTTAAATTTAAAATTCGTATTTTCATCAATATTTTTTAATAATATTTTTTGGTATTTATATTAATCAATGAAAAGAACATTTATTTTAATTATACTTAACATGGAATATGTTTTAATGATACCATACTTATTTACTATTTTGATGATTTATGATGATCCTAACTATGGAAAGTGTTTTCATTCACTTTCTTAGTGGTTTTATGGTGATTAACATTCACTCAATACATTAACATTCTTATGAATATTGTACATTAAATTTCCCATAAATATCCATATTATTTATAATGGCTATTCTTATTGAATAAATATTATATAATTTCATCATGTGATATTTTTCATTCATTGATTTTTTTATTGATTGAAGAAATATTGATATTTCATATTATGTATTTAATATGGAAAATACGGATTAAATTAATATTGATCATCAACTAAATTTACTATTTAATATATTGGTAATGCAGTTGATATATAGTAATTAGTGGGCTGTGAAATTATATATCCCCTTAATTTATTAAAATATCTCATGAGAAAAATTAGTAATATAGTATTAAATGGGGTTTTTATATGCCTACCCACTGATGGAATCTATTTTGGTGCAAGGTATTGTGAGTTTAGATATCATGATTTCTAAGATCATGATGTCTAAAATTATTCATTTACGATATTTTAAATTATATTAATTATATCCATGGGATTATTTGACCAGCATTGATATTCATGGATTATAATAAATCTCAAGTGATTAATTATATAGTATTTTGTAATCAGGATTTATTGATTCTAATTATTATATATCCTAATGTTATTTATTAAATTGAATGTGTGTTCAGTTACATTCCTTAAAAAAATTATAATTATATAATGATTCATGAATTTTTTTTATATATGTAACACATTAGGATCATTTGATCCCACACTTTTTCACTTTCAATAGATATGAAGAATTAACCATTAAATGAGTTAAATGATACATAATATTTCCAATAAATAATTTTAATTTTTTGTTTTCAAATTTAATGATAGACTAAAGTGTACTTCCATTTTACAAAAACCACTACACCATTTTCTTCTTTTGGATGTGATCACTTGTATCATATTCCCATGTAATAGTGTAATAATTTTCACTGGGTTACTAGGGGTTGATATTTATTTTGGTATCTAAAAACTTATAGTAGGAACCATGGGAATTATATTTAGGATAACATATATTATGGAACATAACACCTTGATATACTTTGAGGATCTGTCAAATTGTGGAATAACAATATAATTTTTTATAACACAAATTATAATTTAGATACTGAATGAAAATAAATCCACGTGTGTATAATATATTAAATGTGGATCTTATGAAGTTGTATATAATAATAATAACTAGGAGAAAGGGTTTATTGGGATTCAATTTGATTGTCAACGGGTGCCTGAAAAAATGAATTTCAACATACCTGAATGGACACTCTCGGTCGATATACATGGACTAATTCATATTTTCTCTATAATAAATTATGATAAATTAAGAAAATAATCAAATGTAAATTCAGATATTCCATAATAATTTGGGATAAACCTAAATATTATTTTTATGGTATGTATAAGTTTGATTTCATGTTTAATGTCATTAATACCCCTTTTGAAAACATGTGTGACAAAAATATTAATTAATTAAGTATATTTTTTGGAAAATATTTAGGGGAATAAAAAACTTTGTTTTAATATATTCATTAGTGAAAATGGGTTATTTGAAAAATTAAGCATTAATTTTTTATAGAAATATGTTCATTATTATAAATAACATTTAGGTTTAATGTAATAATTAATGGTAATGTAATGATTTTCAATAATAATTATTTGATTATTTTTTTAAAAAATCAATATATATAACCATAATTGTTCTAAGGATATTTAATGATTAAATATATTTCAAGGATTTTCATCATAGTTTTTGGAATTTTATATGAATAATATAAATATGGTTTAAAAAAAAGTACATCCTTCATGTTGTGGGAAAACCAATTATATTAGACAATGTCATGAGGCATTAACCAACAATATAAGAGATAGAAGGGTGTAGTACCCACCATAGGCCTACGTGATTTCTTAGTTAATAATAAAGTAAATTAATTATTTAGCAAATCACTATTATGTTTGTTTTTCTGAAGAAATATTATAGGATCCAATATTTTCAGTTTTCAAGAAATTGATGATATGTCATGAGATGTTTCAATTATTTTAGTTATATATAAAAATTAGGGTTAATATAGATAATTATTTATTAATAATGAAACTAAATTTTATGGGATGTGATTGAAAATGTTGGGAATCTAATTTGAGTTGAGTAAATTATTTAATGTTGATAAAATTGAGGTTAATTTTGATATATGGATTTTTTATTTTGGAGTGATCTATATTAAACATTTGGTAGAATTTTTTAAGTAAAATATATTATTTCTTTTACAGATGGGTTATACATTTTATTATTATCATATATTTTGGTAACCATTTAATTTATCGTTATTATTAAAATATAGGTTTAATAGATAATTATTCATTTATTGATCTTATGATAATTAAAATGTTAATTATATTCATTTAAGTATAAAAAAACATCTTCAATAATCATCACGTGGAATAAACGATAAGGTCATTATAAAAATGAACTAAATGATGCAATTATTATTTACATGAATGTATACATCCAAATTTTCTTAGTCTATATCATAATAGAAGCCATCAAATCAAGGAAAATAATATTGAAACAAAAAAATTATCCATTATATCTGAAAAATCAATGGTCTTCTAACCCATCAAAAATTTCAATTTTTTGGGGGTTAACGTTCTCTAATTGATGATCTCTATCATTATCTATTAGTTATTGAAAACTATTTGTCTCATCAATGACCATATGTTCACTTCCCACAACTTATATAATATTTTTAAAACTTTTTTCAATTACCATTTTATTTATCAATCAACCATTTTATGTTAATTTTTTACCTACCCTTTTATAATGTTAGTTTTCCCCAATGAATTTTTCAAAAGGCATAACACATGATAATTTACCAGTTGAAGTAAATATTTCACGGATTCACATTTTTAATAGTGGTTATAATTTATCGCCTTTATTATTAAAATTAATAATATGTTCAATAATGTAGATGATATGTAACACTGAACTGAAATAAACCAAGATATATTATTATAACATGAAATTTTTTACATAAAAATTTAAATTGGTTTTGGGAATATAAATACACACTTTTCATGAATTTTTTATGAATATTATATATAAATATAATACATTTTTCAATAAGTAATATTTGTTTAATAAAGTCATCACACTGCTAAAAAATTATTTCATTCATGGAAAATGTTTTTATTAGATTTTGTAAAAATAACATTATTGGATTCTTCTAATTATAGAAAATTTATTTAAAATATTTTAAAATATTTTAAGAAATAATATCCCAAAATGTTCATACGGTAAATTTTATATAATTTTCTGTAAATATTAGTTTATCGATGAATATTGAAAAATGCTTGTCTTTATTGAAAAATATATTTTAATGTCAAGAATTTAAAAAGATAAATATTACTAAAAAAAATTAAAAGTAAAATTATTTTATTTATATTAATTTTATTCATACTTATATCATCAAAATAAATTTCATTTTTTATTTTTATGTTAAATAAATTTTTATTTGAGAAATAATTTCATTGGAAATCATTATTTTAATCATGCTTTCAGGGTTTTAGAAAAATAATAATTAAATTTCTATTCAATAAAGATGTAAAAATGGATTTTCTATTTTTAGATATAATAATTATTTTTTTAATAATTCCTACATAAGTTTAATTTTTAATTTTTGGTAAAGGTAATAAATTTTAATTACCATAATAAATTGTAAAAGAGGTTATTGTGTTTTACATGCACTTAAATTAAGATTAATCCTAAAAAAAATAAGAATTTTAATTAATAAATTGGTTATAGTAATTATAATTATCGAGTCCAAATTACCTAATATTTTTCATTTATTTTCATTCATAAATTATAAATTACGTAGGTAAATTAAAAATTAGTTACTATGGGGTTATATAAAATAGTATAAGTAATTAAACATTGTGTATAAGATAATTATATGTTTGATAGATATATATTTCTATAGGTGGATGTGTTTACCTACCATATCATACCATAAATAAATTATTTATTAGTTTTTATGAAACATCCTTTTAGGAATACTTCCCATTATTGAATAGTTTTTTGTATTTAATTAAATGAAACACCTCCTAAATTATAAAAAGTCACCCACTTGCCCCACTTTTTTGAATCCCGCAATATAATTATACTGAAAAAAACATTCAAATTATAACCCAAAAATTATTAACCACATTCTAGAGGTTTCAATCTTCCATGAAGACACATCCTATGGTCCTTAATGAGATATCCAAAGGATAGTTTTAATGAAAACATAATCCTCTTCACCAAGACCATTTATTATTACATATACATTTATCATCTTAAGTTATGTCCTAAAAAATTTAATATAATTAAAAAATTATATTTCATACACTAAGATTTTATATTTTTATGGCATAATTTATACTTGTATCCTTCTATATTAAATGGAAAACAAATCCATATCTTGTTTGTATAACAGTCTACCAGCATATAAACCATTGAAATTTGTTTTCCATCACTGAATCATTTAGATAGTCATAGTTATGGTATTAATGAATGTATTAAATAAAGATTTCATGACATTAATTCATTAAAATAAATATATCTACCACTTCGTTACCCTTTTTCCCATTAATACAATTATATATTCTCAAATTAGTATATACAACTTACCATATCAATGATGTGATGTCATTCATTTTAAATGCCCAACATTAATTAATGGTTATAAAAATGATTTTATTTAATAAATTAGATATATATAAAATTAATATCATACTATATATGATTAATATATATACTATGTAGAGGAGATACAAAATTCATGACAAAACATGCATAGGTAAATGAATCAGTTAACACTAAAAACAATGGTAATAATGAAATAATGTTAATGAATGGGAAAAAATATGTTATAATAATATAAAATATTATATTTTAAATATGAATAGGTTTTTCTTATAAATTTATTTCAGGTTTAAAACTATTTTAAAAGATTTTTATGAATTCTCAACTAGAGGGAGACATGTTGCAAGGGATTTTATCTCAATTTCATTTTATTGAGACATTCTTTATTGTTACATCGAAATTTATATTATATGTTGTATAAATATACCATTATATATAATAAATCAATAATCCTCAAAAATTATGGTTATTTTAAGATTCAAATCCAATTTTTCCATCCATATGGATTTAACGTGATTATTACCATGTGGGGAGTCCTTCGCAACTCAATTTCTTTTTATTGGGTTATTTTACTTCTTCGGTACTCCTTGATTATGTTTTTAATTACTTATGATTATTTTAGTTCATATATAAACATTTATATATTGATTTCAACTATATATACATAAGAAATACATTAATTAATTCTCACATCAATGTTATGATTTTTGTAAGGGATTTCATCACAATTTCATTTCATTGAGGAGTGTTTTGATGTTACACACGTATCATCTTTTATAAGATATATAAACATAACTGTTGAAATGATAAATCATGATTATAACTGTATTTAAGTAATTTAGTTATTCATTTTAATTCCATTCATTTTTGGTGGTGATGATTCATAATTTACAGAAATAGTAAGTGTTAAGGATTCATTAACATTTTATTCCAGATTATTTATGCATGAATTCTTGTTAAAGAAAATTACTTCCTAAATAACTAATAAAATAATTAATTTTATTCCTATCTAGTGAATCATTAATTTTTCATCTAATGTTACCGTTTTCCTCTCTTTAGTATTTAAAATTATTGAGAATGTTATTTTTATAAAATACAAATTTATATTTAATTTTGGGTACAAAATTACATTTCTTTTATATCAATATTTTTATTTACATAATTTAAATAATATTATTTATAATCTATTATAATGTATTAATATAATTCTTAAAACGTTATTTATTTTTTAAAAATATTATTAATGAAAACATTTTTCCATTTTCTAAAAAATGTTCTTTGTGAGTTTTATTACAAATATGTGAAAAGAACTGTTGTTTTAATTTTCTTGAAATGAGGGAAAATCCCAAATAAACAATTAACAATGATTTATATGAACCATTTATTACATGTTTAATAGGGTTATTTTCAATTAAAATATTTACCTATTATTTTATTCATTAGAATATACTCTCTAATTAGGAAAGGTAATTTTTTGATGAATTTTTTAATGAACAATTGATAATATTTATATTCATCAAGGAAAAAATACATTTATTTTAGTTATACACAATTGTGGATATATTTTAATTATAACATCCTTATTATTTCTCTAGATTTATTATGATCAGTTTTAAGAAGGAATGAATTGACAATCATATTCTTGATTAATTATATTTCAATTAACTTTTTCGGTAAAAAATAACTTTTTTATTATCATTTTACATTATATTATCCATAAATATTAATTTGATTCATCAATATACTTATATTATAAACAATATATCATTTATACATGCATATTCTTAAAATGAATGTTATTTTGTGGATAGGGGAATTATTGTTATTTCATATTTTTTATTCAATACAGAAATTTATTTAAAATTAATACTATTCTTAAATCAAATTAATTAATTAATATATTAAAAATTCATTATAAATAGAGGGATTGGTGGAGCCTATAATTATATAGATTCTTGATGAATTGACAGATATCAAGATAAAAATAAATAATCTAGAATTAAATGTGTTTTTATTTGGGTATAGATACCAATTGTTTTAAATAGACTTGGTGAAAGATAATGAAATAATAGATATCATGATGTCTATAAAATCAAATATAACATTATGAACATACATCATTATAAATTTATTATTTGTGTCTACTTGATTACTTTGTTATATAGATATCTACAGATCATTTTTATTGAATTATGTGACCATCATTTATTTCAACAACATTATTCTTTGAGATTATTTTATTCATTAAATGAACATGGTTTTTAATAATTTTTATTTTCATATTGACAATGCCTTATTGATTCATTATATCTTCCATTTTATGTAACCACTATACTGCATTTGAGATCTCCGTTATAAACATTTATATTATTGTAATTTAGGTTTTAAATTTTAATGTCAAACTCATATATATATATATATAGTACACATATATTACTAAAATAATCTTACTTTTGAGAAGTGACCAATTAATTTCTATCCCAATTTAACAATGTAATAACTTACACTAGGATACTAGGGTCATAATTTATAAAATAGATGTGATTGTTTGGGTGTATTTTATACATAAAACATCTTTTATTATACATTTGTATAAATCCAATATTAATTTCGTGTTATAAGAATTTACATTAATTTAATTTATCAACTATTTACAATAGGTTCACTTTCCCCACTTATAATGTTGAACCTCCCATCCTTATTTAATCACAAATATTCAGTCACATAGCAACGCCAATACACTCCAAAAACCCTTCCAATCAACCCCCATGTGATAGAGATTCTAGTAATCTAAAAAGACTATTCCTGTAACTATTAAGGTGAATGAAAAAGGGATATATTTGAGGAGGATGTGTATATACCCACTGACTAATTTGATGTTTAATTATTCTTCTACATTTTTTATATTAGTTTATAACCACAATTACATAATAACATAAATTTATTTTCCGTAATAAAATGTTATTTTAATTTTTAAAGAAAAGGTTCTTGAATTTTTCTATATTACAGGAAATGAAAAAATTATCATGCATATATGTACACTTTACCCTTCATGAAACAATGTGTTTATTTTTCCATAATTACCTCATATAGATGGTTATAAAAATGTAATTAATAAAAACATATGATTCTTGGGACATTATTATGTATCTATATAGATAATGTACTACATAACTTATTACCTTTTTGATCTATTGTAAATTGATAGCGTCGATTGTGTGTATGTGTGGAATAAAAACTCCATAAAATGATGTGATTCATTTTTAATTTACACCACACATGGTTAGTCATCATCGTTGAAATATTATAAATTTAATAAATATATAACATAATTAGGATTATTGATAAGTGAAATAGTAAATACCTTATTTTTTTCATTTTATAAGGAAATGTAAATATTGTCTGTGGGTTTATGTGGACTACCATCTATAGGACGTTACATATATCATTTTAAAATTACATAAATAATTAATGGATCAAAACTAATTTAATGAATAAAAATAATAATATAACCATTTTTATTCTTCTCTGAATGATTTAGCCATGATTTATATGATCACATTAAACCTATATATATAATTTTTAACTCATAACAAACATCATAAAAACGCCCAACATGAACATAACCATTTTAGTAACTACATAAAACATAGAAAAAAATAGATTTTATGTAATATAGTTATTTGAATTAACATATAATTTTTTTCAATGAAATTATAAAACTAATATTTTTATATATCACTTTAGTGATGTAAAATGAACGAAATGAGGTGGGACATTGTGTGTGAGAATTTTATTGAATAATTAGGATTAAATACAATTTTTAATCCATTTCATTTATTTAGTGAGTAATTTAAATATTTGAATAAAATTATTATTTATTCATAATGGGATGAAAACATTCATTTTAAAAAAATTATTTCTTATCAAATAAATTAAGAAATAATCTTCCTAACATTTAAAATATGGGTTATTTTTTACATCTTAAATAAACTATTTCAATAATGTATAGTACATGAATTTCTTTAAAGACCCATCCATAAGAATCACATATTATGGTATCAATGGATAATTATTTAAAAACATACAATCCTGAGGATATTTTCAGTTTGGAGTTTTATAGAATTTGGAAAAAACGCTTACATAGAAACCCCATAAATTATAAGTGGACACATATAATTTGTATCCATTTTTTAAACAATAAATAATTTAATAAAATATACCATGGTTTATTTTAATCAAAAATATTACAAAAAATTAATCATAAACTCACCCTTGTTCGCAAAATAGCTTAATCCATATGAAAATGATTTTAAAAACTTGTTATGAGAAAAAAAAATTATTATGGAAAATAAAATAAATAAATCTAATATTCTATTTAAAAACATGAAAACCCAAAATTGAGTATAACTTTATCTCCATTTTCTCCAATATATTGAAATAGATAATTTCAACATAAAAAACACACAAACTTTATTCTCAATAAAATCATTAAAACTATTGTAGGAAAAAAAATTCGTTACCTAAATCATCATATTCATAATGTGTATTAGACATGTGCTCGAAATAACTAGAGTGAAGTTATATCCAAAAGAGAAACCCTTCACTAACTCCATCTTTATTAACTCAAAATAAAAGATATAATATAAAATTCATTGGAGCACTATTTGTTTATACCCAAATCTATAACGGTCTCAACTAGATCTTTCCCGGTACATCGAACATATAAGCTCTATCAAGATCTCCCTTGAGTTGTAATTTGTCTCATCAATTCATTCAAGCTATATTGATCTCAGCTATTATAAAAATTATAATCTAATACCATATAATTAATAAAAAAAAATATTAATCTTTTTTATCGACAAAACCTTCTAAAAACACATTAAATACAAATTAAAATCTTATTTTTATAAAAAAATACCCCTTAATTTTATAATATGCTTTCTAAAAAAATCAGAAACATGTGTATATCATTAGTAATATCCCATACCTCTAGTATGATTCGTCACTTATGTCCTATATTTTCTTGAATATATAACCATCGTTAAATTTTTACGTTACTAATAATATTTTAGTTTTTATTATTCTTTTTTATCACTTAATTTCAGGTTATATACATTTAAATAATTATTTAGGTTCATGTCATATGTTTTAATGACATTCTATATATATTTTGAAAATGGAGTTGATAAGTATACTATGGTAAAAATTATCACTATTACGTCATCATAACAAAAATAGTAATTACATAATTATCAATTTTTTAAATATATTATAACGTTAAATCCACCCATTAATTATGATTATGGAAAATGAATAGTGTTTCAATCCTTGAGATGGTAGGCCATTCGTAAACATACGTAACATTACTGTTTATCAATGATTTTATATAAATAAGTCAAATAATAATTTGAATTTAAAAAATTATAATAATATCATAATATAGTATTATTTCAATATATATATATGTAATACTATTTGATGTGGTGACTAATAATGAATCACATCACTTGTGGCCTTCTCAGGTGGTCTGAAACAGGCTTCCCAGTGGTTTGGAGGGGCGAGGATTTTTTTCATCAAGTTTCTATGCAAATCTTGCAGTTTTTCTGCTTGTTTTTTGGAATTGGTGATGAATCTGGAAATTTTTTTGATGTGTTTTGCGTCTTCACATGGTATCACTCCCTGTTGGAAGAATGTGGTAGAGCATGGTGGTCTCTCTAGTGGAGGTGCATATTCGTGAAGGTTTCATGGTTAATTTGAAGGTATGATGCTTTTTGGTGATGAAGTTGTGTATTTTTTATATGGTTTTCTTGTGGTGATTTTGGTGGTCCTGTATTTCGTGGTTTAAGGCATTTGGAACCTATTCATCTACTTGGGACTACTCTTGATGAGGTTCGGAGCATGAGTTTCATCAGGTCACTGCTATATGGATTTGGATGTTTGAGAGGGTACGGATCTACCATCGGTACAGGGCATGTGATTCGTTTGCACGAGACAACCAGTCGTGCAGTGATGGCATGGTGGAATTGGTCTTCATGTTTTTTATGCTGGGTAGGGGCTTTACTCTGTAGTCTTGAATATTTTGTTTCAATTTGAATTTTGACTATGGAGACATGATTGTTGGTATTGCCTTTGATGTCTTTTTGGGTTCCCCCTTACCTCTTAAAAGGGGAATATGTTAATAAAAAAAGTAATTTTCAGTCAGTAAGGTGGAAATTTAAATGTGAGTGGAGGGGAACTCCTAGCATTTCTAAAAATATTAAATTAATATGAATTATTTTTCACTTAAAAATGGATCGATTGAAAATTATTTATTATATAAAATTATTATAGGTCTGTATACATAATAAAATAAATATTAGACATGATTTCACTAAATTTCTACACCAATATTTTGGTTTTTTTCTTCTTAGATCATGCTATGACAACGTGAGTTTTTTATTTTTGAGGGTCAATATAGTTGATATGAAATGAAAAACGAGCCATAAATTAACCATAATTGATATTTTAAAACTTATCTTAATAAATTTTCAAAATATAATATTTTTTTGGAATTTTATATCTTTTAATAAAAAATAATTTACTAAAAAATATAAATAATGTCAATTTATAGAACTATTCATTACAGTAAAATTTATAATATAATTAAATAAAAAAAATTTAAAATAAATTTCTTATATATTTTCTTTAATTTCACGGTCATAAATAATAATTTTTCTAAAACAAAATTTCTATCAAATTATATTTATATTAATGTTTTTAATATCATTAATATTATTTTTCTATTAATTAAATATTTAATGCATCATCATTTTGAAAGTATTTAAGGTATTTATTTCGTAAATAAAAATTAAAAAAATAACATCATAAATATATATCAATTATATTTCAATTTAATTTTTATAGACGAATATATCCTTTGGATAAAGAAATATTAAATTTAATACGCTTATTAAAAACAAGTGTGACATGTTTGAAGTTTCATTAAATAAAATACGGTAATGGTCATAATTTCATCGATGGTAATGTTAGACCTATCATGAATATGGAACAATAATATGTGAATGCATGTTTGAACATGTGGATGTGTGGAATGGGTATGACAAATTAATTTGAGAAATGGTACAAAATTGTTGTTTGAATTATTTTCATGGAAACTGTTTTGATTTTAAAAACTATTTTGGGATTTGATATAAACTATATTAAATTATTTTAATACTATTTATATAAATTTTCCAACATGTTCTATCCTTTTTTATTGAGTTGTTAATTCATTCATGGGATTCATGTTATGTTTTGTACTCAACCCCTTCTTGGGAACCATGGTGCATTTGCAGATGTTATCTATCGAGACATAGGTAATGGAAATGTATCTTATTTATTTAGTGAATTATTATGATACAATGTGAATATTTTTATTATTTGGTTCATGGATAATTTTAGGAGATCCGATGATGGTTTCATGGTTGTCTTTGTGTTTCATTAGATTTGGTTTCTTATTTTTACTGTGATATGGTTATTGTTTAGATATAGTTTGAGATGTATTTCATGTTAAAAATGAATCATATAATGGTTTGTTTGGTTTTTTATTATTTTTGGTTTATTCTATATTCAATGGAGGAATCATCCACCATTTCCTTATGAATAACATTGAATTTATTTCTCTCATTTGTTGTCTCGGGGGTGTCTCTTAAGGCAATTAGCACCATCGCCTCTTCCAAATCCAATGGGTGAGGTGACATCTATGACGAAAGGTATTTGTTTTTTTGATCCAAGAGTTGGAAAATAATTTGACTTATTTCTTTATATTGGTTTGTAGTAATGATATTATAATGTAAAAACTTGAAATTTTTTAAATAAAAAGTATTCTATGACCAATTTATGATGAACATCATGTTATTTGAATGTTTAGTACATGAGTGTTTTTGGAAAATTTTTGAAGGGGTTTCCTCATCATCATGGTTTTATCTAATTAGAGTTCCTTGAAATGAAATTATTATAAATACATCCCACTAGAAGTGAATATTTAATTTTTTTTTATTTATTGTTTTCATTAGCGGGAAATGATTTTGATTTTTGAAAATTGTTTAAAATTGTTTGATTTTCAGTGTTCGTGGTATAATTTTTCAAAAATGGTTGGTATTTGAAATTGTTGAATATTGTATTTAATTATTTGGATTTTATTGTCATGGAAATTTTATTTTTATAGGGATTAAATTTATAGAGAGTGAGGCTAAATTGTGTTTTCATTTAGTTATATAAAATTTCCCCCAAAAGGAATCATAGATTCAATCTGAAAACTTCTGTTGAGAATGATGTTGCACCTGAGCCACAAGTGAAAAACATTTGTTCCAAAGTTTTATATAGCATTTTAAATCCATGTATAGAAGAAAAAAAGGTTAAACCATGAAAATTATCTTTTTTTTTGTTCCAAATGTATAATTCACCCCTCATTATAGGTGATTAAAAACTGAAAAAGGATGTAGTGTGGCTGAATAAGATGAATCTAGTTATTTATTTTCTTGGAAGACTAGGTTAGATGAAGGAGATGATTGAAAAATATATTTTTGAAGATCTAGCACATAATGTGTGTGATTTATATGTTCATGTTAAATTGGACTAAGTAATGAAATGAGATGAATTTCATGATTTTTTCAACAATCAATTCTATCCTCATAGGTTTAGAATTTATTCATCAGAAAATTTATTTAGTTTGAAGCAATATAATATCATGATAATAGAGTATGTGTCTAAATTTATTAAAATTGTTTAATTTTAATCAGAATTTTCTACATGTGAATCCTTGAAGGGGAAATTTTTTGAATCTGGTTTGAGGCCATATATTCATTCAATGATTAAAATGATTTCTATAATTTATTATTTTGATATTTTAAATAGTGAAATTCTGGTTGAATAGAAAATCTACGGTAATATGCATAGAGGAAGAATGTTTATACCTTTAGAAACTAGTAATAACTCTAACACCATAAATATGAAGGAGATGGAAATTTATTTTCATGATGGGTGAATGAATCATAATTAGAATGAGGGGTCCATGAATCTTAGTAAAAAAATAAAAAGTAAGCCTCGATGCATACATTGTTATTATTTTGCGTATATGAAACGACACGTCGTTCGGATGTGTGGTTTGTGCGGCATGACTGAATATGTGTTTTTTAGGTGTTTAGTGCACTTGAAAAGCGTTTATGGGGTGTTCAAAACCAGCCTAAATTCCTCGGAAAGTCATCAAATTGGATGGAAACAAAGGGGGTGAATTGGGAAATGGTCTGGAAGATGACATGTCGATCAGAGGTGTCGTGTGACCGTGATGACTGAAAGGCACTCCACACACCGTAAATGGCCAAAACATGAATTTAATGGTCAAATGAATAACGAATGACATAGGGATCACTTGGAATCACACAATAATTGCATAATTATTATTGTTGAATTGTACTAGGAGACGACACATCATTCAGACGTGTGGTTTGTGCGACACGACAAAATATGGGTTTTTAGGAGTCTAGCCCGCTTGAAAAGAATGTGTGGGGTGGTAAAAACCGGACAAACAACCTCATATCTCAATGAAATCAGTTGAAAAAAAAGGGTGGGTGAATTTTCAAATGTTCAGGGAGATGACACGTCAATCTCATGTGTCTTTTGACAACGGTGACTGAAAACGCACTCTATGTGCTGTAAATGGCCAAAACATGTGTTTAAAGGTCAAATAAATACCAAACGGCATCTTCATGACTTGAAATAATAGAACAAAACCCTAATTATTATTTGTGATGGGTAATAGGAGATTGAACATCATTAGGACGTTTGGTTTGTGCAGCACGACTGAATATGTGTTTTTTCGATGTTTGGTGTGCTTGAAAAGCGTGTCTGAGGTTGTCATAAGCAGCCGAATGACTTCTGGATGCCATGAAATCAAACAAAAACAATGGTTTGGGGGATTTTGAAATGATCAGGTATTCGGCTCATGAATCGTAGGTGTCGTGTGACCGCTGTGACCAAAAACACACTCCTCGTACCGTAAATTTCCAAACCAAGCATTTAACGGTCAAATACATACCAGACTACATCAACATGACCTAAAATCACACATGAACACCTTAATTATCATTGGTGAGGTGTATGAAGAGATACCACATCATTTAGATGCGTGGTTTGCAAGGAATTTCTGAATATGTTTTTTTAGGTGTTTGGTGCACTTGAATAGCATGCGTCGGGTGGTCAAAACCAGCCTAATTACCTCAGAATGCCATTAAATCAGACGACAACAAATGGTGACTGTTTTTTGAAATGTTTTTGTAGACTACCCATCAATTGGACGTGTTGGGTGACCACATTGACTGAAAATGCACATGTGTTTAACAGTCAATGTCATTCTAGACAGTCCTCACACCCCCGGATAACCCGCCTCATCCCCGAACAACTCCCCACACCCCGGACTGCCCCCCTAACCCTGGGTATCCCTGCCACCCCCCAGACAGCCCCATAACCCCCACACACACCCCCTCAAAAAAATTACATTTTATATCTAAATCAATACATAACATTAATTCAATAATAAATATAAAAGAAACACACCTCGCCAATATGAAGTGTCATGTGTGGTCATGGATACTACCTCCATCCGATGTGCCAGGGTCCTACAAAAAATACTAGTTATATATATTTAATAACGAAAATAATATAAAATAAATAAATAAATTTAGTATAAACCTCTATTTTATGATCTCTTGCACCAGTATCTGGACACACATATTTACATATTGTTCTAACCTCATCGATCAATTATGCATTTATCTCCTTGGAAGCATGCAAACATGTAACATCACATGTAAATAAAGAATAATACATTTTCATATTTATAAATATTTTAGAAATAAATATTAATTTTACTTTAAATGGGTTTCTATGTTCGATAGTGTACCCAATACGCAACAACGAGTTTCATTGAAATCTTACGTTGCACACTAATAATATAATAATATTATTTTAAATGGTAGTCAACACGTAGCTTTTTTATTTTCTGGAATGAATATAAATAACTAAAATATGATTATATATGATTTTTAAAAGTTTTCACATTTATCCAATAAATGATAAAGGCATAAAATAAGAAAAGAATTCAATATTAGGCATAGATACTCTAATATTCACTAAAAGGTCGATTTATCTCCTTTTGATGGAAATCCCTCTTTAAATATAGTTTTGGTCACTCTTATACATTCTAGTTTATGAAATAAAATCCTTCTTTAGAATCGGGACAACAAAAGTTACATTGTGTTTGTTTTTGTTATTTTTCCGATGAAGCTCATTTTTAATGAATAAGTGAAAAATGTTGTATTTCAATTCCAAACCTCATTTTAATATAATATATTTATATGATTAGATTGTACTTTTAATTTATTTAAAATTTCAATTAGAATATATTTTTACCATTTAATCCAATGGTGGTCATTGGAATTAATTTCACTTTGAAATTGGACTTAAACTAGTGTCAATCTTTTGATATATATTGTTTCTTAAAAAAACGCTTTTTGTTATGACAACAGGAATTAATTATTAAATTAATTAATGCAACATATATTTTTTTAATTTTGTAAAATAGACATCATATTTGAATTTGAAATATAAATAATATCTGAGGGTGAATTTTTTGTATTTTTCTGAAAAAATTAAATTTTTTATGAATAGTGAAGCCACTAAGTGGTAGTTAAAAAAACTATATATTTCATTTAAATGAATCATTAACACATCTATGAATTTAATTTCAAAAAAACTTCATACATGGTAGTCATTATTTAGTAAAATATGGTTCAATGGGATGAAAATAATTTTTTGGTGAATAGTAACTTTTATGATTTATTAATCGCGATTTAAAGGTAATTAGTGTAAAATAAGGTAATAATATTGTTATAATAATATGAAATTACCTTGAAATGTGTCCTACACATATTGGATGAGTCATTTCCGACCATTAAAAGCCATGGGTCGATTTTTGGGACCTCATGGAGCCACTTGGGTAATATAATGACATTAATACCTTTTATTTAATGGAAAAATAAAAATGTCACAACATGTATTATTTAGATAAAACAATTTTTAAATGGGGTAATATAAATGATATATTTTAATATAAATATAATTTAGAAATTGAAAAATATTTACTACAACATGGTAATTGTTTTATAATTTATAGACGTCAAATAAATAAAATTATTAATGACTCAATGATGATGCAACGTTTACATCAGTAATGAATGATTTAAATAAATAAGAAGATAATGTTTACAATAATATCGAACAGTTGTCCAATTCTTATTGGATGATTTTATTTCGATAATGGGAAACCTTATATTCATCTTTAATAATTTTTGGACCTTTAGAAATCGAAAATCATTTTATAATAAAATAAAAGTTTCACGCTTTCCAAAAGATCCCCTCCTCTCCCTCATAAAAAGACGACACTTCCTACCCATTTCACACACTTTCCAAGACCATTGGATCGCCTAAAAACTACTTAAATAAGCTCCCAAGATCCCTATGTTCATTATAGGAGCCTTACATTAGGCAGAAAGCTCTTCAAGAAACCCTTTTTGTTCAAACCAAGGGGAGTAACCCGATTTAAAGGTAATGCCTTCTCTTATGTTTTTTTGTTTTATTTTCCATCTCCATCCCCCTAAATTATTTTTATTACTTTATTTTGTAACAAAAAAAGTATATTAAATATACTAGGTTGCTTTTATGATAATTATTTGAGCTACACTTACACACACATTCGTCTAATGGTAAATGAACATACTATTTTTGTGGATAGCGAATTACTACCTCACGAAACGATGATTGTTCAATATTCATTTAACAAATTTCATGGTGTCCATTAAGATGTCACTATATTTATATATGATATATCTTATGTTTATTTTTTCCTTATTCTTCTTTATTTTTCATTTCTGTCATACCTTTATGGTTTCCATAATGTATAAACGCGATAATTTCATTTTAGGACGTGCAGACTATCTCCCCCTAAAAGTGATTTGAATCATTAATTCAATATGTGGTATTTATAAAGGATTGAGTTAATAATATTATAAATTATATTATACTGGAATTATAATTCACCTTTATATCATTGTGTTTTCATTCCATTAAATATTCAATATAAATTAAAGTATCATTCATGAGTACATACGACTTACTGTCTCCATTAATGGTGCATTTCATTTCATACATCCAAATGTTATGTACTATTATAAATACAGGTATATTCTTGATATATATGATATATATGATATCCAATTCATGAATATCATTCTGGATATAATGATCTTTTGACCACATAAAGAACATGTAGTAGTAAGAAGTCCATTTTTTACTTAATTACCAAATATCAAAAAAATCAACATTACTAACTTAAATTATAACATAATGTTTATAATATAATAATAAGAGATATAAAAAAATAATAAACATGGAAAAGGTTCTTAATCAAGTATAAATTATCTTTAGTTTATTATTCCATTTATTAAATAGTGATCGAGTCAAGTCAGACACAAGGTAAGGGACTTTTTCTAAATCTCCATTCATTGAGGCATATCATTATTATGTTTTAATAAAAGTAATTATGTTATATTCTGTATAAACACCTTTGAATTTTCATTTAATTCAAATGGAATCGTTTTCTACGATGTGTTTCACTAAATGAAAAAAAATGAATGTTTCTTTTAATGTACGCGGTGACAACGACCTTTCCGCCGCCGTGAGTGTTACTTGATCTTTGGATTCCTAAACAAGCCGTAATGTTTTTTTAAAAAAATAAATACCATATATTCTTTTATTTATTTTGGTATTCCAAATGGTTTTGATAATGGATTTGTTATGTCAATATATTTAAGTGATATATTGTGGTTGAAATGTGGAAATGTTTTCTTTCCATTATATTTGATTTATATATTATGATTTTATAATGGTAATTGGACATTTGACGGGTGGTTATGTGATAAAACAAATGAAAGGTGGTTCCATGAATACCAGTACGGGTGGTTACGTTATAACCTCCAATTCATTAGGTATGGATGTCGGCCGAATCGCTATTCCATTTAGTGATATGTGTCGAGGTCGACCGTGTGGTTATTCCATTTATGTTTGTTTATGTCCCAAGTTACCTTTATTTGTTATGTGTTATTTATTTGTGTTTTATGGTAATATATTTTTTACAAAAGGTTAAGTAATGATCTTTTATTCAATGAAGAGTATTTACTTCTTCATAATGATGAAAATTATTACTTTGTTAAAGTATTCATGGTTTCCGTGATGTTTTGAATAAAACTAACAGTTTTTCTTCTTTGTGTATCCCTTACTGAGTTTTTATGCTCACCCCAAGTTCATGAAATTCTTTTCACAGGACATAATGTGGAATAGGGTCGAGGATGGGATGATGGAAAATTAATTCTATCTTAATCATGGATGTGGACATGACCTTTTTTTTCAAGAGATCATGTTTTGTAAAAAAATGGAATCTTTTTCGAAGTGTCTACTTTTTAATCGTTTGATATGTAATAGTTATGTCATAATTCTCTAAAATACAGAACCTGTAAGGATCCTCAATGTGAATTATTCATTTAATTAAATATTATGTAATCTTTTAAGGTCGGGTCCGTATAGTTGGTATCAGAGGTCGTTTTAGACAACTTTATGAGTTAGGTCATCGTTAAATAAATGTCCTTAAATTAATTTCTTTTAATATTTAAATCATATATTATTTATTGATTACCATGTTGCTCCATCTATGATATATCTGTGTTATGAATGATTTTTCGTAAAGGAAACAAATCATCTTTTCTGGGAAGGCATACAGAGGAAAATGTCCTTTCGAATCAGTAACCAGAGATGGTCAGAATCAGAATAGAGAAGTTTACTCATGTGATGGCTCAGTTGAATCAGGTGATAAATGTTGTTTGTGTTATTTATGATTTTTTGGTTTTTTTAATGTAAAGATGGGCATGAAGGCCATTTAAGGGTTTTCTTGAAAACCCTAAATGTAAAATAAAAGATTTGAGAATTTTAGATAGTGTGAGTTTTGGTTACAACAAATTTCATTCCTTGGTCACATTGAATCGAAAAATGGCATAATTATGGATCCTGATAAAACAAAAGTTATTGATGAATGTCCAAAACCAATAAATATAACCAAGATCCATAGTTTTCTTGGTTCGGTAGGTTATTACCGGAGGGTTGTTGAAAAGGTTTCATGGTTATCTAGTCCAGTGACTAATTTTACTCGAAAAGGTGTTAATTCATCTGGACAAAAGAATATGATGATTGTTTTCGGGAATGGAAATGAAGATTGGTGAATGATCTAGTTTTGGAATTTCCTTCCAGAAAAGGAGAGTTCTTTATCGACAGTGATTATTCGTTGAAGGGACCTGGTTGTGTCCTTATGCATAATGATAAGGTAATTTCTTATGCTTCATGTCAGTTGAAAACTCATGAGTTAAATTACCCAACACATGATTTGGAATTTGATGATTTTTTTTTCTCTATAAATTTGGAGGCATCATTTTTATCGAGTAAAGTGTGAAATATATACTAATCAAAAAAGTATAAATTATATATTCATTGATAATGAATTGAACATGAGACAAAGGAGATGGCGAGAATTAATCAAGGATTACAATTGTACAATTCATTACCATCCAGGAAAAGAAAATAAAGTGGCTGATGCTTTGAGTCGAAAAAGTAATGATTCATTAACCATGCTACGTTTGGAACAAGATCCTTTGGATTCGGATTTGATGAACTTTGGCAAAGATGTTGTTGGTGTATAAATTTATTCTCTTTTGTTTCAGTTGTCAGTGAGATCATCTCTATCAGACAAAATTATGAAAGCGCATAAGAAAGACAGTGGGTTTCAAAAAAAAGTAGAGCAGGTTCAGAAGGTTAAGATGCATGAATTTAACATTGATAATGATTGTGTTATGAGGTTTGGGAAGAGGTTATTAGTGCCTTGTGATTCACAATTTAAGAGGGAGTTGTTATGTGAATCCCATAGTTCTCCATTTTCAGTTCATCCTGGCAGTACTAAGATGTACAGAGTTCTACTAGAGTATTACTGGTGGGATGGAATGAAAAGGAATATTTTTGATTTTACTGTGAAGTGTTTTACTTGTCCGCAGGTTAAAGCAGACCTACAGTTACAGAAATGGATGCTTCAGTCTTTACTAGTGCGAGAGTTGAAATTGGAGAATATATCCATGGACTTCGTTGTGGTATTACCAAAGACATATCGATATAATAATGCAATCTGGGTTATTGTAGATCGATTGACTAAATCTACTCATTTCCATCCTATTCGAGATACATTCTCTCTAGATCAAAATTCGTGGTTGTATCTTAAAGAGATAGTCATGTTACATGGAGTTCCCCTATCCGTTGTATCTGATCATGATCTCAGGTTAGCTTCTAACTTTTTGAAAGACCTCCAGATGTCATTGGGTACTGAATTAAATTTCAGTACAACTTTTCATCCGAAATCAGATGGGAATTTAGAATGAACAATTCAGACCATGGAGGATATGTTACGTGCTTGTACGATGGATTACCAGGGACGTTGGGACCAACATCTTTCATTGGATGAATTTTCCTATACCAAAAGATTTCATTCATGTATACAGATGGATTTGTTTGTGGTATTATATGGTAAACGATGTCGAACTTTAGCTTTTTGGGATGAGGTAGGGGAAAGGGAGCTAATGGGACCAACATTGGTAGAAGAGATGGCAAAAAAAGATCAGTTGATTCAGATGCACATAAGAACAGCTCATAGCAGGAAGAAAAGTTATGCAGATAACCAGAGGAAGGATCTATCTTTCGAGGTAGGTGATCATGTTCTTCTCAAAATTTATAAATGGAAATGTGTGATGCATTTTGGAATGAATGGATTGTTGAGTCCGAGGTTTACTGGACCTTATAAAATCCTGGAGAAAGTTGGATCACTTGCATACAGAGTGGAATTACCTCCATTTTTTTCCTAGGTACACAATGTTTTTCATGTTTCTATGTTGAGACAGTATATGCCAGATCCATCTCATGTTTTGAGCCCAGAGGTATTTTAGTTGGAAGAAAATCTCTCTTATAGAGAACAACCTGCCCAAATTATCGACTAAAGAGAGCAAGTGTTGTGAATTAAGGTAATTTATCAAGTGAAGGTTCTATGGAAAAACTTTATGGTTGAAGAGGCAAAGTGGGAATCTGAAAATGCTATGAGGGATAAATCCACCAACTTGTTTTGATAAGTGAATAAAATTACGAAGACGTAATTTCCAAATTTGTGGAAGGATGTAACATCCTAGGTAAATAAAGAATAAGAAATTTTCATATTTATTAATATATGAGAATAAAATATTAATTTTACTTTACAGGGGTTTCTATGTTCGATATCGTACCCAATATCCAACAACGAGTTTCATTGAAATCTAACGTTGCACACTAATAATATAATAATTTTATTTTAAATAGTAGTTAACACGTAGCCATTGTAATGGTGTGAATAAATAGAAATAACTAAAATATGATTATATATATATTTTAAATGTTTTTTCATTTATACAACAAAAGATAAAGGCTTAAAATAAGAAAATAATTCAATTTTAGGCATAGATACTCTAATATTTACTAAAAGGCTGATTTATCGCCATTTGATGGTGAACCCTCATCAAATATAGTTTTGGTCAATCTTATACATTATATTGAATGAAATAAAATCGTTCTATAGAATCAGGACATCAAACATTACATTGTGTATGTTTTTTTTATTTTTCCGATAAAGTTCATTTTTAATAAATAAGTGAAAAATGTTGTATTTTAATTCAAAACCTCATTTTAATCTAATTTATTTATATTATTAGATTATATTTTGAACTGGTTATATATTGAAATTATAATATATTTTTCCCATTTAATCGAACGTTGGTTATTGAAATTAATTTCACTTTGATATTTGACTGGAACTAGTGTCAATATTTTGATATATATTGTTTCTTAAAAACACGCTATTTGTTTTGACAAAAAGAATTAATTATTAAATTAATTAATTCAAATTATATGGTTTTAATTTTTTAAAATAGAAATCATATTTGAATTCGAAATATGAAATATTTCTTAGGGTGAATATATGATATTTTTCTAAAAAACATCTATTTTTGATGAATAGTGAAACCACCAAGTAGTAGTTAAAAAAATTGAAGTTTTCATTTAAATGAAACTTTACCAAATCTATAAATTGAAATTCAAAAATCCGATGTAAATGGTTGTCATTAGTAAGTAATGTATGGTTCAAT
The DNA here is from genome assembly GCA_963277665.1 of Viscum album. Lineage (NCBI taxonomy): Eukaryota > Viridiplantae > Streptophyta > Magnoliopsida > Santalales > Viscaceae > Viscum > Viscum album. The sequence continues at coordinate 2,104,319,381 of OY728132.1, forward strand.
GGGATGAAAATAATTTTTTTGGTTAATAGTAACTTTTAAGTTGTATTAAACACGATTTAAAGGTAATTAGTGTAATTTAAGGGACGAATAATGTTATAATAATATTAAATCACCATCAAACGTGTATTAAACTTATTGTATGAGTCATGGACGAACATTAAAATCCATGAGTCGATTTTTGGGACCCCATTGAGCCACATGGGAAAGATAATGACATTAATACCTTTTATTTAAAGTAAAAATTAAAATGTCACAAACAAGTATTATTTAACTGAAACAATTTTTTCATGGGGTTATATAATTGATATTTTTTACTATATATATTCAATATAAATCTAAAATGATTTCATACAACATGGTAATTTTTTTAAAAAATTTAGACATCAAATAAATAATATTATTTTTGACTCAATGATGATGCAATGTTTACGTCATTAATGAATGATTTATAAAAAGTAGAAGAAAATTGTTAAAATGATATCCAAAACATGTCCAATAATTATTGGATGATTTTATTTCAAACATGGGAGACATTATCTTTGAATTTAATAATTTTGGGACTTTTAGAAACCAAAAATAATTATATCATAAAATAATTGTTTCATGCATCCCAAAAGAGACCCTCCTCTCCCTTATGAAAATAATCTACTTCTTACCCATTTCACACACTTCTCAAGCCCTTTATCACATCTAACCTCAACTAAAATAATCTCCCATGTTCCCTATATTCATCCTAGAAGCCGCACCTTAGGCATAATTCTCTTCAAGAAATCCTTTTGGTTCAAACCAAGGGGAGTTACCTGATTTAAAGGTAATGTCTTCTCTTATGTTATTTTCTTTTATTTTGATTCTCCAAACCCATATACTATTTTTATTCCTTTATATCTTAAAACAATAGTATCTTTAATATACTAGAATGTTGTTATGAGAAGTATTAAAGCTAAACTGACACACAACTTTGTCTAATGGTTAAATAACATACTGTTTCTGTGGATAGAGAATTAATACCTCACGAAACGATGATTGTACAATCTTTTATTAACACCTTTGATGGTGGAAATTAATAGGTCACTGTATTTATATATGATATTTATTATGTTTATGTTTTCCTTATGTTTCTGTATTTTTATTTTATGGCATACCTTTATGATTTCTGTAATGGATAAAAGCGATAATTTCATTTTAGGAAGTGCAGACTACAACCCCTCAAAGTGATTTGATTCATTAAGTACCAAATATCCAAATCATGAATATAATTCTGGATATAATGAACCTTTGACCACATGAACAACAAGTATTTGTATGAATTCCATTTTTGACTTAAGTACCAAATATCGACAAAATGAACTTTATTACCTTAAATGATTACAAACTGTTTATAACATGAAAATAAGTGATATAAAAGGAATAATAAACGTGTAAAAGGTTCTTAAGAAAGTAGAAATTTACTTTAGTTTATTATTTAATAGATTAAAGAGTGATCGAGTCATGTCGGACCCGAGGTAAGGGACATCGTCTCAATCTCCTTTTATTGAGGAATATTTTGTTTTAATACAAGACTTTCTTTTATATGCTGTATAAACACCTTTGAATTTTCATTTCATTCAAATTTAATATTTTTCTACGAAACATTTTACTTAATGAAAAAACAGAAGGTTTCTTTTAACGTACGCTGTTACAATGACCATTATGCCGCTGTGAGTTTCACTTGATCTTTGGCTTCTTTAACAAGCCGTATTGTTTTTTAATAGAAAATAAACACCAGATACTATTTTATGTATTTTTGTTTTGAAAATGGTTTTGCTAATGTATTTGTTATGTAAATATATTTAAGGGATATATTGTGATTGAAATGTGGAAATTTTTTCATTCCATTATATTTGTTTTATTTCATATGATTTTATAATGGTACTTGGACATTTGATGGGTGGTTAGGTGATAAACCAAATGATGGGTGGTGTCGTGAATACCAGGATGGGTGGTTACGTTATAACCTCCAATGCATTGGGTATGTAAGTCAGTCGAATGGCTATTCCATTTAGTGATATGTGTGGAAGTCGACCGTATGGTCATTATATTTATGTATGTTTATGTACCAAGTTACCTTTATATGTTATGTGTTATTTATATGGGTTTTATGGTAATCTTTTGGTTACAAAAGGGTATGTAATGATCTTTTATTCCGTGAAGAGTATTTACTACTTCATAAAGGTGAAATGTTTTACTTTGATAATGTATTCACGGTTTACTTGATGTTTTGAAGAAAATTAACAGTTTTCCTTCTTTGTGTATCCCATACTGAGTTTTTATGCACACCCCATGTTTTTGAAATGTTTTTCACAGGACTTAATGTGGAACAGGGTCAAGGATGGGATCATGGAAAAGTCATGCTATCTTAAACATGGAACTATACATGAATCTTTCTTTAAATATTTCATGTTTTTTAAAATAAATGGAAACTGTGTAGAAGTTTCTACTTTGTAATCTTTTGAGATGTAATAGTTATGTACTACTTCTCCAAAAATATAAACCTGAAAATATCATCAATGTCAATTATTCATTTAATTCAAGATAATGTAATGTTTTAAGGTCGGGTCCTTATAAACCGTGCCTTGAAATATGAAATATTATGTGTCATATTAGAAACAATAGGACCGAAAACCTCATTGCGTGATTCTACAAAACAAGGAATCCTCGTTTCATAGGTCAAAGTAAATTCGTGTTCGTCACGACAAATAATATGATTGAATATCTCATCCCTTGAAATGGGAAATTATCGTTGATCCTTTGGAATCTGTTCTAAATCATCTTCAAATTTTTCATGTGCAATATTTAAATATATATACATATATATGTTTATATATATATATATTCATGTATGTCATGGTAATGAGATCACGCAGTAACAATAAGAGCTACAGCCTCAAGATCCTTTCGATCATTAATCCTCATCCACGCAGACATTTTATCAGTTGGTTCACCTATCTCATTTAACTGTGTACTAATAAAATATTATAATATAATACAAAACCATAATAAATAATAAAAAATGAATAATAAATAACTCATGTCGGATCTGAGACATGTGACGAGTCCGATGGTTGTGAGGTGGTCCCTGCAAGCCTCGACTCTCGGAATGGCGTGGTAACACCTCTTATACACAATTAATTCAAATTTCAAGAAAACATAATGTCACGCATTCTTGAAAATATATATACCAAAATAAATATACTAACTATAGAAGCCTTAGAATACCAATATGTCACTAAGTCACACCACTGAGACGGGAGAAAACCTCTCCGGACTTTTTCTAGAATGTTTGTGAAACCCATATTTTGTACCCAGTGCTCTCTCTTGACATTTCCATTATAATATTTCCACATTTTAGAAAATTTAATCATATATACAGGATGAAACTAATCAAGGCACACTTGTGGATAATTCTATTTATGAAAAAAAATCACACATGTTAGAATTTTTTTAAACATAGGGAAGAAACTAAATTGGTTGTCTTACCTGAACATCCCTTTCAAAGTTGATCTAATGTATCTTTAGGGATAGAAGCCCAGTCACCTGTGGAAAATGGAAACCAATGTGGGTCGTGTATGATATCACCCAACTGGTGAATAAATGTAGAGGCAGTCATTCCAACGGGATTAAATCGTTTATCAAATGAAACATCATAGACAGTGTCAGAATTCCCTAATAATATGCCACAACTAGGGCCTCTCTTGTGATAGGTAGAAGCAGTCGAGTCTGATCCTGTTGAAAACAATTTTATAAATAACTTAACTGATTTTCATATATATATATATATGTTTAAAAAATACATCAATAATCAGAAACAGTTACATCCAAACATACCTCGACCCTGAGACCTAGATGGCTCAAATAGATGATGTGGATATATTTCATGTTTCCCTGACATGCCTGCTATCGTACAAAACCTTAATAATGGGACCATCCAAAATGAAAAAATAAATAAATTTGGGTGTTTTTAAAAAAACAAAACGTTTATACTAGTCAATTAAACAAAAAGGAATAGAATAATTATATGTTAATGGATTATAAAAAATAAACAAAATAAAAAAATAGTAATAAAAAAATGTTAAAAGAGTTGTATTTAGTGGGGGTGTTGTGGGGGTATCTGGGGTTGGATGGGTGTCCGGGTTAGGGGGTTATCTGGGGTGGGGGCTGTCTATTGGTGAGGGGGGCTGTCCAGGGTGGGGAATGTGCAGGGGTTGGGGGGCTGTCCGGTGTGTGTGATTGTGTGTGTGTGGGGGGGGGGGGTGGGGTAGGGGGGGCTATCTGGGGTGATGGGGGGATGTCAGTGTCATCTGGGGAAGGTGGGGGCTATCAAGGGTGAGTGGGGGTTGTCCGGGGTGAGGGGGGTTTGTCTGGGGGTTGGGGGATGTCTGTGGTGAAGGGGGGTCATCTGGGGGGAGTCAGTGGTGAGCGGGGCTATCCGAGGTGAGTGGGACTGCCTGGGTGAGATTCTGGGAGGGTTTTGGGTTGTTGGGGCTCTCTAGGGTTGGGGGGCTATCTGGTGTGGTGGGGGGATGTCTGGATGTTTGGGGCTTGTTTGGGGTGGGGGTTGTCTGGGGGTGAGGGGGGATTTCCGGGGTTTTCCAGGAACACAATTATGCACCTTTTATTAAACATGCCAATCAAATGTTTCTCCATAATCTTATTCTCTGACCCAATAAATACCTTCTTTACATTGATCTATTGTATGATGATCAAGCTGTTGGGAAACAAAAGGATCATTCTTGGGTTCATCTTGTTCAAATAGAAACACTCCTCACTGGGACATGTTTCACAACAACATTCCAAATAGAATTCAAATGCAATGTATGGAAGAATACATGTTATGCTAGTGATTTCAAAATGAAACGTTCATTATTAACATGTTCATTTATGTATAACATATAGCTAAAATTCACCATTGTAAACTGATATTGATTGGAATTACTTCCATGCACTGGATCAACCCAATTATACTTTAACAATATGTACTTCAACATTCATTCATATAAAACTTCATTGACATCTGTCAATCGACCATAGTAATATCCATAATCAAAGAATGGACAACAGATTCAACTATTTTGTGTATCTAGTTTTTATTAAACATCATTAATGAAAAATTGAAATCCATTAGCATCTATAGCATTATAATGAAGAGCCGTTATAGATGGACCCTCATCTACTTGGATAAATTATTCAGTTATCATGGGGTCACCTAACACCATTAGCTTTTGAACCTACATTATTCAATAAATTCAATAATGATTTATGTGGAATGAAATAATTATAATACTTCAATCATAATGAAAATAAATTTATACTCACAATATCATTTAATAATTATGAAATAACACATAATGAAATTGTTGAATTTGATAATAAGTTTCATGATACATCTATTCATTTAGATCATTAATGTGTTTCTTTAAAATGATAAAATTATTCAAAAAGACATTTAAAAGTTAAATAATAAAATTGATATAAAACATAATGAATTAATGGTGAAACTGATTTATTGTTGATCAAGATGTATCAGTGTGCTTGCATCCTCTCGATGATGTCCATATCAAATGTAGTTCCTTTTCCAACTGGACCATCATTAATCCGAGAGGGATTATCTAATTTTGTTTCAACATCCATAAAATATTATTTACTAAAAATAGTACACTAATACATCAAATAACAATTCGATATTGATGACTACAGATAATCTTTATTGCATACAAATCATTTCATTGTATTCTGATACCGCTATATAAGATACGTCCCCCTGAATTACACTGGACCAACAACCATTACATCAATAGTTAGATGCACTGTCATGTGAACCATAACATCAAAAAATGTTGGGAGAATTTTTTTTTCAAGGAGACAAATTATAAGAACAATTCGATCCTGCACACTTTTTAAACCACTCAGTCGATGATTTCATAAAAAATCTGTCTAAAAAAATTTAATCATCTTAATCAACGGTTGAACAATATTGGGTGATAACCAATCAAAAATTGAGATTGGAATAAAATACTAAAGTAGTATATGATTTTCAAGATTTTTCAACCCTTGAAATGTCTTTTCCTTCAAATTCACACAATTTGAAATATTATAAGATTATCCATTTAGCTCTTTGAGAATATTTAAAATGGAAAAAAATTTATCTTTATCTCTTTTTGTCATCGTATACTGTGTAGTAGGCATATATGAATTTTTCCTTCATCTAACTGTAAATGAAACGGTTTCCTTAAACCCATTTCTTCTAAATCAGGATGTGCATTAACATGGTCCTTTGATTTTCCACTAACACATAAAATGGTCCAAAATATATTATCACAAACATTTTATTCCATGTGAATGACATCCAAATTGTGACTTAGAATGTTAGTTTTATAAAAGGGAAGATTTTTAAAAATACATTCCTTTATTCAATTGTGACTGTGTTTTCTACCAGCACCACAAATATTATATAACGGATGGGCCAATAAATCCTGAAATTCATATACCATGCATATGTTTTCTTTCTCAATCTATGATAACATTTTGACTCTTTTAATAATCTTTGGTGCTGGGCTAAACTCTCTATAACCATCTAATGTCACTCTGTCCTTTTTGAAACTATGTTGTGGGGGGAGAAAACATATGTGACTCATGTATGCCCATTATTTGGAATGTTTAAGCCATACATATTTTTTTTACTTTTATTTAAACAAGAGCATGAAAATTCCCCTTTCGTACTCCCGCTTGATAAATTTTCATAATCTAGGAAATCATTATTTTTCCACAATAAAGCAACCTGAAATTTGAAACTTTCATTCGTTCCAAATCATAAGTCATCTCAACATCACCCCAAAATTCATTCAACTCATCATTAGATGGATGAAAGTAAAAATTAATCTTATCCCCCATACATCAAGGTCCATCAATAATAGTGGAACATGATATAAATTGATGCTTCATACAAAGCCACAAAATAATATTATATGGAACCAACACCATGTTCCATGTGTTATGAGTTGCACCAAACATAGACATGAATGAACTGAAACCATCTATGGCCAACCCCAATCAGACATTACAAACATCTTTAGCAATCTCGGGGTGTCTGGAATCGAAATCCTTCCATACACGAGAGTCTTCCAGTTGGGTTAACATATCACTTTCCTAATTAATTTCCTCATTCCATCTCATTAAATTAGAAACCTTAGATTACATAAAAAATCATTTCAACCTCGGATTATGGGGAATGTAATGCATTTGCTTTACAGTAATTGGTTTTCCTTGTTTCCCATTCTTACTTTGGTGAGTCTGATTTCTTATGTTCTCATTCCACCTGGATGTTCCATATACCATATAAATATCCAAATGGGTAGTTTCCTTTCTAAAAAACATACAATTGTTTTCACATGCATTTATGGTCTCATATGTAAAACTTATTTTCTCTGTCAACTTATGAGCATGGTAATATGACTCAAGAATCGTAGCATTGATAGGAAGAACCTTTTTCAATAACGCCAATAGAATGTAGAACGATGTTTCTAAACACTGATTCAAAGTCTTCAAAATCATCAACTCCACGATAAACGAAATATTATTGTAAGTAGTACATCAAGGATATAATTCCATTTTTGCATAATTATGTAATACATAAATACTTATTGAATCAAGATCTAAACCCGAGCGCATATATATCACAATGGTCTCAACGTTCTTTATGTCAATACCTTCAGGAGCTATCCCACGTACCATTTCAGTAATCATTTCACGCAATGGATCGTTCGTCCTCATGTAAACATCCATCTGAACTTTATCGATGTTTTGAAAATGAATATATTATTCCCCATGAGGTGTCCAACACGTATAATTTTTCAGAAATCCATTCAAAAATAGGTGCCCCCTCATGGTATCTCGTGTGAATTGATAACTATCTAAGAATTTTATACGTAGAAAACAAGAATAGTCACTAATAAATACTCTGGTGAACTCAAGGAACTGCATAATGGAATCTAAATGTTCTCTAGACATTCGATTTGGAATATCAATCCAACTCTTATCCATAATAATATCTTTATAACAACCATTTACACAAATTTGATTATTCCTCAACCATTTTGTTATGCGATACATACAAAGACTCAAGAATGTTGTAAATCAAATTACAACACAACATCATATTATTCCAGTCAACAAATACATAGACTGTACATTGTATGTAACCTCCAACCTCATGTAATATGTGATTTATTCTTAAACAAACACTATTAACAAACATTTTTTCATAATTATTCATGCACACATGCCTATATACAAATGAAATACAATTTCCAAAATTTTTATTCCCAAATAATATTCATATAATCTTCATGAATTCAAAATTTGTGCTGTAAAATGAACAAAATATAAAAACATAAAAATAAGTTAGAGAATAACTGATAGCGCTACAAATCTGGAAGGGAGGGGAGACATGGGTGGTATTGTGTGAGAGAGGAGGGATAGCGGAGGGAGCTGGAGTTTGAGGTGATGACTTGTGACCGGCAGTGGGGGTGATTAGGGAGAACATGCAATACGAGTACTGTTCAAGAACGAGGGGGGTTCAACCATTAGGGTGGGGTGGTTGGAGGCGGACAATGATGGTAGTGTGGCAAGGGACGATGGGTGCGAGAGTGGCAGTGGTCAGTGTGATGGATGTTACAGTCGGCGTGAGGGTGGCGGCGGTCCGCACGAGGGCGGCAGCGGTCGGTGTTGTGGGGTATGGATCCAGTAGCATGATGGGGGTGCACAAGGGGGTTCGAGCATATGGGGGGCACATATGAATTGGTATTTTTTTCTTAGATACTACCATTGGAGGTCTTTGTTGGATACCAATAGAAACTGTGAATGGTGGTCGCCAGTGCCAGAGGGGCTCTAATGTACCATTTTCTAGTAGTGTACTTCATGTCACAATTATAACTAGATGGGTAATTTTTAACAATATTATTGAATTTATCAATGGTCAGGTTCGAGAAACACATCCCATGCTTTTCTTGAATTTTTTTTCTTTGATGATACAAACATGGTAGTAATTCTCATTAGTATAACCAAAAAATACATGGTGTTTATAAGAATATGATAAATCCACATCTGGTGCAATATAAATAGGTTAATAAATGTAATAATTTCAATGAGTGGGAAATAATATGGATATGAGAAAATGATCATGTTTGATCAGTGTGAACCACTGCTGGTGAGAGGTATAATTTTTTTTAATTCAAACCATATTCAGTCACTATTTGAAATGGCCACATCCCATTTTTTTATTTCCCCTCATGTCATTTTTCTTTTTTATTTTCATGTGGATTTTATTCCTACTATTTTGAAACATTAAAATTATCTTGTTCACATATTAATTTGATCCATTATATAAAAATCATGTTCTATAACTATTTATGGGCATGAATTTATTTGTTATTTCTCCATTCTCAATATTGAATGGGTATGAATTGGTAAATAATGTTAATAGACCATATCAACTGTTGTTCCCAAGTTGTTTGTTTTACTACAAATTATGGAATCAAGAATCTATTTAGAGGAGGTTAGTATGTGATGGAATGTATAGAAATATTTATATCATCATCAGTTGTTATTATCTCTTACATGTATGAATCATTGACAATGCATCTGTGGATGAGATCGTGTGTGTATATTTACAAACAATAGTGGGCCTGTTTGAAGATTTATTTCACAAAAATTTCTCTAGGTTTCTTCCCAAAATGGGAGTGGATTTTATGAATGATATATTACAACAGAAATATACTATCCCACTTTCATAATATTTTTTGGACCAAATATAATTAATTGAATTGAATTTCTATTTTGATCATTTGGAATACAACGGTTTATTTGTCGTAGTACATCTCTATTCGAATAACCTGTTCATTTTTTGATTAAGGTATATGGAAATATTCAGATTTAGGTAAATTATCATAATCATAACCATGTTATGATAAAGATCTAATATCATCATCAGTACATTTATGACCAATTTGATCAATTTATGGGATCCCAGTGGTTTTATAATTTTGAATTATGTTTCGTATTATTTCAATAAAGGGAATCGAAAATAGGATATTCCAAACATAACATTCATGAGTAGATATTTCCATTATGAGTATGTGGTTAAGGCTTTTTTCATTGGAATACACTACAAATATTTATGGAATTGGTGAAATTGATATTTTAAAAGAATATGGATTCATTTTGGGTTGTGTTTTTTGATAAAAACTTCATTATTCTAGAAAAAAAAATTGACCATGATAAATACTTTGGGATAATGTTGGGTATCTTGTGGGTTCACCTTTTATATTCCAAACATTCCAAGTGTGATTTTTCGGATGCAAGAGGTATGTTTTCTTAGACATGTTATCTCGGAAAAGGTGTTTCTATAAATCTAAAAAACATATACGGTGTGATCTCTTAGAAACCCAAAAATATTGAATTTGTGATCCACAATTTCATTATCCTAAATTGTTATTACCAATGGTTAGTTCATGACATTTCACAACTATCTTCACCAATAAAATAATTGAAAATGAAAAATGCTCCATTAAAGTATAATGAAAAATGTAAAAAATAAATTTATGATCTTCATGATAGCCTCAAATCATCATTTATCTTGATATATCTTGAATTAGGACATGTTATTTGGTGTATTGTGAATCATTTTTATTTGTGTAAGGGTGTGTTCTCATGAAAGGAGACCCTATTTTTTATTATGGTTCCAAAAAGTAATGGTATCATAAGAGTAAGTACCCGTGACATGATTTGGAATTATCTTTTTTTTGTTTATGATTTTATTAAATAGAATCATTACATATTAGGTGATAAATTTATTGTTTTTACAGATCATAATATCTTGATACACATTTTCCCACAGATATTTTTGATCCATGATGGAGAAGATGGATGGAGTATCTTTAAATGATTCATATTGAATTTTTTTTATACACAGATAAAATATAATTTTTTAGAACATGTGTTATGTTGATACACATATTTTTAGTTATAGAAATAGGACTTAGATCAAAGAATGATAATTTTGGTGATATCCAACATGAAATCAGATTATAAATACTAAGGTATTTTTTTAGTTTTTATTCTAAATACTTCTTTTTCAATTTTTGTAGAGAAGGATATGTATGACAAAAAAATTTATTCAAATTGTGCTTTTATGAGGTAAAAACAAAGACATGGGTAGACCATTGAGGTATTGAATATTGATATAAGATCAGTGTTTTCATTCTAATATAGGATTGTTGTACCTTTTTATTTTATGCAAACAAAATCATTATATTGGATGTTCGTCCTATAATACAATATATGTATAAGGCATTGAATGAACAATTTTTGTGGGTGGAAATGAAATGAAATGTTGTTATTTTTTAGATTCCACACATATCAAAACGTTAATGCATGACACTAGTAGCCAGTGGGTATGATAACTTCATTACCAACTACCATTTCGAAATGAGATAATATACATATGTGAAATGTGATAGGTCATCTAAGGAAGGTTAGAAAACATGATTCGAGATTGGTAAATGTGAATTATCTCATGATTTCGGCTCATCTTATCCGTATTCATGATTCTAATATGATGGAGGACATTTTTAAAATTAATATCTGGGAGGAAGTAATAAGACACAGTGTTGTAGTTGTGATTGTGTCAAATTGAGACCCAATGTTTACGTCATGTTTTTGGACATGCTCACAGATGATCCTTTGAAGTCAATTGATTTTGAGAAAAAAATCATCCTCAAATTTATGAATAATTCCAAATGGAGATACTATCATTGGAATACATTATATGTACATATGTAATAAATTTTGCTGGTTAATGTTGTGTGAAAATTCTATTATTAGAGTTCTAATACAAAAGGAGGTTAGATGACTGGATACATATGACTAATTTTGAATCATTGTATAGTTTTTGTTATTATTCCCATCATTTTTTAGTGGAAATTGTTGAGACATAATATTTTAGGACATGATATGTGAAAGGAACAATAATAAAGATTCTGTTGATAATAAGTATAATGGAGTGGTCATAGATTCTTCAAAAATCATAAGTGGATCATCATTGATAACCATTTTCATTAGAGGTGAGTGGTCAGGTTTTCTTTATAATCTATCCAAGGATAGGGTATCATCATTTTTGGAAGAGGGTAAATTTATCTCCTTGATAGGTTGTCCATTTTGAGATACATGAACTCATTGGAGAGGTGGAATATCGGTTTTTTTTCAATTAGGGATTAGATTAGTGCATAATGTGTTTTATTTATCACAATTGAAGATGTACCTACCTAATTTTGACCATGTTATTTCATGAGATGACATTGACTTAGAGATAGATTATTCAATGTTTTTTATGATAAAGTGAACTTTGGATGTCTATAAGAATGTATTTATTATGAAAAGCATCTGTTTATTGTGGGTTTTATCAAAACATCATACAATTTTACAACATAATCTCAAGAATAGAAATTAAATGGTAGAGAATTGTATTGAAGTCAATCAGACCAATGGTGGGTTTTTAATTATTTAGGACTGGAAATCCAATGTTGGGTGGAATTTATCCCACATAGATTCATTCAAACAAACGTTCAATTAGTTATTTAATTATTTAAAGTGATTTTGTTTGAATTTGGGATTTTTAGAAGAGTTTTTACTTATTCATTAGTCTTATCTAAATGTGAATGGGATGATCATGAGTAGTAAAATCAATAAATATCTGTTATGAAGTCAGGAAACTAAATAGTAGGAACTAGGTAGGTGGAAATCATGGTGAATGGATTATCCAAACCATGTAGATGACTATGAAATATTGTGCACTACTATATATAGGGGAATAAGATAGTTGACACATAATTTGTCGAACTGTGTGATCTAACCATGTGACATGTGTTTTGGATACAATGGATCAATGAATTGTTTTATTTAATGATAACAATCGTGATGGTTATTATTATAGCAGTTTTATCTATTTAATTTTAGTTACAATGGAATTTAATTAAATAAGTTGTTTAGGGATTCATTTAATTAAATTCAAGGTCAATATAAATTTATTTAATCACAGTGAAGTGGAGAGTTTATTTAATAAATTCATGTTGAGAGAATTAATTAAATAATGGTGGGTTGGTGTTTTTAATTTAATTAAAATTTTGGGATAGAATTTAATAACACACTGTGGGGAATTTATTTAATTAATTATTTTGAATGTATTTAATTAAATAATGTGTGAATGAGGAGAAGGTGGTTATCAAGAAAGGGTAATATTAAAACACATGTAAATGATGAGTTTGGTGTTATCGAAGAAGGGTAATATTAAATGGTAATATTAAATGAGGAATAAATGTAGAGTTGTGTTTAATTTTAATAAATTCTATGTAATGTGAAATATAATTGATTGATGGGAAATAAAGGTTTTATTTAATTAAATTCATAGGTAAGTTTAATTTGAATTTTCTTTGGGAGCATTCAAAATCTAGATATAGGGTTGCACATGTTTAGTAAAATCATGTGGGAAAGATGCGCGGTTACCCAATTTTTAAAATGTGATTTTATTTTATTTAAATAAAATAAAAATTTAATAATAATAATAATAATAATAAATATGTTATTTTGATTATAATATTTACATAATTAAATATATGTTATAAAAAATAATTGGATTCTTAATGGGAGATTTCGAAATTAATTATGATGAATTTATTTGAATGTTAATTTAGAAAGAAAAATTATATTAAATGCTAATAATAAATTTTATTATTATTATATTTTATATATTAGTTTCATATGGTGTTAACTAGAGGATATAAATAGAATGAAGGAGGAGGCGCACTATAAAAGCAGTGACAAGCACTAGGCCCCCACCCCACTGTGAGGCACACTACACCCCCCTTACAGGCACCTCTTCGTGTGCTCAGTCCTCTCAGTGTATTCAAAAATATTTTTTTCTACATCAAGGGTTGTGAAATGGGCTCATCAAGACCCTTTGATCCATTTTCCAACAAACGCTACCAACAGATAAGATATTATGCTCAGTTTCGGTTCATTGCCACCATTTTTTGTTATGTGTTTAAACCCGTTATTTGGTTTTGCACCCCATGATTGGGATAATTATTCTGTTTTTCTATTGTGGTTAATATTTTGGTTGTGTATTGGTTCCCACTATACTATTTTTAACAGTGTTAGTTAATGTTGTGTATGTGTGGCTACATGCCAAATTCAAATGGTTACCACCAAGTAAATCAAAGGGTTGCGTATTCAATTTTGATCCACCCTAATGTATGAACATTTTTCAAGTACTCACCTTTAATAAATGCATTATTAAAATTCTTGGTGCACTTTTTTTACAATTTAAATTATGAAGCTAAGTATTTATATTGAATTCCATTCAAATGTGAATTTAGTATGTCTTATTAAATTGTTAAATGTGATATGTGATATATCGATTCACGACTTTTAATGTTGATAAATGATGTTGCCCATGTGAGATAAATGAGGGCATGACAATGTGTTGGTTTTATGTATATATTGCTTAATTGTTTAAAGTGATAATATTAAATATATAACTGTTGTGATAAAATAATTTTTTTAAAATTAATTAATCTAAGAAGTCACTATGGCTTAATTTATGTAATTAATGATTAGTTATTTATGTTATTTTATATTGATATATTTAAATAATTTATTTTGGAAATTATTTATGTAGATATGAGACTTATAATGAGATAAATAATTTTTGGAAAATTAATTATTCTAGGTGATTTGTTTTTTAGATTAATAAATTGAAGGATTAATTAATAGTAACGTGTACATATTTTTTTTTAAAGTTAACTAATAGAGTTAATATATTTAAATAGTCGACTAGATTAGTAAAAGAATTAGTTCAATTGATTGGTGAATTAATTATCATGTTTTTGGTCCTGGAATTGGGATTATTAAACATTGAGATAATTATCTCATTGACATGTGTATGGATAATAATTATTAATTGTTAATTGAAAATTAACTATTGAGATGTTGAATGGTAAATTGATTATAGAATAATATTTATGGAGATTTATGTTGCTAATTAGTAATCGAATTAGATAATGAATTTGATAAATTAATTTATGAATTAATTAATGTATGGTTTTTGGGTATTAGACATTATTTTCAATGCATATGATACATATATATGTATGATTGATAAACATGATGTGAGACAGGGACTAATGCTCCAAATACTCATGGGGTGCTTCACATGGCATTCTTGATCCAGCATGCATGCAATTATTCTTTTATGGGACCATGACTGATGCTCCAAATACCCATGTGTAATGAGATAAAGAATGATGCTCCAAATACTTTTGATGTTGTTAGACATGATCTTTTACACCCATTAATTGAAATTGGATTGTGGGTCCAATTGGCCATACATGAACTGAAATAAATGGTTAATGTAAGCCAACATGAGGTAATGATTCATGATTTATTATGAGAAACAGTTCAGTCCATTGGACAACTGAGGATGGTATTCAGATATGGGTATCTAGTGAAACATAGGGAAATCGCTATGTTTAGTGGACAGGCTCAAATTTTAGTATTTTCTTGGATACTCATTATTTTATGTTGACGATATCAGACATAGTATATAAAAGATTTAATGATACATCTTATGATGTGTTATCCTAGAAAAAAAGATTGTATTAGGTATTTACTTTGAATTATTAGATGGACATTAAAGAAATCTGTTGTGAGTGACTTATATAAGGAATTCCAGGCATATGCTAGTTCTAGAGACATATATAATTTTACAAGACTTTAATAATTGATAAATGAAAATGAATATCTTATGACATTTGTGTGTGAATGAAAATTTTATAATGCAGGCTGAGATACTTGGAAAGGGCTTAAGCAGGCACTTGCGTATATAGTTACATTGTACTGATTACATTATTTATGCATGCTTTCACACTATTTAAATTATTTATTTAATTTCTGGATTTTGGGTAGAAACATGTGGTTCTGAACTATTGAGATTTATACCTCACACCCTACTCGAGCAGCCATTGCACTGGGGAACCTGAGTATATTTTATTGGGTTATAGGATTGTGTTGTTTTCATATATGTGGGAGATAGAAGAAGTGTACCTTGTGGAAACATGGGATTCTCGAGGAGATCACCCTCGGGGATTTGTCTCATTGTTTACATAATTTTTTATTTCTCTTCAAAAAAATGTTGTATTATTTATCACTTTCATAGTTTTTCTATCATAACTTGCCTGAATTTAATAACATTGACACTAACCATTTTTTTTACAAAATTTATAAAATTATATCTTTTGATACATTATCATTATTCACACTACTCCTGCTCTTTGATAATATTTTCCACTTTTTTTACTCTCGTAAGTGGGTATAGTCTCGCCAATGCCTATCCTTAGACCCACACTAATACTCAGAAGCATTCGGAAAATAGGGAGAGGCTATTTAAGTCATATGGTGATCGGTCCGTCTACTGGTTCATGGGTGATCTGGGTCAGGACGTTACAAAATTCTATCAATGAAATGTTTCTTTCGCTTTGTCTTATTGTTTTGTGGTTGGTTGGCATGAGACTAAGAATGTGTCATTCCTTAGGTAAATGGTCATGACTTGGACTAATCACCACCAAAATAGGAAATAATAAAGTGTCTAGGGATTGGAATTGGTGTTTATACTGTTTGATATTATAGCAGATATGATTTCACCTTGACTGACTGGTATATTTCTAGTTACTTATTGATTTTGTGAATTTTAAAAAGTTTATTTATCCTGATTTTTCAAGGATGATACATATATGAATAATTTTAGGCACATATACATTCACCTTCCATGAATATAACATGCCATGTATTTGTATTAATAGAATTCCTACTAATTGGGATTGTGTGCTTTGAGTGAAATTCCATTATTAGATCTTCTTTAGAGTGCCTCTATAGATAGCATGTTTCGGTGATATATTAGACATGATTGTGTGATTATATGCTATAATTCCTCAATTATTTACTTGTTTTTTTGTTGTTCCATGCTTCTATGTTATAGCCTGCTCTTGTGTTTCTACTTATGATAACATTTTATAGACACTTTGATGTTTGAAAGGGATTGTAAGGTCAAAATGTTAAATGAATGTTGATTGTGATAAATTAATGCCAATTTCATGGGATAAGGTGTATGGGCACTTTATAGATTGGTATATGTCCTCCCATGAATTTGTACATTATATAACCATAGTATGTTTGAAAATGGTTATAAAAGTAAAACTACTGTGTTTTTATTGAAATGAACTGTAGTTGATTTTCTTTTGGAAAAAAATGGTTTGAATAAATGGGACCCTCAGGGGACATTTTATTGGTAAAAGGAATTTATATGCTAAAATTTATTTTTTATATTTGGATAACACTATATTTTAAATGATTATGTATGATGTTTTTATAGAACTTATGTTTTTCCTAGGGGGTGTTGATTGAAAACAATGTGACTTTTTGTGATAAAGTACATGTGTATTTGTTTAAATACATTAAAATGTTTGATGGTTGAAATGAATTTTATAAATAGATAAAATTATAAAAATAGCTTTTTAGAATAGTGATAAACGTTTTGTGTGATAGAGAGAGAGGGTCAAAATTTATGTTACGTAGGAGACTATCATGAGGTACTCTGGTGTATTGACTCACCATTTAGATTTAATTTTAGATTTCATGTGACAATGTTTGATGTGGTTATATTGGTTTGAGGAACATCAGAAGTGTGATTATGGTGATTCAGAAATAGTGCACTAGTATGCAGCTTGTTTTTTAGACATCATGGAAAATCCTATGGTTGGTAATGTCGCAATGATTTAGGTAAACGTGTTGGCTGGTGACACTGATCATTTTGAATAAAGTCATTTGGTAGTAGTTCAACCGATCTATTTAGTGACCCATGTTTGCTCTTAGTGAGATCTTCTGAATATGACAACATGTCCCATGTCATGGCCCCATCATAGAGACACTAATACAGTGCCGGTCTTATGCCATACTAATGATTTAAATATTTATGATATTAATTAGTGGTTTTTATCTGGGTTGTACACGGGATGCATCGTTTATTCTTTTGTGACTCTTTCATTAATTTTGGGGAACAATAGATTTTTTAAATAACCTTATGATGTATTAAATTGGGAATGTCACCAGTGGTCAGGTAATGACATTGGTGTACATGGAATTGGTGATGTAATAATTTTAAAATGCATGTCACCAGTTTAAGGGGGAGTGTGGGATTTGGTAACATAATGTATTTCTAGAAAATATTGTGA
This sequence comes from Viscum album, assembly GCA_963277665.1. Classification (NCBI taxonomy): domain Eukaryota; kingdom Viridiplantae; phylum Streptophyta; class Magnoliopsida; order Santalales; family Viscaceae; genus Viscum; species Viscum album. The sequence goes on from OY728132.1 coordinate 2,104,337,755, forward strand.
AACTCATATCTATTGGTTGATCAATATTAGACCTTTTCATAAATGAGGTTCTTATAATTACCTTAGATGCATGATCCATATTGATGAGCTTTGGCTCGGGTTTTAAATAATTAAGGGGTTTAGATTATTCTTTTGTAAAATGTATCTTCTGTATTTGGAAATGTATCATGGCTTTTCAATAAATTGTTTTCTCTTTTTTGACGATTATAGGATGATGTTCTACTAGTTCCTGATGGATTATTGAGTACAAGAAGTATCTAAGGTGGGTAGATTGTAATGTCCCATGTTTTTTAACTAGGTAAAAATATAATGGTTTGTTAATTTTTTATGTTTATCGACGGGTAGTTTTATTTAAACCGGGCACTGAAACATATTTTCGAGTGTTGGAACACTTAAAGGTAACATTTTTTGGACAATTTTAAATACCTGATAATTTTCTCAGGTGTCCCGATGAGTGTCGGGAGCACCGAATCTGGAAAAGTCTATATTAAAGGTTCTGCTTGTGCTATGCATGATTGCAGTCCAACCTGTGTACTTTACCTAGTTTAATAACTTCTTTATTTTAATTAAATACTGTTAAATTAATGTTTTTTTCAAATAAAATAGTGTGTTAATAATATTATTAATGTTATTAATATTATTATTGTGTTCATTAAATTATTTGGATGATAGAAATGTATTAATTGAATTATTAATGAAGAGTGGCAGTTATGTAAAATTAAATGAGGAGTTCCAGATTTAATAAAGATTTTTTTTATTAAATAAGGAGTTCTAGAATTAAAAAAATGAATATTTATTCAATAGAGGTGATAGGTTTTATCTAAGGCTGAATAATAATAATAATGCGATTATTATTACTATGGTTTTAGAAGTATAATAATGTGTATAAATTTTTTTATATTTATTAAGTATAATAATAATGGATTTTTGGGTTATTTTAAATTAAATACAAAGAAAATGAGGATTTAATTATTTATTGTGAAATAGTTGTTTTATTTAATTTAATATAACGTAATTTAATTAAATAATATTTAGTGGGTATTTTTTTGTATTATCAAAGAACTGTTTTCTTTGATGAAAATAATTATGATAGTTATTTTTATGGCGGATTGTTCAATTTACTTTAAGGTTAAAATTAATTTAATTTAATGAGTTATTTGGGGTTTCATTTAATTAAATTAATGGTCAATATAAATTTAAATTAATCACAGTAAAGAAGAGGATTTAATTAATTAATTAATGGTGAGGGAATTATTTAAATAATGATGAGTTGGTGTTTTTAAATTAATTAAATTGTTTTGAGATAATTTAATAATAAAATGTGTGGAATTTATTAAATTATTTTTCATGAATTAATTAAATTAAATATTGTATTAATGAAAATTTTGTGGTTATCGACAAAGTATAATATTAAAATACATGAAAATAGAGAGTTGGGGTTTATCAAAGAATGGTAGTATTAAATAGAAATATTAAAAGAGGAATAAATGTAGAGTTCAGTTTAATTTAATTTAATTCAAGGTAATGAAAAATTTAATTACCTAATGTGAAACGGAGGTTTTATATTATTTAATTCATGGTTATACTGAATTTGAAATTTCTTTGGGACAATTATAAATATAGATATCAGTTTGTACACATCTAGTCAAATCGTGCGGGTTAGTAGCAGTGTTACACGGTTTTTAAAATGTGTTATAATTTAATTTTTTTTTTAAAAAAATTAATTACACTAATAATAGGGATGTTATTATTATTATTATTATTATTATTATTGTATTTATTTAATTAAATAAATTTTACCATCATTTAATGAGATTACTGATGGAGGATTTTAGAATAAATTACTAAACAATTATTTGAAGGTTTATTAATGGGGAAACATTATATAAAAGAGAATAATAAATGTTATTATTAATATATTATATCGATTAGTATTATAAGTTGTTATCTAGTGGATTGAAATATAATTAATGAGGAGTCGCACGACATGAGCAGTGACACACACAAGGCCCCACCCCCTATGAGGCGTACTACACAACCTTTCTGGCTCATCTTCATGCACTCAAATCCCTCAGTGTCTTCATTAATATTTTCATCCTAATCAAGGTTTGTGTAATTCTATATTTTAGACCCATTGGTCATTTTCCAATAGATTCCGCCAAGTTATAAGCATTTAGGATCTTTTTCTATTCATCCCCACCATTTTGGTTAAGGGTTTAAACCCATTATTTAGTTTTCACCTCATGATTTTGATGCTTATGGTGTTTTGTGTTGCGATTAATATTTTTGGTCTGCATTGGTCCCCACCACAATATTTGTATGGGTGTCAATTAATGGTGTGTATATGAGACAATGTGCCAATTTCAACTAGTTTCCACCATGTAAATCAAATAGTTTCATATTTAATTTCGTTCCACCCAATGGTAGGATCTTTTTTCCAATACTCAATATTAATAAATACATTGAAAAAATGATTGTAGCACTTATTTTAGTATTTAAATTATGCAGTGAATTATTAATATTTACTTTCAATCAAATTTGAATTTAGTATGTTTGATTAAACTTCTAAATGTGATATGTTATTTTTTGAAGCACTAATTTAGAATTTGTTAAATGATGATGCCCACATGAGATAAATGAGGATATGACAGTTTGTTGGTTTTAAGAAAGTATTACTAAATTGGTTAATGTGATACAATTAAATAATAAAAAAACGGATAATTTCTTCTAAAAATTAATTATTGTTATTAGTAATTATATTTTAATTAATGTAATAAATGCTTAATTATTTATGTGATTTTATAGTGTTTTATTAAAAAAATTATTGTGTAAATTAATTATGGAGAGTTGAGATTTAGAATGAGATGTTTTATTTTTAATAATATAATTATGGTATGTTATTTTTTGTACATTAATTATTTTAAGGACTAATAATTGTAATATGTACATATTTAATTATTACATTCACTAATGAATTTAGTATATTTATCTAATCTATTGTATAAGTAATGGAATTCAAATAGTTGATTGGTGAATTAATTAGCATGTTTTCAGTAAATGAATTGGGATAATTAAACATTGAGATAATTATCTTGTTAACATTATTATGGTTAAGAATAATTAATTGATATTTAATTATTAACTATTGAATTGTTGAGTGATTAATTGATTATAGAAATATTTGATTTGATATTTATGTTGTTAATTAGTTGTTGATATAATTAAAAAATTTGAATAATTACTTTATGAGTTAATTAATGGATGTTCTGTGGTGTTAGACATTAAATTCTACACCAATGAGAAAAATATATGTATGTTGAATAAGAAGGTTGTGAGATAGGGACTGATTGTCCAAATACTCACGGGGTTCTAGAGATGGAGTTCTAGATCCATCTTTCTTGAAAATATTCTTTTATGGGACATGTACAGATTCTTCAAATACCCATGGGATCTTAGACAGAGACTGATTCTCCAATTACTAATCATGGTGTTTGACATGAAATTCTACTCCCATTAATTGACATTAGACTATGGGTCTAATTGATCATACATGAAATGAATTAAATGGTTAACGAATGTCGACCTAAGGTAATGATTTGTGATTGAATATGGGAAATTTTTCAGACCCTGTAGTAGTTGAGGAATGTATTAATATACGAGTTTCAATGGGAACACATGGGTGAATCACTATGTTTCGTGGATGGGCTAAGATTTTGGTATTGGTTGCGTGAATCACTATTTTTAGTGGATGAACATGGACATAGTGTATAAAATATTAAATAAAATATCTTATGATGTGTTATCCCAGCCCATTAACAATCATTGAATCAGTTTTTACTTTGATTTATAAGATGGTATTTAGAGACATCTGTTGTGAGTGACATATATAGGGAATTCTAGGCTTAGGCCGAATCTTGAGATTTTAATAATTTAACGTGGCTTGAATTATTGATAATTGAAAATGAATATGCGAGGACTTTTGTTTATTAATGAAAAATGTATAATTCCAGCTTAGACACGAGCTGAGGGATGAAACATTTACTTGGGTATAGAGATACATTGTACTGCATAATTTATTTTTTCATGCTTTCATGGTCATTACATAATATATTGAATGTCTATATTTGGGGTAGACACTGTTGGTTCTGTCCCACTGAGATTTAATCCTCACACCCTACACAATACACCATTGCACTACGGTTCCCGCGTTGATTCTATTTGGTTATAGGATTGTGTTGTTTGCATATACTTGTGAGATAAGAGTAGAGGACTAAGGGGAATATCAGGATGCTTGAGAACATCACCCTCAGGGCATTGAGTCACTATTTATTTAATTTCATTATTGATATTTAAAGCTTGATGTATTATTTATATATTTTATTTTTTTACCATCATAACATGAATTCATTGTATAACATTGGTTTTGTCCATTTGTTTTATACAATATTTATAAAATTATTTCCTCTACTACATTATAATTATTCAAATTTATTCTTCCATTTGATAATATTGTCTACTATCTTTAATATGATAATATGTTATAGTATCCCAAATTACTATCCTTAGATCCTCTCTTATAGTCGTTAGCCTTTGGTATATGAGGAGAGGCACTTGATGTCATGTTGTGATAGGTCTGGCCACCGGTTTAGGGGTGATCTCGGTTGGCACGTCACATACCAAAAAAACTCCATTCATTAATGAAAAAAATGCACATTAGAAAATTAAAATGAAAATGCACTTATAAAGTATGGGTTTTAAAATTTGGTCTTCAAATATATATCAATATAATATTCCAACTAACGCTAGATCTAATTCGTATGACCTAACTAAAGCTTCTTATAATAATAATTTCTTTTCCATTAATGCTTCATATCGTTCCATAGGTGATGAAGAGTTTATTATACAAATTCATGAAAAAAATCCCCCGAAATTTGGGATACATTATACGTTTCACATGAAGGAACAAATAATTTTAAAGAAATGATACATAAACCATGTACTATTAAATATGGATACATTAAAATGATGTCTGAAGAGCCTTGTAACATGTATCTCTAGTTTAATGAAATTTTGAACAGTAAGATATCTCTTGGAAGAGATGTTATAACCATGGATAATATTATGAGAATACTCAGATGCGTACTATATAGATGGATTGGATATTTTGTCTCTATAAGAGAATCATGTGACATCAGAAAACTAACTATTAAATAACACATTGGAAAACTGATGATGTATTAAGAATAGGTAAAATTCAATGAGGAAGAAGAAGATGGACCTAAAAGAAAATATGTATCCTTCATTACCACTACCTATAATGAAGCAGAAAAAAGAGAAGGCTCTAGATTTTTTTCATATCTCTCTTGATGATGAATTAATATAAAATGGTTATAGATAGATGGCTCAAATTGCTGGACGAATTAATACATTTTATAGGAAGAAGATTTTCTTTCAGAATCCCAATTATAGAGGAAGCTATAATAACAAGGGAAACATGAAAAGGACTAGAAAAAAATGAAAAATAATAGGATCATTTCATCTATGATTGTAAGAAGAGAGAACATGTTAATGATGACTATCCAAAATTAAAATACGGAATGAAGTATGAAATCCTAGAGAAGAAGTATAAAAAATATATGAAGTCCACCTGAAGTAACTCGGAGGATAACTCCAGCGAATCAGCATAATCTCATGATGAGAGAGATAACATGGAAAATATGTGTTTTGTAGAAAAACACATCAGAGGTAAACCTAGATTCTCTTGTACACAATTCTTATTATTCTAGAGATGAAAGTGATTTTTGTAATATGAAAATGATGAACTATGTTAATATTGTATCTTGATGATGGATACATTCATTGAACTGAATAATAAATATAAATCAATAAATAAAATATATTATCTATCTGTAAATATTATGTCTGAACATACTACTGAAATTGATAAAATGCTCAACTGCTCAAATAAAAAAATGAACTAAAAATTTCTAATGAAAAATAGAAGAAAGATATAGAAATTTTTACCAATTAAAAAAATACTCTAACTCAAATTTTTGTTAAGAAAATATCTTCTTCATATTTTCCTAGATAGAGAAACCTATCTAAAACACATTTTCTAACTAAATCTGTAAAATATATTCTTCTACGTAAAAATCAAAATTATGATGCTAGATGAAGTTCTAGAAAATCTCTTACTACCTCTACGTGTTTTGGACCGAATAGAGTTTATTTTTCAAATATGGTATATAATTTATATTGGAAACACAAGTAAAAAATGTGGGTACCTAAAGAAACAATTAATAATGCCACTATACACAAACAAATAAAGTTAGAAAAATCCATTTTTGTTTGATTGATCTATAGGAATGAAATTTCAATATCTCTTCTAAAAGATTATGGTAGTAGGACTTTGGATGTTTGAAACGTATGTCAATTTTTTTATTCATGATTCAAGTACCTAATCAACATTGATTTTCGATATGTCATATTTGGTGACAATGTTAAAGGTTAACTTGTTGAATTAAGCTAGATTGGAAACTCTAACTCAATTATAATTTCTAACGTAATTTTTTTTGATGTATTGAAATATATTTTTCTTAATATTTCAAAATTATGATATGATGGATTTCATTTTGAATTTGAAAATTATGCTTTCAATGTTTTTAACTCTAAAAATGAATTTCTATTTTTTTATTTGCCAAATTAAAATATATATTGTATTCACATAGATTTTATAGTATCTAAAAATGTTTCTTATTTACATGACATTCATAATGACTCTTTCTAGTGGAATAGGATATTAGGACAATATAATATACACTAAATTAGAAATATTACTAAAAAGGGACCATTTAATGTTCTACGAAAACATGAGTTTTACAATGAAAAGTTCTGTAATCCTTGTAAAAAGGGTAAACAACACAAGATATATTTCCAATCAAAGATATAGGGTTCAACTTCTCAACCTTTAGAGTTGGTTCACATTGAATTGTTTCAACTATCTCCAGTTTATAGTTTAAATGTGATGCATTGTGTCTATGTTCTTGTAGATGACTGTTCATGGTATACAAAGGATTATTTCTTAACTCATAAAATTGAATCATGTATATACATCACCAAGTATGCTAAAATAGTGGAAATACTATGTGGACATAGAATAAAATCCTTAAGAAGTGATCAAGGCTATGAGTTTGAAAATCAAGACTCTAAATATTTTTTCTCAAACAATGGGTACAATTATAACATCCCTGACCCTACGAATCCTCAACGATTTGAAGTTGTGGAAAGAATAAATAGATCTTTTGAAAAGATATCCTGAACATTGATTAATGAATATGATCTACCTATTTACATTTGGGATGAGGAAGTGAATACATATGACTATATAATAAATTGAATCTTAATTAGACATATCCTCATGAAAAATCCTTATGAGATTTGGGACAACAGAAAACCCAATGTTAGTTACTTGTTTGTTATTGGTCACAATGTATATATCCTTAATACAAAGAACAATCTTGAAAAAATTTCATCCAAGAGTGATGAATGAATCTTCATATGCTACTCAACCTCTAGTAAATCCTATATAGTCATTAATAAAATAATAATACGTGTAGAAGAATATGTACATATTAAATTTGATGAAACATATCCACATGAAACTAGGATCCCCTAGACATCCTTGAATAAGACATATCAAATCTAGACATAAATGAAAAATCATCTAATCATCTTGTCAAGTAATATGTTAAATAAAATAGTTCTAGAAATTATTCAGACTCTGAACATGATGATATCGAAGATGTAGATGAACTTGAAATTACTAGTCCCTCATTTTTTATTCCAACGAGAACTCTAATGAACCATCCTTTAGATGATGTTGTTGGAGAAATTGATAAAGGGACACAAAATAGTGTTTATTTTTTAAACCAGGTTGAACATTAAGCCTTTTTGTCACAGCTTGAACCTCAAAAAGTCAATGTTGTAATTAAAGATAAAATATGGGTGATGTATATGCTAGAATATCATAATCAATTTGAAATAATTAATGTTTGGAAACATGTGGATATACCCAAATACATCATGACCATATGAACTATGTGTGTGATTAGGAATAATGTTGATGAATATGGTAATATTGTGAGAAATAATGCCCGGTTAATTAAACGAGGTTATATTCAAGAAGATGTCATTGACTGTGAAGAAACAATTCCAAATGTTTCAAGAGTTGAGGCCATCATAATTTCTATTTGTTCTTATACACATGTAAATTTAAATCATTATCAAATGGATGTTAAAATTAAACTCTAAAATGGTTACATAGTTGAGGATTTTTTTCTTGAACAACCCCCTAGTTTTAGAAACGATCATTTTCAAAATCATGTTTTCAAATTAACAAAATATTTACAAGGAATGAAACAGTCTCCTTGACTTGGTATTATTGAGTAAGTACTTTTCACATTAAAAACGGTTTTACAAAAGGAATTGTTCATCCTACTCTTTTTTATAAAATGAATTTCTAAGTATATTTTAGTAGTTTTAATTTATGTAGATGATATTATTTCTGGATCGTCATGAAATTCGTTATGTATTGATTTTTATAAAATGATGCAATGTCAGTTTGAAATGATTTTGATGGGTGATCTCAAATTCATTCTTGGATTTCATATTTTTTAAAATAAATAAGGTAACATTTAAAATCAATTTAAATACCCAAAATACATTTAATAAATATTTTTCTTTGATTGAAAATAAGTAGTGATACTCTAATGAGTATTATATTTATGTTGAATCTCGATGAAGATGGTAAATATCTTGATCAAACCACTTATATAGGGATGATTTGACGATTTCTCTACCCAACTACCCGTAGGCCAGATATAATGTTTTGTGTGTTTATGTGTGACTGTTTTCAATCTATTCCCAAAGAATATCAATTAAATTATATTAAAATAATTTTCAAACACATCAAACATACTATTATTTAGCTTTGTTTTACCCTGAAAGAAAATAATTTAATTTAGTTAATTATTCCAATGTTGTTTTTTGTGGATGAAATATGATATAAGGAGAAACAATGTGACATTTCACTTTTTGGGAATGAATTTTTTTTCATGGTGTATTAAAAAAATAATTTTTTAACATTATCTAATGCTGAAGCTGAATACATAGCTGCTGGTAGTAGTTGTGCTCCGATTTTGTGTATAAAACACACTTTTCTAGACTATGGATATCAATATAGACATGTATCTATATATTTTGAAAATACAGGTGCTATTAAAATTAATTAGAACCAATAGATGAGTTAGGAATGGTCAATCTATAAGTCCTTGTGTTGATATTCCTAAGATCTTTTTATGTTAACCAATCATTCCTACACTAACGCTATGTCATGCTGCAAATAATTCCTTGTCTTGGCGATACAGTTAGTGTTATGAAATTCCAATAAAGCTGACACCGATGACTCACTATTTATATATATATTTTGATTTTTCCAAATGAAATTTTTTAATTAATTTTTATTATCCTGGTTCATTATTTCACAATTGCATTATTTTAAAATCCCTAAATGATATAAATTTTAATCGATCAACTCTAATCCTTTTACTATACAATATCTTATTGATTGATATCTCTATTTACCCCTGAACAATAACCGTTGAAACATTAGGCTGAATGGATTGGAATGGTGTATGTGATGAGGGATCTTAATGATGGAGAGTCTTGTGCTTATATGAAACAAAATGGTGAATTGGGAAAATCTTCAGCACCCATAAATCCTTCCCTCTCAAATTGTGTTCTAACTCTATGAAAAAAGTTCTTGAAAAATGGATATTAGAAATAAATTCTCTACTACTAAATGTATTGCAAGATCATGGTTGGGTTGAGTGTTTCACAAATAATGAATGTTTTTTTTCCTGTAGTTAGTTTTTAATTTTTAATTTAATATGATGTTTTTGTTGGAATGATGTGATGTCGCCTGGATAAAATCCAAAGTATTAAAGAAGTGAATCTCTTTATCTTCAAGTCATTAGACTGAATGTCTTAACATTCTTTATGAAGGCATATATGATGATTATCAAGGTACCCCTCTACCTAAGAGAGATATGTTTTTTCGTTGAGACATCATTAATGTATAAAACTAAAAATAATAATCACAGAAGTCCCATTGAAATATATTTAAGTGGAGAATGAATAATCTTGTTTAATTTTATCGAAGCTAAAATATATCAATGGAAATCATACTTTACTTCCTTGAAATATCAAGATGTCTACTAGGATTATCTGCTAAGAAAAGAGATCATGGAAATTTTTTGTAGTTATCTTATTGTTCACATGAATGAGATGGAAATAAATTCCTACAAAACAAATTAAAAATTATATCCAAGAATGATCATGACTATTATGAAATAAAAAGGATTTTTAGATGATGGTGCAGAAGCTGTTTTATAATGTAGTGTGATCTGCCTCATTAAAGTGACTTGTAAGAGGAAGAAAATCATTTGGAACCCATGGAAGAGAGAATATAACGTCCCAAAATTTCATGAATGATAATTCCTCTTGATCTAATTAAATTTATTGTCATGTAAAATGGATATATAATATGTGAACTTCATTGGTATTATGTTTTTGGATTTTAAAATACAGTTATGAATTGTGATCATTTCTAATATAATCATTGAACAATAATCACATGATTATTATAAATATGGGGCTTTAAAAAACACCATTTATTCAGAAAAAGGAATTTATGGCCCCATCCAGTTGACTTACCCCGTATAAAGCCAATTTTTCAGAGCTCTAAAAGGCAGTGGAATCATTGGGCTTTGCTCTAGAACTTGACCAAACCGAGCTTCAACATGTTATGCTCGAACGGAACTACCTATGGGAGAAGTGTAATTTGATAGAGATTACATCCCAAGAGATGTTATCCAATAAACCCCAAGAGTATATCACCATCGCACACCTTACACATTGGTCTTATGGAAGAGTTATAAGGGGTTTTATAAGAGTACCCTAGAACTTTTAATTTTGTACATTATTTTTTATAGATAATATACATTCTTTTTATTATTTTAACATTGTAAATAGTTTTTTAAAGAAAAAATAACATTTTATGTTAATTATGAAATCTATATTGATGAGTTAATCGACATTCAAGGTAAATAATATTTTAATTTAATATTATAACTAAATTATTTTTTATGTTATATTAATCATTATATAATTTTTATGAATACAATTGTAATTTTTATAACGGTTTAAAAGTTGTTTCTCTCATAACCCATAAATTTTCAATAAATGTCGGTTTTTATTTTGAATTTTAAAAATAACATATTTTTAAAATTATTTAGATATAATTAATGTTATTTTTTGAATTAGGACATCGAAACTGTCCAACAGTGAATTTTTCATAATTTTCTGAGACAATAAATATTTTGGGTAAATATTTAATACTGTTTAATTATATAATATATTTTATGACACCATAATGACCCAATAGTTATGTAATAAAATATACTATATGGTATTTTTTGACAATTTGTGTTTTACCAGAATAGATAATATGATTTCATAAGTATTTTATTTATTTTAATAAACATAAGTGGACCCTCCATGACTAATTAAACATTTATGTTTTTTAATTCATATACATGATATTGTGACTCATCTCCACATAAGAAACCCATTTATTTTTAGATGTTTGTTGATTGGCCTTATAAAATATTTTTTTACTCCCCTTGGGAAAAAACTATTGGAAAATACCATGGAATGGTTAGTGTTTACGGTTAGTTTAATGCGTGGTGTTGCAAACCTAAATGATGAAGAATTCCATTTCCTTTCCTATATAAACCCACCCATGATCCCACTTCCTCTTCACTCAACACATTTGGAGTTCTTCCAAACTTTGACCTCCTCTCTCTAGATTCCTCCTCAGGTTCTCCAATCACCCAATAATCCACTTTCAAGCCTATCCCTAGCATTTTGGATCATATTTCCAAGTAAGGCTTTTCTTCCTTTTCTTTTTTTTTCTCAATTTCATTATGTTGTTATACCCTTATAAATTAAATTAAAATTTTTGGGGTATGAATTTTCACCTCCCCATAATGAAATATTTTTTTAATGATGGGATATACCTTTCTCTCTAATTAATTCCTTCCATGTACACCCGTTACTATGCTGAGATTCTGTAAGGAATTTCTATCTTCTCATTTACATTCAAGAAATTCATATGTATTATGAATATAAATTCAATTACATATGGTGGGACATGTTAATATAATACCCCATTACTCTTCATTTAATTTAAATATGATGAGACAATAATTTTCCTCTCATCTACCATTTTTATAAATTCTTACAGCACGTTGTTACGTGGCGCAAATTGCACTGATTTACAAGCGTATGTCATTGTCTAACGAATACCATGCAAATTTATCAATCAAGGAAATTTAAAATTATGGAAATTTACTTATTGATAATAAATCATCATGTATTTATTAAAAATCCCATTCTCTCAGAATAAATTATGATGATTTATTCCATGTAGTATGATCCATGTGGCACACTTATGTATGAAATGTAATTTTTAAGAATGTTGTACCCTGAATAAGATCCAATGCATTGGGTAAATTATAGTAACATGATATGTCATGTGAAATGAGTGTTGAATCATGATAATTCAATTTCCATGAGGGTTTAGTCATGCTTCATTTTCAACTAGGGCTTACTCAAGCTCAATTTTCAATGATCCTTGGCTCATGCTAATATCGTGTTAATTGTGGTTTCCACATCCCCATGTTATGATTATCATGATTTATAATGAATTTATCTTTCATGTTTCAATTATGCTCCATTGATATGCCTATTGTCTAAAATATATTGTGATGATCATGTTATTCCATGTTTATTTATTTACTGGGCTTTATATCCCACCCTTTTCTTATGAATGTCCTCAGGTAATCCAATGCAATTTTATGTACAAGGGAATGTATTGGTCATGTAAAGGATGATTTCAATAAGATTATGCATATTATGTTTTATATAGTTATTTAATGTTCCTAATACCAAAATACACTAGACCTCTTGATCTTTAGTGTGGTATAAAGTGAATTTCTTGTGTAATAAATTATGATTAAATGTGAAATAAAAGAAGGGTTGTTATAGAGAATTTGTTGGAGATGAAGATAAGACCTATGAGATGTTGAATCCAGTGGAGTATACATATAGAAATAAAATTGTAGTTGATCCTAGTCTGGGACCAAATGAGGATTTTTTTTTACCTCTTTATAATAAGAAGAGGAGCTTTTCCTTCCAGTTAGAGATCAGGGATCACCTATTGATATTAAGAGTGTTCCTGACACTACTAGACCTCGCAATGGTTTTTTCCTTTGGACCTCCTAGTCCTCCACATATCTCACCCACCGATGAGACAAATAATGAAGATAATGGGTATGAGGGGAAAGAATCCTCAGGTAGTGTGGAACATATAAGTAGATCCAGTGGTACTAAAGAAGATGAATAAGAATGTGAATATGATGAATGTGAAAGTGGTAGTGAAGAGGATGGAGATTTAGATGATGGTGATAAATATATAAATTAAGAACATTTATATGGATATAATGAATATGGATGAAATTAAAGGGATATTAGCCATCATAAGGATTATCAAGGTTATGATTTGAGAATTACTGAAGCTGTGGATCAGGCATAGTTAGAAGAACCTCATAAAGTTATTGTTCAAGTGAGAGAATGTGCGGAAGATTCTACTGAAGTAGAATCTCAAAAAAAACCTTGTAACTCATATTTTTTATTATATAAGACGACATCATGATGAAGATGATTCACCAGTAAAGACACATAATATTATTGGTGAGCCTCAAGAAAGAGAGAATCAAGCTAGAGAATATAATCAAATTGGAAGAGTTTGGGTTGATACTATCACTCCTCTATATGATGTAATAATGGATGAATGGGTGAGGAATCCTAGGTCTATATCACTAGGATTAGATTATGAAGATTCAGAAGATGATGTCTTTATATTAGTTGTAAGGGTACCAGTGGCTGAGGCCCCTTCTTTTGACTTTGTCACTAAGGGATACTTGGAGAAATTCATGGAATACATATGTTTATAAGTAATAAATTAAATAAAATCGCAACTAATATATGATATATATTATTCTTGAAGGTAAAAAACCAAGAAAAATGATAACTTGAGAGTTATATAGTCTATAGATAAAGGTGTGAGGAAAAAAGTAAATTCTAGTCTACTCTTGCCTTTACAAGTGCTTCTCAAGTCGATAATAGTTCAGTATCATAGATGATGATAAATTAAATTCCTCTAAATTTGATTAAAATTACTTAATCCATTGAAGAAAATAACACCATGATTGGGAATTAGATGAAGAGGTTAAATATTAAGATCAATGCTTCAACCACTGAGTAAAAGACAACAATGGAGAATGTCATGAACAAACATGCTTATCTTGTTTCTTATATAAATGTTCCAGATTTTTCCAAATTGATAAATAACGTAAAGGACATTGAGAAATATTCTTCAACCACAAATCTTATCTAGATCCTTCTTTATATGGCTAGAACTATTAGAATCATGATATTCTAGAAATCAGAACTGTTGTAAGAGAGTATCTTAATGCTCTTTTTTAAACCACAAGCTTGGGAAGCCAAGAAAAAATTGAGAAAAATAGTGATCATGTGCATGATATGGTCAGATTATATACCAATGATGCATCTAAAAATCATTATAATCTTACAAAGAGGATAAATTCATATATCTCTCTCACATATACTCAGTGAACCAGTTGAGAAGTCATTTAACATATTTGGAAGAAAATTTGACATTACCCCAAGTTATAAAAGCATTCAAATAACAATTTACTCAATTATAAGACTTAACTTCTCTATTGGATAAATTTATGTATAATAAGGATGTATTTGAAAATGAAATGAAGTATGGTGGTGAGATTATTGAGGATTTCATCAAACTGTTAAATCCATTGTCCATATTCTGAGTGGAGCCATTGTTGTTCCCGATGCTTCTTCTTGTCACTCTAGTCCTCCAAGGACAACCTCTACTCTGTTGGTAGCTCATTTCTTAACCCAAATCTATTTTATAATAATAGAAAAACCTCATCCTCATGTGTAATACAAATAAAAACCATGAATAACACCAAATATTGCATCATGAATTCCTTTAACTCCACTGAAAATTATTTCAGATGCCCTTATTTCTCAGCCACCTCCTACTTGACCTACCATTGATCCATATAATAATAGGAAGTTACCCATTTCCCAATGAATTAGTATGGAGTGATAATTTTTTATTGCATTGAGTTGTTTTAGTTTTTTTTATTTCAGTGTAATTTGATTATATCATCCAATTCACTATTTCTACTTTTTTATTTAAGTTTTTAACCATCTACTTTTTGATAATCCAAACAAGGATAGAACATTGGTAAGAATTATTATTTAGTTATGTTACATTGATACATTTCACTTCCCATAATTATTGTTGAGGCTATTCATCTTTAAGAGAGCTAATAAACAGATAGTTTACTTTAACCATTCTCTAATTGTACATCATAATTCCATGATTTTTTATCATGAAAATGGGAGAGATTATAGGCACATAGGAAATTATTGAACACTATGTTTGACTATAATGGTTCTAATTATCAAAAATCATGTCATTTATGAACATATATCTTACCTCTTTTAGGATCCTAAATTATTTCAAATCTTATCTTGTATATCCGGTTATTTCATATCATATAAAAATTTATGTATTTTATGTCTAAATAATATTATAACTGGTTATCTATGTGTAATTATGGATATTAACACTTTATGACATTTTTGTACTATAGGATAGATAGAACATAAAAAAATTTCTATGTATGAGTCACTAACACAAATAAATGACTGAGACACCGACATAAAAATGACGTAATGACATAGATGACCTTCCGATACATATGACTCACTGACAAAGAAGGAATTCCAATACATATGACTCACCAATACATAAGATCTACCGATATATATCTCTACCTGACTAACACAACCCACCATCATTCCAAGTGACCTATAAGTGCATGGTACTACCGAAGCATGGACTCATAGACTATTAACATGAGTCACTGATGTAATCATTCATCAATGTAATGGATGAATGATTGAATTAAATACCAATGGGTGGAGTCACTCACAGAAGGAGATACTGACAGAATGGTCACAAACTGATGTCTCCCCAAAATGATGACTCATCGATTGATTGACTCACCCAAAAAGGAGTCACCAAACGACTGATCAAATTTCATTTATTAACTTTATTTCGAAAAGTTATATTTTACTCATTAAATGATAATGACATATTTAAAAATATTTTTCTATACTATTAGTTGATATTATGAGGTATGATTAAACTATGCATGTAGAAAGAACATGCTCTTTTTCAGCCCTCATGAATAAAAATCATTTTTGAAGAGAGAATAAAATATGGAAGGGAACTGTGGTGTGCCCATGTGTAAGACATACATAAGATCAATTGTGATTCTCATGCAACCACTGTGAACTCAAGCACAAAATAAGAACACACATGGAAATCTGAATCAAATTGTACATGATTCAAAAAACATATTCATCATATCAATGAATGAGATGTATATACCTTTAAAATAATAATTATACCAGGATACTAGAATATGACACTCTTTTTTAGTCTAAACATCTAGAAGAAGGCTCCAACCTCATCTCAGCTACATCTCAAGAGTCTAAGTATTTTTTTTCATGGTACCCAGAGCCTTCATAATCCATTCCAATATTTATTTTCTATATTTTTTTTTTCCATTATTTTGAGAAGTGTGTGTATCTGTCTGTCAAGCACACACTATCTCTTGTATCAAACATAAGGATACAAGAAATCATTCAAATCATACATTATTACAGCTCATTACTCCCACAGATAAATGTGGAAGAGGTATTTGTGTGACCTGGTAGTTTTTACCAATGAAAAACAATGGTATAGATCTCCTGACCTGGACAACCAATGTGCTGTTATGAACCTTGATCCAAGGTGTGGATCAAACTGTTTATTAATTTAAACTTCTTGTCGGTAGGTGATCTCCAAGGGGGGAGGATTAAATATCTTTTTGAGACTGAACCTCCTGTTTCATTTCCACTTTTTTTTACATTTATTTTTACTCTGTTTTATCACAAATTTCATAAAACTAAATTGAACATTGATATTTAGTCTTAGAAAGTGTTTATAATAGTATTGATTTATTAGGTATGTTTAAAATTTTCTATTAATTATAAAATTAATATAACTTAGAACTAGTCACTCTTTTGAGAAATTAATCGAATAGATAAAATCTAATAATTTATGTACTGGCTATCTGGGAAATTGAATTTTAAATTTGGGGAAACATAAAATAATACTATTTAAAAGAAATACTTATATATACTCAATTTACCCCACTATTGATTACACTACTCGGACGAACAATATGTAATATTTATTTGATATTCGTAGTTAGAAAATGTGACAATGTTTTATTAGGAGGACTTCTTAACTTTTATTTAAATATAGTCCACATGACATGTATTATAAGGGAACACATGCCATGTCACATTCCCTCAATGGGACCTTGGGTTTAATTTTTATGTTTAATATTAAATATCTTTTAGTTGGGACCTCATTACATGTGATACAGGTCATTATTCAGAATTGTGTATAGGGAGTACATGTTGTATTCATTTAGATACATTCAATTTACTTTTCTGTCCAAATTTATAGTGGAGTATCATGATGTGGCCAATATTTGACTTTATAGTACTCCCCATGTACCCCATGTTTTGTGTATTGTACACACCAAATATTCCACCTTCCATATCTAATTCACAAGAAACTCAAAATTGGAATCATGTGTAGTCATTAATGTGTATTATTCAATGTTTCACATGATGGGGACTCTTGTTTTTTACATTAATGATCATACATGAGTGGGGTGATTAGTTTGATTATATCAACACATTTGGTTGAATATGTGACATATGTGTAATATTCAAAAAGACATCAATGTTAGAAACCCTCCTGAAGACACCCCTACATCTAGCCATGGGTCCCCCACTTCATTTATATATTGGATTATACCCCCCCCCCCCACCGGAACACACCCTAGTTTATGGGACATATATATGTGAAGTGAAAAAATCTCTCTGTTGAGTGTTAACAATGCTTGGTCCTTTAACCCTCCTTTGGTTGTCACCCACATGGTGATGAAATTCCTTCTATGTGTATTGGGTTACCAATAAGTAGTGAGATTTATATTGGGTTATTAGCATTGGGATATCCCTAACACATGGATCTATAGAAAACCTCATTGTCCTTTTCTAGATATGAATATTGGGTTCCTTCTTTCTGTGTATTGTTATCTTATTCTAGGAACATATTAGTTTCCATGTAACTTTTCCTATCATGTAATATTGGTTGAGTTTACTGTTAGAATATACTGAATTCCCTTTAGTTTTTAGTGTTTCATACTAGGATTGTAAATTTTCTGCCATTTATGGGAATTTCACACACATGACATGTCATTCAAAAATTCCTTTCACACTTATATTATCATTGGTGGGCCTAGTGTCGGGGGTTCATAACAATACTCTTCGAAATTAATTATAGGTAGTGGATGGTATTAGTGTTATGTGGTAGTATTCTTATTTCTCTATATTTTTAGTTTGGAAGAATCTTTATTATTTTATATGGCCATGTATTATTCCTATTTAATACTTTTGATATATTTGTATTGATTTACACTAGTTATTCTGAATGGTTGTTACATTATTTTTTTCATTTCAGTTAGTAAATTTTTTTTATACTACATTGTTATGATTTACATGAAGGTGTGTATATGTTGACATTCATTAGGAAAAAACTCATCTATGTATGATATGCCTGATTGATTATATTACATAGCCTCTACCCTATTGGAGGCACGATTGGGTTGGTAACCTCAACATACCACTTATCCATGTAGGGAATCACTCTATCACGTCATGATAGTAATGTCATTATATAGATTAGATATATTTTAATTTAAAAAATTCCCATATAAATATTATAAATAATAGATACATTTATATATATATAATTTAATATTGTGGGAATATGAGGGATTTTTTTCTGTAAAAAGTAGTTGTAGTGTTGTAATAGTATAAAATAAAATGGATAATCAGTAGGATATCATCAGGTAAATTATGAAAGGAATTGATTTAAGAATATTGAACTATCTAATCAATCAGGTAATAAGATGGATTGATCCATGGGGTTGGTGGTATTCCATTGTATACATAGTAAATTTTATGTCATTTTCTTAATAAATTACTTTTGTATTTAATATATTACCTATTTTATTAATTTCATTTTTTAAATAATTTCATAAAAGATGAATAGTGTAGTCCATCTATTTTAACATATACTTCCTCACACTCTAAAAAATTATGGATTCATCATTTAAAAAAAAGATCAATCCCTTTATGGAATTATCCAAATATCATTGAGAATATGTACACAAGAAGTGAAATTATAAGTAAATATTTATATTTATTTTTTAATTTTTATCTATTTTAAAGAGACAATCCCATCTAATAATTTTTATCATCATCTTTTTATTTACATAATATTTTAAAAAACGATGATCTTAGATAAATATTCATCTTATTCATCAAAGTAATTAACTCATTAATTTTTAACAATAATCTTTAATATAAAATACTGGTTATTTTTCTCTTTAAGAATATATTTTAATATTTACATTAAATTTTTTTTGTAGAATATTTATTATTCATAACCCTATATATAAATTTTATTATTAGTTTCTGAATTCATTTTTTCCGTAATTCATAATATAAAAACACTATTTATTTAAATCAAATTTCTTTAGATACATTGTAATGAAATAGATATAATGAAATTAGTTAGATATGATGTTTCACAATGAGTTATATTAAAAAACATAACCCTTTCTTATATCATGACATATATATTATGAAGTAATAAAACTATCATGGATATGGAGTTTTCATTTTCAATTTCCACATAATAATAAAAGATTGTAATGAAATTCTATTGGTGATTGGGATACCACACCCAAATTATTTTATATAATTTTTGAATGTCTAGTATCATGGAATATAATGAAAGAATAGTTATCATTTGTTATATTTTAATTTGATCAATTCCTATGACCTGTATTATTATTTATAATATAATTGTATCGACTATATTCTAGAAATATTTATTTTTATAGCCAAACTATCATGTATTTTCAAAATAATAACATCATATGATATGTTTTAATCAGTAAAATATGACGAATAATTATAGCTTCAAATTAAGAAATACGATTTTCAATATTGGACTCTTTATGTACTAATCATGTTTTAATGATCAAAAATCTTATTCAACCTGGTTAAATACATTTAATTATATCAAATCATGTGTATTATTGTTTAAGTATTATCATTCTTTAAGAAGATCCACTCAAGATCAAAATTTCACTACATTCAGTTTAATTAATTTATATTATCTTTGATTTTTCTTTTATAAGGATTTCTCTTAAAAAATATTATGGTCAATTATTTCCATAAGTGTAACTAATTAAGTATGAATACATATAGTTGCCTATGTCTGAGACACTATGAAGCAGACATCGTGAACATTCAGACACTGTGAAGCAAACACAATGAACATTTAGACATCGTGATGCAGACACCGTGTATAAGACACCGTGAATGAGACAATTTGAACCAGACATCGTGAACATACAGACACCGTGTACATCAGTCACCGTGACATCAAAACACTGGGACCAACAGACACCATGATAAAGACACCATGACCGCAAGTCATTGTGACTGTAAGACACCGTGACCAACCCAGGCACTGTGAGAAGGAGATACTTTTTCCATGAAATACTATGACAGTGTTTCCATATATATTTTTTCATCATTCAATTTAATATCTAACAATCATTTTGAATATTTTAATGCACTGACATTATTAATGTTTCGTTGTAGACATATCATTGAAAAGAACAAGGTACGAGGTGTAGAATACATGCAACCTGTCAGCTCCAACACATGCAGTCCAATATTAAAAGAATAGTGCGGCCGGGAAACAAGTGGCGGAAAAGTATGTAGGAAAAACACGATACAAAAGAACAAGCTGGTGGGTGTGAGAGTCTCAACAGAATACTTTCTTAAGAATTGGATAATGCAACTCGATTCTGCTGAAGAACACATGAACAATTCTGGAATCCAAAAAAAATCTTCACACTGTCAAATATGACGAAGAAGACATGCCTGATATGTCTAACTTACAACACACTGTTATCCAGATGAGGACCCGATATCTGCATCTGCTTCATCTCAAAAGTCCAGAGCCACAATGATTAAATCTCAGAGCACTTCTAAACCTATCTCAATCATTCTTCTATATTGTATGTCTTTTTATAAACTTTCGACCATTTTGTGTTTCTGTATAATAAAAAACTCTATCTCCTGCATTAAACTAAAGGATACAAGATATCCTAACTAAAACTCTAATTTACTCTGGTGTATACCCACATATAATTGTGGAAGAGGTCCATGTGTGGCCTGGTAGTTTTTATCCATGAATAACAGTGGAAGTGGTCCTCATGCGACCTGGACAGTCTAGTGTACTATTGTTTAACGATGATCCAGGGTAAGGATCATGTTTATTAATAAAAACATCTTCGTGGCAGTTGATAAGAATGAGGAGTGGATTTGGTCTCATCTTGAGACTGAACCACAAGTTGAATATTCGTTGTGATACTTACTTTAGTTTTCTCTATTTTACTTATTGACTATATAATTCATAAATTACTAATCATACATTGATAGTTAATCATGGAATGAAGTTATAATTGAATTGTCTTAGTAAAATAGTTTCAAAAGTAATATTAATAATTATTATTAATACTGATAAATAATCAATCATCTAAGATGTTTTTTAAATAATAAAACCTTTATAGCACTATTAGTTTGATTTACTAGGCTATATTTAACTTGAAGGGGAAATCTTTTTAACAAAACCTTCTCAAACATAAATTTTGTATCGATTCTCAATTCTCCCCCCTCTTGGGTATTCTACATCGACTAACTGTCACTACCTATGATGTACTCATATAATCAATTATGAACCAAATATATTCATTAACACAAAATTATCACTATATCTAGTAAAATTCACCCTAGTAAGTATTCTTTTGTAATAAAACATTAATCCCTCACACATCATCTACCACACTAAAAATGGGTATTAAGTTATGAGGTCATTTTCCATAGAGTGATTATAATTTATTATTTTATAATATTATGTAACAAGATATGATTACATGGATATAAATTAATTATACCATCTATTATCACACAAATTATAATAAATGAAGAATGGTTATGGTATGATTAGATTGGATACACTCCATGAATACCATCTGATTCTCTACTCGATGTAAGACCATAAAATATCTAAGATGCATGATTATAAGATAATAAGTGTGTGTTGTAAAAAAATTTATCCAATATTACAAATAACTATTATGGGTAATTAAATGGAAAAATATAAGCTTCATGATACATATTCAAAAATTAAAATATGACTAATTTCAAATACAAATGATTTATATAATGTATAAGAGGAGTAAAAAGGAAATACAAAGTGTTAGTTCAATCAGTGGAGGATTGAAGTTACATTTGGAAAATATTGTAGTGAGTTGATTCAATGAAGTTTATTTTCAAAGGATATGCTCATATAGGGGGAGAACACAATGTTGGAAAAAATATAAAAATATATTATCAATTAGAATCAAAATAATTCTATTAACCTAATTATATTTTTCTATATGGTTATGGTGTATCTCAGTGTTGTCATAAAAAATAATTTTTCAAATGTTTTTTAATTTTTATCAACTATTTCATATATTAAATATATTTTAATGTTTATTTTATCTCCTGTATGAAATTTATTTCATCTTGGATGTTATTAGAAAACATGGGGTCCAATTGAAGGATAATGGAAATAAATAATTGAACTGGACAATAATAGACATCTAATTGATTAGGGATAACATATCATGAAAACCTAAACAATTGATTCCTTGTAAAAACATAAAAATTATATATTATTGAGGATGTGGAATAACTTCAACACCATTTACTCACTAAATATAATGATCTAAATAATGATTCTTATGAAAGTAAAATTGTATTATAAATTATTTAGGATAACCATTGGATTATTTGAAATATGGTTACTAAATGGAAAATTTTTCTTTTCTCAAATAGACATTCATTGAAAATGTACACTATTTATTACATTAATTTTATTCACTATACATTATTTGTGTAAAATCTTCATGTGTTATAAGACTATTAAAATTAATATTTATGTCAGGTAACCCTCATTATCATCACAATTATCTTACTGTAATTGACATATATACATTATTTTTTTATGAATTTTCAGTTAAATATAATAAAAATTTTACTACCTCCAACTATTATATATGAATAAATTACAAATTTATCAACTAAAATTTGATTTAAGGATCCAGGTTCACCTATAAGGATATCATCAATAAATGTTTCACATTTTGACTAACTTTGTTAAATTCACTAAATATCAATGCATGATAAAAATTATTGAATGTTATAAATATATTCATAATAAAATCAAACTAAA
The DNA here is from genome assembly GCA_963277665.1 of Viscum album. NCBI lineage: Eukaryota > Viridiplantae > Streptophyta > Magnoliopsida > Santalales > Viscaceae > Viscum > Viscum album. Next base: position 2,104,361,540 of record OY728132.1, read on the forward strand.
AGTTTCAATAGATAATGTTTATTTATATTAGAAATGAATAAAAACATGTGAAATTATCAGTAGGTGATCAATTTCACATTTTCTATGAACATTATTCATCATTTCATATAATATGATAGTATTAGAATGATGTAAAAGTCACAACTATAAAATGATCTAATAAATGTTATTCTAGTAAAAGATATTTGAACAGGAGTCAAACTAATAATATAATGGTGGAAATATATTGGAGTGATCCATATTTAATTGAATGTTCTCAATTTACATCATCTATTAAGAGTTAATGAATTTGAATTTCAGAAAACATGTGGTAACAAATACATATACTATAAGAGAGAAATCATATTTTGGTAAACCATTTTCAATATAATGAATATTGATATTCCCAAAGTATAGTTCCTAACCAAAACATATAATAGGAAATAAAATGGGAAAACGAATAAAGAGAGGACACAAAGGATGTGAACAGTGAGAATAAAGATCAAGAAAAAACATTGGAGGAAACCACTTACATTGATCAATCCCTTATATATATATAAATAAAATTAAATAAATTAAAGAAGTATTTGGAAATAATCTTATATTTCTCTATATACGAGAAATTATATGGTCCACTGATAGAATTTCAGCTTTATTTTTTTACTATATAACCATTTAGATTTTAAGTTTCATGATCATTTTTATGATTAAGTGAGAATGCCATATTTTTTGGATCCATATATTCAATCTAAACCACCTAAAAATTTTTTATATAAATTTGAGGTGATTCTAATAATAGGGGATTAAAATTAATGTTGTGGTAGAGAGGTAACACAACATTTTATTGAGGTTTTAAATTATTATCTTTTTTAGTTATCTTAATTTAAAAATTTACATTGATTATTTTGTAATAAATTATTTATAATTGTCTTGTTCCCCTTTATTTATCTTCTTTGACCCTCTATAGTCGAAGTGGTGAAGGAAACCCAACACACATAGAGATAAGGAGTAGTGCACACATTTGTGGAGTCTTAGTATTCCATATTATGTTTATTACTCTATTATAACATGTATTAAAATCAAATATATTTTTTCCCAAAAACATATAAAATGTAGATATATTGTTTAGTGTGTTATTAGATGGACATTGGTTTTTCAATACTTCTTTGACCCAAAGTATCTATTTATTTTATTAGATAATTTTGAGTTATGAATAACCATTATAAAATTAACTTCAAAAAATATTCACATTTATTAAGTAAAATAAATTTATATTAATTAGATATTATTTTTTTATAATTGATTACAATATTAAAATTAAAACCTAATTCTATTGATGTGTTTTTATTAGTGAGGAAAGGATTATTTTTTACATTGAATAGATAGACTAATATTTGAATTTCTTGGAGTATTAATTGTAATGTAGTAAAATTAATTTTATATGTTCTAATAATATTTGGTATAGTGTTTATATATATTTATATTTTAAAATGTATATAAAATTAATAATTCCACAAAATATAGTTAAACGTATTCTGAGATATTGGTGGCCAATATGGTTACGATTCTTTGATTATCAATAATAGTCAGAGGGCATACCTTCCATAGGACATTTTTAATTTTTTATAAGTAAAACTCATTATTTATTAAATGTAGTATTAGAGTTGGTTATACTGCATTTATTCTATTACATAATTACCACACTTAACCTCAATAGATTCCTATGGTCCAGATGGTTTATGTATAGACATGATGAATTCATTATAGAATATGTTCATTAGAGAAATGTTATTGATAAATATACCAAGTATTGTGAGTTGTGCGTCCGTTGAGATTCCCTACACAAGAATTTCAAGATCTGGTGTAACATATATATGATTTTATAAAAAAACATGAATTTAAAAACAAATCATAGAATAAATGGATTACTATATTTTGGTACATATATATAATACATCATAAATTTATTAATATACCATATATTCGAATAAAATACTACTATGAATTTAATTTAAACAACCATAAATATGCCTTTATCACTAATTCATAGGGTAATGGGAAAATCATAGAGTGGTGAGAGATTTAATGATTAGTAATTTGTAAAAAAATTATCATTTTGATAAAGAGAATTTATCAACAGATATTATTCAAGTGGGACCATGCTAAGGAGATTCGAAGAAATATTATTGATATAAGGGGATTAATTAAAATGAATTGATCATAAGGTATAATAAAATAATTGTATATAATTTAACACTATTATTAATAACAATTCCACGAAAAATATACATATCAAATTATGTATAAATTGATAAAACTTTTATTTGTGGACAATAGAATCTCAGGCCTCCTCTGTAAGCCACAAGAATGTGAAAATTATATAAAATACACCAAAATAAAAACATTATAATGCTATAAAAATAAAAAATTAATAATATAAAATATAGTTTTCATCATTTTGAACTAATTTTAATAAAGATAATTAATGAAATTTTATTCACACTATTTGGAATATGGGGATATGGTTAAATCAAAAAAAATTGCAATCAATCTAAATTTATTTTAATGTATTTAAAGAATCTCAAATCCAAAGTAACATTTTAAGATTATTAAAAATGGTAGGGTGATGCAATAATTTTCATTATTATTAAATTATTTATGATGAGGAAATAAAAATTAAGTATTGGTCCATCCATAAAATACCAAATATGTTAATTACTTCATCATGTAGAATATATTATTTCACATTTATTCACAAAACATAATATAAAAATTCCATATCTTCTAAATATTAAATAATAAAAATCAATAGAGTAATTGATTCCTTTTTTTATTGAAATGTGAAACATAATTATGGAAAATAATTGGTGTCAAACCTCAAGTAAATAAAAAACAGAGAATGCAAAATCTTTTTTCTCATGGATTTAATTGAAGATCATACATCCAATTATGACTCTATAATGATCTCAAACAGAATCAATACAATAAAATTTTTTATATTAAAATAATAATAATGTTTGACGAAATTGTTTATAAGTATGTATGATTATCTATATAAGATTAAAAATGGGTAACATAACATATATATGACCATTATAAATATTTATGCCCATTCGAAATATATATGAATTCTGGGAATGAATATAACCATTATGTGTATAAAAACTTTTATAGTGAATATATAATTATTTAATGGAAATGAATAATTTCTATATATTATACATATAAAATTTAAAATATCTATTGAAAATAAATTATGTAAATAAAGAATGATAGTTATTGATAAATATTCGAACATTGCAAAAGAAATTGTTTTATATATATATAATGTTTTTTAAAAGTATTTTTTATTAATTTTTTAAAATTAGAATCCAATCAAAAAAATATTAACATTAATGAAATGGATTTAGATTTTTATCATGTTATATAAAGAAAATAAATGGTAAAATTTTTATTTTTGTTAGAAAATGTAATTAAGGAAGAAATTGAGTTACTATTTGAAGGGTAAAATGAATTAAAGGGAGATTAATTAGGGGTTAATTTCATAAAAGATATCTTATATTATCAATAATTTTTTATATATTAGGTTATTAGAAAAAAGCTGCAATATGATTCCAAATTGGATCACAATTTATTTATGATGAAATTTATCGCGGATTGAAGAATGGGTATTTTTGGAAATGCGACTAAGGATCACTAATAAAATGGATCATACAATAAAAAATTCAATAATTAATTTACCTTAGTTTGTCTTTTTAACACATGATAACAACCACTCCTATAAATCCATAATATACATTTGGTATCATCTAAAATCTTGAATGAGGAATAAATCCTTCATTATAATGGAACCCTTTTCAAATTGGTGGGAATTCATCAATATAAGTGTTTAGTTCAACACTATCTTGTTATATTTCCGTATCATATCTAATATTTTTATATATAATTCATCAGACTATTTTTTTAAAAAATTTACAATAATTATAATTCTAAAAAATATAAATCGCTATAAAATTATATTATACTAATACTTATTCAGTAGTATATAATGTTATTATTTAGTTTAGTTCAACCACCTGGACGAATAATGATAAACTATATTAATTATTTAAAAACTGAATGAGTACCAACAAATTAATAATTTCAATATATATTATTATATAGAAACTTATATTATGAATATGGTTTAGTGAGCGTGATTTAAAATGGATATTTCATATAAAGTAACTTATTATTAACATAATATTACATGAAAAAATTCTTCATTAATCATTTATCATAAAGAATAACCATATCATACATCCATTTAAAATATGACTTCATAAAAAATTTATCCAAAAAGATTCATCTACCTTGTTTAATATTTTAATAAAGAACTTCTTTTGTAACAAATATGATTAACGCCTCAAAATAAAACCCATTCTGGATCAATCAAAACTAATAAAATTTGATAGTGAAAATAAATTATATATAAATAATTTATATTAAATAAAAATATATAATTTATTTTAAAAAATATAATATATATGAATAATAATTTGAAATATGTTATTCAATTGGAAGTTTTATAATAAATGAGGGTAAAGTGATTTCATGGTTTCCAATGTAAATGAAAAGTTTTTTTTTTCAATATAACTTCTATATAAATACATTTTATGTCTAAATTTATCTCAGATTGAATAATATGTTTTTTATGTAAAAAATAAACTGGTTTTCTTCTAATATGGGTATTTTGTGTTTTCTTATATATTCTTACCATTTCCACTCTCATTAATTCAAAATTCACTCGAAAATGTGTAGTTAATAATAATTAACATTTCATATTATATTTGGTTATTAATTATTTTTATGAAAAATTATAACAAAGGATCAATAGTTAAGATATAAAATAGTTAAACCAGCCTAAATGTTGGCGTCAGACATTTTTTTCAAAGTAAGATTGATAATAAATCATTATATATAATGTTAGAAAAAGTATAGGCCTCCTCGTTCACACCTATGTGGAAAAGTGCATCTCCACATGTATTGGATTCATGGAAAACATCCATAATAATATAATTGATATTTTGAAATTTTATATAGACAGAAGATCTATTTTTCGATCATTATCCTTGTAAGGTGGATTTTCCCTGTTCAAACAGGTTGAACAATCATCGAGGAGTCACATTAAAACTAGATGTTGTTCCAAACTTTTTATATAGCAAGGCTAAATGCATTAATTATCCCATTCATTTCATATTCGATGGTCATGGGATTCCCATAAGGGTAAAAGTAATATTCAATATTATCACATGCACAGTCCCTGAATATAAAACCACAGTTGGTTGTCCTTGTATTTTTATTCGAGACCTCATTAGAATTTCATTTCGAAAAACCAGCAACAGGAGGGTACCAAAAAACATCAACAGTATGATGTGATAGATGGTAATTAATATTATTTCTTAGATTCCTTAGTATAATCAAGTATTTAATCGAGTTACTACAGTGACCCATATGTAGTGTGTTTTCATACTGTACTGCTCAAGCAATTACTTCAAGAGTTATTTTGGAGAAGAATTATGTCTCTTTGTGGATCCATTTGTTATGAGCATTATAAGTTTCTTGTATTGTATCAGCACAAAACACTATAAAGTGGATATAATGATTCTTAGACAGTGATGTGTTAAAAAATTTACAAAGAAAATATTCAACATAACTTTTTTCCGGTTGTGAAACATAAAATATATTGAAAAAACATTGGATTACATTTAACATCATAAAAAAAGATGATCCACATCTTCATGATGTTGTTGAAAAAGAATATATCATGAACATGTGGAAATAAAAACATACTGTTGGTTAGTATCGACAAAATGTATTTTTTGTGACATTATTTATAATAGGATGAATCTAGATGGGGAAAACCAAAAAAATTTCATGATTACAACCCAATTGGGCATACCCTGTGTCTGGTATTTTTAAAAATCATTAGAGTTGAGTTGAATAAATGGAAGTCATTCACACATTATCATATCTCCATGGTTTAAAATGTATAGCTAATAACTGTGTGTTTAGTGTACTCTAGAAGCTCAGATATGTTTTTCATTTAGTTATAGATAGTGATGTCCCAATAAATATTTTGAAACATAAATTAAGTAGTTTCAATTAGAGGTCATATATCCCCTTTATCGATCAAAAAACAAGATTGAAGAATTGATATTAACCAACCAATGATAATTTTCTTGAATATTTGGAAAATTTCTCTTAAGACCTAACCAAATCGAGGTTTCCATGTAACAATAAGAACATACCATCAACATATCCAAGAATATTTATTTAACCATGTATAGAGAATCATAATTTTTGTTGAAAAGTTTCCAAAGTAATTTTTCCTGTAGTTATTGATTGAACAAGACACGATATTTTATTCCTAGTCCACCATGATAATAATGCAAGCAACATTTATTTCAAGATACTGTGAAGATATTTCACTCCAAAATGCATCCACTCTGATAAAAAATAATTGTTAGGTTATTGAATGAATTAACAACAAAGGATATATATAAATACACCATGAAATAATAATCCAATTTTTGGTAGATCACATTCCTGACCAGACATACCCTTCCAGTAATTGAAAGAGAGTTTCCTTTCCATGAATAAAGGGATCATTGAATTTGACTAAGAATAGTGGTGAAGTATGAAGGATAAATACTTCCCTATACAATTGGTACACCATGTTTTGAGAAGGGTATCAGTACCTTTCATATACCCAAGTCATTTATTATATAAATTTTTCGGGATCTTGATATATTTATACCAGGTTTATTTTTCAAATGATGAACGCACCCCACATGCTCCCGCCCCTTTCTTCTTCTTGTGATTTTTCGAATATACCTCTAGTGAGGTATTCTTCTCCGGTGGTTTTTAATCCAGGAACATTGGTTTCCCCGAGTTCTCGGGGGTCGGTTTCTCCAAATTCTGGGGGTCTTGGTTAGTGATACTTCAAGGATGTTCTCTATGGTGGTCTTGCAGCTCTCCCTTTCTTTCCTAAAATTACTATGTTCAACCCACATGTGGAACGTGAAGGGTCATATTTTTTCATTGATGTTCTGAGGTCTGCTTTCGAGGAGGCAGTGGATTGTTTGCAATGGACTCTGGTATCTAGTTTTGGTGGGGATAAGCCTTCTTTGTCTTCTTTTCAATGATTTGTGGCTTCTTGGGGTCTGCGTTCTCTGGTCAAGATCTCTGCTATTCCCATATAGATTATGGTCTATGGATTTTTAATCATTCCAAGTGGTCTCTAGATGCACATCGTGGGAAAGAAATCTTGGTAGCAGTGGTTTGGATTTGTTTACCTGGACTCTCGCTCCATTTTATGAACGGGGTGTTCATGAGGGTTATTGGAGACTCCTTGGGTGGATTTCTCTGTTCGGATTATAGGACCTGCTCTTTTGATGGTTTTTTGGCGGATCGCATTTGTGTTTAACTTGACCTCTCCCTCCTGGTTCCGGACAGAATTGCTCTTCAGGTGCATGGTTCTTTCTATTGGAATCAAGACATTTGGTATCCAGTGTATCCAACCTTTTTTCCTAACTGTCTACTGCAGGGGCATTCTCATGCAGTTTGCAAGAATGGTAAGAAGTGGTCTCGTCCTGTTGTTATCCAAGGGGAAAGGAGCAATGTGGTTCAGTCTCCCCCTACTGGGAATCATTCTGATGGATCCTTGGGGGTGGGTGGGTTGCATGATTTTGTGTCTTCAGATTATTCTCAATGTATTCATAAGTATGTTCCTAATGTTTGTTGGGATATTGTGCATTTTGTTCCAAGGTCTATTCCCCAAATCCAAGTGGTTACTTTCCTTTTCCTATCTTTGGTAATTTGATGCATATCCTGTTGTATGACAATCGAGTTGTTTCAGCATCTCAGGGCTTACCACAGGAGTCTTTTTTGTTGTATTTTTCTGAGAACTTTGAGGATTCTATAGTGGATGAGTTTTCTAGGGGTGAGAATATTTTTTTGATCTCCGATTGTTCGGTTTCCGTGATCTAGTCTACTTTTACTCTATGTTCCAGGGGAAAGAAGTTGATTTGTCCCTTATCCACAAGACTTTTTGGGGGGACTGGAACCATTATGGATTTAGAGGAAGATTTGGTTCTTTTTAAGGGTATGTGTGGTTCAAGACCTTTTTATAAATCCTTTATGGAAAAATTGTTTTCAAGGTTTGAAAAGGTAGTCAGCTCTGGAGCCAATCCCAGAGCCCTTCTATTTCTATGATCTCTATGCTTATATGGAACTAACAGGGTCTTGGAGCCTGAATAAAGACTGATTTCCTTACTTCTGATATTGTTAATCATATGATGGGTTTAGTTGGTATTATTGAGAACAAACAACAACCCTCGAGAATTGATGAATTTTCCAGAAGGATTAAGATGAAGGTGTTTCTTCATGCTTACTTGGTTAATAACCATATTTGGATATTCTCGCATAGGGACTTTAGGGTGGAGTAGTTTCAGCAAGGTGACCAATTCATTACTGTTATGGTATCTTATGAATCTCATTGTTTTTTCATGACATTTTTTATGGTATCTGTGATCATCTTTGAAGTCTACTTCATTGGAATAGCCTCAGTTCATTTGACCCTGGAGATACTCCTTGGGTTATTGGGGGGATTCCAACCTTATTGCATCCCCTGGGGAAAAAGGGAGAGGTCCTTTTCCTAGATAGGCTAGCCTTGAGATTAACCAGTTTATGATGGGAAAAGGACTCCTTGATATTGGTTTTTCTGGTGATAAATTTACCTGGAGTAACAATCATCATTGAGACAATAATGGTTGGAGTCATATGGACAGATGCCTTGGTAATCTCTAGTCCATTTCCTCTTATTATAATGTGAAGGTGACTCATCTCATGCGAGGTATTTCAGACTATTCCCCCCACTTGATTAATTTTTCTCCAGGTATAGTTGATCATGAGAAGTTTTATTTTTTCCTTACTGGGAGAAATGTCCAGGTTTTCATGAACTCGTTAAGAAGTCCGTGGAGGAGCCGTGTGAGGATAATTACTGGTCCATAGTGCACCATAAGTTGAGATGGCTCAAACATAGTCTTCAAATATGGTCGAAGGATATTCTTCCTCTAGATAGTGACATATAAGAATTTATGGATACCATTGATCGACATGAATAAAACTGGAAGGAAACTGGGATCCTGGTTTTTTTTGGAGAACTGTGAAATGGGAAAGACCATCTAGGATAGATGGTTCTCAAATAAGAGATTCTGGCCAGAGATAAGTCTAGAGTCAAATTTCTAAAATAGGGAGACAAAATTACCGCCTTTTTTCATGCCTATATTTGGGAAAGGAAAAGTTTTTTCAAACCAAATGTTGTGTTAGATGATGGGTCTATTACTGATGATAGAGGGACTGTTGGACGTCTATACAGTTCTCATATAAGGGAGCGACTTTCCATTGTTAATCCTTTGTTGGAACATGGTTATCCAAAGGGGTCCTACAGATTTTTTTGATGTCATCGAGATATGTGTTTCTGACCAGGATAATGATTTTTTGGGTTCCATTCCATAGGAGATGGAAATCATTGAGGCCTTGATGAATTTAAATTCGGATCATGTTATTGGCCAAGATTCTTTTCCTTCTTCCTTTTATATGTCTTCATGGGATATTATTAAGGGGGATATATTCCAGGCTGTCTGAGATTTCTTTTTGGGAGGTCAATTGCCTCGTTTTTCCAGTGCCTCAAATGTTGTGCTTAACCCCCAATCAAAGGATCCTTCTTCTATTCTGCTATTTAGACCTATAAGAATGTGTAATGTACCCTATAAAATATTGGTTGGTATAATAAATGCACTTTTTTCTGTCTATTTTCCAAGTTGGACTTCATTAGAGTAACATGGGTTTGTGAAAGGATGCTCCATACAAGGGGATATTTCGTTGGCCCAGGAATTTGATCAGGGATATCATTATTAAAACCAAGGGGTCTAATATGTCTATAATGATGGAAATTAGTAATGCCTATGATCAGATGGAGTGGGGTATTATTTATAAGGTTCTGTCAGGTATGGTCTTTTCTCATAGAAATTTTGATCTCATATTTTGATGTATTTCTTCTCTTTGGATGGAAGTTTCTTATATGGGAAAGTCTTATTGTTTTTTTAATGCAACCTATGGTCTTCATCAGGGGGATCCAATATCTCCATGTATTTTTATCGTTTCTCAGAATGTTATTAGTAGGCATTTACATTTATGCATGATTAATGGAAGCATTATGGATTATTGAAGAAGATTTGGGGATTCCCTGGTTTCTCATTTGATGTTTGCTGATGATTCTTTTATATTCATTAATGGATCAAGTAGATTGATGTAGGGTCTGAATAGTGTTTTAGATGATTATTTCCACTAGAGTGGTCAGCATGTTAACAACAATAAAAGCTATTTTTACATTTCTAATAGTTGCACTATTGAAAGGATATATCTGGTGATATCTCATCTTAATATAAAAATAGGTGTTTTCCCATGGAATATCTGGGAGCCCCACTTTCTTATGGGAGGTTACATATCCATGACATAAATAATCTTTCTAGTAAAATTGTGCCTCGTATTCTGAACTAGAAGAATTATTTTCTATCCTTTGCTGGGAGGATATCATTGATTAACAGTATTATTTTGACCTCTCCAATCCATGCTCTTTCGGCTATTAGAGTTACCAAGGGTGTGGTCTGCAATATTGAGAGGATCCATGTCAAATTTTTTTGGGATCCAAACATCGAAGGGAAGAGGCACTGGGTTGCATGGGGGAGGTTAGCATGGACAGTTATTGAAGGAGGTTTTTGGGTGAATAGTCTTGAGGGGACTATCAAATGTATATAGGCCAAGCTTGCTTGGGAAGTCCTGGAGGGTCACACGCTTTGCGGGAGGTCTATTATGTGTAATCTGGATATTAACAAGGTTACTCTGTTTTCTCCTTTTTGGGTTGAAATTTCTTCAATTATCAGCTTTCTATGACCTTATTTGCCGATGGATTGTTAGGAGAGGGGATATCTCTTTTTGGAGCATTAATTCGTGTGGGGAGATCCTTGAATACCAAGGATGTCTGGTTCCACAATTTTCTTTCAAAGAAGCCTGTCAGCATCCTGGTTTCCTTAATTCGGTTTTAAACAATGATCGGCTGGATTTCATTAACTACATGGAACATTCCCCTGATGAGGACAAGCTGATCATTTCACCTTCCTCCTCTAGATCCTTTTCTTCTAAAGATTACCGAAGGATATCATCTGTTCTGGTTATAGACAGTGATAAATTTGGATTTCATTAGGAAACAAAAAATCAATTAAAGTACAACTTTCTTAACAGGAGGAATCAGATGGGAGCATTTCCTATGGATGTAAATGTGAGACATTGTGCAATTTTTCATGTATCCAGATGTGTTTGTTGTAACAGCCATAATGAATAAATCTCAGAACATCTGTTTTTATATAGAGAGTGGGCTAATGCATTATGGTGTTTCTATGGTGATTTCACTGGCTTTTCTCTTAATAATATTTCTGACCAACCATTCCTAGAATGGTGGTTTAATTTTCCGAGTTCTAGTGGTACTGAGGATGATGCTCGCCATGCCATTATTCTTGCTGGTTGTTGGTTCTTGTGGCATGCAAGAAACATTAGGTTGTTTATGGAGATATCTTCTAATAGCCGTGGTATTATTTGAAGAACCAGAAACCTCCTTATGACCCTAGTCAGAGCGCTTGGGTGCAGGAGAGAGGCACCATCATTACAGGGACTCCTTCAGATATCTGTTGCTCCACCTCTTGTTAATAAGAATTTTCAGGGTTCCTGGATCTGATGGTATCCTCCCCAAAGCATCTTGAAACTTAATTGTGATGGATCCTGTGTCTCGGGAGCAATCAGTGGATGTGGAAATGTACAAGACTCCATTGGTTCGATATTTATTTCCTTCTCCATAAATATTGGTCATGGGAATACTCTCCATGTAGAGGCCCTGGCTTTATTCACTGGGCTGAGTTTATGTATTCATAGGTGGCTCAAAAGTTTTATGGTGGAATCTAATTCTATGATCTATTATATTTCACTTTGTGGTAGAGGTAATGTTCCTTGGTCTATCTTCTATACTATTCGTAAATTATGGCATATTATTGATGATCATATCAAGGTGTCCCATACACAGATAGAGGGTAATAAAGCTGCAGATTTTCTTTCTTCGGTGGATTTTCCAGGCTCAGAGTGTTTATTCCTTCAAGAGTTCGTATTCCTCAAGGTTGAAGGTGTTAATATCAGTAGGGGTGATTTTCATTGCCCTTTCCAATTTAGGCATCCATGATTCTAGTTCTGTTTTGGTCCTGCCATTGTAAGTATTTGTATGATGTTCTTATTTGACCATTCTATAAAAAAATGATTTGTGGTGATATATTTATATCAAGGTAAATGAAATATGTTTTTCAACTAACTTACTTCCCTGTTATCCTTTCATAATGTATAATTTAATTATATATATTATTAATATTACTCCATTAACCTAGAGAAAAAATAATGATTTTATCTGCAGAAATGGGTTGAGAGGGGGATGAATTCCTCATGATACCTAGATATTTTTCAAGTCACCATTTTCCACCTTGATGAGAAGATGACAGCTAAGATAATCATCTGCAATTGAAAAGATAATTGAAGAAATGTGGTCTCCATATCTCACCCCTTGTGAGAATATAATGTATCCCTCAGGTCGTCCATAGATTAATATAAAGATGCAATCAGATCCAAGGACTTTTATCTAGATATTAAACTTATCATTGATTCCAAAACTCACTAGAACATTATAGATAAAGACCAAATCCATTGTATTGAATGCCTTTTTTATGATCAGCTTGAGCGCAATATATCCCACATTATCATTCTCATTAATTTTTTTAATTGGACTATTTTCTTATCTTTTATATACTAATATTGAATTTAAAGTTAATATTATTCATTAAATAAATTATCATTCAATTTAACATTTATTTGAAAAAATATTTATATAATATTTCATTAAATGTTTTGTCACAATGAAAGGGATATCTACTCATTAATTTTAAAAATTTTATAATTTTTTTCAAATGTGTTTTTTACGTGTCATTATTATATAAAAATATTATGTTTCACTATGGATATTTTTCAGTGGAATTTTCCACATGTTTTTCTTTCATGATACATTTTTATTTCATCTTATGATTTTTACAAATCCCTTTTTGATCTCGTATGATATTTATGATATCATGTATTTATTAATTATTTTACGTTCATTGGAAAATAGATATATGTCTTATCATCAAATTACGGTAGATATAAGAAATATATAGTATTAAAATGCATTGGGTTATGATATATATATATATATATATCATGAGAGAAATGCTATGTGTCGAGTGTGAGCCTATGTAATTTGTATATTGGAAAATAGAGAAAACTCAATCACATATGTTATAGGAATCTATCCATTAGGTATTGAGGGTATTGTCAATGAGGAATTATAAATGAAATTATTTTTTCTACTTATGTTTATTTCTAATTTCTTTTTTATATCACATTTAATTTTCCTTTTTCAATATTTTATAATAATTTAATTAAGTTCCCAAATTCTATTACGTTATTCTTATGTTATTATTGATGATTTATGGCATGATGCATGCATTATAGAACATATGTGATATCCCATATTTCCTCATATGCCCATCATTTGTGAAAAATCTAGTGTTGAGGTGGTCTGGGAGATGTCAGTTTCTTACATAAAGTGTTTTCTTAATTTGTAGTATTTCCATCGTCATGTCATCCTGTGTTGGGCAAAAATCCCTCAAGGTAACATTGAAGTATTTTTGGGTTGGTTGTGTTTGTTGACAAAGCAGGTTCTCATGGATATTTGTCGAGTTCCCGAGAAGTTGTTGACAATCCATGTTGACAAAGAACGATGACAAAGGAAAAGGCGATCTGGAGGCGGTACAAAAGAGCAGTACAAGGTGGCGCCGTTTTCCAGTGTTTGCCAAATTTTTGGGGTCCAAAATTTGGAGTTTGGTGAGCATCGCGAAAAGAGGATTTCCATGAAGAGCATAATTTAATATGGCAAAGGCATGAATTTCGCGAAGATAGGATGCATGGTTTGGAAATCGCGAAGACCAGAAGAATGGAGGCGGTGATGCTTCGCGATTACGTCAAGCTTCGCGAATGGAAGAGGCTGAAGCGCATCGCGGCGGAGAAGGGCTTTGCGAGGGAGCTTCGCGGCGAAGGCGCGAGCCGCGAAGGTAAGTTGACGGTGATTCATCGCGACTACGTCAAGCTCCGCGAACGGAAGATTGCGGTGGAGCTTCGCGATTTGGACAGAATTCTGACAGAAACTTTGGAGCATCGCGATTTGAGATGACGTGGCGTTGACTTCGTGCGGAAAGGATGAGGGTCGGTGGAATCGCCTATAAATAGAGGCCGACCCCTTCAGGCGAAAGAGAGAGAATTTTCAGAGAAAATACTTTGCTCTCGATTTGCGAAGGTGGTTCGCGGAGCCAGTGTGCTTCGCGAAAGAGGTGCTTCGCGGCGGCTATTGTAGATCCGCGAAACCTGCGAGCTCCGCGTTGGCTTACTTAGCTTCGCGAGGGTTGTTGCTTTGCGACGGCTTGAGCATCGCGAGAGTGCTTCGCGAAGGAGCTTCGCGAGTGAGCTTCGCGAAAAGTCAGGAGCTTCGCGAAGGCTTGTTTGAGCTTCGCGAAATTGGGAGCCTCGCATTGTAGGGTGCTTTGCGAAGGTCTTTCCAAAGGTTGTTTGCCCAGTGTTTAGAGGCAAAGAGGTATTCATCTACGGGTGAAAGTTGAACATCAACAGAGCATCTACATACAGATAAAGATGCATTCCTTAATGGAAATAAAGAGACCTACAGGTCTATAAACTGTGATTGGATTCCCTTCCAAGAGCAGTGAGCTTAGGAAGAGGAAGAAGGTGATCCTCTCCACCGGCAGTGAGCCAGAGAGAGAGAAACAGGGAGTGACCCTTGGGAAAGCAGTGAGCTGACCCTAAACATTGTAAAGGCAGTGAGCCTGGGCATAGAAGTGATCTAGCCCGAACATTGTAATCCACAGCTAGTGAAGTCTAGTGGAATTTGGTACGAACCGGCAACTTGTCGGCGTATGCTCCTTGGACGTAGCCCTTAGAGGTGAACCAAGTAAAAATCTTTGTGTCTGCCTGCTTACTTTCCTGCATTGTATTCAAAGCATCATCATCAGGTAAAGTAGACAAGTGATCATAGTAACCACACAAGTGCAAACAAAGTGACCCTTGTAACAAAGAGGTCAAGATCCAGTGGGGCAGGAAGAACTTGGAAAAAGAATATCCATACCCTGATTCACCCCCCCCTCTCAGGGTATATAGGCCCCTATTGGCCCTAACAATTGGTATCAGAGGGAGGTTTGCTTTTATCAGATTTGTTTGCTTCGACATAGTGTAGTCGATCTGTGTGGTTGAAGATACATATTTCTATTATCTCTCAATCTGCCATGGGAAAAGGAAAAGCATCAAAGAAGAATCAGAAGTCAGGTAAATTCCCTCAGTGTGGAAGTGTTTTCGGAAAAAGTGTGATTCAACTAAAAGAATCAAACAGCTTACTGAAGGAAGGTCTGGATGAATCTGATAGGGAAAAGATTGATTCACTCAATCATGATGTTGGAATGAGTGAAGTACATGAGCATCAGAGTGATGCTGAAAAAGAAGAAGAAATTGAAGGAAGAATAGACATGCGAGCTGAGTTGGAAGCTGCTCTTGAGGAGATAGATGTTTGGAGAGCAAAAACAAAGAAATCCAACAAAGTTGTTCATGATGCCAAACTCTACATGCAACAGCAGGAAGAAGAGAAGTCTGAGTTGATGGAAGAAATTGAGAAACTCAAGTTATCAACACGAGAGAACTCAGAATCGGTTAGTGAGTATAAGATTAAGATTGAAGAACAGAAAAGGGAGATCGATGGCTTGAACAGAAAAGTGAAAGATCAATTCAAAAGCATCGAAGAACCTAATATTCCAAGTGACGTTGGAAACACTGAAGAAGCCAAATCTAAAGATATCCGGATCAAGGGATTGGAGATTGAGGTCAACAAGCTAAAAGGCTTGAATCAAAGGCTACAACAAGAGAATGCATGTTGCTCTGACTCTGTCGCTCAAGAAAAATTGAAGGTAAAGGAGCAAATTGACATGGTTGATAAGATGAAGCATGAACTGGAAGATGAGGTGAGTAGAGGGAAGCTTCTCAAAGAAGAACTTGATGTCCAACTTGAATCAAGGGATATGAAGATTCAAAAGTTGGTAGAAGAGCTAGAATCAGTCAAGAAGGAAATAGAGAAGTCTAAATCCAAAGGAAAGCCTAAAATGAAGGATGCCTTGCATTTACTATTTGATCAACCTTCGACAAGTGATGATAAAATGAAGAACAGATATGCTATTTCTGAAGAGAAACAACAGAATATTTTCTCAGCTCAAAGACCAGCAAGTTTTGGAAAAGCTGGTATTGGATTTTATGAATCACCACCCATGCATGATAAGAAGAGAGTCGTGAACAATTCCAGGAGTGGAGGAAAACCTTTAGGTGCTGGAGATAGGCCTAAGAGGTCAGTTACAAAAAGAAGTGACGACATGTGCTATTTCTGTGGGATTCATGGCCACACATCAAGCTTCTGTACAGAGGCTCTGGAGTACATTTCCGGCTATGAAAAGAGAGACATTAATAAATCTGAGAACAGGAAGAAGCATCATGAGAGATTAGAAAGAAGAGCTTCTCAGAGAAAAGCATATATTAGATGCTATTACTGCGGAAGAATGGGACACACCATGAGCATGTGTCAGGAAGCTCAGGAGAACAATATCAGAGGAAGAACTCAAGGTGCATCAACATCTCAGCAGAGAGATGATGAAATGAGGTATGCCTTTGAGGGAAAATGTTTTATATGTTCTCACTATGGGCACATGGCGAGACATTGCAGTAAGAAAAAAGCAGGAAAGGGAAAGGAACAAGAAAATAGATCTCCACCACAGGAAGTGTACAAGAAAGAAGCCTGTACTGGGAGACAAAGTGGTAAGGAGAGGAATAGGCTTCGAGCCTCAGGGAAATCACGTGGAGCTGAACGAAAGGTGTATCAGTCACCTCCTATGTCATACTCACAACAGCTCTCAAGGAGAGAATGTGAGCAAACCTGGAAGATTAAGGGGAGATCTACTCCAGTGGTGATAAAGAAGAATAGAAGTTCAATGGAGGACCCACCACCAATGAAAAATAGGGCGGTGACTCATAAATCTGATAAAAGGCAGATAAGCAAAGAATGCATCGAAAAATCCACATGTCGTGTTTTGCAACGAGAAGTGGAAGAAAAAGGCAGATCCCTACAATGGACAAAGAAGACAGGGAAGATGACAAGAAAGGAGATTCCTGCACTGAGAAACAATCAAGGGAAATGGAATTTCGGTAGAACATCAAAGATCGAAATGTGTACCAGTTGGTCTAAACCCCAGATTGTGAGAAAGGCCAAGTCTGCAGAATCTTCATATCAGAAAAAGGCTCAGAATGTGAGCAAAGAATGCCTAGTCATATGGCCAGAACAGTTGAAGTTGGTCAGGCAGTTGGAGGAAGCAAGAAAGGAGTGTGATGCTCTCCAAGAAAGAATCAAAGGGTTGACCCATCAGGATCAACCACAACCCTCATCTTGAGGAGTCTGAAGCAACATCCCCTCTCCCTATGTATATAAATGCTATTAACTGATGATTCTTGTGTTTCAGGTTTTAGGGAGATACAATCCAAGGGGAAGTGGCATCTAAGGATGCGAAGTGGAGAAATGATATGCTCTAGAGTTTCAATTGATTCAAATCAGATACTAGAGTTGAAGAAGAAGGAGAGCAACAGAGCACAATAGGAAGTGATTGTGTTATTAACTTTATCTCTTGTTTCCTACACCGAGTTTCAACTCCGTAGGCTTAGAGATTTTGTTAGTGGCTCAAATCTGATTGGAAGATGAGAACGAATGATGCAGGAGGAAAATACCAAGAAGCTGCGAGATCCATCAAGGAAATAATTGGATGACCCAGCTCAAGAGTTGTCTATCGAGAGAAGACATACTATGAGAGAAGCAGCAGTGATCAAGCATTTCATGCTTATTTATTTTGATCTAACATTGTGGTATCAGCTGACTGTTTTTCAGGATACCAAGAAGCTGCGAAAAGTAGCTGAAAGAAATGAAGCCACTGAAAAATGAGTCAGTGAACAATTTCCTGAAGAAAGTGTTGAGGAAGAAAGCAACACAGGGGGAGAAGAAGTGGCTGAGAGTGACTCAAAATAAGATACTGATGATGAGTACAAGGATGTAAAATCCTTATCTGCACAAAATACAAAGAATCGAGCTGAAATTGACAGGCAGACTATCATCAGTGATCAGTGAGATCCAGTTCAGACAAAGAGAATGAAATCACTACAGCAGACATCATTACTCTCTCAGGTTGATTCGAAATGCTTTGCTGATGCAGCTGAAGATGAAAACTGGGATCATGCCATGAATGAAGAGATAGGTCAGAATTGAGAAGAATCAGACCTGGGAAATTGTTTCGAGGCCAGATGATAAAAACGTCATCAGGACAAAATGGGTCTATTTAGACAAGATGAACGAAGATGGCACAATGATTCGAAACAAAGCACGACTGGTGTGCAAAGCATACACCCCAAGAGAATGGTACTGAAGGCTATATCAGTATTTGAAGAAGATTGATTTTCAGTGTGGGGGATTTGATTACAATCTTTATTTCAGTAATGACAGTAATCAAAGGATGATGGTGTTGGTTTATGTCGATGACATAATATTTGGTGGATCAGATGAAGCTCAGTGCAGACAGTTTTCTGAATTCATGAAAAATGAGTTTGAAATGTCAATGATTGGAGAGCTAACGTTTTTCCTTGGTCTACAGGTCACACAAGGAAGGAATGGAACATTCATTTCTCAATCTAAATATGCCAAGGAGGTCCTGAGAAGGTTTGGAATGGAAAATTCCAAGGAGATGAAGACTCCGGTGGCTACCCGGATGAAATTATCAAAAGATGTGGATGGCAAGGCAGTTAATATCACAGAATACAGGCAAATCATTGGAAGTCTGTTGTACTTAACCGCAACAAGGCCTGATATTGTTTTCGCCACATGCCAAGCAGCGAGATATCAAAGTAATCCCAAGGAAAGTCACATGCTCGCAGTAAAAAGAATACTTCGGTATATTAAGGGCACGGTGGACTTCGGCTTGACATATAGTGACAAATCTCAGACAGAGTTATTGGGGTACACTGATGCAGACTGGGCCGGTTCAGCCGATGATAGAAAATCAACGTCAGGTGGTGCATTCTATCTTGGTGGATTGTGTATTTCTTGGCTAAGCAAGAAACAAGATTGCATTTCATTGAGCACCGCAGAAGCTGAGTATATTGCGGCCACTCAAGCATGCACACAGTTATTGTGGATGAAGCAGCAGCTTGAAGATATGGGAGTTGAAGTGAAGTCTCCGATCGGAATCCAGTGTGACAACTCAAGTGCTATAAATCTTAGAAAAAATCCCGTCCATCATTCAAGGACAAAGCACATTGAGATTAAGTATCATTTTATTAAGGAGAAGGTTGAGCAGGGAATTGTAAAGTTGGAGTACGTGCCTACAGAACTACAGGTTGCAGACATTCTGACAAAGGCCTTACCCAAGGAAGCTTTTGAGAGGCATCGACTGGCTCTGGGAGTTCAGTCGACTCCCCGCACTTGAAATAGTGTGGATATGGGACCCCCCCCCCTCTCCCCGAGGTATGGTGTGTTTTTCCCTAATGTGCTGATATGTGTTCTCTACTCTGTTACAGACTACAAAGGCGTGACCTTTGGGTTCGTTGACAAAGGGGGAGAAAAGTGCTTGAAAAGTGCTTGACAAAGGGGGAGAAAAGTGTTTGTTCAAGGGAGCAAATAGTGCGGAGATTTGATAAATCATACTTGATACGGGGAGAAGCTGACAGGAGGAGCAGCCAGAAAGGGGGAGCAATGAGAAAGGGGGAGAGATTTTGAAATCTGACGATGCTAGACGTGATCGATCAAATCATAGAAATCACGACAGCTAATGATCGTGATAAAAGCAGAACAGTGGTGTTGGAATGGTGTGAGACGGTGTCCAGCTATCAACAATTGGTATCAACTAAAGAATTCACCAATTGGTATCAGTGTGGTTCTACAACTGGTTTTATTTTAGGAATTGGTATCAAGGTGGAATCGACAATTGGGGTCTGACATGAAGTGATTCATTGATGAACTTTACATACTACTCTTGTTTCTCACGCCGAGCATTGCTCATGTGGGCTTAGAGTACGTGTTAAGTGAATCCTTGAACACTATCACAATCGCAAGAGGCGAATGGTGGTAGCAGCTGGAAGAAGACTCAGTGAGGTATCACAGTGCAGAAAATCATCCTGAGCAAAATTGTGAAGAGTTGTCAACAAACCCAAAGGGGGAGATTGTTGGGCAAAAATCCCTCAAGGTAACATTGAAGTATTTTTGGGTTGGTTGTGTTTGTTGACAAAGCAGGTTCTCATGGATATTTGTCGAGTTCCCGAGAAGTTGTTGACAATCCATGTTGACAAAGAACGATGACAAAGGAAAAGGCGATCTGGAGGCGGTACAAAAGAGCAGTACAAGGTGGCGCCGTTTTCCAGTGTTTGCCAAATTTTTGGGGTCCAAAATTTGGAGTTTGGTGAGCATCGCGAAAAGAGGATTTCCATGAAGAGCATAATTTAATATGGCAAAGGCATGAATTTCGCGAAGATAGGATGCATGGTTTGGAAATCGCGAAGACCAGAAGAATGGAGGCGGTGATGCTTCGCGATTACGTCAAGCTTCGCGAATGGAAGAGGCTGAAGCGCATCGCGGCGGAGAAGGGCTTTGCGAGGGAGCTTCGCGGCGAAGGCGCGAGCCGCGAAGGTAAGTTGACGGTGATTCATCGCGACTACGTCAAGCTCCACGAACGGAAGATTGCGGTGGAGCTTCGCGATTTGGACAGAATTCTGACAGAAACTTTGGAGCATCGCGATTTGAGATGACGTGGCGTTGACTTCGTGCGGAAAGGATGAGGGTCGGTGGAATCGCCTATAAATAGAGGCCGACCCCTTCAGGCGAAAGAGAGAGAATTTTCAGAGAAAATACTTTGCTCTCGATTTGCGAAGGTGGTTCGCGGAGCCAGTGTGCTTCGCAAAAGAGGTGCTTCGCGGCGGCTATTGTAGCTCCGCGAAACCTGCGAGCTCCGCGTTGGCTTACTTAGCTTCGCGAGGGTTGTTGCTTTGCGACGGCTTGAGCATCGCGAGAGTGCTTCGCGAAGGAGCTTCGCGAGTGAGCTTCGCGAAAAGTCAGGAGCTTCGCGAAGGCTTGTTTGAGCTTCGCGAAATTGGGAGCCTCGCATTGTAGGGTGCTTTGCGAAGGTCTTTCCAAAGGTTGTTTGCCCAGTGTTTAGAGGCAAAGAGGTATTCATCTACGGGTGAAAGTTGAACATCAACAGAGCATCTACATACAGATAAAGATGCATTCCTTAATGGAAATGAAGAGACCTACAGGTCTATAAACTGTGATTGGATTCCCTTCCAAGAGCAGTGAGCTTAGGAAGAGGAAGAAGGTGATCCTCTCCACCGACAGTGAGCCAGAGAGAGAGAAACAGGGAGTGACCCTTGGGAAAGCAGTGAGCTGACCCTAAACATTGTAAAGGCAGTGAGCCTGGGCATAGAAGTGATCTAGCCCGAACATTGTAATCCACAGCTAGTGAAGTCTAGTGGAATTTGGTACGAACCGGCAACTTGTCGGCGTATGCTCCTTGGACGTAGCCCTTAGAGGTGAACCAAGTAAAAATCTTTGTGTCTGCCTGCTTACTTTCCTGCATTGTATTCAAAGCATCATCATCAGGTAAAGTAGACAAGTGATCATAGTAACCACACAAGTGCAAACAAAGTGACCCTTGTAACAAAGAGGTCAAGATCCAGTGGGGCAGGAAGAACTTGGAAAAAGAATATCCATACCCTGATTCACCCCCCCTCTCAGGGTATATAGGCCCCTATTGGCCCTAACATCCTGTAGTCATTTCAGTGTTTAAGATATCATTGTTTCCGCTTGTCAGAGCATCAGCATGTGTGTGTAATATCATGTTAGTGCGTTAGTTAGTTAGGTGCCTCGACATTGGTAGATAGAGGGTGTTAGTGTCTATAGTTCATGGCATTAGTAGGTCAGGGCATCAGATGGTTAAGGTTTTGGTAGGTTTCTGCATCGGTATCCCATCGTCTTGGTATCTCAACATCAGTAGTTCTAGTCGGTGACTCACCCACTAGTAAATCATTTCGTGTGTTTCCCAGTTTTTATAGTTTTCCCCTTTAAGTAATTTTTTTCCATATAAAGTTAATATATCAACTCATATCCATCCGCTGGTCTTTCTCAACCGTTTCAGAGGGTAATTATTAAATATCAATTAATTCCAACGTTTGAAATCGCTCATCCTTGTGGTAAAACACTGATCTAAATTTTATGTACATAGAAATCAACACCCCCATTTATTGATTTTCCCTCATTATAAGCCCAAATCCTATATTCCTTATTCCGTTTCATTTCTCTTGGTGTTCTAGGAGGCTTCCTCTTGAGATGAGGCATGTGCCTGTGCTGGATCTCATCGTTCTTAGCCTTAGAGTTCTACCTAAAAGTTACTCCATCCACATTTCGTATTAAAAAGATGGAACATCGATTATTGATCATCCATGTAGGTATTTTCTTCACTTCTCTTTAATTTTTCATCATGTGGGGTGGGTATGTTAATTGGTCCTTATAAATTGAGACTAGATACACTTCTTGAAAATAGAATTAAACATTGATTTAATATGATCAAACGCTAACACATGAAAATAGAATAATGGGTAGGGTGTTGTTTAATGTTGGTAAGATAATTTGTTTTGTTATATTGGGTTCTTTTATGAATGTTGTGGCTATACTACTTTTAAGAATCATGGTTGTTTTTTGTCTTTTCATAAGCATCAGAGGTGTTCTATTTCATTATGTTGTTTTGATGTACAAATGTAACATGAAATCTTATGAATCATATAAGGACCAGGCCTTACAAATTACACGATATTAAATTTTAGTAAATAATATACTTTTTTACACATTGATGATATTTTTTAAATTATAATTTTAGAGAATTAGTATACCTTATATACATAAAAAACCACAATCATACAAGGGAATACAACTAATAATAGTTTCCATTTTTTTCAAAATATAAAACATTAAATCTCAATAAATTATTTCTTTGAAAACGCTCCACATATTCATTATGACTCCATAATTTCTCTTAACCACCATTATATCTTGTGAAAAAAATTGAAACTTGTGATGAGTATAAAACTCAGTATGTGATATAATGAAAGAATGAGTTAGTCACGTGATAACATAAAAACAAATAAAACCCATTTCATAAAAACTCAAATGCATAGAAAACTCATGTTGTTTCCTGGGGACATATTTACCACATGAATATTACATTCACCCATACTAATGGAATAACATTTGGTTTAGCATCCATCTCCATAGTACCCAATGCATTGGAGAGATATAATGGGGATCACCTGTCATATCTTAAGCTATAATAGGCTCAACCCAACATATTTTGAGCTATAATGTGATCAACCCAACATATCATGAGCTATAATGAGATCAACCCATAAAAACAAATGTCCATGAATAATTTCATAGAATGAAATGGTCTTTAAATCAGGAGAAACCACATATTCCATATAGATATAAAAAACAACCCTATTCAAATTTAGTAAGGAGAGTTTTAAAAGGATTTTTTAAAGGAATGTCCCTTAAAATATAAACGGAATGATAATTAATAGAATAGAATATATAAGTGTATAAACTATAAATATATATAGAAAAAATTTATATGAAAAAAATTCATCTCACCAGTAATCGTAATTCCACATAATGAACAAAGAATAAGGTCAACCATAAGAATGTAAATTGGGATAATAATTCACATACAAAAAGTCTGCTGCCTAATGGATATGAAACATGGTTTTATAAGAAATTAAAAATTGGGGACATAAGTCACACTTCTGAAAATGAATCATAAAATAGAATACAGCATGAATAAAATGAAAAGAATGACATTGAATGAAATATTGAATTCTATACCACATTAAAGAAAACATAAATGGAAAAAGAAGGAAGTGGAAAATTTTCTTACTTTGTAGAGTAACTCCTAGAACATGAAGGCTGGGACCTTGGGGGATTGAGGAAACCATGGGAGGACTTATAAGGAGTTAACAAGTCTAGATCATCATTGATGAAGAATTTTTAATGAAGTTATTGAAGTAATGGGTTGGTATTTATAGAAAAATTTATGGAATAATTTAATAATTTCAATGGGACACCTCATTAGTGGTATTTGAAAACCCATGGGATTGACCATTGTATATTATCAAGGTATTAGCCAATTAGGACACATAACATCTTATTTTACTGTAAACAAGTCAAAAATATTTATTAAATCATTATTACAAAATTAATTATGTCATTAACACACTAAAAATCAAAACTGAATTTTTACTATTCACAGAAAAATCAATTGTTTCAGATAAAATTCCAAAATCATACCCATTCCTTTTTTATACATGTAGAATTCAAAACTGAACTCCAAATTTTGAAAATAAATTTTAAATATGATTATTTTAATTTTGTTATAAAATAATACTTAATTCAAAAATTAAAAATTTTAATTATTTAACTGCTTTTATATCTCATTGAAAAATTAACCCGGATGTCATTATAATAAATCCTTGGGAAAATAAAATAACAATACTATTTACTATTCATCAGGTTCATTTTTCTTTTCATATTACTATTTATAAGAGTTTTTTAATATTCAACAAAAAACAAGTTGGTTCCATCAGACTCCAAATAACTCACTGAAAACATTTGTAGATGACTATTATTTGAAATTCAAAACATAGAGGCCAAAAAATTATGTTTTAACGATAGTTATTAATATATACTTAAAATAATGTATCATGTATTTCATTTATTTCTTTAAAACCATGGGTTGTTACATTATTTCCACATTCTATAAATAGTGTCCTCGAAATTTTATTTACTCTTTAAATAGGTGATGGTAAAATTCCATCATAGAATTTTTAGATTCCAATGTTGCCATTTCAACCATGTGTTTTCTCCACAAAAAAATTACCTAGTAGATTACCTTATTCTGCAATACTCATTTTCTTTAATCAAAAATCTAAACTATTTTCATTTCATAAGAATTTTTTTTCAAACTGAAATACTACTTGATTAAAGACATGTGATAAATCTGGAACATAATTTCTCAACATCAAAACATGAAAAACATTTTTTACCAGAGAATAAAATGGATTCAAAGATACTCATTATGCAACTGGTCCAACTTTCTCCATGATTTCAAAAGGACCGTTGAATCATGGACATAACCTTCCTTTTGTACCAAAACATAATACACTTTTCCAATGAGATATTTTAAAGAAAAATTGGTCACCAACCCTTAAAGAGAAGTCTTTCCTTCGTTTATCTACATAACATTTCATCATAATTTGATCGGTCCTCATTTTCTATTGGATCATCTTCACATTCTCAGCCACATCCTCTACTTATTGTGGCCCAATCATCTTCCTTTCCCCGACATCCTCTACAACAAGATAGCGTTCGACACCACTTCCTATACAATGCCTCAAAATGTTCTATCTATATACTAGAATTAGAATTATTATTATACGAAAACTAACTAAAGAAAGATGTTGATCCCAACTTCCTTGGTTGTCTATTGAATAAGCTCGATTCATATCCTCTAAGGTCTGAATCGTTCGTTTTTATTATCCATCTGATTGGGGATGAAAAGTTGCACTAAAATTTCATTCTTTGCACAATGGATTATAAATACCCTTCCAAAAGATTGAAGTGATCCTAGGATCATGATGAGATACAATGGAATGAGGAACTTCATGTAACCTGAAAACCTCTTTGAGGTATAATCGAGAAAGATGATCCAATGACATTATATCTCTAAAATATTGAAAATGTGTAGATTTTTTGAGCCGATAAACAATAATACAAATCAAATTATTAACTTAAGATGATATAGGTATTCCCACCACAATGTCCATGGATATATTTTCCCATTTTCACTCTAGCACTAGAAAAGGCTAAAGCATCCCCTTCGACAACTACTTATCTTCCTTAACCTGATGACATGTCAAACATTTCACAAAAAAATCTAAAATATCTCTTTTAATTCTATCCCACAAATATTTCTCCCAAAGGTCTCTGTATATCTTAGTACATCCAGGATGAACTAAAAATGCAGAATTATAGGCCTCACCCAACAAATATTTCTTCATTTCGGAATCAAAAGACAAACAAAAAACCTTTTTCCAAATCATAAAACACAATCTTTTTCAAGGTTAAATTCTAGAAACATGACCATTTTAGCCAATTATACATTATTTTGAATCTCATGGTCTTCCTTATTTTCATGCTTAATTCTTTCTGATAACGATGAATTCATAGAATCCTAAAACAAAGTAGTAGTATTTTCATGCAACAAAATTTTCTAATCCCAAATTACTCAAATCATTAATTAAGGGATCATGTTCTAAATGTGACATTTGTAATGATGAATTATGTTTTCGACTCAAGGAATTCTCCACATTTTTTTCTTTTCTTGGATGATAATTTATCACACAGTAATAATTATTTATCTGTTCAATCCATCTTCTCTACCGCAAGTTTAATTCATTCAGAGTGAATATATATTTCAGATTTTTATGCTAAGTATATATTTCACATTTGGAACCATATAAATCATGCATCCAAATTTTCTAATAAAAACCCGTTGCTTCCAATTTCAAATCATTGTGGGATAATTTAACTCATGAGGTTTTAGTTTCCTTGAAGAATAATCAATAACATGATCATTCTACGACAAAACACATCCATGTACCTTTAATGAAGCATCACTGAAGATTAAAATCATACCATTTCAGAAAGGCATGTCCAAAACTAGAGGATTCAACAATGTCACATATAGTTCCTAAAAACAAACATCCCATTATTTTATCCAAATAAATTTAACCCCTTTTAGTGTTAACTTAGTTAGCGAGCTAGATAACCATGGAAAATATTTAAAGAACCATTAGTATAAACTAGATAAACAAAGAAAACAACAAATATATGCAACATTTGTAGGTATTTTCCATTCATAAACCACTTGTTTTTTTAGAATGATCAAATGTTATTCCATTTTATTTAAAATGTGGCCAAAATATGAAATCAATTTCATCCAAAAATCACACTTATAGAATTTTCCATACAGTTTATTTTTTTATGTTTGCAAAAAAAACCCGTAGATGTGTTTTTAATTACCTTATTTACGTTGTAAAATATAGCAGAATGTCATCAAAATTTACAACCAAAAAAATATCCAAGAACTCATTAAATATTCTATTCATAAGATCCATGTATATAGAAGATGTATTAGTTAACCTAAAAAGAATAACTAAAAATTAATTATGACCATATCTAGTACGAAACATAGTCTTCGGGATGTCTTCATACTTTACATTAAACTGATGGTACCACATCCTTAGGTCGGCCATAAAAAATACTGAGCTCTATGGAGCTGATCAAACAAATAATCTATATGATCCAAATGATACTTGTTTTTAACAGTAATGTTATTCAAGCCGCTATAATCGATGAAAACACTCATTGAACAATATTTTTTATTAAAAAACAATAATGGAGCTCCCCATGGTAAACTACTAGGTCGAATGAAGACTTTATCTAATAATTCATGCAAATGGTTTTTTAATTCCAGATGTTCCATTTGGTCCATTCGATATGGATGTTTAGAAATTGTCTTAGCATTAGGAACTAAGTCTATAGTAAACTGAACCTATCGATTAGGAATTAGACCAGTCAAATAATCGTGAAAAATATCTATGTATTCCATTACAACTGCAAAATCATTAATTTGGATAGTTCCCTTATGTTAAAAAAATATGAGAAATATGAATTTCATTTCCAACATTTATCAGTTTCTTAGCTTCCTGATACATTATTAATGGTATCAGTTTATTCTAGTATAGAAACTGATATTCCTTCTGAAAAAAACTTTGTTTTCTCTGTGATCTATCATAGCATGAAAAAAAAGAATGTTATTCCATGCCCAGAATAACATCAAACTCAACTAGTGATAAAACAAAAAGGTTTGTAGGAAAACACATTCCACAGATGAGGATAGGTAGATTCTGAAAATCTATCATTTCCAAAATATTTCCTCCAGGTGTTTTTACAACGAGATTTAGTTTCATTTCATGAGGTCAAATTACAAATTTTTACGAGAATTTATCATAATTGAAGGAAAGTATAGACACTGAATCAAACAAAACATTTGCGAAATATGAAAAAACAAGCAATGTACCTGAGACCTCCTAATTTGTTAGCTCAACAACTACTAAAGTTGTTGCAAATTCCAACCCCTTCTATTTCCTATAATTTTGATTCCCTGCCTGAGTAATTTACTTCAGACTAACACTAGAAAAATTACCCAATTTCATTCCGTTAAAGCATCTCATCATTGGCTTCAAATTAATTTTATGATCAATTTACTTTCACTCACGTGACATGTGTCCAAACATTCCACATCGATATCATTTCCCATAATTTACAAGACATTCAGTAGGATTCATTTTACCATACTTTTGACAAGAATGGAAATTCATATTTTTACCTCCAATCTTATTTGACGAGTTCCTCCTCATTTACTAGTAACTAGACATCTTTTTATTCTAGTCATCATAGGTCACATATGTGTCAGAAAACACAATCTCATCATTTTCAGCATAATTAATATGCTTCTCGTATCTTTTAAACTCTCATGAATGGAAATCTTTTTGTAAAAATGTTTTCAAAGCAGTGTAAAATCTCTTAATTAAATTCAATATCCCGAGTAAAATTGGGTACATAAATGGAATTTATTATAAAATTGGCTTCATATGATTCCACAAAATCATCATATTTCTGCTTCAGTTCCATTAAATGTTTCTCCATTCCGAGTTAAACTGTTTTGGGAAAAAAATTCCTGAAAAAACTCTTAAAATCATCCCATTCTATACTACCAAGATCATCTATTTTTATCATATTATAACAATATAACACCATTCATAAGCTCCACCTTCAAAATGATAAATTTATTGTATTACCATTTGATGTTCCAAACATCCCATGACATCAAATATCTTTTCTAGAGAATTAATCCAGCCTTCAGATATCATTGTATCTACAGTACCAATGAATTCTGGAGGATGTAGCCTCATTAAATGATCAAAAAAGGACATGCTACTTCCTTGTAAATCATGTACATCTAGCATGCATTCCTCCCCCATTTATTGATTAATTCAACTAAGCCATTGGTGTCACAAACTGCATGGTTCTGATTCCCACCATTTCGGGCTGTCGATTTAGATAGACATCCGCCTCTTGGTGCCTTTCTACATCATCTTCCCTATTTCATCTATGGGAAACAATTCTGTACAAACACTAAATAGATGAATCAATATTGTAACCCTTGAATTCTATAACATTTTAAATTACCATAGATTAAAAATCTCTTATGGTATTCTTTAAATATCATCCCAACCCCTAATGTTATCAGAAACATCCATTGAAATGGACTATATGGACCATACATTAAAACATCACATAATATTGAATTTAAGTCAATAATATACGTTATTACACAGTGAGGATCTTTTTTGAGTTTATATTTTTAGATAATTTAGATACCTTAAATACAAAACATATAACAATCATATAAGAGGATACTACTAAAAACAGTTTTTTATAAAATATAAAACATTAAAGCTCGAAACATTAATTATTTGACAACCATCCAAACTATTCATCACAACTCACTTATTTCTATTACCCATCCTTATATACTATGATAAAATTTTGAATCTTGGGATTAGTATAAAACTATGATTGGGATATAAATAATGAAATAATTAGTCGAGTGATAACATAAAAACCAATAAAACACATATAATAAAAACTCAAAATAATAGAATACTCCGGTTTTTTCCTTGGGACATATTTACCATATCACTCTTATATTTACCCTTACATATTGAATAACCTTATGTTCAACTTCCATCTTCGGAGTACCCAATGGATTAGTGAGCTATAATGGGTCTCACCTATCATATCATGAGCTATAATGGGATCAGCCCCACATATCTTGAGATATAATTGTCTGAAACCAACGTAATTAATTTCTGTGGAGAATATCACAATAATAAAGTATCATAAAATTTGCAGAAAATAAAAATTCTATATTCATATAAACAACTATACTTTTGAAAATTATTAAAGAGAGTTTTAAATGGATTTTAATGGAAATCCCATTAAATTATAAATGGAGTTAGAGTTAATAGAATGGAGTGGATATGGGTATACATAGTAAATATAAAAAGTGAAACATAAAATAAAAAAATTCATCACACCAATAATATTTATTAGAAATAATGAATAAAGAAGAAGGTTAACCCTAAGAATGGAAATTGGGATAAGAATTCCCATATATAAATTCGTTAGCCTAACGACAATGAAACATGGTATTATAAGACATTAAAAAGATAGGGGTGAAGAAGAACCCAACTATAAATGAAAAATAAAGCATAATAAAGAAATAATGTGATCAATATAAGAATATGGTATGGATTAATGATTTCTATACCACATAAAAGAGAACATGATTGGAAAAAAGAAAGACGTTGAGATTTTTTCCGACATTTTAGAGTAACTCATAGAACAAGAAGGTAGGAAAATTTGGGGTTTGATGAAAGAATTGAAGGACTAATTGGGTGGTAACATAGACATATCTTCATTGATGAGGAATTTTCAATGAATTTAATTAAGGTATGGGTTTGTATTTATAGAAAAATTGATGGAATATATTAATAATTTCCAAGGGACACATAATTAGTTGTATTTTCATAACCATGGTCTTGCCCATGGAATTTGCCCAAGGTATTATCCACATGGGAAACCTCATATCATATCTTACTTTATAAATTTAGACCATATTTATTAAATCATTATTACATCATTAATGATGTCATTAACACACCGAAACTCATAAGTGTATTTTTACTATTTATCAAAAAATCATTTATTTCAAAAACATCCCAAAAATTTACTCTTAATATTTTTATACTTGGAGAATTAAAAAACAGACTCCATTTATTGAAATTAATTTTATAAATACTTATAATTTAATATTAAAACAACCATTTTTAATAAAAAAAACTAACAAATTTAATTCAATAACTGCTTTTATATCACATATAAAAATTAAACAGGATTTCATTATATTAAATCCTTGATAAAATTAAATAATAATAAAATTTGCTATTCATAAGTGTCAATTTATGATTCATATTACTATTTTTGAGGTTATGTTTCTATTCACCAAAAAAACAAGTCGGTTACATCAGACTCAAAATAACTCTCTGAACACCATTATAGATGACTGTTTTTCGAAATACAAAAAATTGAAGCTACAAAAATATGTTTAAAGGATAGTTATAAATAAATAAATTAAATAATTTTCCATGAATTTCATTTATTTCTTCAAAACTGTGGGGTGTTTCAAATCACATACACTTGATTATATAGAGAGATCACTAGGAATAAACCAACTATTTGATCACCATGGTTATATTAAATTGGAAAATAAAGATCCCATATTAGTTAAATTTGAATATTCTTGGTCTGATTGTTGTGGTTATGCACTATGTGGTCTATTCTAGTTTCTATGGGCTTAGTATGTGGGGTGGTACATGGGGTATGTTGGTGCCTCATTTTGAGTGACTGATTAATTTGTAGAATGGGTAAACATGTAGGAAGTGGGATTGAACCTTGTGTGTTGGTGCTCAGTTAAAGAGATTGATTGATTGTGGAATGGATTAACATGTAGCTAGATGAACTAAATTTATATTGTGTTATGGTCGCAAAGTGATATAGATCTATAGTACTGTAGTGTGGTTACGAACTCATTATACAATGGGACTGCATGTATAGTTTTGTGTTGATGTGCATTGGGACCAGAAGTCTAGTTTGTGATGTTTTTAAGTGGGACTACAGTTTTGTGTGGTTACAGTTTTTAGTTTCCCGATAATGATATAATAATTTAATCCGAATCCTATAAAATAAAAAAAATTGAAAATGCAGAAAAATGGAGTTTGGTTTATGATTTCTATGGCTTCTTGTACGGTTGTGCAAATAGGAGTACCAGCAAAAGCGGTGCTGGTATGGGCTTGTTTTCTATTTGTGTGAAACCTGTAGGTTAGGGTAGAGTGTTTGTTTACTTATGTATATGGATTCTTTTCCCTTGTTATTTCTATATGCACCCCACCCATGTTGAGAACAATGTGCCAAAAACATCCATTTCATGGGGTAGTTCGACTTTCCCTATAACCAAGTTGGAGAATGGATGGATTGTTAATGATGTTCTTTCACGCATCCTCCTATGGATCATGCCTGACGGGCATATTTGGTTAGGCTGTAATGGATATATTCTTACTGTAGTCTAAGATTATTTAGGAATGGGTATATTTTAGAACATGGGCTTTGGATATTGAGGGTAAAGTATGTTTTCCCATGTATCTTTGACAAGAGTCCCATGTGTCTTTAGGCATGGTAGTGGTTGTTCTTTCCCAACTGTCTATGAGCCTGGTTGTGTGTGGTTTGAGTCCAAGGTGTGTGTGGGAATTTTGCAGCAGTGGGAATACATGTGGGTAGGGTGTCAACGTCAATATGACATAACGATAGGAATGATATGTTAACTAGTGGGAAGGTTGTGTGGGGTACCTGAATGCTGATGTGCATAAAAAAATTCATTACTTAACTTGCATTACTTTGTTGATTGTTCCATAGTGAATTTTGTATGGTTATTTTTCCTTGGTAGGTGCTTGAGGTTCTAATTTTTTCTAATAGGGGCATTAGCATGTTCCTTCACTTGTGCATGAGTAGCTTTAGTTTACCCACTGAGTATATTTCTATGCTCTACCTATGTTTGAAAAACTATTTTCAGGGCTCTAGGAGGACATTGATGGCCATATTGGAATATACTAGCATGGGTTTTAGGGTATCTATTGTTTCTATTTAGTTTCATTTCATTGTAACTTTATTATGGAGTTTTATCTTACTTTTTATCTGTTTTACTACTGAACATCCATTTGGGAATGTATTATTGATGTTACTTTTTCCATTAGTTTTTGGTGATGCCAAGATTTAACATCTTATCTCCTGATCATATTCTGTAAAATTGGTAATGCCTTCCATTTATTTGATATTATATACCATTGGATCTAGTATCTACTCTCGGGACTAGTAAATACTAGGATCAAGGGTCATTATATCTCTGTCATCTTAAGAAGGTACGAACATGAATCTTTTCCATCCCTTCCCTTATCTTGGAGAAGGCGAGTCATTATAGAATGGTGTCATAACCATATGGTTGAGGTCTAGGATAGAGTTCAGGATTAGGAATTTTGCGGATTGCATTGGAGGGTACTGAAACAGTGTTAGGAAATCTTGTTGAATGGAATGGGAAATGAATGATTTCCTAGGACATGAAATTTTAGGCCCCCATGATCTGATTCAAGGACTCTAGACCTACTCATGGACTATGTTAGGCTTTACTAATTACATGATAGAAACCCTAGGAAAATAAGATTCATCATAATGACTTGTGTTCTAGTGTGTATTGTGTGTTTTTGGAATATAAAATAAATAAATAGTTCGAACAAAAAAATTAAAATGAATTTTCTACACAACATAGGCTTAGAAGTTCTTCATTTATATTTTCAGTTACAAATCATGAATGTATTCCATGAGTGGTATGAGTAGTCGAGTTTTAGTAGGTTGATATAGTTGATCCCCAGTGGACTAATCGAGAGGAGAAGCACGACCAGTGGAAAAATACACTTCATGGCTTCCAGTGACAGACTATAGGAATGAATGAGGTAATCATCTTAGACAAGAAGGAAAAGAAAAGGATTGAGGATCTGGTGATTGATTTCGACTTGATCTGGGCTCCTATAGAGTACTAGGATCCTCTAGAAGTGAACTAGTTGTGAGAGCAGTGCATCTATGGTGGATGCTCTAGCTCAGGTTGAGGAAGTTAACTAAGGTGTCATGGACTGACATTGAGAAGGAGTTCTGAGTGGAATTCCATTCTCTCATGATAACTGCTAAGAAGTAGAAAAATCATCTCTACCTATATAAAGGGATTATGTCAGTAAGGTAACTGAGGTTCAAGTTCATGGATCTCCTTTATTTTTCTCTGGATGCCTTTTTGAATGAGGAGTCATAAAAATGATGCGTGGAAGAGGCTCTATGGCCTTCTATTTAGTATGTTTTAACTCCCATTACTCTGCTGACATATCTAGAGTATGAAAAGAAGGCCAAATTAGTGTAGAGGATGCACACACTGGTAAGTATTATAGGATCTGTGATTCATTTGTGTTCATTGAAGGGGGAGGCTATTTTAAATTGGTCTCTGGCATAAGGGCCTTCAAGGTTTTATTCAGTATAGAGTATGCATTCATAGTTCAAACTCTAATCTTCTATACCTCACACATTAAAAATTGGCCTAGGATGGATCTTCTTTATCTATGGCAGTCGTGGGTATCTTCATAATCTATGACATATCTGAGTGGAGTATAGTGTCAGTGAGAAGGTTCAGTGTGCAACTCAGCATCGACAGTTTACAGCTTGGATCTTCCAGTAGTAGGGGTACCAATTCCCCGCTCAACCAAGGGTGGATGATTCTATTGACGGCCAATGTAATGGCTCCCCTCAAAGATCTCGACATGGGTTTGGTCAAGGAGGTGGCCGATAGTAGAGGGGAACAGGGGTTTGGACTGGCCAGTTGCAGGCTTTAGAGAAGGAAGTTCCAAGGGGGCCAAATGTTGTTTGAGGTACGATCAGTAGGTTTAGTACTGTTTAATATGGCATTTATTGATTCATGAGAATTACAATACTTTGTTTCTCCCTGTCTAGACCATTCCTTGGGACAATACATAGAGATAAATTCTATGCTTCTGGTGTTGATTATGCGAGTTTGAGGTCAAAGCAGACTGTTGGTAATTTTTTGAGGATATAGACTGATCATGGGGCTGCATCAGTCCTATGGGGGTCATCTTATACTTCAAATACTACCAAAAGATTCCATCCTTGGCATCAAATTTCTGTTTTCAAAGCATGCTATTATGGACCACTTCAAGAGATGGTCTGTGTTCTCTAATATTGGTGGTCAGTGTGTAGATTTCTTTGGAATGCAGTGTTTCGAGGAGGGAACCCAGTGTGTGGATACCATTCATTCTTTGTTAGATGTGATGTTAGTGTAATTAATAGGCTCTTATATGGAGGAGGTTCTGGGGATTGTTAGTTAGTTCCTGGATGTCTTATTCGAATAGGTTGTGACTTTACCCCCTCGACGTCATGTTGAGTTCTAGATAGACTTATGATTCGGTGCCCATCATAATTTGATGGATCCTTATTAGATGGGGCCTTATGATCTATGGTAGTTGGGGATTAAGGTTGATGACTTGATTAAGAAAGGTTTTTTCCGACAATGTGTGTCACCATGGGGTTCTCCCGTCTTGTTCTAATAGAAAGCAGAAGGTGGTATCAGGCAGTGCATAGACTACCAATGAGTGAATCTGGTGACAGTCAAGAACTGCAACCCCATCTTGTGGATCATCAAACACTTTTGAAAAGATAAAGGGATCATATTGGTTCAATAAGATCAAAATGTTCTCTACATATCACCATTTGAGGGTGAATGATGGTGACATCACAAAGACTACATTCATGTGCGGGTTTGGGCACATTGTGTTTATAATCATGTCGTTCTGTGTTACTAACACACTAGTTTTGTTCACGGGAATCATGAAGACTCTTTTCTGTGAGTATTTGGCCTAGTTCTTCATCATGTTCATCGATGACATCCTAATCTAATTAGGGTTGAAGGAGGAACACAGTGATCATCTAAGGATAGTTTAAAGGTCCTCCGACACAACTAGCTCAACAAGAAGTTGTCCATGTGCATGTTATAGACATGAGAGTTGCACTTCCTTGTACATGTAGTGTCCTAAAAGGGAATAGAAGTTGACCTATCGATGGTCGAAGTAATTTATTCTTTATAAGTACCCATGAACATGGAAGAGGTTCACATTTTCTTGGGTATGGAAAGTTACTACCGATGGTTTATACCCAAATTCTCTCAAGTGGTAGCTACTATGAAATTCTGACTAGAAAAGAATAAAATTCATTATATAGTGAGAAGCTCTAGAAATGGTTTAGTTTTCTTAAAGAGAAGATGGTCAGCACCCTTGTACATAGGATTCCAATAGAGTGGTTGA
This sequence comes from Viscum album, assembly GCA_963277665.1. Taxonomy (NCBI): domain Eukaryota; kingdom Viridiplantae; phylum Streptophyta; class Magnoliopsida; order Santalales; family Viscaceae; genus Viscum; species Viscum album. The sequence continues at coordinate 2,104,398,077 of OY728132.1, forward strand.
TACTTGATGTGTTCTATGATACTTCAAGTCTAGGCTTGGGTGTGTGTGATGAAGTAGAAGAGGAGAGTGATCTCTTATGGGTCTAGGGATTTACGTCCTCATGAATATAACTATGCCACCCACAACCTAGAACATGTAGTAGTTGGGTTCACACTAATGTTATGTAATAATATCATCATTATAGAATTCTTTGTGGTCTTCATAGATCAGAATATATTGAGGTATATCTTCTTCCATTAAGACAGGAACTTGAAGCAGTAGAGGTGGATGGATTTTCTTTTGGAAAATAAATTTGAAATATCCTACACCTCAAGAAAAGGAATTGTGTTGTCTGATGACATTATAAGGATGTCACAAAAGGATTTAGTTCGAGAGTTAGCAGATGCTTGGACGGAAATAGATGAGTTGGCTACATTACATCTGGGATTGAGAGTGGATGATGATAAAGATTATTTGTTTTAGAAGAAAGTGTAGTATTCCTTTGTATGGAAGGTGGGAGAGCCTTAGTGGAGAGACTCATAGGATGAAGTGATTCATGATCTCATTATTCAGGGTTATGCTCTGAAAGGATGGTTGGAAGATATTCAGAATCAGATGATTCTCCATGGGATGCTATTTTTCCTTATCGCAATGCATGGGGGAGTCCTCAGAGTGTTCCATATCTCACACTATGTGGTACATCTAGTAGTCCCCAAAATGTACCAAGGGTTGAGAGGTCTTTTTTTGTGTCCCATAGTGAAGAGGGATGTGGCGGAGTGTGTGGCAAGGTGCCTCAGTGTTAGCAAGTGAAGGCTGAGCACCATGTTCCTTGAATACCACTGATTCCCTTGGATGTTTCTGAGTGGATGTGGGATGACATCTTGATGGATTTCATCACAATACTACATGGGAATGAGGGAGGATATGATTCCATATAGGTAGTGGTGGATCAATTGACAATTGCATCTCACTTCATGGTGGTTAAGGATTCGAGCCCAGTGGAATAATTAGCATAGAGGTACAAATTTGATGTGGTATGGATGCATGGAGTTTAAAGATACATCATTTTGGATCTAAATACATGCATTAGTTCACATTTTTAAAAGGTATTACAACGTACATGTTTCTCCTAGTTTCACTTAAACACTACTTTCCACCATCAGATGGATGGAAAGATAGAGATAACCAACCAGACATTGGAGGATATTCTTTGAGTGTGTGTTCTAGAATTTGGAGGATCATGTGTATGAAACCGTCCACTAGTAGAGTTTTATAACAATAAGAGTTATCACTCTACAATTATCATGGAACCATTAAAATCCATTGACAGAAGCCCCTTTCGTTCACCCCAAAGATGGACAGAGGTTGGGGAGGAAAATGTTATTTCCCAGAGGTGGTACCTAACATGATAGATAAGGTTAATCTAGTTCATAAATAGATAAATGCAGCTCAGGACTATCAGAATTGATATGCCGATCATAGTATTAGACCCATGGAGTTAGAGTTTGGAAATCGTGTGTTCCTAATATTCCACCCATGGCGTGGAAAGAAGAGGTTTGGCAGGGGATTAAACATTCCCTAGGTTCATAGGTCCTTTTAAGGGTTTGGGATGATTTTGAGAGATGGTGTATCATTTGGAATTACCACCACGATTTGAGAGAATCCAAAATTTCTTTCAGGCCTCTCAGCTCTGTCTGTATTTACATGATTACTCCAACGTCTTAGAAAGAGGAGGGTTTGATATTGAGGATAATGGGACATTCATGGAAAGACTGATGAGAATCAAGGATCGTAAAGAGAAGGTTCTTCATTGATGGTCCATTCCCATTTTTTTGTCTTATAGTGGCATGGTGGACTTGAAGAGACTACATTGGAGTGAGAAGTGTAGATGTGTGCCCAGTACCAAAAAAATATTTTGAGTTTTTCTCTCAATTTATTATTTAGTTCCATGATTATGATTTAATGTTTGACATTTCATGTTGTATGATAAGTTATTTCCATATTCTCAGATTTTTGTAAAAAATCATGACTATGGGGTGGGTATAACCTAATCCATAATAAAGAAGAATTAAAGTGGATGTGATTAAAACTGTTTGGGAATGTCACTGCTTCCCAATGAGGATATCATTTTGATATGGAATAAGGTGCACCATAATCCATGTGTCTGAACTGTGTGACTTTTGTTGTTTGTGTGGTAACTTAAGGGAGATGATCCATATTGTATCTACAGTTTTTCATGAGATAGATGTCGAGGAGGTGACCTTTCATATTGATGTTTTTTCTCAAGATTTAGAAAAACATAGGTTGGTTTACTCATGAGTGGTTTCATAAGGGGTGGTTGTTAGGACATATTTTCCTTTGGTTTAGATTAAAATTATAAAATATGAGAATAGTTTGAGAGGTATCTGATGTGAAAACATAAATTTTCCCTCGGACATTGCTTAGGGAAATATCCACTATTGAGGTGTTCTGGGAGGTTTCGGTGGATTACTTCAAGTATTTCCAAAATTTCTAGTTTTTTCATCAGTATGCCAGTTCCTCAGCATGTTGGAGCATCGTCATGTCAGTGCGTCAGCATGTTAGTACGTTGACATGTCAGTGTGTCAGCATGTCATTGTGTAAGCATGTCTATACATCAACATGTTAGTGATTTCATCATCGATATATTTATTTCATCGTTGTCGATTGGTCAAGGTGTCGATAGGCTAGGGTGTTGGTATATCTGGGAGTTATTAGGTTTGGGCCTTGGTAGGTTTGGGCGTCGGTAGGTCAGGGTGTTAGTAGGTCGGTGTATTGGTAGGTCATGGCCATGATAGGTCATTGAGCCAGTATGATATGTCATTTCTAGCTAGTTTTAGTATCTCTGCATCGATCCCTCACCCATCAGTGAATCACACATCGGTGACTCATTTCATTTTTATTTCAGTTTCACCCCTGTTACATGTTTTCCACATTTAATGATAATCTATCAAATCACAACCATCTTGTGGTCTATCTCCCCCGTCGTTGAGGGGAATTATTTAATCTCAATTAATTACAATCTGTGAAACCACCGAAGTGAATTTTAAAAACATGATCCTATGTTAAATTACATCAAAATTGTCTCCCTAATTTTAAGATTTTGACTCTTCTTAAGCTGTGATCCACTCTTCCTTCTTCCTTTTTTTCCCTTGGATCGCCTGGAATCATCCTCCTAAGATGATTCATGCACCCGTGAAGTATCCCTTCCCGATCATCCTTGGTGTTCTTCATACATGTTGTGTATTCCCATATTCTTGGTGTTAGAAGGAACATTGATCCTTCATCATCCAAGTAGGGATTTTGTTTTCTACTCAATAATTATGAATAATTTAGTGTCATTATGTTGATGGATCCTTGAAAGGAGTAGCTAGATACTCTTATTGAAAATTGAATTAAAAAATGATTTAATATCATCATATGATAAGTCCGGAAAACAAAATAATGGCCCGGGTGTGGTTTTGTGTTTTTTGACTATTTTATATCTTAATAAAAGATTCTTTTATGGCTGTTGTGGTTGTATTCCGTCTTAGAATCAAGGACATTGGTGGTATTTTCTTGGGAATTGGTGGTGTACTGTATGATTTTGGTGTTTTGTTGTAAAAATGTAACATGAAATATAATGAATCACATACCATCGTTTAATTAAAGAGATCCACTTGGATATAACAATTTCTGTGATCACCCCGGTTATATTCATGTAGAAATAAATGATCCCATGTCGGTTAAATTTTAATACGCTTGGTTTGATGGTTGTGGTTTTTTGTTGTGTGTTCTGTTTTGGGTTCTATGAGAATGGTATGTGGGGTGGTACTCTGGTATTTGTTTCACGACCCATCCACAGGGGCCCGTGCCTTGACCAAACAAAGCCCTCATTACATAGACCAGGGGCTGGTGACTAGCAAAAAAGGTGTATTCCCTAAAACCGGTAAGGAATTTCCTTTATAACCTATAAGAACACACAACCAAGAACACAGAATGATATGAACACAATTAACTATAGTAAAAATAATGTCTATAGTATGAAAAAGGGACCATAATACAAGCCCAACTATAACGTACAAGAAAACTAAAAAGTAAAAGTAAACTAAAAAACTCTTGTGAACTCCCGCCAAGGATCCTACCTGAAGGTTAGGTACAATTGAATGGACATCTTTGAATTATGCTTCATCTAATGTCCACCTCCAAGCCACCTCCAGTCCTAGTACCCTCTTCCTTAGTCAGCGCTGCCCGTCATCTGCAACAAACACAACAAGGTGTGGTTGTATCCCGTGCTGGGGTGAGTATAACGATACTCAGAAGAGACCATGAGACCCTCTATGATCTCACAAACCCACAAAGGATAATACGTAAATTTTAAAATTATCTGACAACCCTACATTGGTATATTCACATAAATATACCTATGTTATCAAGAATACCCATCTCAATCCTGAGGAAACACAAGGTCCAACTCAAAATCCCAAATCTCAATGGTTCCATGAAGGAAGGTATACCATGAAGGTAACACCACGAAGGTAAGTACCATAAAGGTGACACCACACATAATAATACCATAAATGTTTCACCATAAAGGTATGTACCACAAAGGGATTCCACAGAGAAGATTTCCACAAAGGTATCACCACGAAGGTAAGTACCACAAAGGTATGCCACAAAACATATTAATACAAAGGTAAGTACTCAACTCAGACCAAGTATAACATAGATATAGTTGTATAGATGATTAGATGTAACTACTGAATCATCTAACTCTATTAAGAGGAAAAACCATGTAGGATCCTAAATCATCATACCCACGTAGTATCCTAAATCTTGATACCCACATAGGATCCAATTATATCGTCATATCCACATTGGATCCAAGTATAGTAGACCCACGTAGGATCCTAGAGTAGTCACACATGGATTCCTAAAGTGGATCCAAGTGAGACTCTCGAAAATAGACCCAAAATCGATCGCAATCACAGACCCACAGTGGATCCCAAGCACAGACCCATATATGATCCCTTTCTCTAGTTACATCCAGCTACAGGGTTCCCTTAAAAATATCGCTTGATTCTGGGAGGATCTGCTCCTCAACACACAAGTCGATACACCAACTTCAACGAAGTCCCAAAAAATAACTATCCCAAAGGACCGTCGTGTAAAAGTGGTCTCAACGCAAGATATGGTGCTTCAATAGGATTCCTGGTCTGTATGATATTAGCCTTTTGGTACCGAGGGCACGATTGGATTTGTGTTCGATCCATCGAGGCCATATCCCAAAATATTACCAAACACAGTTGGGGTATACCAAAAGGACCATCTCGATCTAAAGTTTCTCGCACCGCAGATGGTTCATCAAATAGATGTGCGAAGCTCACGATATGGACGAAAGGGTAAAAAGGGTTAAAGTGGGTCGGGGTTCGATCTGACCAATTATTGGATGACTCGACCTGGTTCGGGTTGACCCGGTATGACCCGGGTCTGGATCTGGGTCCGACCCAGCCTCCTGGGTCTGCCTCGGCCTGTGGTGCAGCTGCCCATTGGGCTCACGGTGCGGCGACCCACCTTTATTGGTCAGATGGCCTGACCCCTCCTCCACGCAGCGCGGTTGCACATCACGCCATTGACAGAGACCTGTAGTGAGCCAACTTCCCTCATATTGCCACCGCGGAACAAGGTCGTGACTCTTGTTTGCCAGGCGGTGTTGACGCACAATTTCATCCCCATCGTGCGGCCGACCAGAGTTCTGGCCACCGCCCTTGATCCACTGTGGCTGACTGGCTACTACTCTTCTCTGACAGCGTGGTTGCACCGCTACCCTCTTCATGGTCGTCTGTGGTGCTAACCGCCGCTCTCGAGTCTCAATGGTTCCAATCACTGACACTGGTCGCCATCCTCCTCCATCATGAATAACACAAAAAATCATTAAATGATCTATGAGAGGTAGGGCTATGTTCGTTTGGCCCACACCCTACGCGTTAGGGTTGTAGCAAGTGGCGAAATAATTCATGAATAATGTAGAACGTCAAGACGGAGTTAGGGGTATTCAAAACAACAAACCCTAACATGTCATTTGTTTGAGGATGTTTTGAGGAAGATGATGAAGTCATCGAAGAATTTTCACATTCTTTGCCTCCAGAAGGTGCTTTTGATCTGGGCTCAGGGTCGGTTCATCGTTCTTTGTTGGAGAGGCATTCATTGTTGGTGATACGTTCATCATTGGAGATGATGAGTTCCTCCAAATTTCTCTCCCCAATTCTCATTTTCCAACCTTTTCCAATGATTTTCCCCAACCCCCAAATTAGGATCCAACCAAATAAAATATGATTATTAATTTAATTTGATAGCCCAATTAATTGGCTCAATTAAATGGAATAACTAATTAATTGGGATGTTGGGAGGTTTTCCCCCATTTATAGGGGTTCGATAGGTCCCCACCACCAGGTATTTAAATTAAGAGTTTTTTATATCGTGTTTTCCCTACCACAAAGAATTTAAAAAGGGTAGTTAATAATAAAATAATAGTTATTCATTATTTTATTTTCATTTCCACAGAAAACACAAAAACTAACATTCACCCCCGACTAACTGGGGTCGAGGTGGAGGTCTCCTTAAGTGAATATCGGCACTATGAGTTCAACAATTCCCTCAGATTTCATTTCCGGGCACTGGTTCAAATGTTAAAAAACCCCACTGGCATGTTTACTGAACGTACTTAAAAATATGTACAGAAATTCATTCCCGGTACACTGGGCATTGGAATCACGTTCCTTAAAAATTCCCAGACAGGTAAAATTCCAATATAATAAAAAAATTACATTGAAATTTTAGGGTCTTTAAATTCTCCCCACTATAGTGATTTGCGTCCCCGAAATCCAAATCACAAAAAAAACTAGGGAAAAAAGTGGGGTTTTGAGGACGAATCAAAGCCTCCTGCTCCCATGTGCTCTCCTGGAGGTTTCTGTGCTGCCAACATACACACACTAAAGGTATCGACCTCCCATGAAGTATCTGCACCTATCAATACTCAATATCTACTAGAACCTCCATAAATGTATCCCCATCATTGATGTCCAGCTCGCTTTTGTCAATGACATTTGATGGGTAATGCACATATCTCTTCAACTGGGATATGTGGAAAACATCATGCACCCAATGCAACTGAGTGAGAAGTTCTTGGCATTAAGACACCTTTCCAAAACTAGTGAGGGCCTTAAAGGGTCCAATGAACCTCAGATAAAACGTGGAACCCCAGCCAAATCTCATCAAACCATGTCTGGGTGAGACCCGTAGAGCGATGTGGTCGCCCTCCTCAAACTCCAGAGGTCTTCGTCTCTTTTCAGAATAAGAATTCTGCCCAATCTGTGTAGTTTTCATCCGATCATGGTTGATCGTCATCTTCTCCATGGTATCCACTACCATATCTAGTCCCATGAGTGTTGTCTCTCATGGGTCAGTCTAGTAAAGAGATGAACTTCAAGGTAGGTCGTACAATGACTCGAATGGTGTCATCCCAATAGAAGAGTGATTGATGATGTTGTATGAAAACTCCCCCAAAGGCACGTGATCCTTCCATCTGCAACTGATGTCACAGATGGAAGCACACAACATGTCCTTGAGTTTCTAAAAGGTCCACTTTGTCTAGCCATCCGTCTGACGAAGGAAGGGAGTGCTCAAACAAAGCTGCGTCCCAAAAGATTCATGTAACCCCTTCCATAGCCATGAAGTGAAGCATGGATGATGATAGAAGACAATCATTGAGGGTACTCCATTTAGACGCATAATCTACTTCCCAGAGATGCGTCATATTCTCTCTAATGATCCTTTCCCTCAGATCGGTAGGAAGAGGGCCGACATGGTGTGTCGGACGACGATCACCCAGATAGAATCATGACCCCTGAATATACATGGGAGTCTTCTCATGAATTCCATGGATATCCCATCCCACTTCCACTCTAGGACCTCTAAAGGCTGAACCAAGCCTGTTGGTACCTGATTCTCTACTTTCACATACTGACAAATTAGGCACTGAGAGACAAACTCTGTTAATTCTTTCTTCATTCCCGACCACCAATTCTGTCGTCGGAAGTCCTGGTACATCTTTTCCACTCATGGATGTACCTCTAGATGGGTTATGTGGAACTCCCAGAAAACTTCCTTCAAAAGTTACACGGGTACCATAGTACATCCTCTAAATATGATGATGTTCTCCCCACCTTCAGAAAATCCCTCATGTTCATGTCTTGTGGATATCAGAGCACATCGAGCCTCGAAATTAGAGTCCCAATGCTGCAACTCCTTGACTCTCTAAAGAAGTGAAAGAGTGACTGTAAGAGATTGGAGAAAAGATGGTACATCTATTTCCACGAAGGATAACTACAATGCGGCCAGCTACTCCGTCGCCTCACCCAGCAGCTGTATAAAATAACTTTTTCTTGTTGCATCTGCTACCAAATTCCCCGTCCAAAGAGTATAGACTATCTCAATGTCATAGTATTGGAAGAAAAAAAGATAGTGCTGCTGACGTAGGATCACGTAATTCTGAGATAAGATATACCTGAGACTCTTGTGATCATAGTTTACCATTAAATGATCACCCATCATGTAATGTCACCACATCTTCTAGGTAAAGACCACAACTGCTAACATCCAGTCATGGGTAGCATAGTTATATTCATATTTTCTCATCTGTCGAAAACCATACACAATAACTACTCGCTATTTCATCAGGACACCTTGGAGCCTATTCCCTAATGCTTCTTTATAGACTACATATCCAAAGCCCTCCTATGGAAGCCACAAGATGTGGGCACTAGTCAGTCTCTACCTCACCTCCTGAAAACTCCGCTGGCATCTCTTTGACCACACGAAGGGCTGCCCCTTCTTGGTCAATGGTGGAAAGGAGCTATATCTCTGTAGAAATATGGCACAAACCTCCTGTAGTATCAAGACAAACCTAGGAAACTCCTTACATCCCTCATACTCCTCGGTGGATCCCAAGCATGTACTGCCTCAATCTTCGCCGGATCTATCATATATCTAGCCTCCGAGTTGACATATCCCAGAAAGTGAACCTCTCGGATCCTGAAATAGCACATAGAAATCTTACCATAAAGCTGGTGCCCTTTGATTGTGTCCATAACTATCAGCAAATGATAGACATGCTCCTAATTGGTATCTGAGTAGATCAGAATCTCATTGATGAAGACAACTACAAAGAGAAAAAGTATTGGACAAAAGAAAACTTTCATGAGTCCCATGAACAAAGTTTGAGCATTGGTCATGCCTAATGGAATAAACAAGAACATGAAGTGGCCATACTGACATCTGAAAGTCATCTTCTGCACATCCCTTTCTCGTATTTTGAGATGGTGATAGCTCGATCTGGGATCTATCTTCAAGAACCACTGTGCTATATTCATGAGATCAAAGATTTCATCAATCCTCTGGAGAGGGTACTTGTTCTTCACGATCACCTAGTTCAGGCGTCAACAGTCAACAAAATGTCTCAAGATCTCATTCTCCTTCTTGGCGAACAAGATCGGGGCTGCCCACGGGGAAACACTGGGTAGGATAACTCCTTTCCCTACAAGTCCTCTAGTTGTACCTGCTGCTCATGATGCTCCGCGGGATACATTCGATATACTGGAGAATATATCTGTGTCATCTCGGGGTAAAATTAAATGTAAAATTCCACCTCTCTACGTGGATTTAGAACCAAAACATAATCAGGGAAGAAATATTCATACTTTTCCACCACTATAGGATAACTCGGAAACTCCACATCAACCGCTATGAGGGTAAGGTTAGCCAAATAATTAGTGATCGACTACACCCTCCTCCGGGTAAATATGTCATGTGCTGCCAAGGCTCCCATCTCTCTGATGAAGGTAAACCTAGACCCATTCTCATGGATACACCACACTTTTTTCCTAATAAAGTCAATCTGAGCATGGACTGTAGATAACTAGTCCATACCCATGATGGCGTCATAAGGCATTGACTACACTACTAAGAAGTCCCAGCCGAAACTCCCATCTCCTTGAGTAATCTCTCAATATCAGCACCAGTGTGTAATTGTCAAATCCTCTACTGTAGGAGTCTCTAGCCGAAAGGATAGAGCCAATATCTCTGTTGGAATATCCGTGCTCTGAGAGAGGGAAGTGGAAATAAAAGAATAACTAACACATGTGTATATAAGTACTAAAGCTAAGGTTGTGTATACATAGATCGTACCTCGTATCATCTCGGGGGCACATTAATTGTAGGCCTCAGCTGCCAGATGCTTTGATCGCCCCTGTCCACCTGCTCTTTTGTTGTCAGGGTGGACCGCTTAGTGGTGGTGGTAGTAACATCTCAAATCGTCACCCACCACAAGCTGCATGACTTGCTCCTCTACCATGATTTCATTCTCCCTGAGGACCTCCTCAATAAATCCTCTATCTCGGCCTAGGAAGTCCTTTGACCATAATTTGATCATCCGTATGGCTAGTCGGGCAGTCACAAGCCATGTGACCCTGATCGCCGCATGTGTAACACTGCCTACTCCTCGCATGACTAGCTCTATGTCCGGTGCCCCCCACAAATGACCCTAAATCATGTGATCTTCCACCTGTTGATCTGTTCCTATTGGAACTTTGTGACATCTATATACTTCCAGTTGCAGAAGACTCTACTACGTGACACTCAGTGGTGGGTATCACTGCTGGTGAGTTCTCAACAACGAAATTCTCTACTAATAGGGATTGCACTAACACCCCCACCTATATAAATATACTGAGAGATATCATTGAATCCCTGATATCCTACCTGAGCCCTTGATCGAAGGTACATGCTTTGAATAATGGGAATCACACCATATTAGTGGAGTAGCATGAGAGGTCAGTGAACCTTGCTGAGTACTAAGCCACAATCATGCTGCCCTGCTGCAGATGAAGAATCTTTTATATGCGCACTGTGCGAAGGGTTTCTGGGAAAAACCCATCCCAAAACAGGTTCTCAAAGTCTTCCCAGAAAATTTTCACCTCATCTTGAACAAGGAGTGTAACGCCCCGACCCCAGCTACCCAGAGTCGGTGCATTACTTCGTAACATTGGCATGATCACAAGAAAGATAAAATCTCGAAAGACCGATTGGTTTAGTAGCCTTGGAAACACTAGATATATTCATAAGTTTTACATTACATCATTAAACGAAAAACTACTACAAAAACATATTGTCTCCATAATCCACACTCATATCCCCACATAATATCCCTGCAGGTTATTCATAACTTACTTCTTCACTTCCTGGGAAAAATAAAACATAGAAAAGGAGTGAGCTCAAATGCCCAGTAAGGATAACAATATAGCGGGAACTTTTATAAATAAGAATAAACTTTTAAGGAAATGTATAACTAAAACAAAAGCCTTTCAAACATAAACTTTCAAAATGGTATGGCATAAATAAAATGAAATAATGCAATTTACTTATTCACATGGATATTCTACTAATCGAATAATCACATGCAAAAATCAATAACCACTTTCATAATGTTGGAATGCATAATGCCGGACTATCATAACCACATAGTCAGGGCCTCGTGCCAAGACTACAAATAAGATTTTGTCAAGGCCTTGTGCCAAGACACTAGTTTGTCTCATGAGACCTACCGATGCATCGAGGAGCTATAGCGGGCTCCACCCGTCACTTATTAAGTCCAATGCATTCCCATATGAAAAGGTATAAACATAACATAAACATTCGTATTAAAACTAGCATACGAAATGTCAATAATTTCATCATAAACTATGAATGGTATAAAAATAGCACATCCATAGTCAAACATATCACAAAACCTTCAATACAATTTAGAAGTTTTGTATCATAATAAATCAACTTCAAATAATCTTAAAATCCATCAAAGGATGTTGACGTAGATGAAATCAAAATTCGTTTTAAAGAAATATCTCCTTTTATTTTGAAATAATTTAAGATCCATATAAAATAAAACATTTTCTTTGAAAATATTCTTATAAGATTGCAAGGAAAGCTTTGAAGATTTTATAACAGCGTAAAATAACCGCACCCGCCGTATAAGTTAAAAAAAACATTCTTACCTCAATTCTGTCGAAAAGGTTAAAAAGGACCTTGTTTTGAAAACGACAGAAAGATTCCTTTATAAACCTCTTATAAAAAGTCAAACAAGGGTATAAATGACTTTAACCCATATTCTTGTAAATAGTAAAAATGTTTTGAAATACATTTTTAAGAAACATGGATGTGGATGATAAAGATATCCCAGTAGATTATTACGTATAAACAACCTCGGATAATGAAGAGATTGTGAAATAACCCTTACCTTGTACTTTTCCTTGGTTGGGGTAGGTTAACCTCCTGTATAATGGTGAAATAATTGTTATTAAATTATACAAGAATCATATATATTAATATGATATCATATATGATCTTTTAACATTGATTTGTTAATAATATCTTAGAATTATCATCGTTTCGGGTGTTAACTTACTCATTTTATTTATATGTTTTGTTACATAAGCCATGGTTGTTGTATCTTATTCATATCCATAATGATATCTAGTCCTTGAAAATCATTTTTAAATCATCAAATGATAATTATACTTGAATGGTTACGATGGAGAATGAATCTCATCGCGTTCGTGGAGACGGTAGTCCGTACGTACGCACGAGCGACAATATCATTCTTTTGATATTAAAATAATATATAAATGAATGGTATATCATATATACAGAATCATTAACATGTTATATTTATTATTTACATGAGTTACACATCATTATAATACCCATCCAAATAATATTATATTGAATAACAATTACACCACGACGTGGAGACGGTAAGCCGTACGTACGCACGTATGGTGACATGTTATTCAAAGGGTGGATAGAATAATGAATATGGTTTTACCATACATATAATAACATCACAGTATATGTGAGATACTGGAGTTATTATTTTAGAATGGTAAGAACAAAGGAAGAAGAAGTGGAAGAAGAAATGAACTTAGAAAAGGGTGGTGAAATCATTACCTCTTCTTCGGGTTCTTCCTTTTGATTTGATCAAAAGGGCTCCTTAGGTTGGCTTTCCGATCAAACTAAGGCCTCTAGGTTGTAGTGAGGGATGTTGGGAGAGTATTTGGGCAGAGTTTGGCCGAACCAAAAGGCTTTATAGGTGTGAAGAAATGAGAAGGAGGAGTGCCCTTTTATAAGAGGGGTGAGGGGCACCTTTGGAAAAGCTAGAAATATTAATTTATAATAAATTCATATTCGGTTTCTAATGGTTCCAAAGTTGATTATTTAAATGTTAAGGTGGGGATAGGTCGAAAACAACTCAACCAATAGAAGTTAGACAGGTTTGGGTACTTATATTAACCTTATCTTTAAGTATTAACTCTAAGTTAATTAGTTTCACTTTTACAATGTCTCTTTGTAGTTTTATATAATATGGTTAATAAACTTCCTATATACATCCAAGAGACCCCCAAGTGGTCCATTAATGATTAACCTATCATGATATAAGTCTCTTGGCCGAACCTTAGATTTTTAGGAATTTAATATCAATTAATAATATAATATTTGTTTTAAGAACTATTTTATGTCAATTTTGACACTATTCAATAGTTAATTTTTTTGAAACTCATAACAGATTGATTACTTCTAAAAAAGTCAATTAACTCAATCCTAATATATCATATTATCCTAGAAAATTAGTTTAATTAATTAAAAGTTTCATATTATATTTATTTTGGTATTTATAATATCAATTATTTTAATTTTTCACTATTATAGTAATTACTGCATCATCATTGTGTCATATATAAAATAAATTATTTAATGTCTAAAAATTATAAATAAAATATCATTATGTAGGAAATCGTTTTATCTTTCTAATGAATATTTATAATCTAAAATCCAACATATATAACCCTATGTAACAATTGTTGTTCTAAAAGATATATGCTTGTGTCATTTTTGTATTCATTTTAACTAAATTAAAATAAAGTGTCATTATCACTTACAAGTGGATCCATGGGGTCCCAAAATAGACCCAAAGATTCCCATGGTCGACCATGTATCAAACAATAGGTTTAAGACACGTTTTAGGGTAATTTAGTATTATTATAATATTATTTTTTAACCCTTATTTACCGGATTTACCCTTAACCATGGTAAATAAAATAATTACCGCAATAATTATTCAAAATGTCTAAAAATAAAAGTTACCTATTTACACAATTTGAACATCCTGATTCCAAATATGTAATCAATTTTTCTAAATTCAAAACACAGAAGTGGCAGAAATTAATTTAAAATTAATTCCCGCTGTCAAAACAAAAAGCGTGTTTTTAAGAGATAATAACTATCAAAAGATTGACACTTTTTTATGTTCGGTTTAATTGTAAAATTATGTCTAATGACCAACATTATATTAAATTGTAAAAATATATTATAAATATACTTTAAAACCACTCAAATTCATAATTTAACACTATTAATTATTTTTATTAAAAAAGTTGTTTTTAATTAAAATTTAGTAATTTTCACTATTCATCAAAATATAAAAGTTATCCGAAAAGTACCAAAATTTCACCCTAGGCTAATTTCGATATTCCGAATCCAAAAATGAAGTCCATTTTTAAATATAAAATATATATAATTTCAAAAATTAGGTATTACTATTCATAACGGCTAGTTTGATTGGTTGTGGTGTGTGTTAAAACTCAAGGTTGCGTACAACACACGCTACGGTATTATTCAAAGAAAGCGTACCGTGGAAGCTTGGGATGTTTCATTTTAAATTTTTTGATGTCTCCATTTAGTCAAAAAGTTTAAAATATTGTATTTAAAAAGGTTTCACTATCAAAAGTTGATAAAAGTGCAATACTGAAAATGAATCTGTTCTTGCATTATGACTAAGAAACTCATAATATGGATTCTAAAATTATAAGGATTATATAAAGTTAAAAAATGTAGTTAATGCTATTCATGACCTCTTTTAATGGATTTTTTTTTGGTAATTCATGGTGCAATTGAACTCGGTGTTGCGTGTAGTGCAAGTTATTGAATTATTTTAAAAGAAATAACACACTATGAAATCTTGGGGTGTTACATTCTCCCCTCCTTCAATAAATTGCGTCCTCGCAATTTGAAATTGTTCTTCGAAAATAAATGGTTGAAAATAGATAATATATTTGTGGGAAAACCCACATTGGAAATTGGGTTACTAAAATTTAGTCTTAATATGAGGAAAAGAGAAATCAAAGGGTCACCACCAAATTATGATCTCGATTAGGAGAACATTGGTGGAAATTTGAGACATAAAATTGGAGGAAAAACGTAAATATTTATAGGTAGTGATTGAGGTCATCAATCACAAACAAGTGTAAAATTGAGGTCCTTAAATTCATCAATCTATGATGATTTGAAATACCATCGGTTCAACAAAACATAGGGTAATAGGATAACACATTTTTGACATTTCAAAATATCTTATTTGAAATCCCACATCGAAAAATGAATTAACGAGGCCTCTATTTAAAATAAAGAGTGGAAAGTATGAAGATTACCGAAAATAACAAATACTAGGGTTCCATGTAAGAAAATATGGATATGGAAGAAAAATCTAGCCATCAATTATCTGATGGAGAGTGGTAGTGAACATGGCTATGAAAAGGCCAACAATCCCAAAGCCATAAATTAGTGATGATTTAAGGTACCATCTAGGACAACATTTTTGTTCTATGTTCCTTTTATTAATGATGAGGAATTTATTTATGAGATTGGCTAAGATCATAAGGAGATATAATTATTTTATAATTAGAGTTTTATCCATTAATAAATTTCTACCAAAAACTCATCATTCACTCGTAAAAAAAATTCTATTTATACTATTCATAGAGGGTTCCAAAATAAACGAATTTACAATTCATCTACCAGATCTTTTAAAAAACTACTTTATTTAATCCAGGACATCTCGTGGGATAGTGGTAGGTGATACACCCTTGTCTCCCTTCGGTTGCGGGTTCAAGTCTCGCAGCCTTGCGGGACGCGACGAGTTGTCGTCCGACCTCCGGGTTGTCCTTTTATGGAAATCCAAAATAATCCAAACTAGAACTATCCAAAATACTTCTGTCCAAACTCATAGTCCAACATTCATAAGGAAGGTAAACATAATATAGATCCGTTTTACCCCGTAATAGCATATGAATACCTTTATCATGTATTACCATATTCTTTATTGATTACATTCATGCTCCCTTATTCCATATAGAATGCTGGATATACTTCATTAATCCAAAAATGTTTTAAACCCCAACAATGATGGAATATACAAATCATTAATCAGTTCCAAGGTAGTCAAGAATATCTAATATAATTTATCCAAAACAATCACATATTATTCCAAAATCACTACCTCAGTATCAGAACTATATTATGGTTTATCATTCTCTCAACCATATATTTTCCAAAAATCTATCCTGCTATTGAGTCACTTTTCTTTGTTCCACACAATATCAAGTCCTTAATGAAATAGTACTGCAGTACAATCCTTATATACTCCATAATTATTATAACAAGTACATTGTTGATACAACACTCAATTGAAATAATCAACATAAGAGCTTTAATCATTCCTCATCATCTGTGGTAGTATTATAACTTGATTATTATCCAATAACATCATTTGCGGCATAGTCTGATGACTGGGACATTGGTTCGCGTAGTGTCCAAACTCCTTGCAAATGAAGCATTGTACATTTGAAACCATTTTCTTAACCTTGCAGTCACGTACTTTGTGCCATTTTCCTCCACACTTATAACAAACTCCCATTCCTTTCAGGCAAGTTCCAGGGTGTTTCTTTCCACAGTTACCACATATGGGAAAATTCTTCTTTTCCCTCTTCCCTTTATCCATCTTTTTCTCTTCTATCCTTTTCTTCTCTTGCTTCCCTTCAAAGCCATAGGACTCAGTAAACTCTTTACTTATCTTATCAATACATGATATTATTTCTTCATATGATGATAATACATGGAAGACTATTTCTCTTATAAATTCTAGCTTAAGACCATGAATGATATGATCCTTCCTTCTCATTGGATCATGTGCATTTCCGGAGTTCTCATTCCGTCTACTTGGCGCCATTTCTAAACAATGGCATAAACTAGATCAGTTTATGAATCAAAATACATAATCCCATACTTATAAAACACTTAACATAAATTGAACTATTTATGGATATAATCCATAATCATAAGAATGTTTTCTTTGAGGAAGTATATACTCATAATCCCTTCAAAATGATTTGTAAAGAAAATGAGAGTTATCCTAAGCATATCCCCCGGGAGTGTCGTAACCAAGAGTGCAGCAAGGCCCGTTGTCGTGCACCAGTTCCCGTTAGAGTCTAGCTCAAAGCGGTGTTTTCGGGTTTTACCCCTAGGTACATCTATGCCAGAGCCGCCTCTACCTGCTCGTATCCAGACAGGGATGTATTGCTCTGAAAACTCACAAAATCTCTACAATACCAAAATTCTAAGAAGTTCTTCTATACTAATCCCCAAAGTTCATCTTAGGTCTACGTGCTCTAATCAGAGTTTATCTAAATCTAGCTTCCAAGGTTTGTACTAAACTTCCTCTGATACCAACTGTAACGCCCCGAACCTAGTTGCCTATAGTCGGTGCATTACTTCGTAACATTGGCATGATCACAAGAAAGATCAAATCTCGAAAGACCGATTGGTTTAGTAGCCTTGGAGACACTAGATATATTCATAAGTTTTACATTACATCATTAAACGAAAAACTACTACAACAACATATTGTCTCCATAATCCACACTCATATCCCCACATAATATCCCTGCAGGTCATTCATAACTTACTTATTCACTTCCTGGGAAAAATAAAACATAGAAAAGGGGTGAGCTCAAATGCCCAGTAAGGATAACAATATAGAGGAAACTTTTATAAATAAGAATAAACTTTTAAGGCAATGTATAACTAAAACAAAAGCCTTTCAAACATAAACTTTCAAAATGGTATGGCATAAATAAAATGAAATAATGCCATTTACTTATTCACATGGATATTCTACTAATCGAATAATCACATGCAAAAATCAATAACCACTTTCATAATGTTGGAATGCATAATGCCGGACTATCATAACCACATAGTCAAGGCCTCGTGCCAAGACTACAAATAAGATTTTGTCAAGGCCTTGTGCCAAGACACTAGTTTGTCTCATTAGACCTACCGATGCATCGAGGAGCTATAGCGGGCTCCACCCGTCACTAATTAAGTCCAATGAATTCCCATATGAAAAGGTTTAAACATAACATAAACATTCGTATTAAAACTAGCATACGAAATGTCAATAATTTCACCATAAACTATGAATGGTATAAAAATATCACATCCATAGTCAAACATATCACAAAACCTTCAATACAATATAGAAGTTTTGTATCATAATAAATCAACTTCAAATAATCTTAAAATCCATCAAAGGATGTTGACGTAGATGAAATCAAAATTCTTTTTAAAGAAATATCTCATTTTATTTTGAAATCATTTAAGATCCATATAAAATAAAACATTTTCTTTGAAAATATTCTTATAAGCTTGTAAGGAAAGCTTTGATGATTTTATAACGGCGTAAAATAACTGCACCCGCCGTATAAGTTAAAAAAAACATTCTTACCTCAATTCTGTCGAAAAGGTTAAAAAGGACCTTGTTTTGAAAACGACGGAAAGATTCCTTTATAAACCTCTTATAAAAAATCAAACAAGGGTATAAATGACTTTAACCCATATTCTTGTAAATAGTAAAAATGTTTTGAAATACATTTTTAAGAAACATGGATGTGGATGATAAAGATATCCCAGTAGATTATTACGTATAAACAACCTCGGATAATGAAGAGATTGTGAAATAACCCTTACCTTGTACTTTTCCTTGGTTGGGGTAGGTTAACCTCCTGTATAATGGTGAAATAATTGTTATTAAATTATACAAGAATCATATATATTAATATGATATCATATATGATCTTTTAACATTTATTTGTTAATAATATCTTAGAATTATCGTCGTTTCGGGTGTTAACTTACTCATTTTATTTATATGTTTTGTTACGTAAGCCATGGTTTTTGTATCTTATTCATATCCATAATGATATCTAGTCCTTGAAAATCATTTTTAAATCATCAAATGATAATTATACTTGAATGGTTACGATGGAGAATGAATCTCATCGCGTTCGTGGAGACGGTAGTCC
The DNA here is from genome assembly GCA_963277665.1 of Viscum album. Lineage (NCBI taxonomy): Eukaryota > Viridiplantae > Streptophyta > Magnoliopsida > Santalales > Viscaceae > Viscum > Viscum album. Next base: position 2,104,417,360 of record OY728132.1, read on the forward strand.
GTACGTACGCACGAGCGACAATATCATTCTTTTGATATTAAAATAATATATAAATGAATGGTATATCATATATACAGAATCATTAAAATGTTATATTTATTATTTACATGAGTTACACATCATTATTATACCCATCCAAATAATATTATATTGAATAACAATTACACCACGACGTGGAGACGGTAAGCCGTACGTACGCACGCATGGTGACATGTTATTCAAAGGGTGGATAGAATAATGAATATGGTTGTACCATACTTATAATAACATCACAGTATATGTGAGATACTGGAGTTGTTATTTTAGAATGGTAAGAACAAATGAAGAAGAAGTGGAAGAAGAAATGAACTTAGAAAAGGGAGGTGAAATCATTACCTCTTTTTCGGGTTCTTCCTTTTGATTTGATCAAAATGGCTCCTTAGGTTGTCTTTCTGATCAAACTAAGGCCTCTAGGTTGTAGTGAGGGATGTTGGGAGAGTATTTGGGCAGAGTTTGGCCGAACCAAAAGGCTTTAGAGGTGTGAAGAAATGAGAAGGAGGAGTGCCCTTTTATAAGAGGGGTGAGGGGAACCTTTGGAAAAGCTAGAAATATTAATTTATAATAAATTCATATTCGGTTTCTAATGGCTCCAAAGATTATTATTTAAATTTTAAGGTGGGGATAGGTCTAAAACAACTCAACAAATAGAAGTTAGACAGGTTTGGGTACTTATATTAACCTTATCTTTAAGTATTAACTCTAAGTTAATTAGTTTCACTTTTACAATGTCTCTTTGTAGTTTTATATAATATGGTTAATAAACTTACTATATACATCCAAGAGACCCCCAAGTGGTACATTAATGATTAACCTATCATGATATAAGTCTTTTGGCCGAACCTTAGATTTTTAGGAATTTAATATCAATTAATAATATAATATTTGTTTTAAGAACTCTTTTATGTCAATTTTGACACTATTCAATAGTTTATTTTTGTGAAACTCATAACAGATTGATTACTTCGAAAAAAGTCAATTAAATCAATCCTAATATATCATATTATCCTAGAAAATTAGTTTAATTCATTAAAAGTTTCATATGATATTTATTTGGGTATTTATAATATCAATTATTTTAATTTTTCACTATTATAGTAATTACTGCATCATCATTGTGTCATATATAAAATAAATTATTTAATGTCTAAAAATTATAAATAAAATATCATTATGTATAAAATCTTTTTAGCTTTCTAATGAATATTTATAATCTAAAATCCAACATATATAACCCTATGTAACAATTGTTGTTCTAAAAGATATATGCTTGTGTCATTTTTGTATTCATTTTAACTAAATTAAAATAAAGTGTCATTATCACTTACAAGTGGATCCATGGGGTCCCAAAATAGACCCAATGATTCCCATGGTCGACCATATATCAACCAATAGGTTTAAGACATGTTTTAGGGTAATTTAGTATTATTATAATATTATTTTTTAACCCTTATTTACCGGATTTACCCTTAACCATGGTAAATAAAATATTTACCGCAGTAATTATCCAAATTGTCTAAAAATAAATGTTACCTATTTACACAATTTGAACATCCTGATTCCAAATATGGAATCCATTTTTCTAAATTCAAAACACAGAAGTGGCAGAAATTAATTTAAAATTAATTCCCGCTGTCAAAACAAAAAGCGTGTTTTTAAGAGATAATAACTATCAAAAGATTGACACTTGTTTATGTTCGGTTTAATTGTAAAATTATGTCTAATGACCAAAATTATATTAAATTGTAAAAATATATTCTAAATATACTTTAAAACCACTCAAATTCATAATTTATCACTATTAATTGATTTGATTAAAAAAGTTGTTTTTATTTAAAATTTAGTAATTTTCACTATTCATCAAAATATAAAAGTTATCCGAAAAGTACCAAAATTTCACCCTAGGCTAATTTCGATATTACGAATCCAAAAATGAAGTCCATTTTTAAAAATAAAATATATATAATTTCAAAAATTAGGTATTACTATTCATAACGGCTAGTTTTTTTGGTTGTGGTGTGTGTTAAAACTCAAGGTTGCCTACAACACACGCTACTGTATTATTCAAAGAAAGCGTACCGTGGAGGCTTGGGATGTTTCATTTTAAATTTTTTGAAGTCTCCATTTAGTCAAAAAGTTTAAAAAATTGTATTTAAAAAGGTTTCACTATCAAAAGTTGATAAAAGTGCAATACTGAAAATGAATCTGTTCTTGCATTATGACTAAGAAACTCATAATATGGATTCTAAAATTATAAGGATTATATAAAGTTAAAAACTGTAGTTAATGCTATTCATGACCTCTTTTAATGTCTTTTTTGTTTTGGTAAGTCATGGTGCAATTGAACTCGGTGTTGCGTGTAGTGCAAGTTATTGAATTATTTTGAAGAAATAACACACTATGAAATCTTGGGGTGTTACAAGGAGGATCATGATCCACCATCTTCAAGTTGCTGTCTATAGTAGAATAGTGGCAATGATCACCATGAGATCAGCTGGTGTTCCAACAAGACAGAATACTCTAACCACGACCTCCTTCCAATCTTTAGCCACCATTGGGTCCGTGTCTCCCCTGAACCCGGGTGGCCTCTGGCAATGGAACTCATGCAATTCACTCAAGTGGCATGCACCCCCAGCTACTGGCGATGGTGGTATCGGTGGCCCAAAGGGTAATAGAACCTCTGGTGCCTCCACTGGTGCCTCTACTGAAAGAGGTCCCTACACCAAGGCCCAGTCACTCTGTGGGAAATCATCACGTACAATACCCAAAACCTTACCCGGTTGTCTACATGGAGGCATCCTAAAATGAAAAATCTATGCCACTATCAATAAGTTATACCTGGTTAGCGGACTCAAAGCGTTCACAAATAATTTTTTTGAAAACACACATGCATTCAGTGCTTTCATGAACAATGTCAGAAATCATAAGTCAGTGTCTGGGGGTATGGATATGTCGGCCACCACACCAACACTAGATTCGCTAAACAGATTTCCACACTCACTAAACATAACACTATTTCCATTAAAAAATCATATTACAATGTTCTAGGGTATAATATACTCATATGATACCAATTTGTCCTGACCCATCCCCTGGGGCCCATGTCGGGACCACCCCAATCCCCCATTCCATAGGCCAAGGGCTGGCAACCAGCATTGAAAGGCATATTACCTAAAACCGAGAAGGCATTACGTGTATAACCTATAAACACACACAACCAAGCACACAATAAGATATGAACAAATTTATCTGTAGTAAAAAGAGTGTGTACAGTAAGAAAAAGGGGCCAAAATAAAATCCAAACTGGAATGTACTTGAAAACTGAAAAGTACAAGAAAATTAAAATAGCTCCAGTGAACTTTCGCAAATTATCCTACCTAAAGGGTAGGTACAACTGAATAGTTGTCTCTACGTTATGCCTCATCTAATATCCCCCTACATGATACCTCTAGTCCCGGTACACTCGTCATCAGTAAGCGTTATCCGTCGTCTGCACCAAACACAAAAAGGTGCTAGTGTAGCACATGTAGGGGTGAGTATAACGATACTCAGTAGGGACCCTGAGACCCTCGAAGGTCTGATGAACCAACACAGGATAAACCCCAAATCATTAAAACATCTGACAACCCTACTTAGGTATATTCCCATAGATATACCTTTGTTTTCAAGTATACCCATCTCCTTCCTGAGGAAGCACAAGGTCCGACTCCAAATCCCAAAGCTCAATTGTTCCCCGATGGAAGGAATACCACGAAGATAACACCACAAATCTATTTACCAAAAAGGTAACACCCCACAAAAGAATACCACAAAGTTATCACCAAGAAGGTATGTACCACAGAGGTACGTGACATAGATTCTTACCAAAATGGTATCACCACAAAGTTAAGTACCACAAAGGTACACCACACAGCAGATTACCACAAAGGTAAGGAATCATCTCACACTAGGTATTACATTTGTACAATAGTAGATATTATTAGATGTAACTAATAAATCATCTTACACTGTTAAGAGGTAGACCCACATAAGATCCTAAATCTTTAGACCCATATAGGATTCTAAATCATTAGACCCACATAATATCCTAGTACATCATCAGAACCACATAGGATCCTAGTACATCAGACCCACATTGGATCCTAGTGTAGTCCCACATGGATTCCTAGAGCGGATCCAAGTAATACTCTCGAACACAGACCCACAATGGATCTCAAACATATACCCACATAAGATCCCTTTCTCATGTTACAGCCACCTACAACATTCCCACACTATGCACGCTTGATTTCGAGAGGATCGTATCCTCAAGCCACAGTTTGATACAACAACTACCATGAAGTCCTACAAAAACATATCCCAATGGACAGGCACATAAAAGGGGTCTCAACACAATAGAAAATGCGTCAATCGGACTCTCGGTCTATATGTTATGAGCCTTTTAGTCCCACGGGCCAAGTTGGATTCGTGTTCGATCTAACCCGGTTGTACCCCAACATATTTCAAAACAAAATTGGGGTATACAAAAAATACCATCTAAATCAAAGGTTTCTGACACCATATATGGTTCATCAAATGAATGTCTGAAGCTCACGATATGGATGATAGAGAGAAACGGGTCGAAGTTGGTCCGAGTCTGGTCTGACCCGACCTGACCCATCTTGGGAAAACCTGACCCAGTTCGGGTCGACCCGATTAGACCCAGGTCTAGCTCGGGTTCTGACCCGGCCTACCAGCATGGCTCGGCCTGCCGGGAATGCAATGTAGTGGCCCACTGGTCTCGCGGTGCGACGACCCACCACGGTTGTCCGGACGGCCAACCCCCTCATCCACGTTGCGCTATTGCACGTCATGAATTCACCAGCAGTCGACAGTGATCCGGACACCCTCCTCTTACTGTTGCGGCATTAGGCCATGACTCTTGCATGTCGGCCAGTGCGGACACATGCTGCTCTCACTTTCGTGCAGTTGGACAGAGTGCCTTCCTCTACCTATTCTCTACCACGGCCGGCGGGCCATAGCTCTTCTCTAGCGGCGTAGTTGTGTCGCCACCGACATCGCGGCCAGCCGTGGTGTCGGCCGCCACTCCCAAGTCCCACCGGTGTCAATCACCGCCACCAGTAATCATCCTCCTCCAAATCAAATAACACAACCAAAACCTCAATGGATTGCGGAGAGGTCGGGAAATGTTCGTTTGGCCTCCACCCTCCGCGTTATGGCGGTTGCAAGTAGCTCAATAATTCATGATTCACGAAAACATCAATAATGGGTAAGGGTGTATTAAAAACAATAAACCATACCTTTTCTTTTTGGAGGATGCTGCAAGGAAGAAGGCAAAGTCATTGGAGATAGTTGGCGTTTGTTTCCTCTACAAGGTATTTATGATCTAAGCTTGGGGTATAATCCACATTCTTCATTGGAGTGGTGTTCTTCATTTGGAGACGTTCTTCATTGGGGAAGAATATTTCTTCCAATGTTCCCTCCCCAATTCCCCTTTTCCTACCATTTTCCAACGATTTTCCCAAACCCCAAAATGAGATTCCAACCAAATGAAATATATTTAACAATTTAATTTTTTGGAACAATTAATTGGATCAATTAAATGTCACAATTAATTATTTGAAAATTTCAGAGGTTTTCCCCCATTAAGAGTTGTTCGGGTGGTCCCCACAAACATGGATTTAAATTGAGGGGTTTCTAGCTCGAGTGGTACCCACCACCAAGAATTTAAAAAGGGAGGTTAAAAATAAAATAAATGTTAATATTTATTTTATTTTTATTCCCATGAAAAACACAAAAACTAACTTTCATCATCGACCAACTGTGGTCAAGGATAAGGTCTCCTTAAGTGAATAGTGGCACTACGAGTTCAACAGTGCCCTTGGATTTAAATTCCAAGCACCGGTACCAATGTTACTAAACCTGCTGGCACGTATACTGAATGTAAACATATGATCATAAATTCATTCTGGGAACACTGAGCATCAGAATCACGTGCCTTAAAAATTCACGGACTCGTAAAATTACAATACAAAAAAAATTACAGGGAAATGTTTGAGTCATTACAGTGTTGGTGTCTCAGTCTGAGAGATTGATTGATTGCATAATGGATAAATTTCTAGTAATTTGGACTATCCAATGTCTATTGGTGTCTCAATATGATAGATTGATTAAATATGGAATGGATGAACATGTAGGATGTAACACCCCAAGCTTCTATGGTACGTTTCCCTTCGAATAATGCGATAGCGTGTGTTGTACGCAACCTCGAGTTCTAACACACACCACAACTAATTAAACTAGCCGTTGTGAATAGTAATACCTACATTTTGAAATCATATATATTCTATATTTCAAAATGGACTTCATTTTTGGATTTGGAATATCAAAATTAGCCTAGGGTGAAATTTTGGTACATTTCGGATAACTTTCATATTTTGATGAATAGTGAAAATTTCTAAATTTTAATTAAAAACAACTTTTTTAATCAAAATAATTAATAGTGATAAATTATGAATTTGAGTGGTTTTAAAGTATATTTAGAATATATTTTTACCATTCAATTTAATGTTTATCATTGGACATAATTTTACAATTAAACCGAACATAAACAAGTGTCAATCTTTTGATAGTTATTATCTCTTAAAAACACGCTTTTTGTTTTGACAGCGGGAATTAATTTTAAATTAATTTCTGCCACTTCTGTGTTTTGAATTTAGGAAAATGGATTCCATATTTGGAATCAGGATGTCCAAATTATGTAAATAGGTAACTTTTATTTTTACACATTTTGAATAATTACTGCGGTAAATATTTTATTTACCATGGTTAAAGGGTAAATCCGGTAAATAAGGGTTAAAAATAATATAATAATAATACAAAATTACCCTAGAACGTGTCCTAACCTTATTGGTGGACACATACCCGACCATGGGCATCCTTGGGTCAATTTGGGGACCCCTTGGAGCCACTTGTATGTGGTAGGGACACATTATATTAATAATGTTAAAATAAAAATAAAAATGGCATAAGCTTACATCTTTTAGAAGAACAATTTTTACATAGGGTTATACATGTTGGATTTTCTATTATAAATATTCATTAGAAAGCTAAAAAGATTTACTACATAATGATGTTTTATTTATAATTTTTAGACATTAAATAATTTATTTTATTTATGACACAATGATGATGCAGTAATTACTAAAATAGTAAAAAATTAACATAATTGATATTATAAATACCCAAATAAATATAATATGAAACTTTTAATGAATTACACTAATTTTCTAGGATAATAGGATATATTAGGATTGATTTAATTGACTTTGTTCGAAGTAATCAATCTGTTATGAGTTTCACAAAAATCAACTATTGAATAGTGTCAAAATTGACATAAAAGAGTTCTTAAAACAAATATTATATTATTAATTGATATTAAATTCCTAAAAATCTAAGGTTCGGCCAAGAGACTTATATTATGATAGGTTAATCATTAATGGGCCACTTGGGGGTCTCTTGTATGTATATGGTAAGTCTATTAACCATATAATATAAAAATACAAAGAGACATTGTAAAAGTGAAACTAATTAACTTAGAGTTAATACTTAAAGATAAGGTTAATATAAGTACCCAAACCTGTCTAAATTCTATTGGTTGAGTTTTTTTGCGACCTATCCCCACCTTAACCTTTGAATAGTCAATTTTGGAGCCATTAGAAACCGAATATGAATTTATTATAAATTAATATTCCTAGCTTTTCCAAAGGTGCCCCTCACCCCTCTTATAAAAGGGCACTCCTCCTTCTCATTTCTTCACACCTTCAAAGCCTTTTGGTTCGGCCAAACTCTGCCCAAATACTCTCCCAACATCCCTCAATACAACCTAGAGGCCTTAGTTTGATCCGAAAGCCAACCTAAGGAGCCCTTTTGATCAAATCAAAAGGAAGAACCCGAAGAAGAGGTAATGATTTCACCACCCTTTTCTAAGTTTCTTTCTTCTTCCACTTCCTCTTTCATTGTTCTTACCATTCTAAAATAATAACTCCAGTATCTCACATATACTGTGATGTTATTATAAGTATGGTACAACCATATTCAGTATTCTATCCACCCTTTGAATAACATGTCACCATACGTGCGTACGTACGGCTTACCGTCTCCACGTCGTGGTGTAATTGTTATTCAATATAATATTATTTGGATGGGTATAATAATGATGTGTAACTCATGTAAATAATAAATATAACATGTTAATGATTCTGTATATATGATATACCATTCATTTATATATTATTTTAATATCAAAAGAATGATATTGTCGCTCGTGCGTACGTACGGACTACCGTCTCCACGAACGCGATGAGATTCATTCTCCATCGTATCCATTCAAGTATAATTATCATTTTATGATTTAAAAATGATGTTTAAGGACTAGATATCATTCTGGATATGAATAAGATACAACAACCATGGCTTATGTAACAAAACATATAAAAGAAAATGAGTAAGTTAACTCCCGAAACGACGATAATTATAAGATATTATTAACAAATCAATGTTAAAAGATCATATATGATATCATATTATTATATATGATTCTTGTATAATTTAATAAAAACAATTTCTCCATTATAAAGGAGGTTAACCTACCCCAACCAAGGAAAAGTACAAGGTAAGGGTTATTTCACAATCTCTTCATTATCCGAGGTTGTTTATACGTAATAATCTACTGGGATCTCTTTATCATCCACATCCATGTTTCTTCGAAATGAATTTCAAAACATTTTTAATATTTACAAGAATATGGGTTAAAGTCATTTATACCCTTGTTTGACTTTTTATAAGAGGTTTATAAAGGAATCTTTCCGTCGTTTTCAAAACAAGGTCCTTTTTAACCTTTTCGACAGAATTGAGGTAAGAATGTTTTTTTAACTTATACGGCGGGTGCGGTTATTTTTCGCCGTTATAAAATCTTCAAAGCTTTCCTTACAAGCTTATAAGAATATTTTCAAAGAAAATGTTTTATTTTATATGGATCTTAAATGATTTCAAAATAAAAGGAGATATTTCTTTAAAAAGAATTTTGATTTCATATATGTCAACATCCTTTGATGGATTTTAAGATTATTTGAAGTTGATTTATTATGATACAAAACTTCTATATTGTATTGAAGGTTTTGTGATATGTTTGACTGTGGATGTGCTATTTTTATACCATTCATAGTTTATTGTGAAAGTATTGACATTTCGTATGCTAGTTTTAATACGAATGTTTATGTTATGTTTAAACCTTTTCATATGGGAATGCATTGGACTTAATAAGTGACGGGTGGAGCCCGCTATAGCTCCTCGATGCATCGGTAGGTCTCATGAGACAAACTAGTGTCTTGGCACAAGGCCTTGACAAAATATTATTTGTAGTCTTGGCACGAGGCCTTGACTATGTGGTTATGATAGTCTGGCATTATGCATTCCAACATTATGAAAGTGGTTATTGATTTTTGCATGTGATTATTCGATTAGTAGAATATCCATGTGAATAAGTAAATGGCATTATTTCATTTTTACTTTTTCCATACTATGTTGATGTTCAAGTTTAAAAGGCTTTTGTTTTAGTAATGCATTGCCTTAAATGTTTATTCTTATTTATGAAAGTTTCTGCTATATTGTTATCCTTATTGGGCATTTGAGCTCACCCCTTTTCTATGTTTTATTTTTCCCAGGTAGTGAAGAAGTAAATTATGAATGACTTGCAGGGATATTATGAGGGGTTAATAGTGTGGATTGTGGAAACATTATGTTGTTGTATTAGTTTTTCATTTTATAATGTAATGTAAAACTTATGAATATATCTGGCATTTTCCAAGGCTACTAAACCAATCGGTCTTTCGAGATTTGATCTTTCTTATGATCATGCCAATGTTATGTAATTAATGCACCGACTCTGGGTAGCTGGGGTCGGGGCGTTACAGTTGGTATCATAGGAGGTTTAGTACAAACCTTGGAAGCTAGATTTAGATAAACTCTGATTAGAGCACGTAGACCTAAGATGAACTTTGAGGATTAGTATAGAAGAACTTCCTAGAATTTTGGTATTGTAGAGATTTTGTGAGTTTTCCGAGCAATACATCCCTGTCTGGATACGAGCAGGTAGAGGCGGCTCTGGCACAGATGTACCTAGGGGTAAAACCCGAAAACACCGCTTTGAGCTAGACTCGAACGGGAACTGGTGCACGACAACGGGCCTTGCTGCACTCTTGGTTACGACACTCCCGGGGGATATGCTTAGGATAACTCTCATTATCTTTACAAATCATTATGAAGGGTTTATGAGTATATACTTCCTCAAAGAAAACATTTTTATGATTATGGATTATATCCATAAATAGTTCAATTTATGTTAAGTGTTTTATAAGTATGGGATTATGTATTTTGATTCATAAACTGATCTAGTTTATGCCATTGTTTATAAATGGCGCCTAGTGGAAGAAATGGAAACCGTATCAATGCACGCACTCCATGTAGGGATTTCCCTCCTGCTCAAGATAATTATAGTGGGGCTGGTGATGCAACTGGTGATGATCAGCTAATCACCATACTGGGACAACTTACTCAGGTTATGAATAATAACCTTACCCGTATGGAGCACCCTGATCCGCAGCGTGGAGGATCAATGTTAGATCGATTCATGAGGCAACAACCACCAACGTTCAACGGGAATACAAATCCCTTAGTAGCTGAGCAATGGATATTTTCCCTAGAGAAAATATTTCAGGCTTTGGGGAGCAGTGAAAGGGAAAAAGTTATCATGACAGTTTACCGCCTCACTGGAGATGGTGATCAATGGTGGTCATTGATTCAAAACATGAAGGAAGATGATGAAGTATCAAACATGGAATGGAGGGAGTTCAAAGATCTGTTTTTAGAAAAATACTTCCCTCGCGACCATCGAGCGGATATGGAAAGACAATTTCTGAGTATGAGACAAAAGGAGGATGAGAATGTCCCAAAGTATGAGGCTAACTTTACAAGGTTAGCGAGGTATGCTGGAGATTATATTCGCAACCCAAGAAGTAAGATTGATCGTTTCTTTGATGGGTTAAAACCATTTCTCCGTCGAGCATTAGTCTCACAATCCTTTTCATCGTACGAAGACATTGTCTCATGTGCTATAAAGACCGAAAAGGAATTCTCTAAGTCTTATGACTTTAAAGCAAAGCAAGAGAAGAAGAGACCTGCTGATCAATCTAGGAATGGAATTAAGGGGAAGAAGGGAAAGGTTGAATATCCATCTTGTGGTAAATGCGGGAAGAAACATCCTGGTACTTGCTTGAAGGGAATGGGAGTCTGTTACAAGTGTGGTGAAAAAGGCCACCAAGCTCATGATTGCAAGGGGAAGAAGGAAGCTACCAACGTTCAGTGCTACAATTGCAGGGAGATGGGGCATTATGCAAATGCATGTCCTAAGCGTCAGGAGAACTTACCTCAGAAAAGGCCAAGGGATCAAGGCCATGCTTATGCTATCACTACTGCTGAGGTAGAAGCTCCGAAAGACGTGGTGGCAGGTAATTTAATGGTTTCCTCAAGTTTAGCAAATGCATTATTTGATTCTGGATCATCGCATTGTTTCATATCTTCCCAGTTTGCTAAGAAAATTAGATATTTCCAATTTGATTTAATAAGGGAGTTGTCAGTTAAAACTCCTGAGGGAAGTATCGTTGCAACAAAGTTTTGTGAATCAGTCCCCATTAGAGCACATAAATTTTCTTTATCTGCTGATCTCATCCTCATACCTATGATCGAGTTTGATATAATCCTCGGTATGGACTGGCTTTCGGACTATGATGCGAAGATTTATTGTAAGAAGAAAGAGGTTACGATTCTTGATGATAATGATAAGGAACACCTTATTTTTAGAGCAGAATCGTCACCACCTAATTCTTATTTAGATCCACCGTCAATAGATCAACTAAATTCAATTATTGGGGAGGAAGAGAATGAAATAACTGCGGGTGAGGAAAGGAATGTTCAAATAGAGGATGTACCTGTTGTGAAAGAATTTGTAGATGTATTTCCAGAAGATTTACCTGGACATCCTCCAGAACGAGAAGTTGAGTTTTCTATTGATTTGATTCCTGGATCAAGGCCTATATCGAAGACCCCTTATAGAATGGCCACTGTAGAGTTAGTCGAACTAAAGAAACAACTAGAGGAATTGAGTAATAAGGGATTTATTCGCCCTAGTGTTTCTCCATGGGGAGCCCCTGTTCTTTTTGTTAAAAAGAAAGATGGATCTATGAGGTTATGTATCGACTACAGGGAGATCAATGCTATAACGATAAAGAACAAGTATTCCCTACCTCGTATTGATGATTTATTTGACCAACTGCATGGAGCTCAATACTTTTCAAAGATTGACCTTCGATCTGGATACCATCAGTTGTGTGTGAAGAAGGAAGACATTCCGAAAACAGCATTTCGAACCAGGTACGGGCATTACGAGTTTACTGTAATGCCGTTTGGATTGACTAATGCACCCTCTGTATTCATGGATCTGATGAATAGAGTCTTCAAGGAGTATCTCGATGAATTTGTGGTGGTATTTATTGATGATATCTTGGTATACTCCAAAACCTACGAAGATCATGAAAATCACTTGCGCATTATCTTGAAGACTCTGAGGAGGCATGAATTATATGGGAAGTTTAGCAAGTGCGAATTATGGCTTCATGAGATTTCTTTTCTTGGCCATATTGTCTCTAAAGATGGAATCTCTGTTGATCCTTCTAAGACCAAGGCAATCCAAGAATGGCCATCACCTACGAGTATAACTGAGGTACGTAGTTTTATTGGTTTGGCAGGTTATTATCGGCGTTTCATCCAGAATTTTGCCCGATTGGCTAACCCATTAACGAAGCTCACACGTAAAGGGGTTAAATTTGTTTGGACAAAAGAGTGTGAAGAATGTTTCGAAGAACTGAAGAGAAGATTAGTCAATGCTCCTATATTGACTCTACCATCGGGGAATGATGGGTTCATTATTTATAGTGATGCATCAAAGAAAGGACTTGGCTCTGTCCTTATGCAGAATGATAGAGTAATTGCCTATGCATCACGACAGTTGAAAATTCATGAACAAAACTATCCTACTCATGCTCTCGAGTTAGCAGCAGTGATCTTTGCTTTGAAAATATGGAGGCACTACCTCTATGGTGAAAAATGTGAGATTTATACTGATCACAAGAGTTTGAAGTATATTTTCTCACAAAAAGAACTCAACATGAGGCAAAGGAGATGGCTTGAATTACTCAAGGATTATGATTGTACGATACACTACCACCCAGGGAAGGCAAACAAGGTGGCAGATGCTTTGAGTAGAAAAGACCATGGAGTTTTGAACAATATGAGAATTGAAAGGGATCCAATTTTCATGGAGCTAGTGAAGATGGACATGGGAATAACCAGGGAAGGTGAAACATCAATGCTTTTTCAAATGGTTGCCAAACCATCTTTACTAGAAAGGATTAAGAGTTCTCAGACTGATGATGAAGAATTCCAAAAGAAGATTAAAGCTGTGAATGATGGGAGATTGAGAGACTTTGCGTATGAAGGTGGAATTTTGAAATTCGGGAAGAGACTTTGTGTTCCCAATATACCTGATCTAAAAAGGGAATTGCTGGATGATGCTCATAGTTCCAATTTCTCTATACACCCTGGGAGCACCAAAATGTATAGAGATTTGAAGGAACATTTTTGGTGGGGCAACATGAAGAGGGAGATTGCTGATTTTGTGTCAAGATGTATGGTTTGTCAACAAGTGAAAGCTGGAAGGCAACAGCCTGGAGGAGTCATGCAACCTCTTCCCATACCGGAGTGGAAATGGGACAATATTACGATGGACTTTGTCATGGGGCTACCAAAGACTCCTAGAAGGAACGATGCAATATGGGTTATTGTTGATCTTCTTACCAAGTCAGCACATTTTCTTGCTATAAGAGAAGATCTACCCCTGGAACGTCTAGCAAGACTATACATTAATGAAGTTGTGAGACTTCATGGAGTTCCCCTATCGATTGTTTCTGATCGTGATCCCCGTTTTACTTCAAGATTTTGGAAAAGTCTTCAGAAATCCCTGGATACTGAACTTCATTTGAGCACTGCTTACCACCCTCAGACAGACGGACAATCAGAACGGACTATTCAGACCTTAGAAGACATGTTGAGATCTTGCTCACTTGATTTTCAGGGTATGTGGGATCAATATTTACCACTAGTAGAATTTTCCTATAACAATAGCTTCCATTCGAGTATTCAGATGGCACCATATGAAGCGTTATACGGAAAGAGATGTCGTACACCAACCTGTTGGGATGACGTTGGTGAAAGAAAACTTGTAGGACCAGAACTGGTGGAGGAAACGGTGGAAAGGTGAAGGTAATCCAAAATCACATCAAAGTAGCTCAAAGTTGGCAGAAGAGCTATGCCGATAATCGAAGGAAGGATTTGGAATTTCAAGTCGGTGATCATGTTTTCCTAAAGGTATTTCCGTGGAAGGGAGTCATACGTTTTGGTAAGAAAGGTAAATTGAGTCCCAGGTACATCAGACCTTTCGAAATTGTAGAACGAATTGGGGCTGTAGCTTACCGATTGGCAATGCCGCCAAGTCTCTCCAAAGTTCACGATGTGTTCCACGTATCTCTGTTGAGGAAATACATGTCTGACCCAACGCATGTACTCACCTATGAAGATTTAGAACTGGAACCCGATCTGTCTTATTGCGAAGAGCCCATCAAGATTCTTGATACAAGAGAACAAGTGCTGAGAAACCGGACGACGCGTCTGGTAAAAGTTTTTTGGAGAAATCATAAGATGGAAGAGGCAACGTGGGAACCCGAGGAACTTATGATGAAGAACCACCCGAGTATTTTTATGCAGTAATACCCTAGAAATTGCGAGGACGCAATTATTTGAAGGAGGGGAGAATGTAACACCCCAAGCTTCTACGGTACGTTTCCCTTCGAATAATGCGATAGCGTGTGTTGTACGCAACCTCGAGTTCTAACACACACCACAACTAATTAAACTAGCCGTTGTGAATAGTAATACCTACTTTTTGAAATCATATATATTCTATATTTCAAAATGGACTTCATTTTTGGATTCGGAATATCAAAATTAGCCTAGGGTGAAATTTTGGTACATTTCGGATAACTTTCATATTTTGATGAATAGTGAAAATTTCTAAATTTTAATTAAAAACAACTTTTTTAATCAAAAAAATCAATAGTGATAAATTATGAATTTGAGTGGTTTTAAAGTATATTTAGAATATATTTTTACCATTCAATTTAATGTTTATCATTGGACATAATTTTACAATTAAACCGAACATAAACAAGTGTCAATCTTTTGATAGTTATTATCTCTTAAAAACACGCTTTTTGTTTTGACAGCGGGAATTAATTTTAAATTAATTTCTGCCACTTCTATGTTTTGAATTTAGGAAAATGGATTCCATATTTGGAATCAGGATGTCCAAATTATGTAAATAGGTAACTTTTATTTTTACACATTTTGAATAATTACTGCGGTAAATATTTTATTTACCATGGTTAAAGGGTAAATCCGGTAAATAAGGGTTAAAAAATAATATAATAATAATACAAAATTACCCTAGAACGTGTCCTAACCTTATTGGTGGACACATACCCGACCATGGGCATCCTTGGGTCAATTTGGGGACCCCTTGGAGCCACTTGTATGTGGTAGGGACACATTATATTAATAAAGTTAAAATAAAAATAAAAATGGCATAAGCTTACATCTTTTAGAAGAACAATATTTACATAGGGTTATACATGTTGGATTTTCGATTATAAATATTCATTAGAAATCTAAAAAGATTTCCTACATAATGATGTTTTATTTATAATTTTTAGACATTAAATAATTTATTTTATTTATGACACAATGATGATGCAGTAATTACTAAAATAGTAAAAAATTAACATAATTGATATTATAAATACCCAAATAAATATAATATGAAACTTTTAATGAATTACACTAATTTTCTAGGATAATAGGATATATTAGGATTGATTTAATTGACTTTGTTCGAAGTAATCAATCTGTTATGAGTTTCACAAAAATCAACTATTGAATAGTGTCAAAATTGACATAAAAGAGTTCTTAAAACAAATATTATATTATTAATTGATATTAAATTCCTAAAAATCTAAGGTTCGGCCAAGAGACTTATATTATGATAGGTTAATCATTAATGGGCCACTTGGGGGTCGCTTGTATGTATATGGTAAGTCTATTAACCATATAATATAAAAATACAAAGAGACATTGTAAAAGTGAAACTAATTAACTTAGAGTTAATACTTAAAGATAAGGTTAATATAAGTACCCAAACCTGTCTAAATTCTATTGGTTGAGTTGTTTTCGACCTATCCCCACCTTAGCCTTTGAATAGTCAATTTTGGAGCCATTAGAAACCGAATATGAATTTATTATAAATTAATATTTCTAACTTTTCCAAAGGTGCCCCTCACCCCTCTTATAAAAGGGCACTCCTCCTTCTCATTTCTTCACACCTTCAAAGCCTTTTGGTTCGGCCAAACTCTGCCCAAATACTCTCCCAACATCCCTCAATACAACCTAGAGGCCTTAGTTTGATCAGAAAGCCAACCTAAGGAGCCCTTTTGATCAAATCAAAAGGAAGAACCCGAAGAAGAGGTAATGATTTCACCACCCTTTTCTAAGTTTCTTTCTTCTTCCACTTCCTCTTTCTTTGTTCTTACCATTCTAAAATAATAACTCCAGTATCTCACATATACTGTGATGTTATTATAAGTATGGTACAACCATATTCAGTATTCTATCCACCCTTTGAATAACATGTCACCATACGTGCGTACGTACGGCTTACCGTCTCCACGTCGTGGTGTAATTGTTATTCAATATAATATTATTTGGATGGGTATAATAATGATGTGTAACTCATGTAAATAATAAATATAACATGTTAATGATTCTGTCTATATGATATACCATTCATTTATATATTATTTTAATATCAAAAGAATGATATTGTCGCTCGTGCGTACGTACGGACTACCGTCTCCACGAACGCGATGAGATTCATTCTCCATCGTATCCATTCAAGTATAATTATCATTTTATGATTTAAAAATGATGTTTAAGGACTAGATATCATTCTGGATATGAATAAGATACAACAACCATGGCTTATGTAACAAAACATATAAAAGAAAATGAGTAAGTTAACTCCCGAAACGACGATAATTCTAAGATATTATTAACAAATCAATGTTAAAAGATGATATATGATATCATATTATTATATATGATTCTTGTATAATTTAATAAAAACTATTTCTCCATTATATAGGAGGTTAACCTACCCCAACAAAGGAAAAGTACAAGGTAAGGGTTATTTCACAATCTCTTCATTATCCGAGGTTGTTTATACGTAATAATCTACTGGGATCTCTTTATCATCCACATCCATGTTTCTTCGAAATGTATTTCAAAACATTTTTAATATTTACAAGAATATGGGTTAAAGTCATTTATACCCTTGTTTGAATTTTTATAAGAGGTTTATAAAGGAATCTTTCCGTCGTTTTCAAAACAAGGTCCTTTTTAACCTTTTCGACAGAATTGAGGTAAGAATGTTTTTTTTAACTTATACGGCGGGTGCGGTTATTTTACGCCGTTATAAAATCTTCAAAGCTTTCCTTACAAGCTTATAAGAATATTTTCAAAGAAAATGTTTTATTTTATATGGATCTTAAATGATTTCAAAATAAAAGGAGATATTTCTTTAAAAAGAATTTTGATTTCATCTATGTCAACATCTTTGATGGATTTTAAGATTATTTGAAGTTGATTTATTATTATAAAAAACTTATATATTGTATTGAAGGTTTTGTGATATGTTTGACTGTGGATGTGCTATTTTTATACCATTCATAGTTTATTGTGAAAGTATTGACATTTCGTATGCTAGTTTTAATACGAATGTTTATGTTATGTTTAAACCTTTTCATATGGGAATGCATTGGACTTAATAAGTGACGGGTGGAGCCCTCTATAGCTCCTAGATGCATCGGTAGGTCTCATGAGACAAACAAGTGTCTTGGCACAAGGCCTTGACAAAATCTTATTTGTAGTCTTGGCACGAGGCCTTGACTATGTGGTTATGATAGTCTGGCATTATGCATTCCAACATTATGAAAGTGGTTATTGATTTTTGCATGTGATTATTCGATTAGTAGAATATCCATGTGAATAAGTAAATGGAATTATTTCATTTTTACATTTTCCATACTATGTTGATGTTCAAGTTTAAAAGGCTTTTGTTTTAGTAATGCATTGCCTTAAATGTTTATTCTTATTTATGAAAGTTTCTGCTATATTGTTATCCATACTGGGCATTTGAGCTCACCCCTTTTCTATGTTTTATTTTTCCCAGGTAGTGAAGAAGTAAATTATGAATGACTTGCAGGGATATTATGAAGGGTTAATAGTGTGGATTGTGGAAACATTATGTTGTTGTATTAGTTTTTCATTTTATAATGTAATGTAAAACTTATGAATATATCTGGCATTTTCCAAGGCTACTAAACCAATCGGTCTTTCGAGATTTGATCTTTCTTATGATCATGCCAATGTTATGTAATTAATGCACCGACTCTGGGTAGTTGGGGTCGGGGCGTTACATAGGAAGCAGAACTACCTTTATGTTGTGTTGTGGTCACGAAACGATGTAGAATAGTGGGACTGCAGTGTGGTTATGAACTCGTTGTGTACTGGAATTGAATGTCTAGTTTGGTGTTGATGTGTTTTTGGAATGGTAGTTTAGTTTTGTGCTATTATGCAGTGGGACAACAGTTTGGTGTGGTTATGGTTGTTAGTTTCCCAGTAGTGTCAAAATAATTTAATGTGAATCCGCTTTAGAAAATACATAAAAATTGAAAAAAATGGGGTTGGGTTTATGCATGGAAGTGGTTGTAGTATGGTTGTGCATATAGGAGTAGTATAAAAAGTAGTGTTGGTGAGGTCATGTAGTATGGTTGTGACAAAGTGATTGCATTTTTTGTTAATAACCTGCCAATGAGTGCCAAATGATGAAGTAGAGCTTGAAGAGTGATAAAGCATGAGGAATGATGGATGAAGATTCTTCATTAAATAATACGATTGTAGAGGTGATATTTAGTTCAAAGAACATGTATCAAGAAGATACAAAGTCACAACATTGTTAGAATTCCATGCATTGTCTTCACAATGCATGAGGAGAGTAAGAATGGATCCATCCACATCCTCTAAGTGGATGAAGTGAAAAAATAAACCATCCAAAGCTACTAAGTGGATGATGTTGTCTGAAGAAGACCATGCACTATCTCTTAGTGCATGAGGATTTGAAGATGATCCAACCTCATCACTGATTGGATAATTGAAGAACACTGACGGATTATTTGATTCAAGAGAAATGGTTGAAGAAGAACCTTCGAGAATTCCCTTCTAAGTGAAGGATACATGTTGGGAGGAGTATTGAATTCTAATGAAGAAGAGGAGGTGAAGAAAGTGAGAATGGATTGAATTTGAATTGTTCCTACTTGGTTTAACCATGTATAGAAGTGGAGATTATGTAAAAAATGGGCCCTTTCCACGAGCTAGATACCCAAGATTCAACCCAAGGCTCTTACGGGAACACAAGGGGTCGACCGCGCCCATGAGGAGGCCTAGGTAGAGCCAGCCCACAGGAGGTCGGGCCGTGTGTAAGCCCGAGCCATGCCGAGGTCAAGCATGCGCAGCGTGGGTGCCAAGGGCGCGCCCGCGGAGGATCATAGTGGGTGCTAGAGCGCGACCATAGGAGAACCGGCACGAGGCAGCATTGGAGGGGGGAGAGGAGTAATCTGGGATGGAACCGGCGGGAGCTGTTTGTTAAACCACGCGAAAAACATGGCGCGTTTCGATGTGGGATGACATTTTTGATACTCGGATCTAATCCTAGCCACTTATCTGATCGCGCACTGATCTGAACCGTCTGAGTCATCCACAGAGCTGCGTTATAATCTCAGCCATCCATCATCATTAAATTATTATCCAACGGCTTGGGAGTCGTCTCCTATCTCTTGCCGATCCGAGGAGCCTCCCGATGCCTCCCGCGAACCAGTGGTATCCCGTATGGGGTAGATGGAGCTCCTAAACACCTCTGATGAAGGTGAAGCCTCCATGATGATCGGTTGGGTGTACTGAACACATGCATGCGTTAAAAGTCACATGCATTCAGCGAGATAAAGAATTCGAACGAGGACGAAGCAAACTGAGTTTCAAGGCCATGTGTTCTTTAATGGATCAGTCTTAAAGAAGGTTTGAATGCATTCGTAAACATATGCACGTGATGCGTACATCAAGAACGTAGGATCCTGTGGTTGAAAAAGAAATAAAAGAGAAACATCCGAGATACGCGTGATATCTTTAATGTGGGTTGAATGTTTTTAAAGAACCGAATATCTCGGTTATTCTAAGGAATAATTCTCGGGCATTCAATGTTTTGGACCCCATGGATTCAATTGATCACTTTGGCTATAAAAAGAGGACCCTGTGTACGAGAATGTTTGCTGCCATCATTGAGAGAAAACTCTTCTATATCCAAAAAACAGAGCACTATGCAAAGAGTTTCACATAGCCCTGCTACACGAAAGAGTCTCACGCAGGTCTTTCATGAAGGATATGGGTGAACCCTTTGGTTCTTCAAAGAATCCGTGCATCCCTTGTGTGAAGATAAGAAGCGCGAACCCCCTTGGTTCGCAAAATAGGTGATACACATCCTATGTGCGAAGCATCCCACAAGCACGTGACAGGTTCTTTGAACCCTCGTCGTGTCTTTGCGAGGAGTACCTCGTGGGAAAAACAATTGCTGTATTTACACCCTTGTATTTCTCTTGCGAAGACAGAACCACTGACCTCTTAGGTTCTTTGATGAATATTTTTTCACACCTGAATCACGAAGGAGGAGAACTTGTGTTGTCATGTTTTGCACGAAGAAGAAGAACTGTGCACTCTTTTTTTGCACAAATAAGGAGAACCTGATGCCTTGTATTGTCACAAAGAAGAATACATGCATGAGGTTGAGTCTTTGATAACCTCTTGAGAAGAAAACCTCACACTTACACCATCAACATAACTATTCAGATTGTGTGTGATTTTATTGAAGAAAGAGTGTTCTTTCTGGGTGGAGTTAATGTTCATGAAAACATAAGAACAGAGTGTGTGTGCACGTGTGAAGTAAGAATTTCATGTATGCACATTCATGAATATTGAATAAAAGTATTGGTGAGTAAGACCGTCACGTTATCCTGGAGTTTGTAGAAGCTATTTGAAGAATTGAACACCACATTTGAAGAAGAGAAGTGGAGTTGTGAAGTTGGGGGGTTTAAGCAACTTGAAATTGGGGGTATAATCAATTACTGTGTAAACATCTTCTGGCATAGTGAGGAATCTTTGTTGGGGAGTGCAACCAACATGGCAAAGAGTGGGTCTTTGTACCGAACCATGTAAATCTCTGTGTTCTGTGCTTTCGTTATCATTGCACCAACAAAAGAGTAGATATAGGCCTTAACAAGCCACAGAGGTTGAATTGATCATTCAAAGGGAACAATTCTTAAAAAGAAAATGTTATCACTGATTCACCCCTCCCCTCTCAGTGATCACAACTGATCCAAGTATTTCAAGTGGTATCAGTGGGAGGTTTCTTCTTTTAGGATATACTTCTGAGAAAATGGACAATCTGAATTCTGTTAATTGTAGGGGTGTTCCTACATTCAATGGGAAGAATTATCACATCTGGAAGAATTAGATGTTACCCTATATTCTATCTCTCGGCCCTTATGTTAGAAATTCTGCCTTAATTGGATTCCTTCTTCTTACTAATGAAGCAACTATGACACTCGATGAGAAAAGAAATATGGATGTTTATGGTAAATCTCAAAATGCCATCCTTATGTCACTCTCATAAAAGGTATACACAAAAGTCATGGGACTCAACAATTCTAATGAAATTTGTGACAAATTGGAAAGAAGTTATGAGGGAAACATAAAAGTCAAGGAATCCAAATTACAAACTTGGAGAAGCCAGATTGATGATATCAATATAGGAGAAGAATAAAATATTGATGATTATTTCACAAGAGTCAATTAAATTGTCAGTAACATTCGGGGATTTGGAGAAAAGTTGGAGGACTCAACTATCGTTAAAAAAATAATGAGAAACATTCCTGGCAGGTTTGACCCCAAATTCTCAGCATTAGAAGAAATAGATGATCTCTCTCTGGATGAACTACACAACATTCGCATTGCATATGAAACGAGGAAGATCCAAGTATTCAAGAAGAAGATCAAGGACGAGATGGCTTTTGAGGCCATGAGACAACTCAAGATAATAGATGATGAAGTCTTAGAATCAAGTGATTCCGACAATGAAGAAAAGGACGAAGACTTCAACAAGATTATTTCACTTTTACCAAAAAGGTTTGGAAAAGATAAATTCAAGGGAAACGGGAAATTACCACTGAAGTGTTTCAATTGCAATAACATCGGACACCATGTTGTTAACTGTCCTAAGAAAAGATTTAGTGCTGCAGAAGTTGAAGAAGAAAAATAAAAAAATATGAAATGAAGTAGAAACCCAAGAGAAGGAAGAAAATTTGGTGCAAGAAATAAAAGGTTCATTCCAGGTGACAGAAGAATCTATGTGAGCAAAGAAGAAGAATCATACTCCACATCCTCCAGTCAATCAGAAGAAGAAACAAATTTTATGGCTCATGTGGAAAAAGGGTTTGACACCTACAGTAGTGAAGATGATGAATGTGAATGAGCAATGCTTGAACACTTGTCGAAAGATGAATTAGAGTCTTTCCTTGAGAAAAACAATAAGCACAAGAAAGAGAAGAAACTGTTACAAAAAGAAACCAAAAGAATGACTGAGGAGTTGGAAGACTATATGAAGAAAGAGACACTGTACATTGGTGAAATCAAGAGACACAAACTAAAGACATCTGATCTGCAAAATAGAGCAAAAGATCATGAAGAGAAACATCACTTCAATGAATATGAGAAATCAGTGACACAATAAAAGTGGATTGAAGCACAAAATAGCTTGACAAAGATGAGAGAAGGCATTAACAAGTCTTTTGAGATCAAGGTAGAATCATCTCATGCTGGTGCTCAAGGTCAAGTCAACTCACCACTAAGTTAATCTCAAAATACATTTGTTATCTCTAACAATTCAGGTCCAAAGATGAAATTGAGACAGACAGGGAATACAAAAAATTGTTCTAAATCATCTTTAATGGAAGAAAGGAAATCCCCAGGAGGGACTACTCAAATCATGGAAAGAAAATTACAACATGACTCCTATCAGTGGAGAAGGTCAAGGTTTAGAGGCTACTACTGGTGTTGTGGTGTGTTTGGACACAAGGCCTATTCAAGCTGGTATAACATGTCTCTTCCATGTATGAGGCATGAGTCAAGGGGGAGATATCCTGAAAACTAGAGTGTATTACAGAAAGCATCAAAACATACAATTCAGAAAAGATCTAACTCCCTGGGTGATACATGGGGAAGATGTGAACATCAAGGTCATAGAGCTGATAAATGTATAACTATTCTTCCTGAACATAGAGTCAAAGACATGAAAGGAAAAGGCATTCAAGAACCCAATGAAGAAATCACATGCTTTTCTAAAGTTTCTTTAAAAGACAGCAGTAAAACCAAGTCATGGATTCTTGATAGTGGATGATCATCACACATGACTGGTGATAAAAAAAGTCTAAGCAACATAGAATGTCATGAGGAAAGAACCGTGGTTTTTGGAAATGATTAATCTTTTAAAATCAAGGGAGTTGGAAAGGAAATGATTGAAGCAGAAAATCTAAAATCCAATGATGTGTTGTTTCCTGAAGGATTAAAGCACAACCTACTCAGTGTAATCCAATTATGTGATGATGGACATGAGGTGTTGTTCTAGAAGGATTCATGCATCATAAAGAGCTTAAAGGATGGAAAAATCATCACTCAAGGAAGAAGAATCACTGGAAACCTATTTCAAATTGGTGAGTCCATCAATTCTTGTTATCATAGTTCTAAGGATGAAAATAATCTCTAGAACAGAAGACATGGCCATCTTGGTCAAAGGAGTATGAGTAAAATTCTGAAGTAAAATATTTTACGAGATCTACCCAAATTAAAGAGAGAAAGAGATGAAATTTGTGACACATGTCTGAAGGGAAAACTGACCCATATTTCACACAAAGGAGTAGATATGATGTCTACTGGGCCTCTTTAACTCATCCAAACAGACATATGTGGACCGATGAGACATAAGTCTACAAGAGGAGATATCTATTTTATAACCTTAATTGATGATTACACTCGGATGACCAACGTCATGTTCATGAAACATAAGTCAGATGCAATCACAATGTTCAAAAATTTCAGAAGGCAGGCTGAGAAAGAACTAGGACTCTGCATCAAGAAAGTTAGATCAGACAATGGAAAAGAATACACTGGTGATGCCTTTGAAAGTTATCTTCGCATGCATGGAATCAAGCATCAATACAGTACACCATATACCCCACAATAGAATAGAGTGGCTGAAATAAATAATCGAATCATAGTCAAAATAGGCAGGGCTATGTTAGGTGAGCACAATATCTCTATGTTTTTCTAGAGAGAAGCGGTATGCCCAGCCATACACATACAAAATAGATGTATCCTGAGACCAAAAACACAATCGACAGCCTATGAAATGTGGTTTAACATAAAAAAAACTGTTAAATACTTCAGAGTCTTTGGATGTCCTTGAATTATCTAGATTAAAAAAATTAATCTGGGAAAGTTTGAGGAAAAAGAAGAAGAATGAATCTTCATGGGTTACCTACCTGATGGAAAAGGCTACAGGTGCTGGGATAAGAGGTTGAACAAAATGATTTACCATAGTGATGTTAGAATAATTGAAATCAACACTAAACCATACACTATGGATAATGATGACTCAATTAATTACACAACCTTGGAATAGAAGAATGAAGAATTAACTGATCCAACACCAACTGCTGGTGAGATCAACTCTGAACACACCAGTGATGAAGAAGAAGGTAATGAAAATAGAAGAAAAAGATGAAACAAATTGAAGAAACATGTCGACACAGGAAATATCCTTGGTGACCCATTGTCCCCAGTAAAACTAGAAGAAGATTGAGATTGGAAGATCATACTGCCATGGTTTCTCAAGTCGAACCTAACACAGTGGCATAAGCAGTTGAACATGAGGAATGGATACAATCTATGCATGAGGAACTCAATCAAATTGAAATGAAATACACTTGGGAACTTGTTCCAAGGCCCAAAAATAAAAATATAATTGGGACAAAGTGGGTTTCCAGAAACAAACTCAATGAAAAGGGAATGTTTCCTGAAATAAGGCCAGACTTTTATGAAAAGGGTATTCACAAATGGAAGGAATTGATTTTGAAGAAACCTTTGCACCGGTTTGAAGACTTGAAACTATCAGAATGTTCTTAGCAGTTTGAGCACACAAGTATCATAATGTCTATCAGATGCATGTGAAATCTGCATTCCTAAATGTAGATCATGAAGAAATGTGTATGTTGAACAACCAGAGGGATTAGTGCTGGACAAAGATGGTAGTATGGTATGCAGATTAAGAAAATCATTGTATGGATTGAAGCAGGTCCCCAGAGCATGGTACTCAAAATTCGATGGTTTCCTCAAGAGCATGATGTTTGTCAAAGGAATAGTTGACAGTAATCTCTATGTCAGGGAAATGGCCACTAGTACTCTCATAGTCATTATCTATGTGGATGGTATTATTTTTGTTGGTGTCAAGGAAGGACTATGTGAAGAATTTTCTGAGCAGATGAAGAGAACCTTTGAAATGTCCATGCTTGGTCAAATAACATATTTTCTAGGATTTCAGGTGGACCCAAGGAAAAACTCTATATTTCTGTCATAAGAAAAGTATACAGGGTACATAGTGAAATGGTTCGGAATGGAGATTGAAAAGGAAGCCTCAACACCCATGTCTATTGGAACCAAGCTATGCAAGGATGAAGAAGGAAAGAATTTTGATCAGAAAGAGTTCATGAGAATTATTGGCAGTCTACTTTATCTCAAGGCTTCAAGGCCAGATATAACATATACAGTGACTTTGTGTACTAGATTTCAAAGTGACCCAAAAGAATCTCACTTATCTGCAGCAAAAAGAATCTTGAGATATGTGAAAGGAACCCTCAACTATGGACTCTTATACAAACATAGTACAAAAATAAAGTCGTTGGGATTCACCGATGCTGATTGGGCTGGTGATTGTACTGATAGAAGATCCACATCTGGTGGAACCTTCTTTCTGGGAAGAAGGATGTTTTAGTTGGTACAGCAAGAAACAAAATTCTGTAACATTGAGCACAACCGAAAAAGAGTATGTGGCAGCTACACATGCATATAAACAAATGATTTGGATATAGGTGCAACATGGAGATTTGAGAATTAAAGCGGAAAAACCATTGAGGATCTTATGTGATAATAAAAGTGAAATTGTATTCCCTAAGAATATTATACAACACTTTAGATCCAAGCACATTTATATAAAATATCATTTCATCAAAGAAAGGGTTTATGACAACCCTGCTTTTTTATTACAACATAAGCATGCTTTATTACATAAAACTTCACTTGATAAAACAAAGAAGGTCGAGAGGTTTAGTGTCTTTGAGGCCTAGGATCATTACATAAAAACTTTAAACTTGAAATACAACATCGTTATTGAAAACTTCCTTTATATGACCACTACATTCCTTCGTACATAGCATTGCATGGGATAACCTGAGGACATGCATAATAAAAGGGTGAGCTATAAAGCCCAGTAAGGGAGTACCCAATGAATAACATGAGGAGTACAATACATGTTAGGCAATAGGAACATCAATAGAGCATTAGAGTAACATGAACATAAAGGCATGATAAAACATTATAACCATAACAAGGAAATGTGGAAACAACACTTAACATTGAATTAGCATGAGCCAAGGCTCATTGCACAAGGAGCATGAGTAAACCCTAATTTCACTTGAAGCATGAGTAAACCCTCGTTGAACTTGAATTAGCATGAGTCAACACTCATTGCACATGACTTATCATGATACAATACTTTACCCAATGCATTGGAGCGCTATAAAGGGCGCACCCTTCTTAAACATTTCATTTCATGCATAAGTGTGCCACATGGATCATAAAACATGGATTCATAAAACATAATCATTTATTCCACGATAAAGGAATGTGGAATTAATACATGGAACTTTATAATCAATAAGTAAATGTGCATAAAGGTGAATAACCTTGATGGAGAAATGGGCATGGTATTCACTACACAATGATATTGGCTTAGAAAATCGGTGTGATTTCGGCAGCGTAACGGCGTGACATAAGAATAAATAAAAAAGGTTGATGAGAGAGAAAGGGGTTCCTCATCATATTTACATGTAATGGACAGTAAGGATGTCAGATACATACATGTCCCAACAATTGAAAAGGAATTTAGATTCATGATACAAAAGTATTGCTTTTATATAAAAGAGGAGAAAAAGGTTTCTTTCGGAATTTCGGCATAGTAACGGGTGTACATGGGAGGCTTTTAATGAGAGGGAAAGGGGTCTACCATCATTCAAACAAGAAGAGGGAAGTATGGGAGAGGTGAGAAACCATACCCCAACATTCATAATTGAAATTAAAAGGACAATACAACTTAAAGAAAATTGACAAAAATGAGAAAGGAAGAAAACCCCTTACTTGGAAGTGTGCTTCCAAAGGCTAGAGAGAGGCATGTGAGAGGATTCTTGGGAGCTTGGGGCACCTTGGGAGGATTATGGAGAGAGTAGGGAAGAGGTTGGACGAACTCCAAGGGATTTTAGTGAGGAGGAAGTGGGAGCTTGGGTGGGTTTATATAGGAAAGGTGAGAGAATTCGTTATTATTTAGGTTTGGGACCCCTGATATTAAAATAATCCAAACCACAAACCAACCCATGGTATTTGCCCATGGTTTCTGGAAACGGAAAGAGGAAAACAATATTTTACAAGTCCATGGTCCTAACTTAATAAAAATTATGGTTGCTTATGTGGAGGTGAGTCACACTCCCATGGAAATTTATTTAAAAAGGCAAAGTGTTGAATAAGTCTTGTGGGCTCCATTAATGCTTTGAAAAGTAAGTCAAACAAACCCAAAACCTCATTATTTTAATGATAAAACGGATAATGTCCGAACATAAGGATTATTTTATTTTATTACATCACCATTGGGTCATTATGATATCATAAAACACATTATATATTTAAATGGTATTTATTTTTTACCCAAAAATTTGACTGTCTCAAGAAATTTATGAAAAATTCACCGTTGGATAATTTCGACGTCCTGATTCCAAAAATAATATTTATTTTATCTAAATAATTTTATAAATATGTGAATTTTCACTTTTAAAATAAAAACCTACATTTATAAAAAAATTCACGGGTTTTGACAGAAATGGCTTTCAAACCTTAATAAAAATTTTAATTGCATTTATAAAATTATAAGATCATTTATAATTAATAAAAAATTAATTTAATAATAATAATAAAATTTTATAAAAATATAATTTATTTCAAAAATCCTTTAATTTAATAAAATATAATTCTTAATTAAATAATAACTAAAAACACCATCTGTACTTTAAAAACTAATTACAATGTATCAAAAATGACTAGAAATTATATTCATTATTATATACAAAAATAATGGACATGAACATGGTGCTACTTATTTGTTACATAACCCCTTAAAATAGCCACATAAGACCTAAGGGTAAGGTGTGCGATGGTGACAGACTCTTGGGGCGGCTCGGATAACATCGCTCGAGTGGTAATTTCAATCAACTTCCACTTTTCTCGTAGACGATCACGTTCGAGATTGACTTGATGAAGCTCATCTTGGGCTTGGTCAAGGTCAAAGACCAATGATGCCACCTATTTTCCGAGCACTGATAAATGGGCTTCATAAGGGGAAATTCTACTGGATGAGGCCATCGCGTACTTTGTCTGAGTAGAAATGGGTTCGTTAAAGCCTTATATTTATACTACTTAGATGATCACTGTTCAACAGCTATAAAAGTAACGGTCACAAATCTTAACGTAAAACTAAAGAAGTTGACATCTTATAAAAACATTTTTCATAAAGAAACATTTAACTGGATCAAGAGGGATTATCTATTAATGAATCTTTGGGTCGTTACAATATTATCCACTTAAGAAATTTCGCCCTCGAAATTTTCCTTTTCCCACACTAAAACTAATGTGGGTAACTTAGCTTCATCATATCCTCCGACTCCCAAGTTGCTTCTTCAAACTTGTGGTTTATCCACAACACCTTGACGAGGGGCATTGTTTTATTTCGTAGAACTTTTTCTCTATGATCTAAGATCTTCACTGGTTTCTCCTCATAAGAAAGATCGTCTTCTAATTGTACCACCTCGGAAGAGAGTACATGTGAAGGGTCTGGTATGTACTTCATTAAGAGGGATACGTGGAAGTCATCAAGCACCTTGGCCATAGTAGGTGGAAGTTCTAGTCGATAGGCCACAGCCCCAACACGATCAAGAATCTCGAAGGGGCCAATGTACCTTGGACTTAACTTCCCTTTCTTTCCAAACCTCATGACCTTCTTCCACGGAGATATGCGTAAAAAAACCATGTCTCCGACTTTAAACTCAAGGTCTCGTCGACGATTATCTGCATAACTCTTCTGTCGACTTTGGACTACCTTGATATGCTGCTGAATGGTTTTCACCATCTCCACCATTTCTTCGACCATTTTTGGTCCATGAAGCTTACGCTCACTGACCTGATCCCAACAAGCTGGTGTTCTACACCTTTTCCCATACAGGGCTTCATATGGTGCCATTTGGATGCTCAAGTGGAAACTATTATTATAAGAGAACTCAACTAGAGGAAGATGTTGATCCCATCCTCATTTAAAGTCCATTGAGCACACTCTCAACATATCCTCAAGTGTTTGGATAGTCCGCTCGGATTGGCCATCAGTTTTAGGATGATAGGCTGTACTGTAGTCCAGTTTAGTATTCATAGCATGTTGAAGACTCTTCCAAAACATAGAGGTAAATCTTGGATCTCGGTCAGACACAATAGATAGTTTTACTCCATGCAACCGTACCACTTCCCTGATATATATCCATGCCCGTTGATCCAAAGAGAAATCCTCCTGAATAGCAATGAAGTGTGCAGTCTTTGTAAGACGATCCATAACAACCCAGATTGCATTGTTGCCTTTGGATGTCCTTGGAAGTCTGGTGACAAAGTCCATGGTGATGTTCTCCCATTTCCATTCTGGTATGGGCAATGGTTGCATCATCCCCTTAGGCTTCTACCTCTCTGCCTTCACTTTCTGACACACTAGGCACTTTGATGTATATGCAGCGATATCCTTCTTCATATTATCCCACCAAAAGTTTTCTCGGAGATCTCGATACATCTTTGTTCTCCCTAGGTGAATAGAGAAATTTGAACTATATACATCATCCAAAAGTTCCTTCTTCATCTCCGAACTTGATGGAACACATAGTCTTTTCCCGAACCGCACAATTCCTTCTTCATTAACATTAAACTCTGAGGAATTTCCCTTTTTGATAGCTTTAACTTTTTCTTGGATTCCCGCATCATCCTTTTGAGCATCCTTTAACCTTTCCAAAAGAGATGGTTGAGCAATCATTTGTGAAAGGATTGATGATGTTCCCTTCTTTATGATTCCCACATCCATCTTCATTAAGTCTAAGAAGATTGGATCCTTCTCAATTCTCATCATTGATAGAATCGCTGGATCATTTCTACATAGGGCATCTGCACCTTGTTCGCTTTCCCAGGGTGGTAATGTATTGAAAAGTCATAATCCTTGATGAGGTCTATCCATCTTCTCTGGCGCATATTAAGCTCTTTCTATGTGAATATATATTTAAGACTCTTGTGGTCAGTATATATCTCACATTTCTCTCCATAGAGGTAATGCCGCCAGATTTTCAAGGCAAAGATCACCGTCGCCAACTCCAGATCATGCGTTGGATAGTTTCGCTAATGGATTTTGAACTGCCTTGAGGCATAGGATATCACTTTATCATTCTTCATCATCACACATCCTAAGCCCTTCTTCGAAGCATCACTGAATACCACAAAAAGCTCTCCACTTGTGGGTAAAGTGAGCACGGGTGCAGTGATAAGACTCTGTTTCAACTCCTTGAAGCTTTCTTCGCATTCATCACTCCAAGAAAACTTTACTCCCTTTCGAGTTATCTTGGTAAGAGGGTTGGACAATCGTGATAAATTTCTCACAAATCGTCAATAATATCCATCTATCCCCAAGAAGCTACGGATATCAGTTACCGATGTTGGCCTCGTCCATCCCTCAATTGCATCTGTTTTGGAGGGGTCCAAAGATATCCCATTACTTGTGATGATATGGCCCAAGAATGAGACTTCCATCAACCAAAACTCACACTTTCTGTACTTTTCATAGAGCTTCTCCTGGCACAAAGTCTCTAGTACTGTTTTTAAATGCTCCTCATGGTCCTCCTTGGTTTTGGAGTATATTAGAATATCATCTATAAAGACTACCACAAAATTGTCAAGGTAATCTCTAAAGACTCTATTCATCATGTCCATGAATATTTCTAAAGCATTGGTGAGTCCAAAGGCATTACTATGAATTCATAGTGCCCGTACCTTGTACGAAAAGCAGTCTTGGGGATATCTTCCTTCTTTACCCTTACTTGATAATATCCCGACCGCAAGTCCACCTTGGAGAATTATTGTGCTCCACGCAGCTGATAAAACAATTCATCGATTGTTGGGAGAGGATACTTGTTCTTTATCGTTATTTTGTTAAGTTCTCGATAATCGATGCAAAGCCGCATTGACCCATCCTTCTTCTTGACGAAGAGGACTGGTGCACCCCATGGTGATTCACTTGGTCATATAAACCCTTTATCTAGATTCTCCTGTAGTGGTTTCTTCAGCTCTTCAAGCTCAACAACATCCATTCTATATGGAGTCTTGGATATTGGTAGTGCCCCATGTATAAGTTCAATTGAGAACTCAACATCTCTTCTTGGAGGAAGACCAGGATGTTCCTTGGGAAATACTTCAGCAAATTCCCTCACAATAGGCATTTCATCAAGGGTGGTTTCTTCCTTGGACTCAATCATCTGAGCCAGATATGCGTGCTCATAAGGCAGTAATATACATGCTTGAGATGATGGAGCTAAAGGAGATTCATCTTCCTCCTGACAGTTGTAATGAATCGGGGGTCGATTCTCCATATGGAGTGTGATTTCCCTCTCCCAACAAATTATGTTGGCTCTATATAAGGAAATTCAATCCATGCCAAGAATTGCATCAAATTCCACCAAAGGGATAATGATGAGGTTCGCCGGGAAATTCAATCCATAGATTATAACAGGGGAGGACTTATATTCATGGGATGCAATGATTTCCCCATTTTCTGTACCCACCGACATCTTTACGTACAGGGTTTGTGGTGGTGATAGGATTGTTCTACTAAACATTCGAGATATAAAAGAATGTGTAGAACCTGAATCAAAAAGTACGTTAGCTATTCTTGAATGAATAACTAGCGTACCTGTCACCACTTCGTTGTCGGGGTTCACTTTGGCAGAAGTGATAGCAA
Source organism: Viscum album (assembly GCA_963277665.1). NCBI lineage: Eukaryota > Viridiplantae > Streptophyta > Magnoliopsida > Santalales > Viscaceae > Viscum > Viscum album. The sequence continues at coordinate 2,104,450,247 of OY728132.1, forward strand.
AATCTCTTCCTTGCTATCTTGGAGGTTGTTGGTTGCCTCCGATAACCCTTGGATTAAGGCACTGATTCACAAAATGACCCTGTTCTTTGCATTTGTAGCATTGAACAACGCATTGAGGTTCGAACGGAGCGTTCCTCTCCTATGTCGCAGCCGCGGGTCCTTCTTGCCGACAATTAATAGCTAGGTGCCCTTCTCTTCCACACCTAATTAATTTTCTCATCCCCCCAAGGCAATTTCTAGGGTGCTTCTTTCCGCACTTTTGGAAAGTGGGGTGCTGGAACTTCTTAGCACCGTTGGATTTATCCATCGGACCACCAGCATTGAAGTCCACCTTACCCTTCTTGTCCCCATGATACCCCTGTGATTCTCCGATCTCCATTTCAACCTTGAGGTCACATCGGACAATTTCCTCATAGCCGTCGAAGTCACGGATCTCTAATGCTTTCCGCAAGCTAGACTTCAGCCCACCAAAGAAGTGGTCAACCTTGAATTCGGGGGTAACGACAAAGCCGAAAGCGTATCGTGCAAGACTTTTTAAGTTTTCCTCGTACGCTCCCACAGATTCTTCATCTTTCTGCTTGAGGGAAAGGAAGTCCCTTTCCATCTTAAGACGGAGGGTGCACGGAAAATATTTATCAAAAAACATCTTCCAGAATTCCTTCCATTCCAGAGCCTCTATCTCCTCCTTAGGCTTCGTATTTTTGATCAACTTCCACCATTGATCACCTTCACCCTCCATACGATAAGCCTCCAGGAGAACCTTCTCTTGTTCAGAACATTGAAGGATATAGAAGATCTTTTCAATGGAGTTGATCCATTGCTCAGCAATCGTGGGATCAGATGATCCACTAAAAGTAGGAGGACTTTGTCTCATGAAGCTATCGATAGTGACTTGTTATTTCTTAGGGGGGGTTGAACGTTCCTCTTGACCCGTGTTTCTATTAAAAACATGAGTTAGCTGAGAGAGAAGCGTGACAAAGTTTGTGATTCTCGCTCCCATTGGATTGGGAATCTCATTAGTACAATCATCACACTGATCTTCACAACGGTTGTTAGCCCTAGTTCTCTTATTACCGGCCATTGGCTGGAATAAAAGGAAAGTTAGGGGTAACACATAAAAGGTAATCCAAAGACAAAAGTTGACGACTTATAAATAAACTGTAATCTCTTTAACTCATGAGTCTATATGATTCAATCCAGGCTTTTCATGATCTTCCTTCTAACATATATTCATAGGGGAATTTTTCCCTTAATAAGGGTTCATACTATGATTGTGAATTTATCAAAACATATCCCCCGGGAGTGTCGTAACCAAGAGTGCAGCAAGGCCTGTTGTCGTGCACCAGTTCCCGTTCGAGTCTAGATCAATGCGGTGTTTTCATGTTTTACCCCTAGGATACATCTGTGCCAGAGCCACCTCTACCTGTTCGTATCCAGACAGGGATGTATTTGTTTGATAAACCACTTACTTAGTATTTACCAAAACTAAGGGATTTTTTTATTATTCTTAGTCTTGTATCTAAGGCTTTACTAGGGTTTCCTAATCCCAAAAATAACTAAACCTATCCTTTGATACCAACTATGACAACCCTGCTTTTTATTACAACATAAGCATGCTTTATTACATAAAACTTCACTTGATACAACAAAGAAGATTGAGTGTTTTAGTATCTTTGAGGCTTAGGATCATTACATAAAAACATTAAACTTGAAATACAACATCTTTATTGAAAACTTCCTTTACATGACCACTACATTCCTTCGAACTTAGCATTGTATTGGATAACCTGAGGACATGCATAAGAAAAGGGTGAGCTATAAAGCCCAGTAAGGGAGTACAAAATGAATAACATGAGGAGTACAATACATGTTAGGCAGTAGGAACATCAATAGAGCATTAGAGTAACATGAACATAAAGGCATGATAAAACATGATAACCATAACATGGAAATGTGTCAACAACACTTAACATTGAATTAGCATGAGCCAAGGCTCATTGCACATGGAGCATGAGTAAACCCTCATTTCACTTGAAGCACGAGTAAACCCTCGTTGAAGTTGAATTAGCATGAGTCAAAACTCATTGAACATGACGTATCATGATACTATACTTTACCCAATGCATTGGAGCACTATAAAGGGCGCACCCTTCTTAAACATTTCATTTTATGCATAAGTGTGCCACATGGATCATAAAACATGGATTCATAAAACATATTCATTTATTCCATGATAAAGGAATGTGGAATTCATACATGAAACTTTATAATAAATAAGTAAATGTGCATAAAGTTGAATACCCTTGATGGAGAAATGGGCATGGTATTCACTACACAATGATATTGGCTTAGAAAATCGGTGTGATTTCTGCAGCGTAACAGCGTGACATAAGAATTCATAAAAAAGGTTGATGAGAGAGAAAGGGGTTTCTCATCATATTTAAATGTAATGGACAGTAAGGAGGTCATATATATACATGTACCAATAATTGAAACAGAATTTAGATTCATGATACAAAAGTATTGCTTGAATATAAAAGAGGAGAAAAAGGTTTCTTTCGGAATTTCGTCATAGTAACGGGTATACATTGGAGGCTTTTAATGAGAGAGAAATGGGTCTCCCATCATTCAAAAAATAAGAGGGCAGTATGGGAGAGGTGCGAAACCATACCCCAACATTCATAATTGAAATTAAAAGGGCAATACAACTTAATGAAAATTGAAAAAAATGAGAAAGAAAGAAAACCCCTTACTTGGAAGTGTGCTTCCAAAGGCTAGAGAGAGGCTTGTGAGAGGCTTCTTGGGAGCTTGGGGCACCTTGGGAGGATTCTAGAGAGAGTAGGTCAGAGGTTGGACGAACACCATGAGATTTTAGTGAGGAGGAAGTGGGAGACTGGGTGAGTTTATATAGGAAAGGTGAGAGAATTCTTTATTATTTAGGTTTGGGACCCCTTATATTAAAATAATCCAAACCACAAACCATCCCATGGTATTTTCACATGGTTTATAAAAAAGGAAATAGGAAAACAATATTTTACAAGGCCAAGGTCCGAACATATTAAAAATTAGGGTTTCTTATGTGGAGGTGAGTCACACTCCCATGGAAATTAATTTAAAAAGGCAAAGTGTTGAATAAGTCTTGAGGGCTCCATTAATGATTTGAAAAGTAAGTCAAACAAACCCAAAACCTCATTTTTTAATGATAAAACACATATTTGCAGAACACAAGGATTATGTTATTTTATTACATCACCATTGGGTCAATATGATGTCATAAAACACATTATATATTTAAATGGTATTTAATTTTTACCCAAAAATTTGACTGTCTCAGAAAATTATGAAAAATTCACCGTTGGATATTTTCGACGTCCGGATTCCAAAAATAATATTTATTTTATCTAAATAATTTTCTAAATATTTTAATTTTCACTTTTAAAATAAAAACCGACATTTATTAAAAAATTCACGGGTTTTGACAGAAATGGCTTTCAAACCTTAATAAAATTTTTAATTACATTCATAAAATTATAAGATCATTTATACTTAATAAAAAATTAATTTAATAATAATAATAATATTTTATTAAAATATAATTTAATTAAAAAATCCTTTAATTTAATAAAATATAAATCTTAATTAAATAATAACAAAAAACACCATTTTTACTTTAAAAAGTAATTACAATCCATCAAAAATGACTAGAAATTATATTCATTATTATATACAAAAATAATGTACATGAACATGGTGCTACTTATTTGTTACATAACCCCTTAAAATAGCCGCCTAAGACCTAAGGGTAAGGTGTGCGATGGTGACAGACTCTTGGGGCGGCTCGGATAACATCGCTCGAGTGTTAATTTCAATCAACTTCCACTTTTCCCGTAGACGATCACGTTCGATCTTGACTTGAGGAAGCTTAGCTTGGGCTTGGTCAAGGGAAAAGCCCAAGGACGCCACCTCTTTTACGAGCTCTGACAAATGGGCTTCGTAAGGGGAAATTCTACTGGATGAGGCCATCACTTCCTTTTTCTGAGTAGAAATGGGTTCGTTAAAGCCTTATATTTATACTACTCAGATGATCACTGTTCAACAGCTATAAAAGTAACGGTCACAAATCTTAATGTAAAACTAAAGAATTTGACATCTTATAAAAACATTTTTCATAAAGAAACATTTAACTGGATCAAGAGGGATTTTCTATTAATGAAACTTTGGGTCGTTACAGGGTTTCCAGTGGAGACATCAAGATTCACTACATTACTACTCAAGATCATGTGGAAGATATTTTCACCAAAGCTATGCCTATAAAACGATTTGGTGAGCTAAGGCTGAAACATGATGTTCAGCCATCTCCTCTCACTTGAGGAATATAAAGGTACCTCTTTATTCCCTAAATTTTTATGATTTTGTACTAACATGTAAGGAATTGAAGGGGATGAGTGCATCCCATGAGGGGGAGATTTGGTTTCTGAAGTTGTGCAGGGTCAAGTGGTTATGCATTTTGGGAATGAATTCACATTCTCTCCTTTTAATTTTTTGGCCAATAAGGGGGAGAAATCATCAGTACACACATTGTCACATTATTCAAAGTGTTCATAGTAATATTGATAACAAAATACAAAGGGGGAGATTTTTGTGCCCAATTGAAAGCATTTGATGTCAACAACCTGTCAATGAGTGCGAATTGATGAAGTAGAGCTTGAAGAGTGATTAAGCTTGAGGAATGATGGTTGAAGATTATTCATTAAATCAGACGATTGTATAGATGACCACTAGTTCAAATAACTTGTATCAAGAAGATACAATGTCACAAAATTGTTACAATTACCTGCATTGCCTTCACAATGCATGAGGAGAGTAAGAAGGGATCCATCCACAACCTCTAAGTGGATGATGTGAAAAAATGAACCATCCACAGCTACTAAGTGGATGAAGTGGTCTTAAGAATACCATGCACTATCTCCTAGTTCACGAGGATTTGAAGGTGATCCAACCTCATCTCTGATTAGATCATTGAAGAACACTGATGGAAAATTTGATTCAAGAGCAATGGATGAAGAAGAACCTTCGTTAATTCCCTTCTAAGTGAAGAATACTAGTTGGGAGGAGTATTGAATTCTAATGAAGAAGAGGAGGTGATGAAGATGAGAATGGATTGAAGTAGACATGTTCCTACATGGTTTAACCAAGTATACATGTGGATATTATGTAAAAAATGGGCCCTTCCCACGAGCTACATACCCAAGCTTTAACCAAATGCTCAAGTGGGACCACAAGGGGTCGACTGCGCCCATGAGGAGGCCTAGGCAGAGCCATCCCGCAGGAGGTCGGGCCATGTGTAAGCCCGATCCACGCGGAGGTCAATCCCATGCAGCGTGGGCGGCAACGGCGTTCCTGCCGAGCAGAATAGTGGGTTCTAGAGTGTGCCCGCAGGAGAACTGGTGCGGGGCGGCACTGGTGGGGGTTGAGAAGTAATCTGGGATAGAAGCGGCAGGAGCTGTTTGTTAAACAACATGAAAAAATCAGTGCGTTTCGATGTGGGATGACATTTTTGAGACGCTGATCTAATCCTGGCCACTTATCTGATCGCGCACTGATCTGAACCGTCCGATTCATCTGCAGCGCTGCGTTATAATCTCAGCCGTCCATCATCATTAAATTATGATCCAACGGCTTGGGAGTCGTCTTCTATCTATCACCGAGCCGAGGAGCCTCCTGATGCCTCCCGCAAACTAGTAGCATCCCGTACGATGGAGATAGAGCTCCTGAACACCTCTGATGAAGGTGAAGCGTCCAAGATGATCGGTTGGGTGTACTGAACAGAATCATGTGTTAAAAGTCGCATGCATGCAGTGCGATAAAAAATTAGAATGAGGTCGAAGCAAACGCAGTTACGAGGCCATGTGTTCTTGCATGGATCTGCCTTAATGAAGGTTTCCATGCATCTGTAAATGTATGCACATGATGCGCACACCAAGAACGTAGGATCGCGTGGTTGAAAAAGAAATAAATGAGAAACATTAGAGATACGTGGGATATCATTAACGCGGGTTGAATGTTTTTAGAGAACCAGATATCTTGGTTATTCAAAGGAATGATTATTAGGAATTCAAATTATTGGACCTCACAACTTCAATTGATCTCCTTGCCTATAAAAAGAGGAGCCTGTGTATGAGAATGTTTGCTGCCATCATTGAGAGAAAACTCATGTTTCTCCAAGAAAGAGAGCACTGCGCAAAGAGTTTCAAGTAGCCCTGCTACACGAAGGAGTCCCGCACAGGTCTTTCGCGAAGGAGATGGGAGAACCCTTTTGTTCGTGAAAGAAGTTGTGCATCCCTTGCGCGAATAGAAGAAGCGCGAACCACCTTGGTTTGAAAAAGAGGTAATCAGCACCCTTTCTACGAACCATCCCACAAGCGCGTGACAGGTTCTTTGAACCCTCACCATGTCATTGTGAGGAGTACACCATGGGAAAACAATCGGTGTATTTTTACCCTTGTATTTCTCTTGCAAAGACAGAACCACGAACCTCTAAGGTTCTCTGAAGAAGTTTTGTCACACCCGAAGCACGAATGATGAGAACTCGTGCCCTCCTGTTTTTCACGATGAAGAAGAACCGTGCACTCTTATTTTTCACAAAGAAGGAGAACCCGAGGCCTTGTGTTGTCAAAAAGAAGAATTCATGCATGAGGCCGAGGATTTGATATCCTATTGAGAAGAAAACCTCACACTTGCCCCATCCAAATAACTATTTGGATTCTGTGTAATTTACTTGAAGAAGAAGTGTGCTTGCATGGTGGAGTTAATGTGCTTGCAAACATAAGAACAAAGTGCGTGTGCACGTGTGAAGGAATAATTGCATGTGTGTACATGCATGCATATTGAATAAATGTATTGGTGAGCAAGACCGACATGTTCTCCTAGAGTTTGTAGAATCTACATGAAGAATTGAACACCACATTTGAAGAAAATAAGTGGAGCTGTGAAGAAGAATATGTTGTGAAGTTGGGGGGTTTAACCAACTTTTAATTGGGGGGGGGGTATAACCAATTAATGTGTAAACATATTCTGGCATAGTGAAGAATCTGTGTTGGGGAGTTCAACCAACACCGCAAGTAGTAGGTCTTTGTACCGAACCTTGTAAATCATTGTGTTCTGTGTTTTCATTATCACTGCACCACCAAAAGAGTAGATCTAGGCCTTAACCAGCCATAGAGGTTGAATTGATCATTCAAAGGGAACAATTCTTAAAAAGAAAAAGTTATCACTGATTCGCCCGTCCCCTCTCAGTGATCACAACTGATCCAGGCATTTCAATGTTGTGTTGTGGTCACGAAACGATGTTGAGTAGTGGGACTGCAGTGTGGTTATGAACTCGTTGTGTAGTGGAATTTCATGTCTAGTTTGGTGTTGATGTGTTCTGGGATTGGAAGTTTAGTTTTATGCTATTATGTAGTGGGACAATATTTTGGTGTGGTTATGGTTGTTATTTTCCCAGTAGTGTCAAAATAGTTTAATGTTACTCCTCTTAAATAAATACATATAAATTGAACAAAAACGGGGTTGGGTTTATGCATGGAAGTGGTTGTAGTATGGTTGTGCATATTGGAGTAGTAGAAAAAGTAGTGTTGGTGAGGACTTGATGTGTGTTCCTGTGAAAACTGGAGGTTGGGGATGATTGTTTGTTTACAAATATATATATATATATATATATATATAAATATATATTATTGTTCCATGTGATTTATATATGCACCCGCCTATAACAACCCACTGCATTGTCAAATGAAAATCCCTTCCTATAATTATGTCATATAATCACATGAAATTACAACCCAATGGAGTACTAAGTACTATATGATCTTTAAACATAATATTGTCACTTATGTGTTTTGAATATCAAAAAACAGTCATCTAAAATTGTTATTAGTAACTTATTTGGTGTCTGATAAGACAAACCTAATTTTTATGAATAGTAATATACCCTTATGAATATTAACATACCTTTATTTATGGTAATGAATATAAATTTTCCAATAAAATAGAAACATAACACATGAATGTATAAATACTATTTATACATCTTAATGGTGAAAACGATCATAGTATAAGTATTGGTATTTTTTTATGTCAGAAATTTATAATTTACAACATTATGATAAATTTAATAAATTTAAATGGAAAATAATATTCATAAAATGTAATCATAAATTTTTACTCTATTTTAATATGGTTATAATATACTTTTTTGGGACCTTCATTAAATTTTCACGGTGTTATAATATGATTTATAGTTTTAATGTTGTTTTTGTTGAATAAATTATGATTTTATATCAAATTTAAACTAAAAATATATAGAAAATTATTTTAAATAAATGGAGATATTTTTTGAATAATACTCATTGAAAAATGGTTACTGTGAATTTTTGGGATTTTAATAAAATACTTAGAATTAGTTGTGAATATTAGAATTAATGTTTTGAGTTTTCGGTATCATTAATGACATCATAATGATGTAATAATTAATATAAAATTCTGTTCAACTATCATACAATAATATATGATATGAAGTATTCAAAGTGGGTAATTCTATGGGAAAATACCATGGGAAGGCCCATGGTTTTTCAAAAATAACTAATGAGTTGTCTTTTAAAATTAATAAAAAAAATCTCTCTATTTTACTATAAATACTCAGTTTCTCCCTCATTTTCATTAATTAAAATCTAATATTACTCAATAATATGGTAGTTTTCCTCTCTCAGAGTCCTCTAAAATTGTCCTTAAGCCCCAAGGTCCTTACCTTCATGTTTTTGGAGTTACTCTACAAGGTAATGGAATTCACATCATCTCCTTTTCATTTAGGATCTATTTTATGTGGTATGTAATTCAAGATTCCATAACATGATATTATTTCAATTTTATAATGTAAATATAAATTATTATGAGTAATTTATGAATTATTTACCCATGTCTCCTACATTATTAATGTTTTATAAAATAATGTTGCATAGCTGTAATGTTGTTGAATTCGCATCTCAAAATCATTATCTTTTCAAGCACTATTTTTTTAATTATCATTTACTTTCAATTATATTAGGATCGAATATATAATTTAATATCCCCCTTAAATTCCATATTATGTTATAATAATGAGAGAACCCTATTTTCTCTCATAAAAATAATTTATGAAATTCTAAGCGACGTTGTTAGGCTACCGAATTTTCAAAAGGGATCTGTCGACTTTTATTTTATTTACAAGATTATTTATTTTGAATTTATTTTCTAACCACCATTCATCCAAATGTTTTTATTACTCCATTAACATAAATGTACTAATTTTTTTTTATTATAATGTAATAATTTATCATCATTTATCCTTTACCATTAATTTATACTAAAAATAATAATATCACCTGATATGCACTAATTTACCACTTTCAAGGAAATTGAGTTTTCAATTTATATTACTGTCTTCAATTATGGTCACAAAACATTTAATATTTTTTAAAAAGTTCCTAATATATTTATTATCTCTTATATATGGTCTTATAATCCTTTTTTACACGTGGTATTTATTTATAAAACAACACATGTTCTTTGTGGAAAAAAACCGCCAACTAACCCAAAAGGTTATCAATAATGTTTTACATAATGTTTATCTATCTCTCCAAGTAAAAAAAATAAAATTTACAACCATTTAAACATATTGATATTGAATAATTGAATATAACTCCCATTCTAGGCTACAATCCCCATTTACATCATTCTCTGATCATGAATATAAGTCAACCGATCATTAAACCAAGAAAACAAATAGACTCGAACAATTAAATAGAACCTCATAACCTATAAAAAAGGATATGAATGAACTAAAAAAGTTAGTACTAAATAACTTAAATATATAATATTTTCTTTAATTATCAATTAATTAACCTAATATGATAATTCAGCTTATTAATATCATGTGGAGATCATCATCAGGCTTAAGGTAAGGGATCCTCTATATTTCAATTTTATTCAAGATTATACTCTATGTTATGCCATATTATGTATAATTACTATTTATGGGGTATGATTAAAAACCACCCTCATAATATAATAATTGTGTTTAAATTATTATAAACCCCTTTCTATCTCATTATTCTCTCTTAAGTACACATGATATAATGCTGATATTCATTGAGGAATTCAACATGAACCTACATTATTCCTTTGGGTTTCATTATCTTTATTTTTACCTAAATGAGGTTGTATATTCTTCTTATGTTCATCCTATAAATTCTATTTCAATGTTCCAAAATCAATTTACATGTTCTATTCGTCATTATATTTTTGGGATATAAATGTTCTTAAGTGACTCCAACCTCAATACTTCTTGATATGCAATCCAGTTTTGAGAGAACATCCCAAATTATTACCCAATATCAATTTCACTCTATATATTTTTTTTAAGAAAACAATGTCTACTTTTATTTTGAAAACCATCCTGGTTAACTTATAGTTTTTATAAATAATTTTTTCCATTACAATTTTAATGGATCTATAGTATTTTCCGTAAAACCATTCAAAAAAAAGTTTATTGAAAAATTTAATGAACACATTTCATAAATTTGGACACTTCTACATGAAATAACATACTATGATACATTTACTATTTTACTTATTATTTTACATCTATATTTTAGTTCGTTTCTTTGGTGGACACTTTTATGATATGACTATTTGTTATGCTTTGTGACATGATTGTGTTTCCCAATTCATTCCCTGGGTAATCCTTAGGTTTATGTATGATTGACAACATATGATTATTTATTTGTAAATCATTTGTGCGAAATGTTTAGATGAGCATGACCAGATAGTTTTCCCATGCTTAGGGTAATGATAAGTCTCATGAGATGTGTTATGTGCGACGGTATTGGAAGTTAACCTTGGCTTGTGCTACTATGAGAAATGATATTGGTGGTTAGCCTTGACTCATACTAAAGTCATTTTTATGTTGTGGAAACTTTTATACAAAAACATTTTTATATCAATCAATCTATATATGTTAAGGTTCCAAATTTTACAATCTTTTTAAAATTATCATGTCATACCTTATCATCCTTGAGCTAATGCATTGTTCATATGGTTATTCACATACAAGACTATTTAGGTCATCCCATTGTTCATGTATTCCCCAGGGTACCGTATGCAGATGTTTGGGAAAAATGGATGTTTGGAGCATAATTTGAATATTAAATAAATAATAATTGTATTTAGTTTCATGTTTTTAGTATTTTGTACATGGTTATCAAAGACACTATACTTCATGATACTTGGCTTGTACTTTAATGTATAATTATTCTTAAAATCCTGTTATGATATGTGAAAAGGCAAGGGTCTCTATAGTTTGTACATAGGATGGTCTAGTTATTTTTTGAGATTAAGAATTGAGAAATTTTGCAATAACCGTATGGATAAGACTAATTATAAGAAAACACCACTAAATTATTTTATGTATAGAGTAAGTGGTTTTTCATGAAAAAAATTCTAGTTGGATAAAAATAGGGAGAGGGGTCTCTGGCACAAATGTATCTTGGGGTAAAACCTGAAAACACGGCTTTGAGCAAGACTCGAATGAGAACTGGTTCCCGACAACATGCCTTGCTGCACACTTTGTCTGACATTCCTGGGGGTTATTGTTTTTAAAATTAATGAGCTCGGTACAATCCATTATTAAGGGATTAAAAAAAATACCATAAGAATATAAGATATGAAATAGAATAAGGATAATATGAATTTAATTTTAGGGTATCACACGTTATGATATATTATCCAACTACAGGTTTATCCTCCTATATTCAATGATTCTTCTTTTACATTCTTATTAGTTTTGTATTCAAAACCCCAAATTGTATTTTCTTTTTTGTAGTTAGAATATGTCAGGAGGATGATCATGAACAACTCTTCTCTCTCTTCCTGACGAACAACATGGATTGATAATCCTAAATTCAAGACCAGATGAATTTGAAACATTTTCAAATATTCATGTTACCTAAGAACAACATTATGAGTCTTACAATACCTCTAGCATTTAATTGTTCTTTCAATGATAAAGTACAGTCTATAGAGGAATATTGCACTATCAACTTTCTTTGCATGATATCTGTGTGATGTACCATCAGGGTCTTCAAATTATTCTCTTTATTAGAAGATTATGAATAACTAAAAGGTTCTATAGAAGCTACAAAATAGGGATACCTTCGAGAATCCTATATGTACCATATTATAGATTTTTGTCTTTAGGGAAATATCCGAACTGATTTACCAAAACCCAATTTTGAAATATTTGAAGGTGAATCAGAAATACTTTTTATATAAAAAAATATTCATGAGTATATTTCAAAATTATATGTAAGATATACATTTTAGGGACTTATTAATTTGTCCGTCGATATTAAGGAAGACACATAAGAAGTTTTCTGGAAAAAGTAGTAGATGATATTTAAATTATCCCGAGCTAACATTTTGGCGCATAATCACTTTTTAAATAAATTCAACGATAATAGAAAATAATTAAACCATTGTTAAGGCATTGAGTGAAAGGTACAGACCCTTGTTTATGGCCTAGAATGTAAAATGAAATTTCAAGGGAGAAATTTCTTATGATGGGGATAATGTAATGATTTTTTATCAATGGAATATCCCTTTTTATATTAATGTAAAATAATCACATAAAACGACAACACAATTAACTAATATGTATTATGTGGCCTTGAAACATAATATTCCACTTCATTTTTTTGAATTTCGAAAAACAGTAGTGTAAAATTGTGATCAGCATGTTATTCTGAGTCTGATAAGACAAACATAATTTTTGATGAGTAGTAACATGCCTTTTTGAGTAGTAACATACCCTTATGAATTTTAATTAATAGTAAATAATATAAAATAGGCCCAAAAAATATAAACTTCACCCATGAATGTATAAATACTTTTTTGATATATTTATGGTGAAAAAATTATCACAGTGTGTGTATTGGTATTTTTGTATGTCAAAAATATTTTATTTACAATTTTATGATTAAATTAAAAATTTAAAACGGAAATTCATTTTCATAAAAATAAATCATTAATTGTTAGATTATTTTCTTATTGTTTTAAGATAATTTTATGTGACCTTGATTAATTTTTCAAGGTGTTTTAAAATGAGTTATAGTTTTAATGTTGTTTTTATTAAAGAAAATACAAATTTATCAAAAAATTAAATAAAATGATATTTTGAAAAATATTTTCAATGTTTTTATCATTTTTTATATATTAATATTTAAAAATGGTTATGGTGAATATATGGGTTTTTTTCTAAAATAAATTATTTTTTTGTGAAAAGGAAAAATATAGATTTTAGTTTCAGTATGTTTAATGACATCATAATGATGTATTAATTAATATAAAATTAAGGTTCTATTTTTTTATAGTAGTATATGATATGATGTATCCCAAGTGGCTATTTCCATGGAAAAATACCATGGGGGAAGAACATGGATTTGCAAAAATCACTAATGAGGTGTCCTTTGAAATTAATAAAAAACTCTCTGTATTTTACATTAAATACTCACAATTTACAAAGATTCCTTTATTTAATAACTCATAATAATATATTAAATGGTAGTATTTACATTATAGGAATCCTTTTAAGGTTTTAAAAAACCACCAAGGTCCTGTCCTTCATGTTTTAGGAGTTACTGTACAAGTTAAGGGAATTATCATCTTTTCATTTCCATTCAAGTACCATTTTATGGGGAATTTATTTCATGCTTCCATACCATGTTATTATTTAATTTTTATTATGTCTCTAAAATATATAATGAGACTTTTATGATTTGTTGACACCTATCACATCTTTTTTAATGTTTTATAAAATTATTTTCGTAGTCATTATACTGCATAAATCAAATCTCAAAAACTCTATTTTTTGAAGCACTCTTTTTTATGTTATTCTCTTTTATTATCAATTAAATTATGTTGGGATGTATAATTTAATATCCCACTTACATTTCATATTATGTACAAAATATTTCATACGCCACTTTTCAAAAATAAAAATATTTTTTGAAATTTTATGTGATGCCAATAGTTTGCCGAATTTTCATAAGGGATCTCTCAACATTTCTTTTATTTTCAAGTTCATTTATTTTCATTTTCATACATCATATACTCTCATTAAAATGTTTTGAGGAATTTAGTAGATTACATGTACTATAATTTCGACATGATATGGTAATAATTAATCATCATCTAACCTTTCCATTTATTTTATACTAAAAATTAAAATACTATCCGTGTGTGATAATATACAATATTCTATGACGATGGGTTTTAAATTTCCATTACTCTCTTCAATTATAATCATGAAAAAATTATTATTGTTGATCCAAAAAATAATATATGTATTATGTATCCTCTATGGTTATGGAATCATTTTTTACACATTTCTGGTGATTTATAAACAATCCTTGTTCCTTGTGTCCAAAAACCGCCAATTAACCCAAATGTTATCACTAATGATTTTCATAATGATTAACATCAATCCAAGTAAACAAAATAAATATAAAACCATGTAAACTTCTGGTTATTATATAAGATAATTAAATACAATTCTAAAAAACCATCCCCATTTTACAAGATTCTCCAAACATGAATATAAGTGAATTGATCAATAAACCAAGGAAATAAAAATACCTGAATAATGAAATTGAACATCATAACCAATTAGAATGTTTTTGAATGAACTAAAAAATGATTAACTAAATCTCATAAATATATAATTGGATCCCTAATTATTAATTAATTATCCTAATTTTAATATTCATGTCATAGATATCATGTGGGGAACACCGTCATACTTAAAATGAGGGATTCTATATATTTCACTTTTATTCAAAGTTGTCCCCTATGTTATTCAATTTTATGTTTAATTACTAGTGATGGGGTATGATTAAAAACATCCCCAATACATTACTTGTGGTTCTTAAATGATGATAAATCCATTTATCATTCATTAATACGCCTTATGTACACAAGATACCATGTCGATATTCCGTGAGGGATTTAACCCAAACCACCTTCGTTCCTTCGTGTATCTTTATCTTTAATTTTACCTAAATGACTGTATATATTAATTTTGTTTTAATCTTATAAATTCTATGTTAATGTTCCAATATCATGTAACAAGTTCCATTAATAATTCTATTTTGTGTATATACATGTTTTAAGTGATTCCCTCGTCAAGACTTCACGATAAGAAAACCTGTTTTGAGGGAAATTCCCAAATTCATACCTGGTTTCAAGTGCATTATATCTTCTATTTTATGCCACCAATGTCATTATAAATTTTTTTATGTTATGATAATATTCTTGTTTCAGTTCTAGTTTTTTTATAATGGATTTCTCTATTTTCTATTTTAAAGGCTCTATAGTATTTTCCTTTAAACCGCTCACAATTGTTTTTATGATACAATTTCATGAATAATTTTCATATATTTGGTCACTTATACATGAAATAACATACCATGATAAAAAAACATACCTCATGAATTTCCACATATATTTTAGTTCCTTCCGTTCATAGAAACTTTTTTGATAAGACTATTTGATATACATTATAACAAGATTGTGGTAACCAATTCCTTCCATGGGTAACCCTTATGTTTATATAAGACTGATTAAGTATGATTATTTATATGGAAAACATATTTGTGAAAAGTTAATATGGGTGCAACATGATAGAACTCTAATGTATTGGGTAACGTTATGACTCATGAGATGTTATGTGTGACAGTCATGGAGAGAAGCCATGGCTTGTGATACTATGATAAACGATCTTGGAGGTTAGCATTGACTCATACTAAAGTCATGTTATATGTCGCTGACACATTTATATGAACCCATGTTTATATTATTCTATGTTTATATGTTATGGTTGCAAAGATTGCATGCCTATTTTTATCATCATGTCCCACCTTCTATTCATTGTGGTAATGCTTGGTCTTATGGTTGTTCACTTTTTGGATAATTGAGTCCATCCCTTTGTTCAATTGTTCCCCAGGGTGCCCTTTGTAAATGTTTGAGAAAAATGGATGCTAGGAACTCAAATTGAAAATTAAATAATGAAATATGTTATTTAGTTCCATGTATTTAGTTTTTTGTTCCTAGTCTTCAAAGACACTATGATTCACGATCCTTGGCTTTCACATTGATATGTAATTATTCTTAAAATCATGTAATGATATGTGAAAAGGATAGGGTTTCTATATTTGGTATCATGGGAAGGTCTAGTAATTTTTGGATATTAGGAATACAAGAACATTAGTAAGAACCTTAAGGATATGTTTAAATATATGAAAACAACCCTAAATAATGGTAAGTATCGAGCAAGTGGTTAGTCAAGAAAATAGATACCAAAATGAATAAAAATAGGAAGAGGCGGATTTGGTACAAATGTATCCAGAAGTAGAACCCCAAATAACCACTTTGAGCTAGACTTGAATGGGAACTGGTGCATGAAAACGACCCTTGCTGCACTCCTAGTTTGAAAATCATATGGGATATGCATTGGAAAATTAATGATCACAGTACAAACCATTATTAATGGAATATAAAAATATTTTAATAATATAAGATAAAAAATATATTGTGGATAACCTAGATTGAGTATTAAGCTATCACAAGTATGTAAATACTATTCACATACACGTGTATCCTTTTATGTTCAATATTTATTTTTTTAATATTCGAATTAGATAAGTATTCAACACCATCAATATTATTTGATTTTTCACAGTTATAATATGGATGGAGGATGATCGTGAACAAATATTCTCTCACTTCCAAAAGAACTAATTTGAACGATACCTCGAAAGTTATGCTCAGATTATATTGAACCTTTTTAAAATATTCATGTTACCTACAAACAACATTATGAGTCATCTAATACCTCTTTCATTGAAAAATTATTTTAAGGATCAAGTACAGTCTATTATGGAATATTGCACTCTCAACATTATTACCATTCTAGGAGTAGGAACCACCATCAGGGTCCTTTCAAATTCTTTTCACTATTTGAAAATTATGACGTACTTAAACATTTTCTAGATGCTGAAAAAGAGGGATACCTCCAAGATTCCTATATGTGTCAAATTATAGATTTTTTGATTTAATTCACTATGAAAAATGATTTACCAAAACCCTATTTTTAATTATTTGGAGATGAATTGGTATTAAATTTTTATAAAAGAACTTCAAGAGGATATTTCAAATTTTTATTCAAGAAATAACTTGTTAATGACTTATCGATGCTTCCATCGATATCAACCCAGACGCCTGAGTTGTTTTGTGGAAAATGAAGAAGATGATTTTGAAAATATCATGAGGTAAAATTAAGATGCTTGAACCCTTTATAAATGAAGGAAATGATAATCAGAAATAATAATGTTATTTTTGAGGAAATGAAGGAAAAGTACATGCACCTGTTTATGGATTAGAATGTAAAAAAAATAGAAGGCCAAATTTCATTAGTTAGAAATAATGCAATGACCCAATGTTTTATCTAAGTAATATCCCTTAAATTTATTATGTCATAGAATCCCATAAAATTAAAACAAAATTAACTACTTTGTACAATGTGAACATGAATCAAAATATTTAAACTTCTGTGTTTTGAATTTTGAAAAACGGCCATATACCAATGTGATAATTAGTTATCTAGAGTCTGAGAAGGCATTTGTTATGAATAGTAAAAAACCATTATGAATAGAAACACACCTTTATGATTATTAAAGAAACATAATGAATAGAAAATCTCCCAAAACAATAACAACACCACTAATAAATGTATAAATAAAATTTAGACATCTTAATGGTTAAAAAGTATCATAGTATAAGTATTGGAATTTTTGTATGTCAAAAATATTTTATTTATTATTTTATGTTTAATTTAAAATTTTAATATGGAAATGTATTTTCATAAAAGGTAAAGTTAAAAATTTTACTTTATTTTATAATGGTTATAATATAATTTTATTTGACAGAGATTAATTTTTCAAGGTGTTATTAAATGAGTTATATCTTTATTTTTGTTTTTATCGAATAAATTATGGAATTATTTAAAAAACAAATTAGAAATTTTTAGAATAATATATTAAAAAATGGACTTCATTTTTAAATTATACACATTGTCAAAGTTTTAGGGAGAATTTTTGGGATTTTCTAAAATTCTTGAATTTTTCGTCAATAAAAAAATACTGTTTTGAGTTATCAGTATGTTTAATGAAATCATAATAATTTAATAATTAATATAAAAATATAATGGAATTTTTTATAGTAATATATGTTATGAGGTGTCCCAAGTGGAAAATTACATGGGATAATACCATTGGAATTCCCATGGTTTTTCAAAAACCACTAATGAGGGTCCTTTGAAATTAATAAAAAAACTCTCTCTCTTTTATAATAAATACTCATTCTTCCTTTCATTTAAATTAATTAGAAACTAATAATACATGTATCTATGATAGTTATTCTACCCTATGAGTCAGACCATGCTGTTCTCAAGTCCCCAATGGCCTACAATTCATATTGTAGAGGTCACTCTACAAGGTAATGGAATTATCATCTTCTCATTTCCATTCAAGTTCCCTTTTATGTGGTATGTATTTCTAGTATTCATAACGTATTACTTTATCAATTATATTATGTACCTATAATATATTATTATTATTTTATTAATGTGGGACCACATTCACCCATCTTTTTAATGTTTTCTCCAACTATGTTGAATAGCCTTAATGCTGCAGAATGTTCATCTCAACATCTCTCCCTTTTTCAAGCACTCGTTTTATGTTATTATCATTTTTTCTATTATATTATGTTGGAATATATCATTTCATATCCTCATTACTATACATTTTATATATGAACTATGAGAGACCCCTATTTTCTCTCATCAAATTATTTTATGAAATTTTATGCGACGTCGTTAGGCTGTAGAATTTTCAAAGGGGATCTCTCATCGTTTCTTTTATTTACAAATTAATTTCATTTATTTTTACTAACTCACTAAATTTCTTCAAAATGTTATGATTAATCTATTAAATTACATATACATTAATTTTTTCATGATAAAGTAATAATTATTTATCATCTATCCTTTCCCTTTATTTTATACAAAAAATAAAAATACCATACGAGATGTGCTAATTTACCACAAAAAAGGATGATTGGTTTACAAAATCCATTAACATCTTCAATTTTCATCCTGAAACCATTATTATGGTGAACCAAACCATAATATACGTGTTATTTCTCATATATTGTTATTTAATCATTTTTTATACATGTAATTGATTTATAAAACAAAAAATGTATATTATGGAAAAAAACCACCAATTAAACCAAAATGTTATCACTAATGTTTTACATAATGATTGTATTTCACTATAAGTATACAAATAAAATATAAAAACATGTAAAATTTTGGATATTATATAATATAATATGTAACAAATTCTATTAACCATCCCCATTTTACATGATTTTTCGAACAAAAATATAAGTGAACCGATGATTAAACCATGGGATAAAATAGACCCGGACAATATAATTGAGACTCATAACCAATAAAAAATGTTTTGAATAAAGTAAAAAAATGTTTTACTAAGTCAATTAAATATATAAGAGGTTATTTAAATATTAATTAATTAACCTAATTTTATAATTCAGATCATTAATATCATGTGCAGAACACCATCATACTTTTGGTAATGGATCCTCTCTATTTCACTTTTATTCACGATTGTCCTCTATGTTATTCCCTTTTATGTGTAATTAATATAAATGTGGTATGATTAAAAACCTCTCATATAATTTCATCTTGGAGTTTAAAATATGATTAACCCTTCAATGTATCATTGATTACTCTTAAGTACATTAGATACCATGTAGATATTCCATGAGGGATTCATCCAGAACCTCCAGTATTCCTTCGGGTATCCTTATCGTTCAATTTACCAAAATGAGATTATGTATTCAACTTATGTTCATATTTTAAATTTTATGATAATGTTCCATAATCATGTAAATAGGTCCATTAATCATTCCATTTCAGGGATATACATGTTTTTTAGTGATTCCCTCCTCAATACATCCTGATAAACAATCATGTTTTGAGGGAACTTACCAAATACTTACTCGATTTCATGTAGAATCTATATTCTGTTTTAAGCCAACAATGTCTTTATAAAATAATTTTTTTCTATTTTTAAAACTTTATAGTTTAACTTATATTTTTTATAATGAATTTTTCCCTTTTCTATTTTAAAGGCTCTATAATTGTTTCCTTAAAAACACTCAAAAATATTTTTATTCTAAAATTTAAAAAATATGTTTCTTAAATGTGGTCACATGTAATTGACATAAAATTCCATGATACATGACTATTTTCCTTTATGAATGTACATATAAATTTTTTTTCCTTTCCTTCATGGACCCTTTTATGATATGGCCATTTTTTATGATATTTGACATGGTTGTGGTAACCAATTCATTCCATCAGTAACCGTTATTTTTATGTAAGATTGATTATATATGATGCTATATATGGAAAAAATATTTTTGAATAATCCATATTGGTGTTCCCAGATAGAAATCCAATGAATTTTGTACAGTTAAGTCTCATGAGAGTTATGTTCGATGGTCTTGGTAGTTAGCCTTGGCTTATGCTACTATGTGGAACAATCTTAGGGGCTAACCATGAATCATACTAATGTCTTGTATTTTGTTTCTACCACATATCAACAACCCCTTTATTATATTATTCCTTGTTTATATGTAATGTTTAAAAATGTTACATTAATTTTTATATCATCATCTCATACCTTTTATTCTTTGTTTTTTTATTTGTTCTTATGTTTATTCCCTCAGTAGAATTTTTAGATTATCAATTTGTTCGTGTGTTCCCCATGGTACCGTTTATGTTTCTTGAGAAAAATAGATGCTAGGAGCTAAGTTAAATGTTAAAATAAATAAAAATTTTATTCTGTTACAGGTTTTTAGTTTTATGTACCATGTATTCAATGACACTAGACTACATGGTCATTGTCTTGTACACTGATGTATAATTATGCTTAAAACCATGTAATGATATTTCAAAACGATAGGTTGTCTACATCACTATAGTTGAGAAATATGTTCTGAAAACCTCCATTTCATGGGGGTGGGTGAGTTTCCCAACATCCTGGTGTGATAATGGATATATGGTTGGTGATTTATTTCCTCACACCCACTTTTGGATCATGTGGATCAGGTGTAACCATATGGGACATAATGGCTCGAGGCTTACCATAGTCCAATATTTATTGGGATATGGTTTTATTTGGACTAGGGGATCTGGTGTATGTGGGCCAGTAATGTTTTCCAAAGTATCATTAGGATGAGGCAGATGTGTCTTCGATCATGGTGGTGGGTTTTCTGGCCTCAGTGTCTACGGGAATGATTGTGTTCATTTTGAGTCCATGGTGTGTGTGGAAAGGTTGTGGCATTGGGACTGCATGCAAACATAGTGGAAATATCAATACATCAGATCATTATGAATGATAAATTAACCAGTGGGAATGTTGTGATGGGTACCCAAATGATGTTTCACATATAAAATTACTTTACTTGACTAGTGTTACTTAGGTGTGTGTGCCTTGGTGTGGTTGGGATGGTTATTATTCTTTAGTAGGTGCTTGAGGTTCTACTATTTTTTCAAAGGGGAATTAGCATATTCCTTCTGTTATGCATGAGTATCATAGGTTTCCCTACTGTGTATACTTTTATTCTCACCTTACATATGTAAAACTATTTTATGGTTTCCTAGAGGACTTTTAGGTCTATATTGTGTTGTACTAGCTCAGGCATTGGGATAATTGTTATTTCTATTTAGTTTTGTTTCATTGGTACATTATTTGGGATTTTTTTCTTACTTTTTTTTTATTTTTATTTTGAATATGCCAGTGGATATGGATTCTTGGTTGTAATTTTACCATTAGTCCATGGTGTTTCTTGAATTTACCATCATATATTCTGATCTTGTTCTATAAAAAGGGTTATCCCTTCCATTTATGTGAGATTCTATATCCTTCATGTTAGTCGAAAATCTAGGGAATACAGATGGGGGGACTCAGGGGTTATCATCTCTCATTATACTTGATTAAGGATGGGCATACCACTTTTCCATCCCTTCCCTCATATAGGAGGAGTCGGGTAATTAAAATATGTTTTATAGGGTATGATTTATATTTGTTATGATAATATGAAATTATTCTTATCTTATACCCAGATATATAACTTATTCTAAAATAAAATATTCTTTATTTTCATATTAACATTAATGATATATCATATATTTACCAATAATGAACATCTAATACCCCTTTTCTTATATTTTTATTCCCCCATGTAATGAAAATTGTTGTAACATATGTTATGTCAAGAAGTGGGTCATGTATGGTGATAATAAATATAAATGTTCATAATGTTTTAAAATAAGTAAATTATTTATGTAATCATTGCACACACTAAACCTATAGGTTATGGGGTGGTGTGAATTATTATGATTATTAATGAAAATTCATATATAATGGTATATTTGGTACAAATTTTATTCATTGGTCATCTCAATTTGTATATGAATTTGGTTTAGTTTATTTTTTGTCTTTGAGATAAAGGGATTAAAATAAAAACAACCTTGTATACAGAAAATGTTCTTTAGGATGAATATAAATTTTTATATGTTGAAATTAATGTCTTTGTTTATGATCACATGTGATTTGATTTTCATATGATATGATTTTTTATTAAAAATTTAATTCAGTAATACTTTGGAAATCCACTTTTATGTTAATTTGGTACTGAATATTTAGTCATACAATTATGGTTATGATCATAACACAAAAGAAGGAAAACATCTTTTTTGATCTATGCATTATGAATTATTTTATATCTTGAAAAGTTTATGTTATTATTAATTTATATCCCCGATGGTTAGATACTCAATTATTTGATTAATGTCGTATATATTCAATGATTGAATATCTAGTATATAACTTCTGTCCTATTGAGGAGCGTGTTATATTTCTTCTTGTATGTTTTTATTCCACCCTTAATCAAATTATATGTGATTTTCGCAATAGAATAGCTCTCTCTACATAGAGATCACATGAGTTTTTAGAATATGGAAATAAACATTTACGTCCCAAACCAGCCAGTGAACATAGATTAGTTAATGTATAATTTAGAATAAATTATGAATGATATATAACATATATGGGGCTTAATAAACAATCATGGGTGTAAATTTATCACAAATAATTAGGGATAATTCTAATGATTAGAATATTTATATTATTTATGAATATGTTAATTTATATCTTTAGGATATTATTGGTCTTCCCCTATAAAATTATGTTGATATTTCAATTGAAAAAATACTTATCCCCATGAATATTTTTAATAGAAGTTATAAAATATACCCTTTATTAACTATGAGAATTTTAATTACAAGTAAAAATAGAATCTAAAAAGGTTATTATATATCAATGTGATTCGGCATGGTGTGTTCGCGTTCACATTAATATGATTTAATAATTGATTATTATGATTGTGCATGAATTTCTATGAACATAATAAAATCATGATCAATGACACGAATCCATTACCTCACATTGGTGAATTATTCAATTAACATTGAGGGGAACATTCCATATTAATGAGTTATCATTGATCAATACATCTCTACATATGGAAAAAAGTTGATATAAAAATGAATCCCTTATATTAATGAAATATAGACAAAAAAATCAATGTGATGACTTTTGGACAAACAGATTCCCCAAGATAATCATAAATGTTTGAATAATGTATTTAGATATTATTTAATTAAATTTATGGGAGTATTTATAGATTATATTTATATATATTACAATATAAATGGTGATCAGGAATATCATTAGTGAATTTTGAATTCCATGATAATATATAATAAATATTCTAAATTATGAATCCCACATTATGGATCTATATTATATGATGCATGGATCCAAAAATAACATGAGATTGTATAATTTTGGATCCTTAAAAGATAGATTTGATTGATGAATTTCATTGAATAAAATATGCAAACATACTCATTGTTTTCTTGGATATTTAGATAATAAAGAATAATATTGAGAAATTTCTCATGATATTCAAATATAGAATCAAATTTAAAACAAATGAGAATAATGTTAATTAAAACACATGAATATAAAGGTAGTTTCATGGATATTAATATATGATTGAAGACTTCCTATATACTCACATTAATGAACTAAGTATAATAAAATACGATAAAAATGTATTCAAGGAATAAGGAATTAGGTTTTTCATTTATGAAAAATTTCCAAATGGTTGATTTGGATTCATATTAAATAATGGTCATTGAAAAATATTATCCTACTCATGACATATATCTAATTGTGATATTATTTTTGTAAAATAAATAGTGGCAGTATTTCTATGAAAATAAAAGTGAGATTTAAATAATAATCGCAATATATCAATATATATATATTCACACATAAGGAGATGAAAATGTTCTAAACAATTTCAGTTTTTATCCTATATTATGATTTTTTAACAAATTACAAAAAACACTATGAACATATAGTTGAAACTACCTTGGTATTGAAGGTTAATGATATATTATCTCTAATGTAGATCAAATGATACATAATACTGATATATTTATAGATTTTTTACATGGAAATAATAATTAATTGGGTGTAATAATATCTATCTCGAAGGGTTACTTAATTTTCCATAAATTTGATGATCAACGAGTCAAGGAGGATTATATGAAGAAATATATTAATCTTGAAAAAATGTCGGTGTTTAATCATGAAAATGATTGAATTATAAAATTTAGTAATTCAGTATGTCTCCATTAAATAACATCAATGAAGATATATCACTTATTTTATTATATTAACACATCAATATCTATCTATTATAGTATAAAAAGATGTAAATTGTTATCAAGGATCGATTCTATTAGGGAAATATAAAGGGGGATATTAAAGAGTTCACATCATAATGCATAGTCTATAAGAATGTTAAGTACATATAACAATAATATATAAAAATTATGAAACCATTTACCATAGTAAAATGAAATTCGGAGAATATTCCAATTGATTTCATTAGATATCATTATATGAAATTTAATGTTTATAAGGAAATATGAGTTATAGCTGATAAACATAGAAAGTTTCAACAGTTATTTTAATATTTAAAGGATTTATCAAATGAAAAACCTGAAGAAAAAAATATAGCGGTAGAATTAAAATATGAAATAGCACCAATTTAAATAGTTATTAATTCAAATCAAATTCTCACCTCAAAAAAACCAAAAAATACTTCATTAAACATTGTATACATTTTTTAGATGTATCACATATTATATCCCTTAGATAGATAGAAAATATTAAATTAATATTAAACTCCATATAATTTATTAAGATCAGATTAATTTACATCAATTGAGTTTGTGACAAAAAACATTCTTTAATAGAGTCTATATACACCAATAATTCACATTGTAGTTTTTATGTGGAACCATATGTTACAATATACTAGAAAAGGTGAAGAACTCTATCATTTTGGGTTGAATTTTAACAGTGGAAGATAATGTGAATAGATCATTCAAAAATATTATTAATATAATATTCATTCATTATATTAAATATTTAGGTGGCATGATGTTATTAAAAAATGTACCCTGAAATTCATTAGTGAGACTTGATAATTGAAGCTGGAGACAACATATTATTATAAATATCGTCATTTAAAATTAATGAATATGTAAAAGTTGTTCCATAACTACAGATTCTCCTTTTATATCATAGATCAGGTGTGTACTGTATCTTACTACTTATTCATAGATACATCTGGTTGTTTGAGATCATTAGTCATTGAATATATATACATAAATGTTTGGAATGGATACAAAAAAGTGTATATTTATAGTGTTATAATGAGTGTCTCATACTAATCTAGAAATGTATAATATATTATATATCATATATTAAACATGTAAAGTATATAATTTATACTAATTACTTAATTAAAATATGTTAATAAGTGAAATATAATCAATCATCACATTGGAAATTTTATTTATTACAGAAATATTGTTTGTATATGCTATTTTGTTTATTAATTTTATAATATAAATTAATTTTTTTTATTGACTCAAATAAAATCGATTTTTAATTTTTAATTATTACATTTAAATTTTGTATAATAATTGATTACATTATTTATCAAAAATAGATTAGATATCGATGAAAATATTGTGATAGAACTATAAAGGCAAAATATGGGGAAAATGGCTAAAATAATGTGTAAATTCCAAGAATATCTATAAAATTTTCCATAACATATTTTCATGATAGTATTCATCACCCATATCCATTATATGTTAAATAGGTATCAATATTCCATGTAAATGTACAATCTATTCATCTTAGGGAACTACTATTTGTTGAAGTTCCATTCAAATTCATCTATAAATAAACTCATCATATACTTACAAAATATCTATTTTTTCTATGGTTATATCATGAAACCATACAAATCATTCCTATAATAAAACCATTATTAAGGATTTCATATCTTCTTATCTATGGACATTGGACATTGGAAATAATCCTTCATTCATTAGGAACTTGTTTTGAGAATTAGCAAAATCATCAATGTTAGAATCAAGTTATTTAGAAAAATTTTAATTTACATTCTAATTGAAACTCATTATATAAAACTATAACCAATGTAATTATTTTAGTTTATAAATTTTTTTCATTTTTAAAAAGGATATACCTAATATATGATTATATTCTTTTACTCATTTAATAGTATATATTGTTCTTATTTTGAAATTTTCAAACACCAATATTAACAATTCAATACAATTTTCATAATTTATATGGTGAATTATATTTAGAAACATTATAATCATAGTATATTATATTAAAAATTTATTTATTTCATCATTATGATATTTTAATAATTAAATAATAAATAATGGTCATAAAAAAAGTATCCCATTGTCATCAATAAATTTAACAAAACAATCTCCTTAAGAATTCCATTATTATTTAGCATACACATAGTATTAATCAAATGAACATAGAAATTAATAAAATATTTCCACAAGATTATTAAACTACCTCTATTAATATATAAATTATTAATTTATTATCAACATTTAAAGAGTCACTCATCCTACCATTACTTGTTCTGAACAATCAACACTACTAACATCCACTGATGAAAGTTAACTATAATTAAATGAAATATATTTAATAAATGAATTTAATTGAATACTATATAAAGTAGTAATTTTTAGAAAATTTATTAAATAATATATTAAAATTATTATTTTTATTATATAGAATTTGAATGTTCATTTTTCTAATTCTATAGTATCAAAAGGGGTCCTTTTTCTAATATCATATTGAAAATTAGATTATCTGTATATGCATATTTATTAAAAGAAGATGTATATAATTTCTATAAAAAACTATTTTTTTTTCTCTTATATTATTATTTTTGGTTTTAAATGTATCTATTCCATTTACACTCTCATTGATTCAAAATTAAACCAAAATAATACATATATGTAGAATTCACTTTATCAATTTTGTTTGTATGAAAAGTTTCTCCTCCATATAATTATTATTAATTTTTTAAATATAAGATCTTAATTTTTATTATATGATTTTTTATAGTCTCATTATGTTTTAAATCAATTAATTAAATGATATATTAAAATATTTATAACTCTCCTTAATTATGTTTATAAATTGATTATTGTTTCCTACATTGTTCTTATGTTTTACCTATCAATCATGTTTTTCATGTTTTGACTATTCCATAATGTAATTTTTATCATTTTACACTATATTTTATACACATTTATTTTTATAATATTTATTTACACATTTTTATCAAAATGTTATACGTAATATTTTTGTTTTCAAAACAACTTCCCAATATTCAAATGTGTTTTCTATCTATATCAATGGCCTCTAATATTTTTTGTATTTAATCTAGGGTATTTTTCAATGGAAAACATAACATTATTTCTGATAATTATTAAATTTAGGCCTTTTGATTCTATTTGTTAATAATTTTTTTTTTGAATTAAATATCCTATGAATTAATTATGAATTATTTTATAATCAAGATATATATATATATATATATGGATTATCAATATGTGATGGGTGTGACATGAAGTATATATAACTCTAATTCATTGGTTAATGATTTATATCTCATAAAATGACATGTATGTTATTAGGGAGTATTATACATCCAATAGTTTTATGGAAAATAGTAGTAAACCCAACAGACATTGTTATTAGACACTCTATAATCCGCGAATATGGACCTCATATTGAGCCCTTCTATATGAAATGATTATCTATTGTTATTTTTGGTAAAAATTTCATTATTATTCAACGTTAATATGTTATTGGTTTGTGTATTAAAATAATTATACGTTCATTATACATTAATATGACACATTCTTACTATATTAAAAAAGCATTATATGATGATTCAATTGAGATGATATATATTATATTGGGCATGATTTCAAAATTTGATAATCATATACGTTGATTATGAAATTTTACCATTATATTCATATTATTATCAACTATAATATTTTTTATAGCTAACTATGCTCGATTGATATCTCTTATGCTTACCATAATTAAGCGACTAATATCACTACTTTATTATGTTTCCTTTAAACTACGTTTTGAAGAAGTGTATAACATATCGTTTATCTATAAGGGGGACTTTTATGGATAAAATAATGATAAATATTCATAGTGTTGTAAAATGTGACATTAATTTTTCTAATCCTCATAGAAACTGAAAATATGCCTACTAGGGGTGTGGCTTAATACTATATATAAGTGATATTTTTCATTAATGATATATTGTGTATTTATATTATGCATAGCTCATCATAATATGGATTTATGAATTACATTATTTTAATGTGGAAAACATATAAAATTTTAATCAATACATGATGGGTGGTCTTGGAAATTATATATCCCTCCAATGTATTAGAATAATGCTATATATTACATGAGTGGAATAATTTGGAATTAGGAGTCAACCAAATTTCCTATGTTTCTAAAAAAGGGGAGTGAACTCCGACAAATACGCTTTGGGAATTTTTCCACTCTAATAATTATTTGGTAGTATGCCTTAACATATGAATAGGTTTTATATAATTATGTAATTTCAATATTTATATATTATTAAACATTAATATGTCTCATATCTATGGTATTCAACACTCTCCAATGTGAATAAATTCTTAATTCTCAATTTATATTTTCCTCCATTTCGCCTCAATTAAATTGAGTCAGAAGCCTTCATATGATGGTATTTAGGGTATAATGTATTCTTAAACATCTGTTTAGGTAATATTACATAATATTCAAGAATATATTGGGAAAATGGTTATTGTTTTGGATAAATGGGATGAGGAAGGTTGGTTATATAGTCATTAGGGGTATCTATGATTAAAAAATTGATTATTTTGTTATTTAGGCATATGAGTAAGAATATAGTGGAATCTTGAGAATTTTATTAATGTTTGAATTTAAATTACAGACTCATTTATATTTAATCACAAATAAAATTTAAATGAATATAAAAATATTTTATAAAATATATAGAACAAAAAAGTATTTTTTAAGAATAAAATATAAAATTACCATTGAAATGAGTTTATCCATTGGAAAAAATTATTTTAAAATAAATTATTTTACTCATGAAATTTGTTTTCAGACATGAAAAATTTAATATAAAGTATCCACTTATTCTTATATAATAATGATTCAATAAAATTACCATATACAAAAAAACATCATTTTTAATATTCAACTAAAATTATTATTTTTATAATAAATACAGAAAACACAACCTTACTATGTTTTGATGAAATTATTCAAATAATGTTTTTGATTTTATGAAACTTATATATAATTATCATAACTAGATGTTTAATGTAAATATTTGTGAAAATATTTTTCATTTAATGTGCATTATACATTATGGTTTTAGATACCCCAACCATAGTAGCCTAGTTATAGTTTATTCATTATAACATTGGAATAAGTTATAAATAATTGCATCCTAAAGGAATGAAGAGTTTAGTCTTCTTATTATAAAAGTGACATACATTACACCAATATTACATCTAAAAACAAATAATATAAAATATATTTTTTCGATATAACAATATTTCATCTAGCGTATAATTACATAATAATCATATTAAACTTCATATATTCCTACGAACATGAAAAAAATTAAGTGTGATACCAAATTCTTGTCAGGGTTCTGTACAATGGAATCTAACATGTATAAATAATAATAAAAAATATTAATATTTAAATAACTAAACTTCTATGCCATTTAAATAACATATATGCATGGATAAATAAGCCATAATCAATATGGAATGGTAAATAATAGAAAATCCTGGACATTAATCAATAAATAAGAATAAAATACTTCTAGAGATAATATCATTGTGAAAATATTATGGGTAACGGTAATTAAATTATAAATGGAAGTAATTATTAATTATTGGACATTATATTTCTCAAACACATGATAACAACACTGTCATGATCTAATCATAATAAATTTTATAAATTGACGGTATAAACCCATTAATCTAAGGCTATCCAACTATTTCATCACATGAGACTATTGATGCATCAAGAGTCTATCTATACCTTCCCCACTCATTTCATTCATGTCTAAATCATTCCAAATACATGGAAATATTGATTTAATTCTTAAAATAATTTCTTATCATCAAATATCTATATTCATTAAAGATTACAGATTTACCAATATTTCACTAGATGATCAAATTTCATTTAAGATATAAGAAATATACAAAAGTGATATAGTGATTAAGAAATAAGAATTCCCATAATAAATAATGTGGATATTAATGAATCATTTAATATCCAATGATTATATGAAAGTTAATATTTCAAGGGAAAAGTCTTGACTAAAAAAATAGATCATATAATTGAATTTAATTACTATCCATTGAAAAAATATTCATAATCCATCATAGGGAATAATATTGATCATTTCAATAAAATATATCCCCTGTCTATTATATATAAAATAACGGATTGATATTTTTGATGAATAGAATCGTCAGAAAATATTATTAAAAACATTATTTAGGAAAAAATCAATTCTATTTCCAAAATCACAATTTAAAACTAATATTTCAAAAAAAAAGTAAAATAAATTTATTTTAAAATAAATTTTATATTTTAATAAAAACCTATTAAATTATTTGAGTGGTGATGATATCTAGAAAATTCGTTCTTTTTGTACAAATTAAAAAAATGATTCATTCCAATATTTTCTAGAAAAAATGATTAAAAATAGATTTAATACAAAATTTGGTAAAGGTAAAAACCCATTTTGTAACATTTTTAGAGACATTGTATTGGAAGAAAATAGTTTTAACTATTGAGTGAAATGAATCCCTATTTTGTTAAAAACATTTTACTAAAAGTTTAAAGTGCCTAAGAGTTGGTTAAATAGATACTATTACATGAAAATATCATTAATATATATAGGATAATAAATGAAAAATAATTTTTTTAAAATTATCAAATAAACTCCTTCAATGGAAATTCATGAATTTTTAATCTCAATTACAATGAGATTGTGAAATAAAACCTTATAACAATCACATCATTTAGGTTATAATTAATCAGTGAGTTAATTATACATATAAAAAATCATTAGAATTTTCTTTAAAAAAATAAGATAATAAATTTTCATTATACATATAATGTTAGAATTAAAAATTCAATTAAGAATTAAAATAACTTAATGAAAAGATATTGAGTTATGGAATTCAATATAGGTTGGTCTCATTTACTTAAAAATGACATAGTTGAAATAATTATAATTAAAAATTAATGTACCAGGATGAATTGTTTATTTATTATATTAAAATTCAAATGGGAATTACATTAACTCTTTATAGTAAATGAGATTCATAAAAGTATAATATGACTGATTGAAAAAAAAAATTGAGATAGAATCATTTACCACATGGTAATATTATAGTTGAATCCATGTGGAAGATTTAATTCAATTTTAATGTTAAAATAACATGATGTATGATGTATTCATGATATTACATTTGAAATGTATAGTATATTCACAATTTAATTGAAATTGGTGGAAAACATACAAATGTTCCTTAATGAATGGAAATTAATTCAAAATCCAAAAATTATGTATAATTTTGGTTGAAAATGATTTAATTTCTTTTAAAATATATTAAAACATTTTAATAACTTATAATATAACTATATTAATATTTATAATATCATATATTACCATTTTATAACATCAAATAACCCATTTGTTAATAATCATTCATAATTTCTGTTGTTTCAGTTGTTAATGGAATTGTTTTCTCATAAATTCATTATCATGAATGTTCCCGTTCACATGCATATTATATAGTTTTATCTTCTATAAAAAATAACGATATATATATATATCACATTTTAAATCATTTATTAATTTAAAACCAAAAATTAAATATTGTTTTTTGAAATGAAGTGTGTTATGATCCTGGAGATAGAATGTCATAAACATGAAAGGGAAACATTTCCTTATTTCAATGATCATTACTAAAAAAGGTATGTAATATATTATTTATAAACAATAATAATAATATAATATATACCATATTATTTCCTTATTTATAATAATATATATCATCAATGTGGTGTGGTGATGAATAGAGAGTAACATCATATTATTGAGGCGGTAGTCCACACAGACATGAATGATGCTTTCTTATTTCATTGAGTCAATGGGAAATAAATAGAATGATATAATATGTCATTAAATTATGATAAATATTTAATTAATATCATAATTAATCCATGTATATCACATATTAATAAATTATTATTTTTAGTATTCCATTAATAATGTTTGTTAATGAAAAATCACATTGCTTCGCAAAGAAGTTATCCACTATACTCATGAGAGGCATTAGCATATCTCTCATTGAATGGAAAGTAAAAAATCTGTGTTTTAAATATATATTGAAGTTTTTCTTCCATATATCATATATATAATTTCGATAAATCATCATAATATTCATGATAAGTGGTGATGGAAAAAATAATGTTATAAATCTGTGAGGTCGTAGTTCACTATTCACACACATGATTATTTTATAACACATTTGATAGCGTTAAACGTTGTATTAGGACATTAAATTAACAAAAAAATCAACATATATAGATGATAATGAGGTTATTATATTAAATTGGTAATATAATAATTGAAGTAGGTGGATGAAGAAATAAAATAAAAACACTCATTAAAAATACCTCTTCTTCGTGTATTTTCCTTCAGTTGTCATGAAATCCTTTGATTGTTGGGTTTATGCCCAAAAAAAGGATTCTGGTGTAATGACCAAATGTTTTTTCAATGGAAACCCCTTCTTTTAATTTTTCATTATAGTTTAATCACATGTGAAGGCACAATGAAATATCATGATACTAAATACTATGTGATCAGTAAACATGATTATGCCACTTCAACGTGTTGAATTTCGAAAATCTGACGCGGTTGTGATCAGTATGATGTTTGGATTCTAATAGAAAAAATGTATTTTTCTTTTTGAATAGTAAAATACCCTTATTAATAGTAATTATATCTTTATTAATAGTAATATACCCTTATGAATTGTAATATCACATGTGATAGTATTAATATAGGATTTAAGTGAAAGCAAGATGTACCTATGTTTTGGAATATGTAAACAAATTTTTAAAAAACTATAATTTTCAAGTACATTTTGTGGAACATCCCAAGTAAGTAATGAATTTTATATTTTCATATCTATGTATATATATGAATTAGATAGTGTTTTAGAGGCTTAAAATGAGAATAAGTCTAATCTTAAGCATAGAATACTCAAATATTTTTAAAGGATTATTTTACCGCCTTTTGATGGAAAATCATTTTTAAATCTAATTTTTTCCAATTTTATATGCACTATTTTTAAAAATAAACTTATTCTTCAGAATTGGGACATGTAAATTTACATTGGGTAAATTTTTTGTATTTTTCTGACAATGTTTATTTTTTAATTAATAGTGAATATACTGCATTTTACTTGAAAACTTCTTTTTCATCTAATTTAATTATATGGATAGATGTCTTTTTAATTGGTTTTAAAGTGTAATTTGAATATATTTTTACATTTTAATTCAGTGGTGGTAATTAGAATTAATTTTACCTTGAAATTGGACATAAACAATTGACAGTCTTTTGATAGATATTGTTTTGAAAAAACACGCTTTTTGTTTTGACAACAGGAATTATTTTTAAATCAATTACTGCAATTTATGTGTTTTTAATTTTTTAAAATGGATTCCATATTTGTAATTAAGAGGTCCAAATTATATAATTAAGACTCTTTTGTTTTTGGACATTATGAATAGTAACAATGGTAATTATCATTAATTATCGTGATTAATTATTAATCGGGTACTTAAGGGTATGAAAATAATATCATAATTATATTAAATGACCCCAAAATGAGTCCATATCATCTTTTTTGAGTCATTCCCTACCATGGTAAGCTTTTTACCGAACTTGAGGGCCCATGGAGTCACATGGGTTTAATAGTAACATTTATGACATTATTTTTAAAAAAGAAGAGAAATATTACAAAGGTTTGTATATCCTAAGTAAAACAATTGTAATTTTGTTTACATAATTTATCACTTAGACTATAAATATTAATTATAAATATAAAAATATTTCCTACATGATGGTATTTTTTTATAATTTTTAGACATCAAATCAATGAATTTATTTAGGACACCATGATGATGCAGTGATTACCACATTAATGAATGATTTAAATAAAATGAAATGATAAGGTAATATCTAAGACTTACTGTTTCAACATCCTAATGGATGGGTGGATTTCGAACCCTTATCACCTTATCCTCAAAATATTTCATTTTGAGACCTTTAAAATCTAAAAAATGTTTATAATAAAGTATCATTTCAAGACTTTCCAAAAGTGACCCTCCTCCCTCTTATAAAAGGCTCCATGCTCTACCCCCTTACCAAAACTCACAAGCCCTTGGCTCATCCAAAATCTTCTCATTTTATCTCTCCAAATCCATCTATTATTCCTAGAAGCCTCAGTTTTTGTAGAAGTATTTCCATGGATGCCTTTGGCTCAAATCAAATAGAGTTTCCTGATTTAGAGGTAATGTCTTCTCTCAAGTTTCTTCCTTTTATTTTCCTTCTTCACTCACCAATATCTTCTTATTATTTGATCACATAACAACACAATAATACTCTATATACTAGTATATTTTATGATATGTATTCTACCTACACTTACACACACCTCGGTTTAATGGTTAAAGAACATACTGTTTTAGTGGGTGGCGAATTACTGCCTCATGAAATTATGATTGTTCAATCTTCTTTTAGCCCCTTTCATGGTGGCCATTATGATTTCACTATATTTATATATGACATAAATGGTATTTATATTTTCTACATTCTTATTAATTTTATTTTTAAATCACATCGTTATGTTTTTCATGTTTTGGAACTATGATTATTTCATCTAAGGAAGTGTGGACTACCGCCACCTCAAGTGATGTGACTCGTTCATGCAAAACATGGAATTTATAAGGAATGTAATTAATGAACTTATGTTACCTATAGAAAATATATATTATACGGGAATTATAATATATATTTGTCTCATTTTGGTTTAATTCCTTCAATATGACAAAGAATTGAAAGTAGAGTTCATGCGTACGTACGACCTACCATCTCAATGAACGTTGCATTTCATTTTTTGTCTCCAAACTCCATGGAATAGTATAAATTAAAAATATAATTGATAAATATGATATTTAAATCATTAATACAATTCTGGATATGATGTACTTATTACTACATGGGCAATATCTTTTCAAACACGTTCTTTTTTGACTCATGTACCGAACATCGACAAAACATATGATATGAACTCACTTAATTAACTAATTTTTATAACATGATAATATGTGATATTAATTGAATAATAAACTTTAAAGTAATTCGTTACGAAATTATAAATTTGACCTAAGTTTATTATTCAAGAATATACACAACGAATGAGAACAAGTCGGACTTTTGGTAAAGGACTTTATCTCAATCTCCTTTCATTGAGGTATACTCCAATTTATATACGACCTTCTACTATTAGTTGTAAAATACACCATTTTGACTCTTAATTTCATTCAAAAGGAATATTTTTACATGAATAGTCTTACTAAACAACAAAAGGAGTGTTTTTTTCTTACGTGTGCGGTGAAAATGACTTATCCACCACTATTACCATTATCTGAGTTTCATCTTCCTCTACAAGCCATAAATTTTTTTTAAATGAAAAATAAATACCATGTTTTAATTATCTTTTATTTTGGTATTGACAATGGTTTTTATAATGTTTTTATTATATCAATTTGTTGTATTGATATCTTGTTATTGAAATTTGGAAATATTATGTTTCCTTTATGAATGTTTAATGTGATACGTTTATGTTATGGATCATGGGGATTGTTTATGAAGTCGGGTGGTTCTGTGTTAAGCTAATGGTGGGTGAGCCCGATATAGCTCTCCAATACATTGGGTAACACGAAGGAGTTAAACTCTATGGTTTCTCTGAAGAGATTTTGGGAATATTCTTTGGGGGATATTCCAAATGTTACCATGAGGGTTACTCACTACGTAAGAATGTTATGAAAACCTGATGTTACAGTTATGTCTTATGATTTCAATAAGTTATTCATAAATCTTATTATTGAATGAGGAATGTTAAAGTGATTATGTTTTATGAGTAAGTATTATTTCATTGATTCTTATGTATACATGGACTAATGTTTTCTTTCCATATTTTTACACCCCTTACTGAGCTTTTTTATGCTCATCAAATGTTTTTGAAATATTTTTCAAAATTTAAGAGAAAAGTACATGATGTGATGATAGTGTCGAGGAAGTGTCATAAAAGAAACCATATTTTATAATAAATATGTATTCTTTGATAGAAGAAAATGAATATTGTTTTTGTTGTAACCACCTAGTTTAAATGTGGAATGAAATGGATGATTTATGATATAATTCTCTAAAACTCTAAACTTGAAAAGATCATCAATGTGAATTCTTGAAATAACCCATGAATAAGTAATTTTTAAGGTTGGGGCCTTATAGTTTGTATCAATGGTCGGTTTAGATAACAATAAGAGTTATAATTTTATTAAATGATTATCCAAAACTATATTTTTTACACATTCTGGTAAAATCTAAGTGATATAGATTTTGAAGATTACCATGTTTCTTTAGCTAAGACATGTTTTTTCAGAATGGTTTTTCGCATAGGAAACAGGGAAGCAGTGCTAGGAAGGCATATAGAAGGATATGACCTTCCTAATCAGCATCCTGATATGGTCGGAATTTGAACTGAACTGTGTGTTGTAGTAATGGCGCAGTTGAACCAAGTGATAAATGGTGGTGGTATCCATGCACGAGATCAACCAGATCAACCACAGAGGAACATTTTAGTGGTGGAACATTTCATGGGGAAACATCCCCCATCATTCAGAGGATCATCTAACCCATTGATAGTTGAAGGGTGGATTAAAGAACTGGAGAATATTTTTTATGTCATGGGGTCTTTAGACAATCTAAATATAAGTCTAGTAGTTTACTGTTTGGAGTGTGAAACAGATCTGTAGTGGTCGATAGTAAAAATTATCAGTGATGTTGATGAGATTGATGATCTTGACTAGGATGAATTCAAAGGTATGTTTCATTAGAAATATTTTTCTAAAGATGTTTGACATAGGATGGACAATCAATTCTTGGAATTGAGGCATGTGGATGAATCATTGGATGCTTATGAAGAAACTTTCACTCGATTGGCATGGTATGCTACTAATTTTGTCTGAGACCTTGATAGTAAAATAAATCATTTTTTCTCAGGATTAAAGACAAAATATCGATGGGAATTAGCTTCTTGTGAGTTAAAAAACTATTAATAGCTTGTTCGATATGCTGAGAAGGTGGAAATAGAGTTTACTAATGAGAAAGTATTCTATGACAACCCAAAGAATAAGAGACCGAGGTGGCAGGAGAAATGAAATAATCCTTCAAAAGGTTTGATGGTAAGAAAACAATGTTTGTAGTTTATGATAAATGTGGTAAAAAGCATGTTGGGGAATGCATTTTGAATTCTAGAACGTGCTTCTGATTTGTTAAGATGGTACATAAGGCTCGTGATTGATCTGTAAAAGATCAGGGTAATGGTAAGACCAAATTTGATTTATAGTTAATGAAATGATTCAAATTCAATGAGATGATTCATTATGAAAATGAGCGTTCAACAATGAGCTTGAATGATGGGAATTTGTCAGACTACAAGCAAAAAGGTGTGGTGAAATCCTTTGAAACTATTTCAGTAGATGTTGGGTCATCAATTGAAGTGGAATCAGGATCATTTTTTGTTTTTTCAGATAATGCCAATGTGGTCTTTGATTAAGGGTATAGACATTCATTCATCTCTGAATTTTTTTTAGTAATTTCGGAATTCCATCTAAAGAAATGACTCCTCAACTTGAGGTAAAAAATACTGGGGGAAATATTGAGTGAAAAAGAATTTATAAGAATCTTCCTATCCTTATCCGTGGAGAAAACCTACCTGATGACCTTATTGTTTTACCTCTAGTAGAGTTTGATGATATCCTGGGTATAGATTGGATCTCTTTTTACCATGCTATGATTGATTGTATATCTAAAGAAGATTCTTTTTAGAAATACTTTTAGTTTGTGTACAAGAATGAACCCTTACCCTTGATAACATATCAAGAAAATGAGATACTTGTAAAAGAACGACATGAATTTTACCTTGAACATATTGTGGAAAACAAAGGAACCATTCAGATTAATGATGTGATAGTGGGAAATGAGTATCCTGATATTTTTCCTGATGAGATTCCTAGAATTACACCATATCGGGATTATGAATTTACTGTTGATGTAGTTCCTGATGAAAAGCCTATTTCAAAACCCCCTTATTTAAAGGCTCAAATTGAACTTTTAGAGATGATGGAGCAATTGCAGGATTTATTAGAGAAAGGTTTCATTCAACCTAGCACATCACCATGATGTTCTCCAGTCTTATTTGTTAAAAATAAAGATGGTTCAATGAGAATTTTCATTGATTATAGAGCCTTTAAGAACATCACTTTTAAGAAAAAATATCCTTGGCCTCATATCGATGATTTGATTGATCAACTCTAGGGTCCTCAGTATTTTTCAATGATAGACTTGAGATCGGGGAAACACCAGTGAAAGGTAAAAGAAAAAGATATTCCGAATACCTCGTTTCGTACAAGATATGGCCATTATGAATCTTTAGTTATGCCTTCTGGGTTAACCAATGAACCTGCTATACTCACGGGCCTTATAAATATAATTTTCCATGATTTATTGGATAAGTTTGTGGATGTTTTACTTGATGATATTTTTGTTCTTTCTAAAAGTAAAGAGGAGCATGAAAGTAATTTAAGGGTTATTTTTCAAACATTATAGAAAAAGAAATTGTATGGTAAATTCAACAAGTGTGAGTTTTGGTTGAAAAAAATCTCTTTCCTTGGTAAAATTGTTTCTAAAGATGGAATAATTTTTGTTCCTTCAAAAACAAGGTTGTTTAAGATTTACGAAGACCCAAAAATGTAACCGAGATTCAGAGTTTTCATGGTTTGGTAGGCTATTACTGAAGGTTTCTTAAAAATTTTGCACAGTTGTCCAGCCCATTGAAAAATCTAACTCGGAAAGGTGTTATGTTTATCTGGACAAAATAATGTGATTACTGTTTTCAGGAATTGAAAATAAGATTGGTGAATGCTCTAGTATTGGCCCTACCTTATAGGAATGGTGAGATTTTAGCTATAGTGATGCTTTATTAAAATGATATGGTGGCATCCCAATGAAAAATGATTAGTTAATTTATTTTTCGTCATGTTAGTTGAAAAGTCATGAGATAAATTACCCTACAAATGATTTGAATTAGTTGTTGTTGTTTTCTCTTTAAAAAACTAGAGGCATTATTTGTATGGTGTAAAGTGTGAAATATATACTGATCACAAAAGGTTAAAGTATATATTCACTTCGAAAGAATTGAACATGAGATAGAGTATATGGCTAGAATTAATCTTGGATTATGATTTCCCGATTCACTATCACCCAGGAAATGAAAACAAAGTGGAAGATGTTTTGTTTCAAAAAATTAGTGCTTCATTAACCATGTCACCTTTGGAACGTGATTCTTTGGTTAATGAGTTGATTAATTTTTTCTTGAAGTTGTTGGTGCAGGAATTTTTTCAATTTTGTTTCAGGTATTAGCGAAATCATCTCTATCAGACAGAATTAAGAAAGCAAAAAAGAAAGACAGTGAGATGCAGAAAAATGTAGAGTTGGTTTAGAAGGTTATGTTACCTGAATTATGTTGAGTTAAAAGTTCTATTTTGAATTTTATACCTTGTTTTTGAAATCACAAATCTCTTTTACCATGATAATCGTACTAACTATGCTAATCGTACTAACCATGCTGATCGTACTGACTATGCTGATCGTTCTAACCATGCTGATCGTACTGACCATGTTGATCGTACTGACCAAGATGATTGTACTGACCATGCTGATCGTACTGACCATACTGATCTTACCGACCATGATGATTGTACTGACCATGGTGATCGTACTGACCATGCTGATCGTACTGACCATGCTGGTCGTACTGATCATGCTGATCATACTGACCATGCTGATCGCACTGACCATGCTGATCGTACAGATCAAGATTATCGTACTCACCATACTGATCGTACTGACTATAATTTTCATGCTGACTTGAAATTGTATTGACTCTGTTAATCGTACTAATTTTTTTAAATCTACTCACTTTGTATCGTTTCAAAACATTACACATTAATACTTATAGTACTCATACTTTTCTTTCAAACCTTGCTTGTATTGGTTCTTAGCCAAAAACATGTTTCATATTAACCGTACTCATGTTAACTATCTTCATATATCTTTTTTTTAACCACAATGATGTCGTGGATTTAGTTATAAACTAATCAAAATGATGTCGTGTTTTCGGTTTCAATGTGACCGTTACAATGCCAGGTTTCCAAGTCCCTCCGAGTTTTTCGGAGAAATATGACCGTTGGAGTAAATATGACCATTGAAACCTGAGGCATATAAATAGGAGGTCATTTAAAGACAAGAATATACGTGTGTATGAGAGTTCTCATTTTTTGCTATCACGTTCTAGAGAGAGATACTGTGACTTCTCTCCTGCTTCGTGCGAATGCTTTGAAACTACAAAACGTGAACCTCTCGTTCCTAGTTTTTTTATTTCTATAAGTTCTTTGTTTGTTATTTGTGAAAATGATCATCCTATCAAGGTCTTTGATGTGATTGAAAGACAGAGGTTCTGATTACCTAAAAAATCAAGGGCTGTCGAGGATAGGCAGACGGATGAACCGATCATCGTATCGAGGGCTACTAGGGATAGGCAGACAGACGAACCGATAATGAGTTAGCCAATATTGCTCGAAGGATGAACAACATCATGGGAATGAAATACTTCCAATACTTATTCAAAAAGAAATATAAAAAGGATAAGAAAGATTCAGATGTTACTTGTTATGAATGTAAGAATGTAGGACATATAAGGCCTGATTATCCTTTACTGAAGAGAAAAGACAGAAAGGATAAACATTCTAAAAGAAATAAGAAAAAGTATTACAAGACAAAGACAAGGAAATTATTGAAAGAAAATAATACTTGGAGTGAAAGTGGTATAGATTCATCAGATAATTCTTTTGAATATGAGTCCTCAGGACAAAGAAATATTGGACTTATAGTCGGATTACCAATTGAAGATCATTGTCTCATGGCTAAGGTACACAATGCTGAAGCTATTAAAAATGATTCCTTGAATGAAAATTATACTTATAATAAATATTATAAATCTTCAGATGGGTATTCATCATCTGAAGATGATACATTACCTTTTTTGAAGAAGTATCTAGGTTTTCTAAATTACTTGAGAATGAAAATTCTAAACTCAAGAAAAAGAATGATAATAAAAATTCTAGAATTTTTGATTTTAACTGAAGAATTATCAGATCTTTCTAATGATCATGACATGAAAACTTCTGATTTTGATATTATTTTAAAAACCCTTGAGAAAGTCAAATATGATAAAGATAAAATTTCTAAGGATCTTGAAAATTTAATTTCTAATAAAAATGTTTTAGAGCCTAATTATAGTTCAAAATCAAATGTTTTGAAGGACAAAAATTTAGTTTTAAAAATAAAATCAGAAATTTTATCATTGAAAAAATGGGTTTCAAACTTTACTTATGGCATAGAGAAATTTTCCAAAATGTATTCCCAAATCCAACCATTGAGAAATCATTTTGGACTTGGTTATACTCATTCCAAACTGGTTTTTAGTAATAACTATTTTGTTCCTCAAAATAACCATTTTTGTTCTATGTGTCAATGTGGTGGACACCAGAAGAGAGAGTCTTCTCTTAATAGAACTCAGTGATTAGGATTTCATAAAGCTAATTTTTCAAATCAAATGTGGATTCCTAAAATTATTTTATATAACTATTATGGATCAAAACAAGTTTGGATTCCAAAAAACTAATTGTTTCTATTTCTGGAAAATGAGAAGTGTACCAAAAAGAATATTTGGAACATGGATAATGGTTGTTATCGACACATGATAGGAAACAAATATTTCTTTGAAAAGATCATCAAAACAAAAGGTGGAAAGGTTACCTTCGGAGATAATGCTCAATGAAAAATTGCTGGAATAGGTAATATTCTTTTTATTCGAAAAGTTCTTATTTCAAATGTTTTTTTGTTAAAGTTATTAAGCACAATCTCATCGGAAAAAGACAATTATGTGATGAAGGTTACCTTCTGAATTTTAGAAATGATAAGTGTCTAGTTCACAATTCCAAGGATGAGTTCATTCTATCTGCCCATAGGTAAGATAATGTATACACTATTAACTTAGAAGACCTTAGGAGCCAAAATTTAACCTGCTTAAGTGAAATAGAAGACAAATGATGGCTATGGCATAGAAGAATAGGACACTATAACCTAAGAAACTGTTGTAAACTCTCAAATAAAAGACTTGTAAAGGGACTACCATATCATAGATATGATTCTTCAAAATTCTGTGATTCTTGTCAATTTGGTAAGCAATATAAAACTAGCTTTAAATCAATTAATTAAGTCTCAACTTATAATGCATTACAGCTAGTGCATATGGATCTTTTTGGTCCTTCACAAACTGGAAGCATTGGAGGAAAATACTATGTGTTTGTTTTAGTTGATGACTTTACTAGATTTACATGGGTATATTTTCTAAGAAATAAATCTAAAGCCTTTTCCTATATCAAAACATTTAGAGCCCAAGATAAAAATGAGAAAACCTTCCATTTATAACTATTCATAGTGATCATGGTGGTGAATTTCAAAATTTATATTTTGAAACTGTTTGTATTATGAAAGGTATTAGTCACAATTTCTTATCCCCAAAAACTCCTCAACAAAATGGTGTTGTTGAGAGAAGAAATCATATTCTTCAGGAAATGACAAGAACCATGTTTAGTGAATACTCAATTGCTAAGAACTTTTGGGCTAAAGATGTAACTACTGCTTGTTATACTATAAATCGTGTTTTATCCAGATCGTTTCTTAATAAACAACCTTATGAATTGGGGACTGGCTGAAAACCTAAAGTTTCATACTTCAAAGTTTTTGGGTGCAAAGTATTCATCCTTCATACTAAAGATAATATACACAAATTTGCACAACAATTTGACAAAGAATCATTCTAGGAAATTATACAACTTTTAAGTCATATAGATTTATCAATAAAAACACTTATACTGTTGAAGAAATAGTACATGTTAAATTTGATGAAACCAATCCTTCTGTTTTCAAAATACTCCACCCTACATCCTCAGATGTGTTTTCTAGAAATATTTATCAACCTATACTAGAATATTCTTTTGATAAGGAAAATGTTCAAGAAAGTGTTCATGAAACTATTATACTAGAAGAATTTATACCATATGTTGATGAACAAGTTTTACAAAACCCAAATCAATTGTTTCTTAGGAA
This sequence comes from Viscum album, assembly GCA_963277665.1. Lineage (NCBI taxonomy): Eukaryota > Viridiplantae > Streptophyta > Magnoliopsida > Santalales > Viscaceae > Viscum > Viscum album. The sequence continues at coordinate 2,104,494,713 of OY728132.1, forward strand.
TCATCCTAGTGACAATATCATTGGTGATGTAAATAAACCTATAAGGACCAGAAATTCTTTACGAAATTAAATAGAACATGTTTCATTTCTTTCACAATTTGAACCTAAAAGTACAAAGTGAGGCCTTATGTGATGATGATTGGATTAAAGAAATGCAATATGAACTAAATGAATTTGAAATAAATCAAGTCTGGACATTACTTGAATGACCTAAAGAAACGATTTTAATTGGTGTAAAATGGGTTTTTAGAAACATATGTGATGAAAATGGAATCATTGTATGAAATAAAGAAAGACTGGTTACTAAGGGCTATAATCAAAAATAAGGAATAGACTATGAAGATACATATGATCTGGTAGCTAGACATGAATCTATTCATATTCTATTATCCTTTACAACTTACATTAACTTCAAACTATTTCAAATGGATGTTAAATGTGCTTTTTTAAATCGTTTTGTTCAAGAAGAAGTGTTTTTCAAACAACCTCCTAGTTTTCTAGACCCAAAACATCCTAATTACGTTTTTAAACATACCAAGGCTCTATACGGTCTTAAAAAATCTCCTAAAGCATGGTATGATAGACTTACAGGATTTCATTTACAAAAAAATTATGAAAAAGGTACAGCATATCCAACCCTTTTTATAAAAATTGAAAATAGAAATGTTTTGATTGTTCAAATTTACATTGATGGCATCATATTTGGATCAACTCCGCAATCTTTAACTATTTCTTTTGCAAATTTAATGAAATCTGAGTTTGAAATATGTATGATGGGTGAGTTAACATTGTTTTTAGGTTTTCAAATTTCTCAAAAACCAGAAAGAACATATATATCTCAACATAAGTATGTTAAAGACTTACTCAAAAAGTATGGATACGACAATACTAAAAGTATTATCACTCCAATTGGTATCTCAAATACACTTGATCTTGATGAAAATGGAAAACTAGTAGATCAAACAATTTTTAGAGGTATGATAGGATGTTTTCTATACTTGACATCTAGTCAACCAGACATAATATTTTCTATATGATTATGTGCAAGATAACAATCTAGTTCAAAAGAGTCTCATTTAAAAGTTGTGTAGAGAATCTTTCGGTATTTAGAAGGAACTATAGATTTAGGAATCTTTTACTCTTCTGGAAATGATTATGTTTTAAAAAGTTTTACAGATGCTCACTTTGGTGGTTGAAGAATGGATAGAATAAGTAAATATGGAACATGTCATTTCATAAGAGATTCTATGGTTTTTGGTCCTACAAGAAACAACATTCGGTAGCACACTCCGCTGCTGAAGCTGAATATGTAGCGTCTGGAAGTATTTGTGCTCAAGTGTTGTAGATGCAACACACACTCACTGACTATGGATTGAGTTTTTTCAAAACTCAAATTCTATGTGATAATACTAGTGCCATAGCTCTTAGTAAAAACTCATCACATCACTCCCGTGTGAAACACATAGATGCTAGGCATAACTTTCTTAAAGATCACACACAAAAAGGAGATATTATTTTACAATTCATTGAAACTCAGGAACAACTTGCTGTCATTTTTACAAAACCATTACCTACCGACAGATTTGAGTTTATAATATAGAAGATAGGAATGATTAAATATAAATAATCATTCATATATACTTCATGTTTTATACTTCTCATTAAAATAAAAAACTCTTATTAGAAAGGGGGAGAACATTTTTTTACTTAATATCTTTATTATTCTCTTATGATTGTTATTTGTTTATTTTCCAGGTTTGTAATTTTTTACCTATATTTTTATCATATTGATTGGTTTATCATATTTTTTACCGTTTTGTTTATCGTATTGACTATTTTATTGTATTATTTACCTATTTGTTTATCGTATTGACTAATTACCGTAACATGTTCATTTTCCATCGACACGACCGATCATGGTAATGATTCTCTTTTCCATTGGCACATCCATTCATGGTAATGAATTTCTTTTCCATCGGCACACCCATTCATGTTAATGATTTTTTCCATCGGCACGACCGTTCATGGTAATAAATTTTTTTCCATCGGAACATCCGTTCATGGTAATGAATTTCGTTTCCATTAGAACGTCTATTCATGGTAATGAATTTCTTTTCCATTGGAACGTCCATTCATGGTAATGAATTTTTTTTCCATCGTCACTCCGATCATGGTAATGAATTTCTTTTCTCTCGGAACGTCAGTTCATGATAACATATTTGTTTTCCTACATCATGATGATTGATAGTATTATTTTTCTTTATATTTTTGTGTTTTCCTTCACTAATAATACAATCTAAACCAAAAATTACCTTACGATCACCGGCAGGTACACTTTCCTTTTTTTTTAAAAAAATTTCATTTTAATCCAATCCGTTGATTTCTTTTCTTCTCATATCAACCATAGAAGACCAGCGGTCATTATTTTTCTATATATAAATAGACCCTCTCCTACACAGACCCACATCGGTTTTTCAGGATTTGTGGTGAAGCTCTGCTCCATCGATTTAAGACACCATACTATCTTTTAACAGCTTTACTTAGATGTCTCAATCCTCTGCCAATACTCCTGCAGAAATGTCTTCATAGACTTTTTCAGAGAAATACCTTTTCAGAGAAATACTTTTTCAGAGAAAGGTTAGTTTCTTGGGACTTTTTGGATTCATATGATTCTACAATCATAAGAATCATTTTTATCATGGCTGGAAGCATTTATGTGTTGAAAAACCTGTTTCTCAAGATCCGGTTCTTATTAATGAAGTAAGTCAGTTTTACAAAACAGTATCATTTGATAAAAACATGACTATCAACTTTTCTATGTACGATAGAAATTTATCTATGTCTGTGAAAAAAGAGGCTCATTTTCTAAATGTTCCAATAAAAGGTGATTATTTCTGTCCATCTCATAAAATACTAGAGGAAGATGGTACGTTTAACAAAGAATGCGCAAAAAGGTATTTGATTATTATAAATGAAGAAAAGAGGAAAGTTGATCATCATTCTCCAGATAACAGTTTTGTGACACTGTGGATGCAAGGTTTTCTCATCCCAAGGAAAGGGGAGAGAGAAACTTTGTAGGTTTATGATATCTTCATGTTGGACTATCTTGTCAACATGAGAAAAGTAAATCTTATGTGATATATCTTTGAAACAATTAAGAATGTCAAATCAGGAGCAATTAAATCCCATTTGATTATGTATCCAGCTATTCTTACAAAGTTCATTCTCAAGAGCATAAAGTTATGTAACATTCATTTGAAAGGAAATTTGATAGATCTGAAGCCACCCTGGATTAGTAAGAGTACATTGAAGAAGCTAAATTTTAGTTTTGATCAGAATTTAAATCTTTTTGTAAAGTATTTAGAAGCTGAATCATCTTAGAATCAATCGGAACCTATGCTTGTTAAATACAACCCTTATGTTGGTGCTCCTCAAAAGTCAGATCCACAAAACAGTTCAAAGCCTAAGAAGAAACTGAAGTACAGTAAGGAGGATGTGGCCAAGAGGAGAAAAGATAGAGAACAGAGAAAAGAAGGTGAACCGAAGTTCAGTCTTGATCCAGCTGAATTTTTTTCATAAAGAATAAGGGTAGAGGAAACCCTTCAAGATGAAAAGAAAAAGAATACTTTTTTGAAAAGAAAGGCTCAAGTCTTTGATATCTCTAATGTACTAAAAATGGGAGAGGATTCTAGTGCTCAACTAACGGAAGAAGTACATCAAGAACCTATCATACAGAGTCTTACAGGGAAAGAAAATGTGAAACAAATGTTGGAAGAAATACAAGAAGTTGAAGAAGAGGAAGGATATTTTCTTTTATAATTCCTTCAATGTTCAAAAAAGAGTAGAGAGGAATATTACCAAAATCAGAGTGAAGGTATTAAACAAGTTCCTCATGGAGATCAACCACCGACTGAATCTTTTGAAACTCAGGATAAATTTTCTAGTCAAGAAAAGCGAGGTGCTCAGTCTTCTCATACTGAAAAATTTATTATCATCAGTGATAAAATAGAAGAAGAAATAAAGGATAAAGAAAAAGAAAAAGGAAAAAAACTTGTTCTTGACTCAATCTGATCAAATGAACTGCATTCATACTATTAAGATACTTATTCAGAACAAACAATCTCTATCAAGAAGAGTAATTATGTTGTTCATGTTTTAAGGAGGGTTGAAAAGACTATTCCCTATTTCCCCAGGATGGAACAGAAAATTGATTTTATCAATGACAATCAGAGAAAGATGTTCGGATCTGTAAGAGAATTGAGAAAAAAAAGTTTGGTTAGTTGAAGCCGATTTGAAAGTTCTATCTAAATGGTCGGCTGCTCATAAGAAGGCTTGCAACCGAATTACATAGTAGTCATACAAAATAGAGATATCAGTGAATGAAAATGAGATAGAAGTTGAAGACATAAGGAGGTTGTCAAATGATCTTTCTATTGCATTCAATAAACTTGAAAAAGAAACTATCTAAAGACTAAATCAGGTAACTCATGGAGCTGATATTCCTTCAGTGAAAGAATTGCAAGAGAGAATGAATGCTTTTCAGTCTGAGTTTTTGATGGTTCCATATTTCAAAGATGAAAGAGTTTTATTGAAGAAACAATATTCTATGTTATCTAAAGATAACAAGAATTTTGAAGACAAAATTGATACTCTTGAAGAAGTAATCAGAGTTCAGGAGGAGACCATCAAAAATCAAGATCTGCTTTTGCTGACCAACAAGAGCATCTCAGATCTCAGGGTGATTAAATTTCTGAAGACAAGAAAGAAATCAAAAAGGTGAAAGTTGTTCTTCAAGAATTGATATAGAAGGAAAAATAGAGAGAGAAAAATGACTATTGTATTTGTTTTTTTTATGAAACTCTATAAACTCTTCTTATCATAATGAGATTTATGTTATACATTTATTTTTTGCATTTCTTTTCTATGAATATTTCAGGAAATTAAATATTACCCCATTCTTTTTGTAAATCACAATGGGGAGAGTGTTTTACAAAAGGGGAGAATGTTTTAAAAATAAGGAGAATGTTCTAATGGGGAAGTGTGTTAAAGAAAACACTTCTAAATCAAAAAAATCTATGAATACAATCCTTAGTAAAGTACATACCTAAGGGGGAGTTATTTGTATTCAATTTCATATTCAGAAGAGTTTCCAATAACTTAAGGGGAGATAAGTATTTCTTTTTGTTTTTACATTGTGTTTTGTGCTTTCCAAAAAAGGGGGAGATTGTTGAGTCAAAAGTTCTCTTTTGACATTTATATCTTTTTTTGGAAATCACAAATGTCTTTTACCATGCTAATCGTACTTACCATGCTAATCATAATGACCATGCTGATCGTAATGACCATGCTGATCGTAATGACCATGCTGATCTTAATGACCATGGTGATCGTACTGACCATGCTGATCGTACTGACCATGCTGATCGTACTGACCATGCTGATCGTACTGACCATGCTGATCGTACTGACCATGCTGATCGTACTGACCATGATGATCGTACTGACCATGCTGATCGTACTGACCATACTGATCATACGTAACATGCTGATCGTACTGACCATGTTGATCGTTCTAACCATGCTGATCGTATTGACCATATTGATCGTACTGACCATACTGATCGTACTGACTGGAAATTGTATTGACTCTATTAATCGTACAAAGTCTTTTTAAATCTACTCACATTGTATCATTTCAAAACATTACACAGTAATACTTATAGTACTCATACATTGCTTTCATTACTTGAATTTTTTGGTTCCTAGTCAAAAACATGTTTCATATAAATCATAATCATGTTCATCAACTTCATATATCTTTTGTTTTAACCAAAACGATATTGTGGATTTAGTTATAAACTAATCAAAACGATGTCCTGTTTTCTGTTAAAATATGACCGTTATAATGCCAGGTGTCCAAGTCCCTCCATGTTTTTCAGAGAAATATGACCGTTGGAGGAAATATGACCATTGGAACCTGAGGCCTATAAATAGGAGGTCATTTGAAGACAATAATATACTTGTGTATGAAACTGATCATTTTGTGCTATCAAGTTCTAGAGAGAGATACTGTGACTTCTCTCCTGCTTCGTGCGAAAGCCTTGAAACTACAAAATGTGAACAACTAGTTCCTAATTTTTCTATTTCTATAAGTTCTTTGTTTATGATTTGTGTGCCCGATCATCCTATCGAGGGCTTTGAAGTGATTGAAAGACATAGGTTTCGATTAGCTACAAAATCTAGGGCTATCGGGGATAGGCAGATGGACGAACTGATCATTATATCAAGGGCTGCTAGGCATAGGCAGACAGACGAACCGATCATCGTATCGAGGGCTGCAGGGGATAGGCAGAGAGACGTACCGATCATCGTGTCGAGGTTTTACCAAGGTGGTGGTAAGACAGACCACTTGTCCTTGGTTAAAGGATAACCCTTCACATTAGGTCAAAAAAATTGTAATTCTTTTACATTTCCGATGCCAATTGTATTAGAAAGGAAATTGTTTTGTTTCATTTTATATTTCATATACATTTTTAATTGTTCTAATTACACTTATACTATTACATTTTATACTGTTATATTATATAGGCTTTATGATAGAATCTCACACTTTTACATTACTCTGATTATTGTATTCTTCTGAATATAATTGTTTTACATTTCTTCTAGTATTAAATTATATCATATCTTTATATTCAATACAATTGTGGGTGTTTATTCTTGTATTAGTTTAATATCATTTAAACTAACATCTTTATTGTTTAAACTCAATGTTTTTAAACTTACAATTCACCCCCCTCTTGTATAATTCCATATAATATACATATACATCTACATATTCGATCCAAAAAATTCAACATTGATAATGATTGTGTTTTGAGATTTGGGAAGAGATTGTGTGTGCCTTGTGATTCACTGTTGAAGAGAGAGTTGTTATGCGAAGGTCATAGTTCTCCATTTTCATTTTATCCAGGCAGTATTACAATGTATAGAGATCTTCTAGAGTATTACAGGTGGGATGGAATGAAAAGAAAAAAATTAGATTTTACTATGAAGTTTTTGACTTGGAAATAGGTTAAAGCAGTACGGTAGTTACCGAAAGTGATGATTTAGCCTTTACTAGTGGAAAAGTGGAAATGGGAGAATATTTCAATGGTCTTTGTTGTGGGATTATCGAAGACACCTCGAGGTAATAATACAATCATGGTTAGTGTTGATCGCTTGACCAAATCTTCTCATTTTCTTGCTATACGGGATACTTTTTCCCTAGATAATCTTTCTCGATTATATCATAAAGAAATAGTCAGGCTACACAGATTGTGCCTCTATATTGTATCTGATCGTGATCCCAGGTTCACTTCTATATTTTGTAAAGGCCTTCAGAAGTTGTTGGGTATTGAATTAAATTTTAGTACAGCTTTTCATCCTCAATCAGACTGGCAGTCAGAAAGAACAATTCAGACATTGGAGGATATTATACAGGCTTGTTTGATGGATTATTTGGGAAGTTGGGACTATCATCTTCCATTGGTTTAGTTTTCTTATAATAACAGTTTTCATTTCAGTATACAGATGGAAACATTTGGGGAATTATATGGGAAGTGGTGTTGAACTCTATATTTTTTGGGATGAAGTGGGTGAAAGGAAGTTGATTGGATCAAAATTGGTAGATGAGTTGGTAGAAAAAGTTCTGGTGATACAAAAACACATGATACTAGCTCTGAGTAAGAAGAAAATTTTTGCGGACAATAGGAGGAAGGATCTCTCTTTTAAGGCAGGTGACCATGTATTCCTCGATGTTTCTCCATAGAAAAGTGTGATGCAATTTGGTAAGAAATGAAATTTGAGTTTAAGGTTCATTTTTCCATATTAAATTCTAAGTAGAGTTGGATCAGTTCTATACCGAGTGGATTTACTTCTGATTTTAGCTTAGGTACATAATGTTTTTCGTGTTTCAATGTTAAGGAAGTTCATGCCAGATCCATCTCATGTTTTGAGTCCAGAGTTAGTTTAGCTGGAAGAGAATCTATCTTATGAGGAATAACTGGTCTAGATTCTTGACCATATGGAGCAAGTGTTGCAAAATAACCTGATTCATCAAGTAAAAGTTTTGTGGAAAACCACATGATTGATGAGGCAACATGGGAATCTGAAAATGCAATGAGGGATAAATACCCTCACTTATTCCATAAGTAAATAAATTGCGGGGATGTAATTTTCTATAGGGGGGAAGGGTGAAAAATCCAAAGTAAAGAATAATATATTTTCATATATATTTCTATTTATGAATTAGATCATGTTTTAGAGTCTTAAAATGAGAATAAATCCAATCTTAAGCATAAAATACTCTAATACTTTTAAAAGATTTGTTTATCACCTTTTGATGGAAAACCATTTTTAAATATAAAATTATAATATTTCATAAGATTTTTTTTCAATATAAAATTATTCTATATAATTGAGACACTTAAATTTACATTGGATAAAGTTTTCGTATTTTTCTAACAATGTTCATTTTTTAATGAATAGTGACAAATACCGCTTTTTACATCAAAGCTGTTTTTTCATATAATTTAATTATATGGTTGTATTTTGTTTTTAAATGGTTTTAAAGTTTAATTAGAATATATTTTTAACATTGAATTCAATGGTGGCCATTAGAATTAATTTGACTTTGAAATTGGACATGAACAATTGTCAATCTTTTGATAGATATTGTTTAAAAAAAACAAGCTTTTTGTTTTGACAACGAGAATTATTTTTAAATTAATTAATTCACATTCTATGATTGGAGTTTGTTAAAATGGATTCCAAATTTGGAATCAGAGGGTCTAAATTATGTAATGAAGACTCTTTTGTTTTTGGAAATTATGAATAGTAACGACGGTAATTATCTTTAATTATGGTGATTAATTAATAATCGAGTAGTTAAGGGTAATAAAATAGTTTCATAATAATATAAAATGTCCCGAATATGTGTCCTCATTATCCTTTTTGAGTCATGGCCGACCATGGGAAGATTTTTACTGAACTTGAGGGCCCATGGATTCATATGGGTGTAATAGTGACATTTATGACATTATTTTTAGAAAATAAGAGAAATATAACAAAGGTTTTTATATCCTAAGTAAAAAAATTTTAATTTTGTTTACATATATGATATCTGAGAATATAAATATGAATTCTAAAGATAAAAAGATTTCCATCATCATGGTATTTTTTTAATAATTTTTAGACATTACATAAATAAGTTTATTTATGACACCATGATTATGAAGTGATTACCTCATTAAAGAACGATTTACATAAAATGAAAATATAAGGTATGATATAAGACATACACTTGTTTAAAACCTATTGTATGGGTGGATTTCTAACACTTATCACCTTATCTTCAAAATATAACTTTGTGGGACCTTTCAAATCTGAAAACCGGTTTATAATAAAGTAGCATTTCAAGACGTTCCAAAAGTTACCCTCCTCCCTCTTATAAAAGGCCCCCACCTCTACCCACTTAACCACACCTCAAAATCCCTTTTCTCCTCTAAACTCTCCTCAAATTTTCTCTCCACGCCTTTCTCTTTCTCCTAGAAACCTCACTTTGGTCATAAGTCATTCCAAGGAAGCCTTTCGCTCAAATCAAAAAGAGTGAACCGATTTAGATGTAACATCTTCTCTCGAGTTTTTTCCTTTTATTTAAATTCTTCACTCACCACTATCTTCGTATTATTTTATCTCATAATAACACCAGTATCCACAATATACTAGGATGTTTTTATGATAAATATTTTTCATGCACTTACACACACCTCTATCTAATGGTTAAAGAACATATTTTTTCTGTGGGTGGCGAATTACTGGCTCAAGAAACGATGATTGTTCAATCTTCTTTTATCACCTTTCATGATGGCCAATATGATTTCACTGTATTTATATATGATATATATGGTATATATGTTTTCTATATGCTTCTGAGTTTTATTTTTAAATCACATGATTATGCTTTTCATGTTGTGGAACATCAATAATTTCATCTGAGGAAATGTCGACTACTGCCCCCTCAAGTGATGTGACTCGTTCATGCCAAACATGGAATTTATAAAAAATGTAATTAATGAACTTATGTTACATATATAACATATATGTTATACTAGAATAATAATATATTTATATATGTCTCATTTAGTTTTAATTCCTTTAATATGACAAAGAAATGAAAGTAGTATTCATGCGTGCGTACGGCCTACCGTCTCCATGAACAGTGCATTTCATTTTTTATCACAAAATGTTATGGAGTAGTATATAATGAATTCATAATAGATATATATGATATTTAAATATCTAATAACATTATGTAGATTATGTACATATAACTACATGCGCAGTTTTTTACAAACAAGTTCATTTTTTACTCATGTATCGAACATCGACAAAACGTATGATATTAACTCACATAATTAACTAATTATTATAACATGATAATATGTGATATTAATTGAATAATAAACTTTATATGATGACCTTAATAAATTATAAATTTAACTAAGTTTCTTATTCTAGAATATAATTAACGAAGGGGAACACGTCGGACTTGAGGTAAGGGACTTCGTCTCAATATCCTTTCGTTGAGGCATACATTAATTTATATACGACCTTCTTCTATTAGTTGTATAACAAACCCTTTTGACTCATAATTTCATTCAAAAGGAATCTTTTTACATGAATCATTTTACTAAATGACAAAAGAAATTTTTTCTTACGTATGTGGCGACAATAACTTCTCCGCTGCCGTGACCATTATTTGAGTTTCAACTTCCTCTACAAGCCATAACTTTTTCTAAATGATAAATAAATACCATGTTTTACTGTTATTTTATTTTGATATTAAAAATGGTTTTGATAATGTTTTTATTATATCAATGTGTTGTTATGATATCTTGTGATTGGAATGTGGAAATGTTATGTTTCCTTTATGCATGTTTTATGTGATACAATTATGTTATGGTTATTGGGCATTGTTTATGAATTAAGGTAGTTACATGATAAAATAAGGGTGGGTGGGCCCGAGATACCTCTTCAATGAATTGGTTAATGCAAAGGAGTTAAAATCTAAGGTTTCTCCGAGGAGAATTAGTGAATATACATTGATGGGTATTCCAAACGTAACCATGAGGGTTACTCCCTATGCAAGAATGTTATGAAAGCCTCATGATTCCTTTATGTCTGCTGATTTCTATGAGTTATTCATAAATATTATGATTTCATGAGGTATGTTTAAGTGATTATGTTTTTTGAGTAAGTATGATTTCATTAATTCTTATGTATACATGGACTAATGTTTTCTTACCGTTTTTATATATCTCTTACTGAGATTTTTATGATTACCCCATGTTTTTAAAATGCTTTTCATAGGTCAAGGGAAATTAACATGATGTGATGATAGTGTCGAGGAAATGTCAAGAATGAAATGATATTTTAATTTAAATATGTTTCCATTTATGTAAAAAATGAATACTATTTTTGATGTAACCAACTTGTTTAAATGTGGAATGAAACGCATGATTTATGATATAATTCTCTAAAACTCTAAACCTGAAACGATTCTCAATATGAATTCTCTTGAAATAACCCAAGATTAAGTAATGTTTAAGGATGGAGCCTTATATTATTATTTTAATTAAAAATAAAATTAATCATATTTTGAAATTTATTTCTTCAATAATAACTTCATTTTTGTTTTTTACATGTCGAAAAATGGTTATGGTGAATTTTTTGGATTTTTCTAAAATACGTGAATTTTTTGAATAGTAAAATACCTTAATTTTTTGTACAAATAAATTATAAATATAATACACTATTCCTAAAATAAATAGTAATGCAATTATTTAAATCTTTAAATAACATGCCATATTTACTATTCATGTCCATATAATCATCAATATTTCTTATCTTGATGCAAATAAATAAACTAATAATTAAAATATTAAAAAAACCCACTCACCTTCACAATTAATACCACACATCAAACCCTCATTGCCTCACACCTCACAAGCTTAAAGACTTATCTAATATCTCCCCATGAATTTTCCATATAACCTATCCCACTTTCCAGATCTCATGGTCTCATCAAAAGACCATTCATAGGTTTTTTAAGGTGGATCTTAGGACGAGGATTCAATTGGTAATTTCCCTCAATCTCTTTTCATTTAATTTACTTTCAATATCAAGTACAATTGTTAATATATCCCCAAATATACTCATACACATGTTATTTTATCTATATAATATAATATATACTGTAATTTTATGATGATAATTAGATAATATATCATCCATCCCCATCTCATATTCATTTTATTTTAGAAAATAAAACATTGTTCGTAAAGTGTTAAATTATCACTTTCTAGAATGACATGTTTTATTTTATCCTTTAACACATTCAGATATGGTCATGAAACAATATTTATGGTTGAACCAGGTTATATATTTTTTCCTATTTCATGTTTTGAAACTAACTTACGTACATATTAATAAATGATTAAACATGATAACTTCATTTTGGTCAAAACATTTCCGAATTAACTCAAACAATCATCACTAAATCTTATCTAATGATTCATCCACATGTTATATAAAATACTTCATTATAATATAATTTAGACACCTGGAATATCAGTAATAACATTTAATATATTTTTTGTATGTTTACTCATGTTCTTCAAGAACATTCATTTATTAATATAAATTAACCATTTTTGAAATTCAAAAAAACAAACATTCTCGAACAATGGATTTATTCTTTATATCTCATCAAAAAGCCCATAAAATAACTTATTGAAAAAAAAATGAACCATTTTATTGTAAAAATGTATTTTTAATTTATATGTAATGAATCCAATGTGATTATAAATGACATTACTGTGAAGAATATGTTCAAATACAAGGTATGGTGAAATTATGGAACCCAACTTTCTTTGTTTGGGTTCTCTCATTCATTCCATTTTTTATGGTATCTACATAAAAATAATTTCTTCATAATTTTCATAACTTCTCTGGGATATAAATATTTTTTAGTAGTTTTAATGTCAAAAAATTGATTTCAAAATGAACTCTTCTATCAAAAAACACACATTTTATTTCTTACTCAAGGTTGAGGGTCATTTTATCAAGTATGTTTTTTCACACATTCTTTAGTGAACCCGATGTTTATGAATGTGTCTTTGTGATATGAAAACCAGTATATTCCATCGGTTATTTATGTTCATATTTGATATAATTTCAATGTATAATTAATGATAGTAATAATTTTGTGATGTGACGGGTGACCCCAGAATTATATTGCGCAATATGAATGTTTGAATGCTAAAGGTGCACCAGGAATTATACATTGATCAAATTAATTGGGTAAAGTGATGAATCTAATGAGTTATTGTGAAATTATGTGTGTACCAGATTCTATCCTTGTTCACAATTATGGGTTTTAGTTAACCACAATGACATGATGTTTCATTTTTTATGCATTTCCACAATCCAATCCATTTATTAATAATTCCTCTCATGTTCACTATTCTTTACCTATGTTATAATTTTGATCCCCCATTTTTATATTGATAATATCTATCCTCTTATTGGGATTTTATCTCACCCCTTTTTTTATGTATATCCTCAGGTGAGTACATGTACTTAGGAGAGTTCAAGAGCCAATTAGAAGATAGAGAAGAAGGAATAAAATACATGTTTATGATTGATTTTGTAGAAGTTATGTTTGGTCCTAGTGTTCCCAACACACTAAACCTATGGATTCTCATATTGTAAGACTATTAGGTTTTTTTCATTATAATGATGAAATAGTAATGTAATAAAAGTCTGAGTCTATATAGTTGGTATCATAGGGATGGATTGGTTAATTTGGCAATCATGATAAGTAAACCCTAGGGAAAACCTCTAGTATGAGACTAAATAAAAATTTGTTCTCAAGAAACATTACATAGGGATCCCATAAGTAATGATTTTCGTAAAAATTTTGTATAGAAGAATAAATTATTTATTCATGACTTGTTTACTTATATTTTGTTCTAACCATTTCAATTTTAGGGAATTTTGGGAACTAGGAGAAACCAGGCCAACAACTCATACGAGGGCTAATACAATGATTTCGAGAATGAAATCCCCAATGATTTGGGAGGTGGAATTAAAATTTTCATGGAGATCCTTACCATACTATATCAGTATATGAACAATAACCAGAATAAAGGGGAATGTCCCCCTTCACCAAATAATGAGAAACTGGCTATCAAGTGTTTTATATGGCAACGACCCCCAATGTTTAGTTGATATTTTGATCCACTAGATGTGGAACAGTGGGTAAGCTCCATGAAGAATATCATTCCTATGCATTAATATTCTTAGAAGAAGATTGTGACACTTACTGTTTATCATCTATGTGGAGAGGCCTATCAATTGTGGGATATGATTAATAACACCAAGCCATGTGACATAGTTGAAGTGATGGGATGGGAAGACTTTATGATCATGTTTCTTAATATGTATTTCCCATGATCACTTTGTATAAAGTGGGAGAGATAATTCATAGATCTCAAGAAAAAATAAGGATAATATCTCAAAAACCTATGAAGTGAATTTCATGATGTTTTCAAGGTACGCTTCGCAGTTTGTTATCAACAATGATGGAAAAATTGATATATTCCTTAGTGGTTTAAAATTACACTTTCTAAATTCTCATTCAATTTGAGTCTTTGGGAGATATGGAGAAGTTGTATGATAGTATCTCAAAGTGGATATAGAGTTTTGATAATTTTCCCATTGATATGGTGATAAGAAATGAAAGATGGTGTTTCAATCTAGAGGATATAATAGAAATGGTGACAAGAAAAATTGACAACCCACATTATAGAAATGTGTGAAATTGCATCATGGGAACTACATCAATGGGATAGAGAAATGTTTCAAGTGAGGTAAATAAGGACACCATGATCAAGAGTGTTTGGAAGAAATGATAAATAAAAATAATGTGGTGGATGAAAGTAGGGAACCACCCATGCTTAAATGGTATAATTTTAGGGAGAAAGGGCACTATGAATTCCAGTGCACTAAACCTAAAATCCTCAAGGGTAATCAAGGTCAGTAGCCACCAAATAGAATGAAATAAGAGAAGTCATATGCCATAAAATTTGTGGAAGTGGATAAAGACAATTAATTCATACAAGGTACACTTCATATTCACCCGTCAATGGAAAATGTATTATTTGATTCTGGTTTAAAGCATTCCCTTATATCTTGCATGTTTACTATAATTATAGAATCAAATCCCTGAAACCTTGAATTAGAGATATTTGTAAAAACACGATGTGGTGAAATCATTTCATCCCAAGTGATAGAATTTTCTCGTGTTGAAGTATATGGGATGATTCTTCTCACAAATCTCATAATACTTCCCTTGTTAGAATTCGAAACTACAATGGGAATGGATTTTCTCTCATTATATAGAGCTTGTATCAATTGTCAGGAAAATAGAAATATCATTTCATATATCTAAAAAAACCATGATCCTCTAAAAATAAAAGGTTGATCAGGAATCTCCTTTGATAAATCCATCATCTGTTTGGGTATTGATTCCCTATGAAGAAGCATACCTCTCCCAAATGGTTGAGTCAAAGGAAAGTGCTGACCATGCATAAATGCCCATCATGAGGGAATTTAGTGATTTATATCCCAAAGAGTTACTTGGTCATCCCTTAGATCGCGAGGTAGAGTTATCAATAGAACTCAAACACAGATCAACACTTATCTCAATGTGTCACTATATAATGGCTCCTATCGAACTAGAGGAGTAAATGAAGAAACTTCATGAGAATTTGGACAAAGGGTTCATACACACTAGTTCCTCACCTTGGGGTGCACCAGTTCTCTTTATGAATAAGAAAGAAGAAAAAATGCCTCTATGTATAGATTATCAGGATCTCAATTAGATCTCATTAAAAAACAATTATCCTCTTCCAAAGATAGATGACATGTTTGATCAGTTAATAGGAGATCAATACTTCTAAAAGGTGGATCTTCATTTTGTATTTCATCAGTTAATGGTGAAGATGGAAGACATTCAGAAGATTTCCTTTTTGTACAAGATATGGGAATAATCTGTTTTTGGTGAAGACCTTCATACTTACTAATACCACTGCAATATTCATTACATTAATGAATAGAGTCTTTAGACATTACCTCAAAAAATTTGTGGTAGTGTTTAGTTATTATATTCTAATATACTCCAAGACCAAGGAGGAATATAAAGAAAATCTAAGACATATGTTAGAGACATTGAGAAAGACAAAGTGTTATTCCATGTTACGCAAGTTTGACTTTTGAATTATGCAAGTCATGTTATTGGGACATGTGATCACTAGTGAGGGAATTTTTGTGGTCCCTATAAAAACAAAGGCGATTGAAGAATGGTCCGGACCTATAGTGTCATTGAAATCCATATTTTTCATGTATTAGATGGGTACTACTAATGTTTTGTATAAAATTTATTATGATTGTAAATCAAACTATATAATATTACATTGAAAGGGGAAAAATATGTATGGATAGAAGAATGTGAAGGAAAATCAAGGAGCTAAAGAGATGGATGATCATTGCACCTATACTCACACTACTGAAAAGTGGAGAATGTTTTGTGATATTCGTTGATGCTTCAATGAAAGACATTGGTTCTTGTACTAATGAAAATTGATAATGTGATAGCCTAAACCTCATGGAAGTTGGAGATCCATGAGAATAACTACCCGATGCCGGACTTATAGCTTTCCCCTGTGATTTTTTCCATCCAAATATAGCGGCACAACCTTTATGGTGATAAGTGTGATATATGCACCGACCTCAAGTTAAATGTATATATTCACACAAAAGGGGCTCAAAATTAATCAATGGATATGGTTAGAGCTAATCAAAGATTAAAATATCTCTATTCACTATCGTCCTAGAAAGTTGAACAAGTAAGCTGAGGCTTTAACCAGAAAATATACTGCTACTCTATCCATTTTATGGATTGAGAAATACCCCATCTTCTAGGATATGAAAATGATAGATTTTTATATCACAAGGGATGGTGATACATCCTACCTTTTCCCAATTGATTGCGTAATTATCAATCCCATATATTATTAAGGAGGTAGAAAGGAATAATCTAGAGATACAAAATAAGGTGACTTCAGTAAAATAAAGAAACCTGCAAGAGTTCCATATCGATGATGAAGGTTTGATTTGGTTTGGAATTCAGAGTTGTGTTACTTCATCACCCAATATAATGATGTATCTATTGGACAATTCACAAAGATCAACATTATATATCCATCTTGGTACCACCAAGATGTACCACGATCTTCAAGAAAACTTCTGGACGGATAACATGATAAATGAAACAATATAATATATTTCAAAGTACTTGATATGTCATCTAGATAATGAATAGAGAAAAATGTCCAATGGGTTGATGCAGTCATTGCCTATACCAATGTGGACATGGGAGAATATCAATATAGACATTGTTATTTGTCACCCAAAGACGTTGAACTAAAATAATTTGATATGGGTTTTGGTTGACTTACATGCCACGGAAGCCCTTATTTATTGATATTCATGTATATATCATGATTTTTCAACTTTCAAGCATATATGTTAAGGATGTGGTGATACTGCAGGGTGTTCTACTCTCGATTTTCTCAAATCATGAAATAAGGTTCACATATAAATTCTGGAGGAGTCTTCCACCAGA
This sequence comes from Viscum album, assembly GCA_963277665.1. NCBI lineage: Eukaryota > Viridiplantae > Streptophyta > Magnoliopsida > Santalales > Viscaceae > Viscum > Viscum album. The sequence goes on from OY728132.1 coordinate 2,104,512,504, forward strand.
CATGAGTATTGAATTGAATTTCAGTTCGGCCTATCACCCCAAAACCATTGGCCAATCATGAAGAACTAGTCAGATGCTTGAAGACATTCTAAGAGACTTTTCTTTAAAATTAAAAGGTGGATGGGATCATCATCTCCCATTGCAGGAGTTCTCAAACAACAATAGGTTCCACTTGAGAATTTAGATGGACCCATAAGATATTTTTTATAGAAATAAATATTGAACTCCAGCGTATTAGGATGAAGTTGGATAATGAAAGATACTTAGACATAACCATGTGAATGAAATTACATATAAGGATCATGTCATCCAAAATCACATCAAGGCTGCTCAGAGTCAGCTAAATAGCTATACTGACAACCATTTAAGATACAAGGAGTTCAAAATTTGAGATAAAGTATTCCTTTGAATATCACCATTGAAGAGATTCTTGTGGTTTGGAATGAAAGGGAAGCTAAACCAAAGGTACATTATCCCATATGAGATTATTGATCCCATAGGGTCAATGGCCTATCAACATGAACTACCACTTAATATGTCTTATGTTCAGGATGTGTTTAACATATCACTCATGAGGATGTAAATAGCATATCCTTCAAATTACTGAACTCAGAGGTGATACAACTGCAATATGATCTCTTTTATGAGGAGCAACCAGTGATGTTTCTATAATAGAGGGATATGTTTCTACACAACAAGAAAACCCACCTTGTAAATGTTCTGTGAAAGAACCATAATTTTGAAGAGGCTACATGGGAACCAGATGATCTGATAATGTAGAACTACCCTCACCGGTTTACATAAAATGAAATTTTGAGGGAAAAATTAAAAAAGGGGCGAAGAATGTGACAACCCAATGATTTTTCAGTGGAAATCATTTCTTTTAACAATTAAATATAGTATAATCACATTAGAATGCAGAATGACATATCATGATACTAAATACTATGTGATCATTAACAATGATTTTTCCACTTTAATTGTTGAATTTCAAAAATCAGACATACGCGGTTGCGATCAGTAAGATGTGTGTTTTCTGTTAGAACAAATGTAATTTTCAGTGAATATAAACATAACAATATGAATAATAATGTTACCATTACGAATAGTAATATACTCGTATGAATAGTAACCTCACATATGATAGTATATATATAAGATTTTAGTGAAGTCATAATGTACCTACGTATTGGAATAAGTAAACAAATGTTTAAAAAATGTATTTTTCAAATAAATTATGATTTTAATTAAAAATTAAATTAATCACATTTATATAATAAATATTGAAAAATATAATTCATATTTGGATTTTACACATCGAAAAATTTATGTTAATTTGTTGGTATTTTTATGAAATACATGAATTTTTTTGAATAGTAAAATTCATTAATTTACCATATGAATACATTATAATTCAAACCCACCATTCTTGGTATCACAAGTGATGTAAGCACCCAAATATCAAACTCACAAGCCCTATTTACTATTCATGGTCATAGAATAGTCTCTTTTTATTATCTTGGTAGAAATTAGTAAACTAATGATTAAAATATTTAGAGAACCCCTCTCCCCTACACTATAAATACCACCTATCAAACCATCATTTCCTCACATCTCTCAAACATCATGACCTATCTAATCTCTGCAAAATAATCTTAAATATCCATTATCCCACATACTAGAGCATATGGTCTCATAAAATGACCAATAAAAGTTTCTTTAAGGAGGATCTCAAGAGGGGGATTGAAGATGTAATTTCCCTCTCTCTATTTTCCTCTAATTTCCTTTCTATTTCATGTTTTTTTCTTAATCCCTCCCTAACACTCCTCATCCACATGGTATGTTGACAAAATTATCTCATATATTAATTAATATTATGATTATAATGGGATAATATATCATACAACCCCTTCTCCAATTATTTTGTTTTTAGAATGGAAAACGTTGTTCGTAGGGTTATTATTTTATCACCTTCTAAAACAATATGGTTGTTTCCATTACCAACTTCAGCTCAAGTCATGAAACCATTTTATGGTTGAAACAGATTATATTATATGTATTATATCCTATTTCATGTTCTGGATGTGTCTTATGTACATATTACAAAATTATTAAACAAAACAAATTAATTGTGGTAAAAAAATCGCAAGAATTAATCCAAACAATCAACATTAAATTTTTAGAAATGATTCAACCGAACGGTATATAACGTAATTCAGTATAAGAAAATTTAAACTCCCAAAATATCATTAATAACAAGTAATATCCCATGTTTTACATGAACTCCCATTTATGAATACTAGTGAGCCGTTCTATAAAACCATAAAAATGAACATTCCCAAACAATGGATTTAAACCATAAAACTCTTCCAAAAGCACATAAAATAACCTAATAAAACCTTAATGAACCATATTCATCCACAAAATATTATGTAAATGATAATTAATTATTTTAATGGGATTATACGAGACATTAATGTGTGGAAATCTTTTGGATACAAGGTAAGTGGAAATTCTCGAACCCAACATTCATTCACCGGTTTCTTCCTATTTAATTTCATTTTTGTAATTATCTCTCCTAAATAAGTTTCATAATTATCTTACTATTTCTAGGATATAAATTTTTTACAATTTAGTTTATTTAAAACAAATTATTTCTAAATGAACTCTTCTCTCAAAAACACACCTTTAATTTCTCACTCAAGGGTGATGGTTATTGTACATATTATGTTATTCCATCATTTTTGGGAACCCAATGATAATGAATGTGTTCTTATGATATTAAAACTATTAATTAAAATGGGTTAGTTATGTTAATTTTTGATATGTGTTCATGTGGCATGCATGATAATGATAATTTAATGATGGGACCGGTGCGCCCTGGAATATACAGCGCTCCAATGCGTTGGGAAAAGTGATGAATCTCATGAGTTAAAGTGAAATTATGAGTGAAAAAGGTTTTATCTTTGTTCAAATGTATATGTGGTTGTTAACCACTATGATATGATGTGTTATTTTATTTTCATTTCTACGTTTCATGTCTTATATTAATGATACTTATCATATTTATGGTCATTTTCATATGTTTGGATTTTTCTCATCCATTGGTATGTTGCTCATATCTATCCAGTAATTGGTCTTTTAGATAACACCTTTTTTGATGTATATCCTCAAGTGACTAAATTTATTTAGGAGAGGTCAAGATACAATAATAATCTAGAGTAGAAGAGAATAAATAAATGTTTATTTTTGATGTTATAAAAGTTATGTGTGGTCCTCGTTTTCCAATGACACTAAACCTCTTGATCATTATGGTTTAATACTAATATATTGTTTATCATTATAATTTAGTAAGATTAATGCATGTAAGGTTCAGGATAGTATATCTAGAATGATGAGAGGGAATTTGGAAATGTATCTGGGTAGGTATTTTCTGATCCAAATTGGTTTTAATGCAAGAAAATTTTATGATAGAGGGTGGGATTTAATAATTGAGGAGAGTGGAATCTCTTAATCGTTTGAAAATATTCACTAATAATATGGTTTTTATTTAAAAATAAGAAAAAATGGGAGATTATTTAAACTAATAAAATTTAATGATGAAATATTTCCATAAAATTCGGGTTTTAAATGTTTCATAGTTATTTTAAACCATTATATTTTTTTTGACCCCTAGTAAATCTGTTTTTACCATTATAATGATAGTTAAATTAATCAATTTTTACTTTTCGTTTAAGTCATGTATTAAATTACCCATATTAGAAAATATAAATTATTATGATTAAAAATATTTTATCCATTTTTACAAATTCAACTCATATAATTGGAAATAGTTAATTTCATCATTAATTATGAATAATTCATGAGAACGTAGAATTTTAAAGAGAAAATGTTGAAATGATTGATAAGTTTTAATAAAAAAATAAATAGTAAGATGCATCTAATTAAAAAAAATTAAACTCAATTGTATAAAATTTACATAAAGTTTTATTAAGATTAGTTTAAAATAAAATTATATCTTAAAAATTAGAAAAATGAAAGTTCCATTTTCAATTCAAATTCATTATTTTTCACTATTCATAAAAAATGACAATTTTTAAAGAATACACAAATTCTAACCCTTTGATAATTTTGATATTATATATTCAAAAATTATGTTTAGTTTTTTCATAAAACAATTATTAGTTTTAAAAATAGATTTTTAATTATATGTGTAATGAAAGACTAAACTATCTTTTAGAAGAAAATATAGTCTTTTATAGATCTTTTATTTTCATAATTGATTACTATTTTTTAACAATATTTAGATAAATAATAAATGTGTGTAAACAATATATCATAAAAAGTTATTTAAACTTATTCATATCTTTCATTCCATCCTATTATGTTATAATATCCAAAGTAAATAATAATATTAATAGTATGTTATTGTTCAGTTGAACTTCATCTTACAAGTAATACCGGATCTCGAATAAACTAGATGTTTTGTGTATCACAATATAAAATTAATTTTTTGTGTAATTCATTATATTAAGGAGAGTAATTTTTTAAAAATAAATACATCATAATGTCTCAGGGATTTATATTATCATCTATGATTAGTGTTTCATGTCACATATGATATCAAATAAAATGTAATTATTTAGGAATTTCATGGTATTACATTTCGTATAGGTAAATAAATTTCATCCTGAAAATTTAAACATGACATGGTTATAAAAGGATTGATATTTGAAAATAATATTATTAAAACCATCTAAGTAAAATGATTTAAAAAGCTTCTCTTAATATGAGATAAAAGAATGTACCTAGATCATAAGCAATACCACATAACTAGGTAATTGTATAAGAGAACATTGGTACAATGTGAAGTTATGAACATGTAAAAAAGGGTAAATAATTATAGAGTGAACAATGGAATTGATCACTGGAAAGTAAATGAAAAATGAAAAGTTACGCTCCATAGAACCCTAAATATGTTATGATTTAATGTAACATTTGTGTCATTGGATTTTAATGTAATCGGATATTTTTTTGGATTTATTTCTTAATATTTAGAGATTATTTTACTATCATATAATATAATAATAAGCATTGTTGGTATGTTTCAATTTCATAATAACAATTTCATTATCTGATTATACGTCATACAATATCAAATTTATCACATAATCTATTAAATCAACATTCAAAAATGTTTTTTCTTCTCTATGAAGCACTATATTTCACTTTTAACAGATATTAAAATATAGAAAAGAGTAAAATGAGTTTCCATATGTCCCTATATCTTTTCCAAGACATATATTTTTAGAATAATATTTCCAATATATTAAAATAATATATGAACCTCAAATCAACACCATTGGTTCATATTTAATATTTATTTTAAAATTATGTAACAAATAAAAATTACATATTCACCTGGATATCGCACAGGCTAGTGGTAGGAAGAAAACCTGTATTACCTGTCAATTAGGGGTTTAGACCCCATGGAGTTTTGAAGTGACAGGTTTTCAAATAGTATATGGGTTGTCCTTTTTATAAAAAAATGTTAATATATATTCTATAATGTTCACAAAAAATATGATGGAAATCCATTAAATAAGATTAATCATTAAATAAACATTTTAGTAAGATTTGTAATACAATTTTGGTTTTCGAAAAAGTCTAATTATATTATTTGACTATTATTACTATTACATAATATATCATATTTAATGAAAATATTATAAATTCCCTTAAATTTATCTATAAAATATGAATAAATTATTCATAAAATGTGTTATCCACAAAAACACATGATTGATGTGATTTTTTGGAAAATATATTATGTATTGGTAGAATCCCATTTCAAAAATAAAAAAATAGATGTATAAGACTATTAACTTGAGATCAAAATTAATCTCATAAATCTAGGATGGTATCAATAACTATTCAGTTAAAGAACACACATATACTTCTAAAATTTAAAGAAAAAATCCGTAAACGTTTAATGATTCTTATACCAAAATTCAACTCATAGAGATACTAATATAATATCATTCTTTAATCCCAATTTAATCTTCATATATTTTATTCTATCATAGGCCCATCATTGGTTTTGTGTGTAAAAATTAGAAGAGGTAATTGATTAAGATAATTATCAGGTTCTCTATATTTAATGAAAAAAGATATAAATGGATCCCTAGGATAAGATTTATTTCATTTCATTATACTCTTAATGTTTCCTTGAAAATTAAATCCATTATTTCCCACTATTTCACACATGAATCATTTTCTTTTTCAATTTATAAAAATTCTTTTATACATAAAATACCTTTGTTATATCCTATGTAATTCATTTTCATTATATATTCAAATCCAAAATAATTTCCTACAATGAAAATGTGAATTATTTTAAGAAACCCATCAAGTAGTTTCAAACCAGGATCCTAATAAGGCTTATTTCCACTTACCAGGTGATGATGGGTTCAATACAAATGTTCCATTCTTGGAGTTACCACCCTTCAAAACATCTGTATGATATTAATATAAACATTTATTATCTAGATAATTATGTATTTCTAGGAATATAAACATAATTTCTTCCTTAGAAAAAAATTTGTATGTTCTTCTAATCTTATGATAAAAGTATATCATTAGGTTATAATCCCAATTATATAATTTCCTAAATAATTTTATTAAGGATTATAATAAAATTATTATGAACCCAACTTTAGATATTCAACCCTAGTATCCCATAGGCATTGTCAACATTATTATATTTTCATAATATACAAGGAATTTCATCTTAAAGTACCACATAATTTATTTGTCTTGGTAAACTAGATACATGAAATATTCTAATAATACATTTAAAAAAATAATTTTTTTTGAGAATAAATATATTTCATCTATCATATCATCTGAAAACATGAATTATAAATATCATGGAATACTAGGAGAATGAAACAAAATCAGGGTGATCTCAAATGGTTCATATGGTCTAAGTACAACAAATGATCTCATGAATCGATAAGAATAAACAATATAGAAAGGTACGTAACTGAATAAATACTACATTTAAAATATTTACAACAAAAATAGATAAATAATCATAAATATTGAATGGTAAAAATCTATCATACAATTCCATTTAATAAATTAATACAAATAAAATATATCTAATGATAATATCATTATAATAATATCATTGATAATAATAATTGAATTTAGAATGAATGGAATTCATAAATATTAGATGACATGTTTCCCAGGCATAAGATACCTTTACTATAAATATTTATTCTCAAGATAGTTTAACATTTATATGTATATAACCATTTAACAATGGCTAGCCAAATATTTGGTCACATGAGACTACCGATGCATCAAGGATTTCTCATCAATCAGTCACCACCATTGTCTTACAAGTCCAAATCATTCTCCATATAACGAATAATTTTTTTAATTCATACAAAATGTTCCTTATCCTCATATATTCATAGTGAGTAATTAATATATATTTATCGATAATTTAATAAATGAAAAAATTACATTAATTTTTGTAAACTATTTGTAGAAATTGTATAATTTTGTGAAAAATAATATCTATGATAAATAGAATTTTCATGAACCTGCCCTCATACCATAGAACATATGTAAACAAACTAACACTGACATATCTTGAAGGGTGTTCCCAATCCTATAGGGTTAGTGAAAAGTACCTAGGATCATAAAAATTGTGAATGATTTGTCCACATAAACAAAGAATAAATAGAAAAATGTGATTACGATAATAGAAAAATATCATGAAGACTATACCATAAGTAACCAAGGTATAAACAAACCCAATATGTATATGACCAATGTATACTAAAGAATTTGATAAGTTACCCAATTCATAGTGGAAAACAGGTCCACCATACTAAAAGATCAGAAAGTATCCTTTCCCTATGGAGCATTCCCATTTATCGAACCTAAAATAATGAAATCAAAAAATGCTCAGAGGAAAAGGTAGGGTGTGTGATAAAATATTAGTACGGTTCACTGTGTGTTCTATAATAATATTCCATAAAAAATAAAAAAAATAATGATTCTCAATTTCATATAAAAAATGCATTGAAGTAAAATTCAAAAATTTAAAAATAATATTATTTTTATTTCAACTTATTGAATCATTTCAAATATTTTCTTAAGTAAAATTTTTATTTAAATTAATTTATATAAACCAATAAGAAAAAATTAATTAATTTTTAAACAATGGAACAGATATCAAAATAATCTAAATAAAAAACATGGTCATCTACCAAGGGCTAGGAAGGTCTTATTTTCTATTATCCTCACTCACTCATGTCGATTTTCATGATAATTTGTGTACCCACTTCCCTTAGACACTAGTAAAATTGGACTAATACACATCCCAATGGGGATAATATATATTACATGATGTTACTGATAGAGGTATAAAGAGTCTATCTGTTTCTTGCGAATTATCATCATAACATGTTTCCAAAAATTACCCACCAACTACCCAAGATTTCATATTCCTATATAATCTATAGATAATGATAATTTATCAGAAAATAGTTTAAAATAAAATTATACCATTTACAATTTCAATGTTGGAATTTATAATTAAAAACAAAAACATGGGTTTTTAATGAATTATTTATTTTTTCAAGATGAAACATGTCACATGATCTGATCAAAATAATTAAAACCATTTTTCTGTAAATCAATTTCACAAATATATTACTAAATTCCATGAAATTTAATATTACTCAAAAAAATTGGAATTTTTGGAATTTGGGGGTTTCCCCGAAATTCATTCCAATCCAATTTAAGTGCTAATTCACTCTAAATGGTGTGATCACATTTTAATTGAAATAAATTCAAATTAAATCAACAAAATTAATGGTATATAACATGGAAAATCTTAATGGATACACATAACTTCTACACAAATTTCAAACAACAAAATGCCCCCCATATGTAATTTAAAATGAATTTTGATTGAAATTGAGATCAAAGATACCAAAAAATATCCAAGACACGTATAGTTAGAAAATATATATTTTATTTATAATATGATATAAAAACCCAATGAGTAATCAAAGGGAGCGAAAGAGTTAAATAATAGGAGGAGATCACTTATTTGAGTGGAATCATATGACACTTTCAAAGATTAGATCCCCATTAAAATATGATTGGAGATTCCGAAAATGGTTCTTGAAAGCGTAGGATACATTTTATTTCATTCAATCATGAGTTAGGGTTGAGTGGGTTAATAAATAAGAATTGGAGAAATTTTAAAAAAAAAATTATGAAACAAATCTTTTTTTAGAAACAGTTGGCTGGGAAGGGCCTTATAGTATGTTAATTCAGGTGCTCTAACCGTGTTCCCCAATGATAGGGTTAACAATTTAAACTAGGTGGGTGGAAATTTTTTCAAACTGTGCACCAACCATTCAAACCCCCACATATAGGTATTCATATTTTGAACTGGGTGTGTGCATAGTTTGGACAAACCGTACGCGGATCGTGTATGACCATGAATTTTGAAAAACATTCATTTTTTTACAAAAAATCATACCAAGATAAACCCCAGTAAAAAAATGATCAAAAAGAGGGATTGCAGAGTACCTAAAACTAGTAATAAGATGTTAAAATCTCCCCCACCATAAGAATTGTTTATATCTATAAATACTTTCAATATGTCTACATGTCAAATAGATGAGGACATTATCTCTCATCAAGGACACTCTCTCCCAAGCCTCATTAGTAACATAAATGTTACACAATAACTCTGGAACCAATTCTATAATCCTACCATGACATACATTGTTTTCAAAATATTCCATCATTTTTACAAGACAAATTCTTAAACAAATCAAGATCAACATTATGTTCAATTCATCTTAGAAAATCACAGGGTTATGGAAGATACTTTGGCAGTTCCAATACATGAAGCTCATTATGTATCGATGTCAACTATGGATGAAGTTCTAAATGGTATGACACTTTCAAAACCTTGTCAACAACCTCAAATGGTCCCTCAAAATGAGGAGAAAACATCACTCTCCTATAAATAATTCTATGACCCATAATAGTTGATACTTACAACAAAACCTAATCACTAAATGAAAATTACAATTGTTTTTGATGATGATAAACAAAATATTCATACAAACTATGTGATGTCATAATTATCTAAATAATAAACGTAATATTTTCTATGATCTACTAGTCCAATCTCGGTCCAACCATATGAAATTATCCAATATCTTACCAACACATTGGGTGTTTACAAGTCTAGCCTAAAAAGTTGTCCAAAAGAACCAATATAATTGCACACTATTAAATACTATCAGAGAAAACTCTACCAGTGAAAAATTGTCATCCCAAACTCTAAAAATGTCAATAATTTATGCATGAATTCTATCATTACGAATCTGTATATCTCTATCTATTTGAACATAAATTTATGGTTATTATATTATATTCAAATGAACATGAGATCATTTTGAAACATGAAAACCTATAAAAAAATTAGAAGTAAAACATGGATCTTTATATGATACAATAGCAGATGAAACACTACAAAACTAAAAAAATAGCATTCAAATAGATATTTTACAACTCTTTAACAATGGTTGTATCTTTTATTGGTATAAAGTATTCTAATTGGGTCATCCAATTAATCAAAAAACATACCATATAATTCTTTATTTGGATATCTAGAAACACAATCATAAAGTCCATGAAGATCTCATCCGACTTCAAAATTAGTTCAGGATGTGGATAAAACAACCCCAAAGGTCTTTGATGCTCATCCATGACCTATATAAATGTATATTCATGTTTAACATAGTTAGAAAGGTATCAACTCATACATGCCCACCCAAATCATCATCATATTCTATAGAATATCTTCGCTGTTCCTTGGTTCATTATATAATGGGAATTATGGAAATCCTCCAACACAGCTTCCCTATCCTGTAAACATATCTAAAATTAATCTAACAACGTATAATTCCATGTCTAGGTAATGACCACTTACTAATGGCATCCCCACCATAATGATATTCTCTGTTGATACAAAATTTCTCATTAACAATATTGTTTCAGAATAATCTTATCAAAAAGAGAGGAGGTCAAAAAAAAAACTATAGAAAACAACCATGACACCTTATTTATAGATTACATTAGAAAAATATGAAAAAAATCCATTATGTTTCACTCTTTTGATAATTCTATAACGAAATGAGTGGGACAGTTTAGGATTAGTGAATCTAAAATTACAACCCCATTTTCCAAGGTATTTGTGTTTTAAATCTCAAAATATAATAGGTATTCCACCCAACTCCTCTAGAGGAGTTTCAAATACTTTTTTGAGAAGATATAACCCAAGATCTTGTGGTTGGAAAACATGGTAACCTTTTATTTGAAAAGTTTTTGCCAACAATTATTAATCACACCCCCAAAACATTATGTTCATGGTCATGGGTCTGATAACTATTCATGTGTGGCCTAATATTTCATGAACTATATAAAACTACATGATCACCATGCATAAGGACATTTGACAAACCCAAACCCGATGAATCGTAGAATATCTCATATGTTTTTCCATCATCTTAATGTATCAACAACAGTGGAGTAGTCAAAATATGTTTCAGCTCGGCAAATTAACATTCACATTTATCATCCCAAATATACACTACTCCCTTCCCAGTTATGAAAATAATTATGGAATATAACTATGGGAAATCCAATATGAAATGATGATAATATCCAGCTAAACTGAAGAATCTATGAATCTAAAAAACATTATTCTATTACTCCAATGTCTTAACATATTTCTTCATATCACGATCAATGAAAATAACATATTATGACACCACTTGTCCCATGAACATCACTTATTGAATCCATAATTATCATTTTTATAGCATGGAAAAAAGACAATTATTTCTCATCAATTATAAACAACTCTCAAATGACGAATATGACCTTCATCAAAAATAGAGTAAACAAGGATGTCATCAAAAAACACCACAATGAATGTATAACGACTCTCATTGAAGATTCTATTCATTAAATCCATAAATACTATGGGAGCATTGGTTATCCAAACAAAATTACAAGGTTCACCAAATTGTCATACCTAGTTTAAATTTTAGTTTTATGAATTTCATTATATTTAATTCTTAAGGAATGAAAACCTGTTGAAGATCAATATTTGAGAATCAGAATGCACATTTAATATAGAACAATATATAATAACTCTTTATAAATGGATACTTTTTCTTCACCATAACTCAATTTTGTTTATGGTAATCAACACATAGCAAAAATAATCAATTCAATTTCATGTCGAAGATAATAGAAAATTCCTGAACTGAAAAACTTGAGATTATAAATAATTTATCCAAAATTCCATCACATTTATTTTGAAAATCATGCGTTTAATGTAGTTCCTTGTATTAGGAAAGAATATTTACCTGCTAAGTAAATAGATCTTAATCAATAAAAAAATTAAACCTACCTTGACCATTGTAGACCAGATAAGTAAGCATAAAAAATGTGTGTAAACTCAATAATAACATGAGGGAGATTCAGACTCTCAAATTCTCTCTCCAGTTCAAAATTATTCACTATTATTACATTTCCATACTCTAGATAAAATGGTTTGGTTTTTCTCATCTTGGGATCACAGTCTCCCCAAAACATATGAAACACCCCATCAGGACAGTAAAGATGACCCATAAAATATAGTAATCAATAAAGGAATTATTATAAATAAGGAAATCCATCCAAGAAATAAAATATAGAGATTTTATATTAATAACTATATAATCCCTTGAATGATCATAATCTGATAATAATAAACCACAAGGAATACAATATATACCCTGTTTCCTCTTTATTTCGAGGGGAGTAGTAATATCCAATAGAAAAAATTAAATATCCATAAAACTATTTATCATATTCAAAATATAATTAAAAAAGAAAAAATTATATATACCAATATCAAATTAAGTAGTCAGTATTGTTGAAAAAATAGTTATGGTAACTCTCACAGTTGTTGGACCCATACCTACTTACACTGGGTTTTTTGGAGAAGCATTATTTTTTATTATTATAGTGGGATCCAATATCTTATTGAAGGATATGATAGATCAATAGTAATTTTTGTTGTTTTAGAACTCATGCCTCTTTGTGGAGCATAATAGACATGAAAAAACTTATGCATGTTACCTGAGTGTTGGCAGGAACCACATATTTAGGGTTCCTTAGTGCATATTAGTTTTTGAGCTCCCAGGCTTTCCACACTAGTTGAAAATCAATGAGTCTCTTTGGGGAGATTTAATAGGTATAGAGTAACCCTTATACTAAGAACCTTCATGATAATCCTCATTATTTCCTATTACTTTTAAGTAACTCACTAAACAACTACTATAGATAATGGGAACTCTCGTCAACCCTGAATTACCAGTCTAGTCATTCTCGACAATCAATTCTCAAACTATCACTTCATCATAAGAATATAACTTTTGTATGAGGTCCTAATAAATGATATTAGATAGATTTACCATGTAAAACCACTAAGTATTCATCTTCTCATTCGATACAGTCGTGGGTGTAAAATACACAGGCTTAGTAAAATGATTTTCATAATCATTCATGGTCATTTCATCCAGCATGATTTTTCCAAACATTATTGCCTTAGCCAACACCATATAATATAGATAGATATTGTTGATGAAAAAAACATAACTCATTACACTATAACCCATAGTGATTTGTCACTATACCCATCATGTACCACCACATCCATCTAAGTCCTTCTTACATTAATGTGGCACATTTCACATTGATTTCAGTAGGTGTGTTCAATAAATAATGAAGTAGCTTCGTTAACCTCATCTTATTATCATTCTCATTAGGATATTTTGTACAATAGAATGGTGGAGGCTTTTAGAGAATGAAATATCAAGTTGGACATTGGAAAACATCCCTATGAGGTTCTAGATCTGGATCTTGAATAAGAATAAGTGAAGTTGCCTATCCTAGATCTTGCACAACATGCAAAACAACCTCAACATGGTTTTGGTTAATGAGAGTATTTTCTCACTAGGGTTTATCAGTGTATTCCTCCTAGATTAAATTCAAATGTATTAAGGAAGGCATAATGGTAAAAAAAACATCAATATACAACATTGAAGACATACTATGGTTACTCATATTAATAATTAAATAATATAAACAAGGGAAATTTTTCCTAATAGTTAGAAAAACGTGACATTGATTTTATCTTATAAATATAAATGGTAGTAAAATACCAGAAATTATACCCATTATACCATTCCCTGATGGCCCCTGGTGACTTAAGGATTATCTTGGTGAGAAAAATCCATGAACTCTCTAATAATATCCTCTTATGTCTCAACGTGATTTCATGACATCATACTGGCATCAAAGAAAGATGTTAAAGCTTCCCCCTATGTTAAAAATTTTTCACAAACCATCCCAATTTACCCAGTATTCGAATACCACATTTTAGAATAACATAGCATAAAGGGCATTCTAGATCCCCATGGGTTTGGGATAAGCACCTAGAATCATAAAAGAGAAAAGGGGGAATATTTTTTCGTGATAAAAAATAGAAGAAACAAAACTAAGTCAGTATTATCATCGAAAATTACCAAATTATAATGTACCATAAGTCAAATAGGTATAAAAACCATAGTATAACATATCAAAATTATAATAAAAAATGAGATAAATAAACAAAGTCTAAACAGACATAGTTCTCCAATAACATAAGATCCACAATAACAACCTCTAAGTTGTTCTTTCCCCTTTCTTGACCCCTATAAGGAAACCTTTGAACAACCAATGGGAATGGTAAGAATTGAGATAAAATCTAATAAGGGTGTCACCATGTGTTCAATAATAAGACAACTTAACATGAAAAACAAATAATTATATTTAATTTCAAATAATATTCACATGGTATGTGATTTTTTTATTTTTAGAAATTCTATTCATTTCAATGAATGATACAATTTAAAAAAATGTATTAATGGACACAATTATATATATAAAAGTTTATATGAATCACTAGGAATGAATAAAAATGTTTTTTATGGATACAAATAAAAAAAGAAATATGGTCATTAAGAAAGTGGAATGATATTTCAAATATATGATATCCTCATACACTTATATTGGTGATCAAGAAAATATTTGTACATGTGTACCTCAGACACGGGTCAAAGAGGCCTAATAAAAAACCCATTAGGTATAATATATGGTGCACTATGTTTTTTTAGAGTTGTAAAGTTTTAATCCATTTCTAGGGAATTATAATCCTTGTTTTTTTACTAATTGATCTAAAAACTACCCAATCTTGACTGTTCTTGTAAAAATAATCAATAATGGGAAATTTACATAAAAAAAGATTAAAATAAAATTAAAAAATTTCCAATTTTAATATGTTAATTTCTATTTAAAAACACAATCATTCATTTTAATAAATTATTTCCTTTATCAAGATAAAACAAATAAAATATTGTTATCAAAAAATAATCCAATTAATTCCAAATGAATTTCAAATATCAATTTAATAATTCTATAAATTTTAAAATAACAACACAAAATTTCAATTCAAATAATTATAGGGGATATGGTCTTTCCCAAAAATTCATGGCAATATAATTATAAACCTAATTAACATGTAATATGGTGTTCTCAATTTAATTTAAATAATTTTCATTTTAATTAATCAAATCAAAGGTTCTAATGTAGAGAATCACAATAGAACCACCTACCATTAAGATAAAGATCACCTAACACAACACTTGAAATGGGAATTACTATAAAAAAACAATGGAAATGATGATCGTTGAATAAAACCTATATTCGAAATCCAAATCAAAGGATATTAGATAAATCACCAACTATATAATCTAATAGAACCCTATGTAGAAATTAAGGAAGATAATGATTGAAACAATGGTTGGAGATCACTTATCAGAGAGTAATCAAACGAAATTATACAATATTTTATCCACTCCAGAATAGATTTGTAGGATCCATAAGTTGTTCCTGAGAGATAAAATGTCCTCGTAATTTAAATGATGCAAATTTTTGGTTATTCACAATATGGAATTATTTTTTTAAAAAAATTTTAAATAATTTTTATAATTATTAATGTATGTTTACATGGTTTTCTATGCTTTACAACATATTTATTCAAATAGTGTCCCCAAACCTTGTGAACACACACTAGTTGGGTTGCATTGAATTTTCATTGTTGGGTGCACAATTTTTGAAAGGTGTTGTCCAATAGTGCATAACCATGAAATTTCCAAAACATTCCATTTTTTCACCCAAAACAACCCACACCAAACTTCAGTAAATCCATGATAAAAATAAGGGATATTGAGTAACATAAAATTGTAAAATAATGATATATAATTGGATATTTTGTGGAAATATATTTCTAAATGAACATAGAAAGTGAAAATTTAATTTTAATGTAATTGACTATAAATATGAATCAAGGAAATGAATAACAATAATATACTTGGTAAAAATAATAATGAACCATCTAGAGGGAGAATAATCATGGTATCAATAAACCATATCCCTATTTCAGTATATTACAAAAAAAAGGTTTCTTGTTTTTGATGAATTTAAATATTATAAAAAGATAAGGGAATACATTCTTGAGAAAAATAATGTTTATATCATAAAAATCACTTTTTTAAAACTAAAATATTGAAAAATAAATTGAAAATAAACTTCATTGAAAATATAATTTAAAAAGTATATTATAATATTTAAAACATTTGAGTTTTCACATTCAGGCCATACATGTTAAAACACTGATTCCATTCACTTTTTCTATAAAAGAAAATTAAAATTATTTTCACAAAAAAATCGATTTTTCCATTCCAAAAAAATTATAAAAATTTAAAATTGGTAAAAATTTATGAAATTTTTAGTTTAAAAAAATTTAAATGATTATTAATTTTTTTAGAAATAATGTAGTAGGAAGAAAATGATTTCTTGACCGAACAGACAAATAGTTTCATATATTCATTAAAACATTTTATAAGTACTTCTAAGTACTATAGAGTGGGAAACATTAACTATTAATTTTAAAGAACATGAATAAACATAAGAAAATAAAATTTAATTTTTTATTATGATCTTCAATAATAATTTTCTATAAATGAAATTAAGGAATTACCTTCTCTTTTATAATGAGATTCAGAAATAAATCAAAAAAATGAATATAATATTTAAGTGAGATTTAATCAATAAATCAGTTATGTGTATAAAATTAAAATCCATATAAATCTGGATAAAATATAAAATTTATATGAAAATTTCATTCCATACATAATATTATAATAACAAAGGAATCAAAGAAACAATATAATCCAGTGAATAGAAATTGTGTTATGGAATTCCATAAAATCTGGTAACTTTTTTAAAACACCCGAGTATGAAATAATTCAGATTAAAACATAAAATAAATTAAATAATTTTTTATAAATGATATAAAATTTCAAAGGGATAGTATATACACAAAATTAAGTAAATTTGGTTCATAATATTACAATATTCTTCAGTGAAATGAAATTGAGACAAAATACACTTCCCCTAAAAAAGATACAATTCAAATCAACTTAAATGAAATAGTAAAATTTGAAACATAAAATACAATGAATTATGATTTATTAATGATATTAAATGTGAAATTTGGAGTACATACACCATTTAAAATAATATTTTTCATAACATACAAATGTGCCTTAATAAATGTAAGTATAGACCAAGTCAATCACATTACGCTTTCATTTTTTTGAGTGATATTTATGAGAATATATAGTGTTTCAAAAAAATTCACTAACTTATAAAAGAACCATATTAATATTTACTATCATATATAATAATTGTATAATATCTCATCATAGAATTGATAAAAATATTTCATTATTTATAATGCTTCGGGAGTTAATTTCCTTGTTATATCATTCATTATTTTTCATGTAATGTTTGGTTCTTGGGAATATTATATAGTTTAATCTTATTTAGATTCACAATAATTTCATAATTTCAATATTTTTAAATCAATTACACATTTAAAATCAAGCATGAAAAACAGTTCTGAAATATTATGTAATTTTGATCATCGAGATGGTGGGTAATACATTTTCATGAGTAACATTTCCAATTTGAAACGATTATAATGGAAAAAAGGTAAGTAATATGTTATATTTACAAAATTATCATAATATAATATATAACTTATTTATATTTGAATATAATTATATATATCTTCTTTGTGGTGTGGTGATAAAAAGTGAGTCACATTGATTAGTGAATGGGGTAGTCCATATGTACATGATCAATGATATCATATTACATTGTGTGTAATGGTACGGTTGAAAATGATATATAATATATTTTAAGAATGATAAAATTTAAATTTATATCAAAAATATTTCAATTAAATCTCATGTATTCATTAAAAATTTCCTTATAACTTTCCATTTAAATAATTTGTGGAAGACGAATCACATAGCTCCGCGACAAGGTAGTCCTAAACACACACCAGTGATGTTATTATTTCTACTACAGTGTTCTAATTAAAAAGAAATATTTTATATAATAACTTAATATAAATAATTTAGATAAAAATATGATATATATATATATATATATATATATATAATTTATTTCCATCATCATTTCAAATCATGAGGGAAGTTTATGGACAAAAAATAACATCGGTTTGTAAGGTGGTAGTCCACCGTAAACATGAATGGTGATTTTGTAACTGATTTGATGGAAGTGTAGGTAGTTTTAGGTTATTAACATAAGATAAAAAATTCATAAAATTTTAAATATTCAAAATGAATTATATCATCATGTTTTTATAATAATTTGTAGTGATAGAGGAAGCAATAAAATAATAATTATTGTTGAAGAACATTACATGTTATTCAGGTTTCCTCCTTAGGCTAGCACCAAATTCTACATAGGTCCGATTAAAAAAAATAAGGATTCTAGGATGACACAATTTATTTCTGGTACGTATTTGGATTTTAATTATCCTAAAAAATATATTTCATGTTCTCAATGAGAGGATATGGGTGACCTTTTATTAGTGAGGTGATTAACACACTTGTAATGTTTTGAAAAGATTCAATCATACCCACATTTTTCTCATGACACAAGCCTCCAAAATTGGAAAATAAAAAAATAAAAAAAAGGATAGAATAAAATATGTCCATAAAATGGATGTAAGTAATGATAAAAACATTATTTCATGAAATTTAAAATAGTAATGATATAAACATTTTTTTTATAAATAAATATATTTTAAAGTACCAACATGTTATATTTTATTCCATGTTTAGCAATATGTGTAGCATATTATATTGAATAAAATGTAATTATTTTATAATATCATTGTGTTAAAATGATATCAATTTTCTATTAAAAAATATTTAAATTTCAATACAAATGGATTACCTAAATAAAATATATTTTTTACAAGGAGAAATTATATATATGATAAATTACTTTTTTAATCCAAAATGATTGATACATTATAGTATTGTTTTTCTAAAAACATATTGGATGTCTATTGAAATGAAAATTATTGAGTATCATATTATAAAAAAATATTTTGAATATTATCATTTAAATTTTAAAAAATAAATCAACTTGAATTGTAAATTACTATAAAAATTGAAATTTATTGTAAAAAGAGAATTTCATCATTTATTTTATCAATAGATTCAAAAAAATGTTATTTTATGTTGGTAGAATATTTTAAATTTATATATATATAAATTATTTAAGCAATAAATCCAGTGAAATAATATGATGAAAATTGGACATAAAAAGAATAATCAAAATTTTAATTTCCATTTTAAAATATATCTACAAATAATAATAATTTCGTTTTTAAATAAAAATATATTAATAAATATAGTCATTAATTAATTAAAATTTATTTAATAAACAATTTTTTTAAATATATTATTGTTCATGTGATTTAATCATGATAAATTATTTTAATATAATTTAATTATTATCATTCAGTGATGTTTTACAAGTGAAAATAATAATGAAAATAAATAAGAACAATTCAATACATAAATTTATGTCTTCATGATGTGTAAACTGAAATTATTATTATTTCCAAATATTTCATCACTACATATTGTTTAATAGATATTTTTTTATATACAAGGTACTAACATATGAAAATAAATTTATATGAAATTTGGATAATTTTTTCATGTAGAAGTTTTTATAAAATATTCATTAAAATAATATTATGTAATATTCTATGGGATAAATAACCATTGTCCTCATATTGTTTACTCCACTATAGAATCTTATAAAATTATCCATTATATTCTATTTTTAAACTGTTAAAACATAAATCAATATTATAAATTTACCATTTTAATATCCAATAATGACTAAAATAATAGAATTGATAATTTTTCTCTATATACTCTTAAAAGTAACATTGAACATTTAAATTTATGGATAATGATTATGTATCAATATATTTATACCTAAATTGTGTCTCGAAACCAATTCTTACACAATCCCAAAACTACTATAATACCTACTATGATTCCCCTAACCCACACATATAGATTAGGTTCATTACATATATAAATTATAAATTCATTGAATTTATGAGTTACTATTAGAATAAAATATTTGTCTCTGTTAGAACAAGGTATGTTATGAATAAAAAAACACTACATATAGAATATAAATTGATAAAATAGTTTATTAAATATAACTTATAAATTTATAAAATTCTCTAGAAAACATATGATCACTCTCAAACAACCCCCAACATCAC
The DNA here is from genome assembly GCA_963277665.1 of Viscum album. Lineage (NCBI taxonomy): Eukaryota > Viridiplantae > Streptophyta > Magnoliopsida > Santalales > Viscaceae > Viscum > Viscum album. Next base: position 2,104,533,403 of record OY728132.1, read on the forward strand.
CCTTACTAGGTCTGTTGTGAACATGGGTGTGACCCCCCGAGGTCTCGACTAATACAAAATAGATTGGGTATGCGCATTGATGGGATATTAATGTTAATATTATAATTAATGATTAAAAACCCACTAATGAAATCGATAATATAAATTATGAAATAGATTAGTCAATATAGGTACATGATAGGTCATACAATGCAATAATGAATGGAAAATAAACCATGAATCACTTTTATTGAAGCAACCACAAACACCCACAAACACCCACAATACATCCACAATATCCACTAGCTAGTAACATCCAACTTTATTACCAAATTACTCCCATGGAACTACAGATATATATATATATATATATATAGGATAAGGATTGTATTTAACATTGTAGGATCCACCTCCAAAGCATTTATTAAATATTGAAGATGTATACTACATACCAAATGAATATATATAAAAATAAACTCATCTCATAAATAGGGACAATATATTTACATCCCCACCAACAAAAACTCAAAATGTAACTCATTTAAAAAAGTGTAAAAATAATGATTGAATATATATATATATATATATATATATATATACTTGAAGGGTAATAATTTACCACTTTCCCACTGAACCAGCCAAAATGAACCCCAATGACTTATATCCATGGGCTTTCATCACCTTTATATGTCTTAAACCACACATATGAAAACATATAATATCCAAATCCATAGAATCAAAACCACATCACATCACATCCAATAATAATGTAGTATTATTGAGATCACACACCTCTCATGTAAATATACACTATACCTTGATCCATTATAGCTAATGCTTATTTAAACCTATAATGAACATAGAAATTATAGTCATGATACACGTATATAATATATCCATAAGACTAGACAAACAATATATAAAATATTATCAAAATAAAGATCCATTACAACCATTGTGAGCACATACCATATAAAAATAATCCATCATTTCCATGAGATACCAATATAAATTAAATGCCAGTAAGAGGGAGAATGGTTGGATGGGTATTCAACCGTATGGTACCTCTACAATATTGATATTGGAAATAATACTAGAATTCATGTACAATTAGAATAATCTTCCACCCAAACTGAATCAAATGATGGAGAATAATAAATAATATTATATAATAACAAATGTAATTTTTAACCTTTTATGGTGAAACTACCCAATTCTATAATAACATTAATCTACTTCACCATATCAAAACCCATGAAAAATTATATTGTACTAGTAATCCAACTTCTATGAATAAAATTTTTTTTTACACACTTTATATTCATTATTAATCATCCATTAATCTTTCAATATAATCACAAAATCAATAGTAATATTAATACATCAATAATTAGAAACAAAGTCACATTAATTACTATAACATATCCATTAATTTATTTGTATTAATATAAGTCTTCATCATATTTAATCATCAAGAACCATTCCCATTTATTATGTTAAATAATTGATAATCATACCATTTTTATGGGCACTATGAATATATTCTTATATTTAGGAATATTACATCAAAGGGGAGAAATTAGTAATTATAATTCTTAAGGAAATCGGGGAAATAATCTTAAATATTAATAAATAAGAAAAAATATTTTTTATCAACCCAATATTTTATATCATCATCATTTAACCCTTCCACATCAACAAATTATATAATAATTTAAATTAAAAAATCATTGAGGTTTTAAATAATCATTATAAATAAATGACAACAAGGGGAAAAAATTAGTAGTAAAAAATAGTAAGATGATGTAATGTTACTTATAATAATATATATGATATAAGAAGCACACATGGTCTGCATTCATTCTACCATAAATATTAAATCATTTATTCATTATTTTATGTAAAATCTTGATTATATCATTAATTTATAGGAAAAATCAGGCATGAAAATTTATATTACTATTAGTATTAATAGAGAGTTTTATACATTATATCGAATATATATGATATGAAACATATCATCATAAACAGTTTATGAAGGATTATAATTTCAATTAGTGCACTATATTCATTATATTGACACATTAATAAACTTATTCATTGTTTAAAATATTTTATGTTAATGAAAACATTATATAACCACAACATAATAAAATACAGTCTATCTTACAAAACGCCGATTATAGTAACATAAATTTCATGTTATTTTGTGGAACATAATTCCCATTAAATGTCATTATTTTTTAGTATATTATCATTATTTATATAAGATTATATATTTAACTATTTATTACAAAGAAAAATTAATAAACATTCATAGATAAAATAATTTGGAGATGTTTCTAGATCTTTTCCATACTCTGCGTAGAATTGTGGTTCCCTATAATACACATGATCCATTATTTTTCACATAGTTATACAGAGAGGAGAGGATTCCATACCAGTAGCCACCTAAAATATTTTATGAAAAATTTCATAAAATCTAACCAAAAGTTTGAATCCAAGATTGTATTATGGTACTCTGTGAAATCATTGATTATGTGATAGTCATCTAAATTCAAGTTAAAAGTTATGAATTTTTGGGAAAGTGTTATTTATATATAATAAATACAAATTCTAAAATTGTGTTTCATAGGAAATCAATACCTCATCATCTATAGAAATTTATTAATTAAAATAGATATACACATGAATGAATTTTATAGCTCACAGCATACGTGGACATGAAATTCTCCTCATAATACGTAAATTTAATTTTGGAAACTACATTTAATTTCTCATTAAATCATTCATGTCTCTTATTTTAAAACATAATAATTTATTTCCTTAATACTAGGGAAAAAATTATAGTATAAGGGATTATTTTAATCCTCAATATTTTCCATTCCCATGATTTAAATTTATTAAAATCTCTTATTCATGTTGTGGTCCATTAATGTGTTGTTTTACCATTTACAATTGAATTGTAAATCAACCCTATAGGTATTGTGTTAATTATATATAATTAAAATATATATTAATAAGTAATTACATAATTATATATATATATATATTATTCGTAATATATTTAGATGTTTCATAATATAATTATTATATTTATGATTCATTAATTTTCAAATGTATTGAAATATAAAAAAATAGATATTATATTAAAAAATATACTAAAGGTAGTTTTTTTAATTTACTCATTTTCTAAGAACAAATAATAATTTATTGATATGAGAAATATATTTTTCAAAGAAATAATTCATAAATAACTTTATAAAATATTATTTTTTATACAAGAATCAATATTAATTTGAAACATGTTATAATTATATATAATATATAACAAATAACAAAAATTTAAAAATCAAAATTCAACCCCAAAAACACATGATTTACCAAAATAATAAAACAATAAAAAACCTCATGAACTAATATTAAATATATTAAGTGAATCTTTACATCTTAAAAACAATAAACTAAGGGTTTGAGAAAATATGGGACATTACATCAGAACAAAATAAACCTTTATTTTCCCCTATAATTTAAATAAAATAAAATGCTGGAAATTATATAAGGTATAATAAAAGAAAAAACACACAATAAGAATAAAAAAATACATATAATGTCATTGATGTTTTGGTTTTTAGATTATGACATAGATGGTCTATCTATGTGGGTAGTTATGACTACAATGAAACTATACAAACATTTTCTATGTCCTCAAAGTCCCATAAAATAGAGTATATATAGTACTATATTCACCAAACACTTACTACCCAATATGATGTGATGTATTCAATAATAAATGAAATCCAACGTAAAACTCCATAGGTATCCCCTAATTAACATAATTAAATATCTAAATCTATTTATTTACATAAACCATCTTAAAAATAACATATTTTTGTTATATGTACCAATTCTACTGTGAAAATGGATTACACTCCTGCCTTGGTCCAAAATAATGGATGTCTACACGGTCAACCGTATAGTTCATAAAATTGGGAAAAAAATTTGTAGAGTGGTAGATTATATTATAAGAAAATTCCAACAGGGTTTGTTGATTTTACCAAGAACATACAGAAACATGAATATTTTTTATAACATATCATCCAATATCATGATAGTGTACTTTGTAAGGCCATAAATATTTAGATAAGATAGTGTTTTCATGGACTTATATTTATGAAGAAGTACACTGGAGACCTCTCCACACCCCATCCATAAAATGGTGATTCAGATGAGTGTTCATTATATTATAAACACCTTTGATATTCACAATATCATTTAAAAATGACCTCACAAACAGAAAATCTAAGATCAACTCTTTAATCACCAGGAACTAAGATGGCTTCCCCAATCAGTCTATGATCTCCTAGATAACAACATATAATCCCTGATTTTATAGTAAACATTTGAAATTACCATATATATTTCATCATACATCCACTAGGGATAAACCAAAATTTTAAGTAACTTATTGAAATCCCAGTAGTCACACATTACATTATATAATAATAAAACCAAGTTATGAGGTCTTACATTTATATTCATTTAAGAATAATAAAGATATCTCCTCACAGCTGCATAAATCTTAGCCACACAAAAATGAATTATAAATGGAGATCCAGGTAAATAATAAATAAAAACAGCACCTATTATGAAGGGAACATAGTGCCTCTCCTAAAAAAATACCCAATATTGTTCATCATTAGACCACCTATTATAAGAATAAAAATAGATAACTCAATCTATTCAAATAATCACCTTAAAATACTCTAGATATTATTCCTCCAGCTACTACACCAAGGAAGAATACATTTCCATTTTTTAGAGTCACCATTTACCATTATTTTTCCACATATAATGTGTAATATCTACAATATCCTCCACAAGTTCACAAGTATCTCTAAACTCATGAACAAAAACTCCATGTGGATTCCCCACATCAAATTAATAATAACCTTTCCTTTCTCTTCTATATTGAAATTACCAATATCATAATACTATAATAATTTCATTTTTTTAATATTAAAAAGTTCAAATCATATTTTGAGAATATATGTTTCGAAATATTATTATTTGGGATGATAAAAAATTTCATATTTATAAAAGAGTTCCATAAAAAAGTTAAATCGACCACATTTCCAGAAATACTGAGATCTTGTTTTGAAATATTACATTCATTGGAATAAAATTAGAGACACATGTGAGTGGAATAATCTATAATTAATGAAAACGAATCCCAATAAATTTATAAAATCATTTTCAAAATCCTATAATGTAGAACCAACCTAGGAGATATGGAGAATAGGATCAATGAGAAGCTTTACCTTTAATTGCACCAAATATTAATTCCAAAAGTTAGTCCAAAAAAATCTAAATCCTTCTAGATCAAAGATGTTGATGGAGTCACAATTCTAGAATATACATGTACCAAACTCATATGAAATCCTACAATACCAAGGATGCATGCACCTCCATAAAAATCTTTCGAGATAACTAAGCAAATAATACATCGATTTTTGAACATCCTATTAAAACATGTCAATGTGGCCTAAAATTTCATATGAAATACATCATAAATTCCGAGAATATTCAAATTAAAAAATACCAAAAAACTGATTATATCAATATAATGATTGAATGGCTTATAAATTATCTATATGTTCTTCATAAAATTTAGAGTAAACATGGATTTCATTTATTATATCCACAATAGAATACTCAAGGAATAATATATATATATATATATAATGAGTAAAATGAACAATGATATTTTCCCCACAATTTAGAATATATTTTCCAAAATATCATTTTGTCCATAAAACCATCCAAAGGAGGTATTCAAAAAATCATAATAATTTACACACATATTATAGAATCTTAAAAAAAATATTGTCATTTAATACCATTAAAATTTTAATCAAACAATACTTGATCAAAATAAAAGCACTTTCCTTGAGAATATTAATCTGGATCCAAATAACATTCATTTTTTATAAAATTATCCTTTTGGAATATATCTATATTATAGCGGAACCTAGATACAACTCTATCCTAAATTAGATATCTCATTGTTTGTTTAGTGTCACTATCAATTTTTAGATGAAATAAAATAACTCTTCAATAAACTATGGAAGAACTAATGGTTATACCTCCTCGAATCTCAACATAAAATATATCATCATGAATGAATAATAATCCAATGAAATATAACCAATAAAATTATTTATATTCCTTACAAACAACTAAATATTATTACAATCATAATTGAATAATATAAATCACGTCATCAATAAATCTTGAATATACTACAAAAAACATACCAAATTCATTTCAAGTATGATCAGGTATTCTTGTGACTAAAGAAAAGAACTACCTCAATGACTAATGATTTTAATAATCACTACAATATATTTATACACATCATATAGTATAACATGGCCTCCAAGTACTGTAGTTAAAATTAATGGTATCTGCTCACTAATGATTGACATGATGAATTTCAATCTGGAAGGTTTAATGAGAAATTATTCAACATATATAATTACTATCTTGAATCTTCTTCCTGTCCAACATGTAAGTTATCATTAAATTATATTTTTCATGAGGTTCAATGGTTGGTGATCATGAATTATACTCTCAACATTTAAAGCAGCAATTGGCTTTGTATCCCACTGGTGACCCTGGTCAATATACCTCCTGGTCTCAGTTATATGACCATTGATAATACTATCACTCGTTATTAATGTCACAATCATTTGATACCTACTCAATCTTAGTTGGACATTCAAAACTACTACCTCATGGAGCACGACATCAATATATTAAAGTGTAACTAGTTTGGCCAATTCAATACCAAATATTACTATAACATAAATGGTATGGATTTCAACATATCACCATCACAACTTATGAATTTCATGGAATCCTTCATACGGCCTTCCAGAGTTATTCTTATTTGGAGGATATAGAAGAGTAGAATACCCACACATAATCTACTTCAGAAGACTGGAAAACACATGGTGTCATTATGCATTTTTTACATCGAGGAAGTGGATGATATTTATCATATATTCTTTAATGTCTATTTTGTACATTAGCTGTGGGAATATGTTGAATATTTATTTTGAATGTAGTTTTATACTCAAATGCTGGTGCAAAATTTTATGGAACTGCTCAAAAATTCAGGCCGATGTGAGTGGATATAGAACTGTCATCTTGCGGCTGCTACAACAGTTTTTTCAACACTTTAGATTTCAAGGAATGACATCAAATTTGATGGACAAAAACTATCTGTAAGTGTAGACAAGATGATGATTCATAGGGAGGTCAATGTGGCCTCTGTTCTACTAGATGGTGACATGTCCAATAGCATTTAAGATCTTGAAACCCTTCAATGGTTAGGCATTGCAGGTAGGCCAAGGAAGCAGAAAATGTTCAAATACATAAGATGGATCTCATCTATCTCCACATGGATCAAGGTTTACGTTGATGGTGCAGCCTCAGGTATTGCAGGACACTCTTATTGTGGTGGTGTTTCTCACACATATTATGGATTTTAAATGGATTCTTCTACCGTTACACTGGAATTGGTGTGGCATACCAATTAGAATTTTGGCCTATTGTGTATGTAGTATTATAAAGACCCATAATATACATACATGGTTATTACATAAAAATTGAATCATAATTATTAAAACATATAACAAAATCATGAAAGGACCGTATAAGTATAGTGTCTATAGAAACTGTGAAACATAAACAACTAGTTCATAATGCATCTACACTATCTCAAATTTATTTCATCATATCTAGAGTCACTTTGGGAATATCCTACTTAATAACTTACTTCCTGACCTGGGGAAAGAAAACATACAAAAGGGTGAGCTCAAATTCTCAGTAAGGGTAAACAAAAGAAATATCAAACCTATCATATTTATAAGAACATAACATTTTGAAAATATTATCATGAAAAAGAGATCATAACATGGGATAAATCATAGAAGTGAAATGTAATTCCAATAATCATAACATAAAACATGAATCTTTGTGGAATACACACATAATCATAGAAAATCATTTCATAGTAGTCAAGACTCATTTCCAATAATATCTTAGTGGACAAAGTCCTTTTCTGAACCGAGTTTACTCCTCATTTAAGTCATGTTTCACTGAACCGGATTAACATTCCATTCCATCCATTTCTATCTCATGAGATATAAATCTTTACCCAATGCATTGTAGGGAGATATAGGTCTCACCCATCTCATAATGATACCATTCTTTTGTGTGCCACAAAATCATAAATCATACATAATTGCGCAACCCATGTAATAAAAATGGGATTCTTAGTCATCATGACATCATAAAACAATTCATAAAAGATAAAGCAATTCATAAAAATAATTACATCACAACATAATGAAATCAATGTAACAATAGGGAAATAAACATAACCCTATACTATCTTATATTGAAAATAATTTTTATAAAACACTTGAACTCCATTATTGAGGAAAATATCCTTTCTACTTGAAAAACATTTTTCCTTTCTTAACATTTCATACAATTTCAAACTAAAATAATTTGATTAAAAATAAACATTAAAACATTTAAAGGAAGCTTCTTGGAAATAATGTATTAATAATCCATTCATGCCATATAAGTTAAAAAAACATTCTTCCCATACTTTGGTCGGACAAGTCAAAAAGTACATCGTATGAAAAACGACAAAGGATTCCTTTCATATCATTTACTAAAAACTCACCGAAGGGTAAAATTGGATTTAAAAAATTGTAGGTGGATGGAAATAATATTAAATATTGAGGAAAAATGTATGTGGATGATAAATATTCCCCAGTAAATTATGATGTACAAATAATCTCGGATAAAAATGAGTTTGTGAGATTTTCCCTTCCCTTAGGTCTGATTTGCTTCATAAGTGTCTGAACCTCCTGTATAATGATTTAAATAATGTCATTGACTTATTCCAGAATCATACTTATTTTTATGATATCATATAAGGTCATATTCTTAGCTTTTTATTAGTAATATTTCATTGCAACTTGTTATTCGGTTGTTTATTACTTTATGTTCGTATGTGTGTTTTGTTGAATAAATTCTTATTCCTATTTTTAGGTTATAGACACCTCATTTCCAGAATGGTATTAGTGTAATATATATCATATTTATTTATTCAATTCATTTATATAATCATTATGCAATGAAGATTGTGTAGAACGAGTTGCATCACATCATGGAGACGGTATTCCGTACGTACGCACAAGCGATGATATCGTTCCCATGATTGTGGAATTGTATTGGAGTGTAAGTATACTATTTCAGAATCAATATCGCTTTAAAATAATCATATATAGTCATTATTTACACCATTATACCCATCCAAGTAAGGTGGTGGTGGAAAATAGATTACACCACGGCGTGAAGACGGTATTTCGTACCTACGCACGCGTGGTGATTTCGTTTTCTGTAGGATGGATAGATGGTGAAATAGGGTTTTTTTCATACTTATAATAACATATAAGTAAATGATTGATACTGATGTTATTACTTAATAATGAAAAAACTAAAGAAGAAGAAGTGGAAGAAGAAATAAATTTGAATGAATCGGAAACGGACATTACCTCTTCTTTGAAGCATCTCTTTGGGACCTCCTTTTAGGGCACTAAAATTGGTATTTGAAGAGGACCAGGACCACTAGGATGTTTCTAGGGAAGTGGAGAAGAGAATTTTGCAGGGTTTGTCTGAGCATGAAGGCTCAATGTGGTGTGTGGAAGTGAGGGAGTAGGTGCCCTTTTATAAGGAAGGAGAGGGGCACCTTAGGAAAAACTAAAAATATTATTTTATTATAAAGTCATATTCGGTTTTTAATAGCTCAAAATATATTTATTTATAAGATTATGTGGGTATGGGTCGAAATATTCTCATCAAATAGAATTTAGACAAGTTTAGGTTTCTATTTTAACCTTATCATTTAGATTTAACTTTAAGTTAGATAATTTAACTTTTACCGTGTCTTCTTGGTTTCTTACAATATATGGTTATTAAAAATACTATAACAAGCCAAACTAACCCCAAGTTGTTTATTATTAATATATATATCCTTATATAAGTAATGTTTCTGAACCATACATTTTTAGGAATAAAATAACAATTAATAATATAATATTTGTTTTAAAAACTATTTTATGTCAATTTTGACACTATTTGGTAATTGATTTTTGTGAAAATAATAACAGAAATATTTGTTCAAAAAAATATAATTAAATCAGTAAAAATATTTAATATTAATCTAGAAAATTATTGTAATTCATAAAAAGTCTCAAATTACATTTATTTGGTTATTTATAACCTCAATTATGTCAATATTTCATTAATATGATAATTAAGGCATCATCATTGTGTCATAAATTAATTAAATTATTTATTATCTAAAAATTAAAAATTAAATACCATTATGTAGGAAATATTTTTAGATTTCTAAGGAATATTTATAGTCGAATTTATATTATCTATAACCCTATATTAATAATTATTTAGTTACTAGACTTTGATTTTAACTATTTTAACCGTTCTTTAAATAAATGAATAATAAATGTCCGAATCTAATACATGTGGGCCTAAATGATAATATTTTATTCCTAAGGTTGTTTTTGGTTGAATTAAACATATCAAATAGAATTAGGACATGTGTTATGGTAATAATAATATCATTTTTACCTTTAATTACCCTATTTACTTTTAAACGTGGTAAAAAAAAGTAAAAAGTTACTATTCACCAAAAATTATTTTCATCTCATTGAACCACATTTTAGTCCTTGATATTAACCGTGTCTCTCTTATTTTTGAAATTCCACTCACAGAAGCGGTAAAATTATGTTTTATGTAAATTTGCAAATTCTCCTAGGAGGTGGGTAAAAGACGGTGAAAAGTTCAATAAAATTTTTATATATCTAAAATTGTTATAAAATGACTCCAATGAATTAAACTGAACTTATAAAGGTATTATGTATCAATTTTGACCTAAAATAAATTTAAATAAAACATATAATTATTTAAATAAAAAGTCGTTTTTTAAATAGTAACCGAGGGTTTTCATTATTCATCCAAAGTTGAATGTTTTCAAAAAAAAATACCAAAATTTCACCCTAGGCTAATTTTGATATTCCGAATCCGAAAATGAAGTCCATTTTGAATGATGAAATTTAAAAAATTCCTAAAAGTGGGTATTACTATTCATAAATGCTAGTTTTAATAATATTTTAATAGCATATCGTTGTTTAGTGAAACTCGGTACTGCGTACGACACAAGCTATCGAGGAAGGTAGCGATTGCGTGTAAAGAAAGCCAAGATACTATTTTGTGTAGTGAAATATTTGTTTGATGATTTATGTAACAAAATATTTCTCATAAAAGTCTTGGGTGTTACATTCTACCCCCCTTAAAATGAAATTCGCCCTCGAAATTCGTCACTTTGTAACAAACAAATGAGGATACCTCTCCCTCATCATATCCTCAAGCTCCCATATAGCTTCTTCAAATTGGTGGTTCCTCCATAAAACTTTCACCAAGTGAGTTGTCTTGTTCCGTAGGACTTTTTTGCTACGATCTAGAATCTATATTGGCAGTTCTTCATAAGAAAGATCTTGCTCTAGCGGTACAACTTCTGAGATGAGTACATGTGATGTATCAGGTATGTACATTCTCAGGAGAGATACATGGAACACATCATGGACTTGGGAGAGATTCGGTGGAAGCTTCATTCGATAAAATACCTTCCCAACATGATACAGTATTTCAAAAGGACCGATATACCTAGGGCTTAGCTTTCCATTCTTTCCAAATCTCATTACTCCCTTCCAAGGAGATATTCGTAAGAACACTTTATCACCCACTTCAAACACTAGGTCTTTTCTTCGGTTGTCGGCATAACTTTTTTGTCAACTCTGAGTAGCCCTTATGTGTTGTTGAATAAATCGGATCTTTTATGCCATCTCATCAACAAGATCAGGTCCTAATAGCTTTAATTCCCCAACTTCATCCCAGCAAGTTGGAGTCATGCATTTATTTCCATAGAGAGCTTCAAAAGGATCCATTTGAATACTGGAGTGAAAGATATTATTATAAGAAACCTCTTCCAAATGTAGGTGTTGATCCCAACAACCTTTTAAATCCATAGAGAAAGATGTCAACATATCTTCTGTAGTTTGAATCTTCCTCTCAGACTGGCCGTCTGTCTGAGGATGATAAGCAGTGCTGAAACTCATCTTTGTATCCAGAGTATGCTGAAGAATTCGCCAGAACATCGAGGTAAATCTTGGATCCCGATCTGATATAATGGAAAGTGGTACTCCATGAAATCTTACCGCTTCCTTTACATATATCCTGGCAAGCTGATCTAGAGAGAAATCCTCTCTAATAGCAATGAAGTGTGGAAAATTTGTATGATGATCAACTATGACCCAGATATCATTATTACCATTGGATGTTTTAGTAATTACGGTGATAAAGTCCATAGTGATGTTTTCCTATTTCCATTCAGGTATGGGTAATGGTTGTAACATCCCCTTAGACATCTGTCTGTCAGGTCTAACTTGCTGACAAACCAAGCATCGAGAGACATATTCAGCAACATCTCTTTTAATGCCATCCCACCAGAAGTACTCTTTTAGGTCCCTATACATCTTCGTGCTTCCAGGATGAATAGAGAATGAAGAACTATGAGCCACATCCAGCAGCTCCTTCTTTAATTCTGGTATGGGAGGAACACAAACCCGATTCCTGAACTTTATTATCCCATCACAATCAAGGTTGAATTCAGGAACATTTCTCACCTTCTTTTGTACCTCTACATATTCTTTCTGTGCCTCTTTAATCTTCACATGAATAGATGGTGGAATATTCATTTGAGAAAGATACGATTTTTACCCTTCCATTATAATTCCATGATCCATCCTTTGTAAATCCATAAATATTGCATTTTTTGTCATCCTCATCGTGGATAAATTGGAATGGTCTTATCGACTTAATGCGTCTACCACCTTGATTGCTTTCCCAGGGTGGTAATTAATTGATCAGTCGTAATCCTCAATCATCTCCAACCATTTTCTTTGGCGCATATTCATCTCCTTTTGTGTGAAAATATACTTGAAACATTTATGATCAGTATAAATATCACACCTTTCTCCATAAATACAATGCCTCCAAATATTTAATGCAACGATTACCGTAGCTAACTCCAAATCCTGAGTTGGGTAATTTTGCTCATGGATTTTCAACTGTCGTTAGGCATAAGCTATCACCATATCGTTTTGCATAAGAACACATCCCAACCCCTTCTTGGATGCATCACTGTAGATCACAAACCTTTCTCCACTACAAGACAGTGTGAGCACATGTGTACTAGAAAACCTTCTTTTCAATTCCTTGAAATTCTCTTCACATTCCTCTATCCATACGAACTTAACTCTTTTTCGAGTCAACCTGTTGAGTGGATTAGATAATCATGAACAATCTTTCACAAAACGTCGATAATAAACCCGAAAAACCAAGAAAACATTGGATCTCAATTACTTTTGTTGGTCTCGACCATTTTTCGATAACTTCTATTTTTGCTGGATCCACAGATATACCCTCTTTTGAGATAATGTGACCCAAAAATCCAACTTTTTGAAGCCAATATTCACACTTGGTAAATTTGGCATAAAGCTTCTCCTTTCTCAATGTCTTAAATATAATTCTCAAGTGATCTTCATGTTCTCCCTTTCTCTTTGAATATACTATAATATCGTCTATAAAGACTACTACAAACTGATCTGGATAGTCTCTAAAGACTATATTCATCAGATCCATGAAGTTATCAGGGGCATTAGTAAGACCAAATGGCATAACTATAAATTCATACTGTCCATACCTTGTACGGAATGCCGCTTTTGTATATCCTCCCTTTTGACCCTAAATTGATTATACCCTGAAAGATGGTCAATCTTGGAAAAGTATTGATCTCCGCATAGTTGGTCAAATAAGTCATCAATGCATGGGACATGATATTTGTTCTTGATAGTGATCTACTTAAGTTCTCTATAATCAATGAAAAGTCTCATTGATCCATCTTTCTTCATAACAAACAGAATAGGTTCTCCCCAAGGTGACGCACTTGGGCGTATGAATCCCTTATCGAGATTCTCTTGGAGTTGATTCTTCAATTCTTACAACTCAATTGGGTCCATTCTATAAGGTTTCTTTGAAATAGGCAAAGCACCCAGTAAGAGTTCTATTGAAAACTCAACTTCATGACTTGGTGGAAGACTAGGAAATTCCTCAAGAAAGACATCGTCAAACTTTTGTACAATGGGCATATTCTTAATCGTGAGTTTCTCACCAACCATTTGAGATAATTAACCTTAATTTAGTGGAATCAAGACCCATAAGATGGAAGAAATTTCCTCTGGAAGGTTATGTTCATCCTTTCATAAATAGACGATCATAGATTGATCTGCAATATGAAATGTGACTTCCCTTCTTTGGAAATTGATATGAGCTCCATATCAAGAAATCCAATCCATGCCATGAATCACATCAAATTCCACTATAGGAAGGATCACAATATTTGCAGAAAGCACTTTCCCACAAACATCAATCGGAGAAGAGTCATAATCTTTTGATGCGACTGTTGTGTCATTAGGGGTTGTCACAGCTAACTCAACATCTAATTGTTGAGGTAATACGATGATGCCCTTAGAAAAATATTTAAAAATAAAAGAGTGGGTGGATCCAGAATCAAATAAATTTTTTTTTACTTTAGAGTGGATGGTAAGTGTACCTTTCACCACTTCGTTATCGTACTCCACATCGTTGATAGAAATTGCATGTGACATTCCTTTGTCTTTGGCCGTAAGAGCAGGTTGACGTCGATCATCATCATCAACCATTGGATTAGGGCATTGATTGGAATAATGCCCCATTTCCTTGCACATGAAACATTGAAGTGTAGTAGGTTCATTAAATGTATCCCTACCTTTTTTTGCATCATTAGACATCTTCTTCTAATTATTTCGACATTCAATTGCCCGATGACCTTCTTTTCCACACTTATAACATTTTCTTGTCACCTTAAGACAATTTCCTCCATGTTTCTTTCCACACTTCGAGCATAAGGGAAAACTCATCTTCTTTTCAGTGTGCTCTTTATATTTTCCTTTGAAATCCATTTTCCTCTTCTTATCAAACCCATGTGACTGATGGATTACACCAATCTCTATCTCAACCTTGAGAGAACATCAAACAATTTCCTCATAGCTATTGAAGTCCCTTATGGCTAACACCCTTCGAAGACGTGGTATTATTCCACTAAAGAATCGATTGATCTTGATCTCAGGTTGGATAATAATTCCGGAAGCGAACCTTGAGAGTCTTTTAAAATTTTCTTCATAGGTACCAACAGATTCATCATCCTTTTGCTTCAATTCAAGAAACTCCTTCTCCTTCTTTGTTCGAAGAATACGAGGAAAATACTTATTAAATAATATGTTCTTGAACTCGTCCCATTCCATGGACTCAATTTCATTCCTTTGGCTCGTATTATTAATAATATTCCACCATTGATCAGCATCACCTTCCAAATGATACACTTCTATGATGAATTTATCATGTTCAGAACATTGAAGAACTGAAAATATCTTTTTAGTGGTACTGATCGATTGTTCAGCCCCTAATGGATCAGAAGACCCGCTGAATGAATGTGGACGCTGCCTAATGAAGGATTCAACAGAATGTTGCTCCTTCTTTTTCTCATTTGGAAGTCAGGAATGATTCATAGCTTGAGAAAGTTGTGTGAGAATGGATAAAATATTTTTCATTCCATCTCCCATAATGTTTGGTTTCTCAGGGGGACAATCATTGCATTTCCCGTTGCATTCCGCATTAACACGGTTCCTTCGGGTTCCAGCCACTGACTAAAACCAAGAAGAATAGTGTGAGAAACACTAATTATAATAGAGAAAACACATAATCAAGAATAAAATTTCACACTTAAGGTCTTATCATAGGTTGTTCATGGCCATTTATAAAACACTAAGATTATGTTCTATGATTAGACATATCCTTAGGTTTCTTACTCAGGCTTTCACATCCTAGTTTCAAAAGGTTGACTATACCTTTCCACTGATACCAACTATAACAAGCCATACTTTACATACATGTTTATTACTTCAAAATTGAATCATAATTATTACAAAATATAACAAAACCATGAAAGTAATGTATAGGTATAGTGTCTTTAGAAATAGGGAAACCTAAACAACTGGTTCATAAATCATCTACACTCTCTTCCATTTATTTCAACATATCTAGAGTACCTTTTGGCATATCCTACTTAATAACCTTCTTCCTGACATGGGGAAAGATAACATACAAAAGGATGAGCTCAAATGCTCAGTAAGGGTAAATAGAAGAAATATCAAACATATCATCTTTATAAGAACAAAACATTTTGAAAATCTTATACTGCAAAAGAGACTATAACATGGGATAAATCATAGAAGTGAAATGTAATTCCAATAATCATAACATAAAACAAGAAGCTTTGTGTAATACACACATAATCATAGAAAATCATTTTTTAATAGTCATGACTCATTTCCAAGACTATCTTCGCGGACAAAGTCCTTTTCTGAACCGAGTTCACTGCTCGTTTCAGTCCTGTTTCACTGAACCGGTTTAACCTGCTGTTCCATCCATGTCTATCTCATGAGATATAAATCTTTACCCAATTCATTGTAGGGATATATAGGTCCCACCCATCTCAAAATGATACCATTCTTATGTGTTCCACAAAATCATAAATCATACATCTTTGCATAACCCATGTAATAAGAATGAGATTCATAAACATCGTGACATCATAAAACAATTCATATAAGATAAAAGAATTCATAAAAATAATTCCATCACAAAATAATCAAATCAATGTAATAATAGGGATATAAACATAACCCTATATTATCTAAGATGCAAAATAATTTTGATAAAACACTTGAACTCCATTCTTGATGAAAATATTTTTTCTACTTAAAAAACAGTTTTCCTTTCTTAACATGTCAAAAAATTTTAAACTAAAAGAAGTTGATTAAGAATAAAATTGAAAACATGTAAAGGAAGATTTTGGGAAATAATGTTTTAAAAATCCATTCATGCCGTATAAGTTAAAAAAACATTCTTCCCATACTTTCGCCAGAAAAGTCAAAAAGTACCTTGTACGAAAAACGACAAATGATTCCTTTCATATCTTTTACTAAAAACTAACTGAAGCGTAAAATTGGATTTTATCCATTATAGGTGGATGTAAATAATATTAAATATTGAGGAAACATGGATTTGGATGATAAATATTCCCCAGTAAATTCTGAAGTATAAACTATCTCAGATAAAAATGAGATTATGTGATTTTCCCTTACCTTAGGTCTGATTTGCTTCGTAAGTTTCCGAACCTACTGTATAATGATTTAAATAATGTCATTGACTTATTCCAGAATCATACTTATTTTTATAATATCATAAATGGTCATATTCTTAGCTTCTTATTAGTAATATTTCATTTCTACTTATTATTCGGGTGTTTATTGCTTTATGTTCGTATCTATGTTTTGTTGAATAAATTCTTATTCCTCTATTTAGGTTATATACACCTCATTTCCAGAATGGTATTAGTGTAATATATATCATATTTATTCATTAAATTTATTTATATAATCAATATGAAATGAAGATCATGTAAAATGAGTTGCATCACATCGTGGAGACGGTATTCCGTACGTACGCACGAGCGATGATATCGTTCCCATGATTGTGGAATTGTATTGGAGTGTAAATATACTATTTCAGAATCAATATAACTTTACAATAATCATATATAGTCATTATTTAAACTGTTATACCCATCCTTGTAAGGTGGTGGTGGAAAATATATTACACCACGACGTGGAGACGGTATTCTGTACGTACGCACGCCCTGCGATTTCGTTTTCTGTAGGATGGATAGATGGTGAAATAGGGTTGTTTCATACTTATAATAACATATCATTATATGAGTGATACTGATGTTATTACTTAATAATGAAAAAACTAAATAATAAGAAGTGGAAAAATAAATAAAGTTGAATGAATCGGTAACAGACATTACAACTTCTTTGAAGCGCCTCTTTGAGACCAAATTTTAGGGCACTAAAATTTGTCTTTGAAGAATACCAGGACATATAGGATGTTTCTAAGGAAGTTTAGAAGAGAATTTGGCAGGGGTTGGCCCAGAATTAAGGCTCAATGTGGCGTGAGGAAGAGAGGGAGGAGGTGCCCTTTTATAAGGGAGGAGAGTGGCACCTTAGAAAAAAATTAAAATATTATTTTATTATAAAGTCATATTTGGTTTTTAATAGCTCAAAATTGATTTATTTAGAAGATAAGGTGGGGATGGGTCGGAATCCTATTATACAATAGTATTTATACAAGTTTAGGTTTCTATTTTAACCTTATCATTTAGATTTAACATTAAGTTAGATAATTTAACTTTTACCGTGTCTTCTTGTTTTTTACACTATAAGGTTAATAAACATACTATAACAAGACAAACGAACCCCGAGTTGTTTCTTATTAATATAAATATCCTTATCTAAGTAATTTTTCTGAACCATATATTTTTAGGAATAAAATAACAATTAATAATAGAATATTTGTTTTCAAAACTATTTAATGTCAATTTTCACACTATTTGGTAATTGATTTTTGTGAAAATCATAATAGAATGTTTAGTTCGACAAAAGTTAATTAAATCAGTAATATTATGTAATATTAACCTATAAAATTATTGGAATTCATACAAAAGCTCATATTACATTTATTTGGGTATTTATAACCTCAATTATGTCAATATTTTATTAATAAGATAATTACAGCTTCACCATTGTGTCATAAATAAATTAAATTATTTATTTTCTAAAAATTTCAAACAAAATACCATTATTTACGAACACTCTTTATCTTTCTAATTAATATTTATAGTGGAATTTAACTTATTTATAACCCGATATTAAAAATTATTTTGTTATTAAGCTTGGATTTTAACTATTTAAACCCTTCTTTAAATAAATTAATAATAAATGGCCTAATCTAATCCATGCAGGCCTAAATGGTCATATTGTATTTATAAGGTTGTTTTTTGGTCGAATTACACTTATAAAATAGAATTAGGACATGTGTTAGGGTAATAATAATATCATTTTTACCCTTAATTACCCTATTTACTTTTAACCGTGGTAAAAAAAGTAAATAGTTACGATTCACCAAAAAATATTTTCATCTCATTGAACCACATTTTAGTCCTTGATATTAACCATGTCTCTCGGATTTTCTATATTCCACTCACAGAAGTGGTAAATTTATGTTTTATGTAAATTTGCAAATTCTCCTAGGAGGTGGGTAAAAGACGGTGAAACGTTCAATACAATTTTTATATATCTAAAATTATTATAAAATGAGTAAAATTAATTACTTTGAACATATAAAGGTATTATGTATCAGTTTTGACATAAAATAAATTTAAATAAAATAAATAATTATTTAAATAAAAAGTCGATTTTATAATAGTAACCCATTGTTTTCACTATTCATCCAAAATTGGCTGTTTTCATAAAAATACCAAAATTTCATCCTAGGCTAATTCCGATATTCCGAATCCAAACATGAAGTCCATTTTGAAAGATGAAATATACAGATTTACAAAAAGTGGGTATTACTATTCATAACGGCTAGTTTTAATAATATTTTAATAGCATATCGTTGTTTAGTGAAACTCAGTATTGCGTACGACACAAGATATAGAGGAAGGTCGTGATTGCCTGTAAAGGAAGCCATGCTAGTGTTGTGTGTATTCAAATATTCTTTTAATGATTTATATAACAAAATATTTCTCATAAAATTCTCAGGTGTTACAAGTATGGTATGTCATTCAATATAAGTTTTACTTCTTATGGATTGAATCTAATTCTGAAATCACTATTAATGATTTTCAAGAATGAATAAGGAGTGTTCATTGGAAAATACTACCATATTGGAGTAACTGTTTAAATAATATTGAGAAACTCAATTAGGTGATATCACATGTGAATCCAGAAGCAAATCATGTTGCGGATGAGTTGTCAAAAAAGGATATTTCAGTGATTGGTATGATGTGGTCTTTTAGAGCAGTTTATTTTTTGGTGAAGGAAAACATGTGTGGTAATATACACCCCTCGCTTTGTAATATTCCCTTATAACGCTTCTCTTATCTTGTTCTTTTATATAATTTTTTCTCAGTAATGGTTGACTGGACCCTGGAACATTTGGCTATAAAAACCTATGATAAAAATATTCATAACAATGATCATGAAAATGAATCATGTCATAAGGGTAGGTAGTTCATAGTACATGAATCCAATTTGAATCAAGATCACAGTCCATGAAAGCATAACTGATGAATATGACTTTGAATTTTTGGAATACACATAAGGATATAAAATATATTTTGAAGGCTACCAACCAAGAGCATTATAACATGTTAGGCTTGTAATACGACACGTGTACCTACTTATATTTTGTATTAGGATACTACCCATATACGTTATTATTTTTAGTGTTAAGGTAAAACCCATGTACTCAACTAATTTATAGATTACACACCCATGTACCCTCTTACATTTAGTTTTAGGATACAACCAATGTACACACTTAATTTCAGGTTTTGCATTTAAGCAATTTGTGCTATAAATTTCAGGAATGGGCTATAACCCCTATTCCCTCTTACTTTCTGGGTTGGTCTATAACCTATGTACCCTCTTACATTCTCTCCAATACTAAAACATGTGTAACTTCATACATTTATCCTCGGTCTAAAACCCATGTGTCCATTAAGCTTATATGAAAATAATCTTTACCCAATGAATTGGAGGAAGAAATTAATATCACTCATCCCATAATAATATAATTCCTACATGTTTCACAAGACAATAAAACATTCAGTATATCATGATCCATAAAACGATATGTGTATTACAAACATCATATCATAATGGATGAAATGAGATGGGTATCATAAACATCTCAATACATCATATAGTTTTAGAAATAGATTGGTTTACTAATAATTTCGTTAAATCATAACCAATGAGAGGATGTAGGTTTAAAATGAATATAACCTATAGAATAGAAATGAGTTTCATAATAATTATTCCATAAACCCACAAACAATATACAAAACAATATAAATTAATCCCCTTGATCATTTCCCGGAATGAAATGATTAACATCAACAATTGTATTCTTATATGGAATCAAATATTGAGATATCTATACAAACAATTTCCTAAGGAAAATATATTTGTTACTTTGAAAATGGATATTTAAAAACAATTTTATGTTGAAGCCTCATTTTTTTAGGGAAGGTGCTATAACACAAAAAAAAACATGCAACAATAATTACTGAGAGGAACTCAGTGAGACTCAAATTCAGGACCTCACCGAGACCCACGAGGATAGCTACCACTAGGCTCCAACTAGGGGTAGAAAAAAGATCTTTAAAACATAAAATAGATGAAAATAATTTTCATAAAAATTTCATTGAGAACATAGAATGAAATCATAAAATCATTTTGAAAAATATTATCCATGAAAAATTATAAAAGAAGAATTAAAAAAATTTGAAAACATTTTTATAAGAAAATAATTTTAAAATATTAAATTTTCAAAATATAATGAAATACATTTCCTTAAAAAAACATTTATCATTTAAATGAATTGTAATGGGAATGATTGTCATGATGGTGTGTAAATTCGTACATATTCATCATTTCTTTTTCACCAAAATGTTCCTCGAATGGAATATGAATAGAGGATACATTTTTAATAACTACTTATTTAAAAGGAAAAAAATGTTGAAAAATTTCGTTCAATGACCATAAAGTAATAGTATAATATTTTTGGAAACCGTTTATAATAAAAAAAATTAAGGAACAAATATATCTCACTAAAGAGAGAGGTAATGTTTGAATTTTAAAAAAACACTATATTGATCATCTTATGTACTAAATATTGGAAAAAATGGAACCATTAAATGTATATAACATGAAAAAAGTATTTCCTTAGAAAATAATGAGATATTTTGTGTGTTGGATCATAATATTTCATCAATGAACACATAATCCTAAACAGCCTCTACAAATGATGAGATTATGTCAACAAAATTTTACCTCATGGAAACAATGAATCAGACTTCATCTGTAAGAAAATGAATTATATGGAGCTGAAAAATATCATCAACATAATAATATAGATAATATTTCTTGTCAATGGTAGTAGATACACATCATCGAAAAATGTAGGTTCTTTACATGGCATGTGTCTTAATGAAATAAAACTGAGAGGTAATTACTTTATCGATTTTGTATCTATTGGATAATTAATACTATGAAAAAAATATCATAAAATGGATATGTAAATAACCATATAAATAAATATATGAGTCATATAAAAAATTCATTTGTATTATATATACAAAAAAAACAAATCAGTGGGTCGTAAGGCATGTATATCATTGAACTAAAAAGTGAGACAAAATTCCCTTACCTAGTTTATTGACATTCACTGTACATGTCCAATACTCATGTATAATTTGAATAATTTTTTAGACAATTATTAAATAACCATTTTCATATATATATAATACCACATAAAATTTTATTACGATCTTATATTACCCAATTATTAACAACTATATATCAAAGATACATTTCAGGTAATAATTACATTGTTTATCGTACATGTTTTGAATTGTAATTATTGATCCTCTTAAATCAAAATTTATACAAATTACGAATGGAATAAATGAATTATATATAATATATATTCAGTATATAAACATTTAAAATAATCTATAAATTATATATACATATAAGGAATTTAATACATAGTTCATTGAGACGGTTGGCCATACGTATGCATGAACATTGATTCAATTTTCAATGAGAATTCATAGAATGCAGGTAAATGAAATATATATTTATAATATCAATATAGCTGAATTATTGTGTCATATATATAAAATAATTTTACAAAAACTATCTTTAATAAATTCTAGGTAATGATTGAATGAATCACACTATTTTGAGGAGGCGATATTTCACACTTCCCCAAAATTTGATAAATCATTTACCAAAAATGTAAAATACGAATGTATGAATTAATAATAAATATAAAAATATAAAAAAATATATTATAAATATAATATAAAAATATATTTTCCATCATAATTACCAACCATAAGATGCATAATTGGTAAAATGAAAAACATCATTTCGGGAGGTGATAGTTCATCATACATTAGAACTGTATATTCATTACCGATTTGATGAAAGTGTGTGTATGAAAAGATAGAACAATTAAAATTAAAAGATAATTTTATATGTGTTATAATTAATTGATTATAATTGAATGTAATAACAATAAATGGTGTGGAGGAGAAAGGAATGAAATGAAAATAGATTGAGGAAGTACGTTACATCTTCTATTGGTAACCCATTTTTCTTTTCAAAAAAGGGATTCCTTGGTTGGATTTATGTCAAAATGAAGGATTAAAGGGGGAAGTTAGTTATTTATTGTGACATCCCGGTTCTGGAATCCACCTAGATGCTCCCCATCCCCAGTTGGTAATTTGTCCTCAAACGCATTTCACCAAATGCCAGAGGCTACCAACTAGCAGTGAGGGCATTGGGTGTGATAGTGGAGAAACTATTCCCTCATTGGCAGAGTACATAGAGGAAGAAAAACAAATAGACAATAGCAGAAACTGTAACCATCCATACAAGAGAAAATTATGAATAGTGGAAGTCTAACAGTAAACAACTAGACCACACACTCACATATATATAAATGATGAATGATACATATGTCTACGAAAGCATCAAAACACGTCACAATGCTGAATACAATACTAAACCAAAGTGCAAAAGAAATCATGTAAAATCCATAGCATTTCAAGCCATAGCTTGGTCCCATGCTCTCCAGCTCCATAGCAAGTCAGGTACCAGATGTAGAAGGTCGCTATCCCTTATCTATACCTGCAAAAATATAATCTATTTGGGCCCAAAAGCATAGCCCGAATAGGGTTTGTGACTATGTCCCAGCAGGAAACCACCCAAATATTGGTGCCTAACAGTCAGTGAATACATGGAAGTAAAAATACAGGACTCAGTAAACAGGAAAGAACATAACAGCTACAATCCACAGTGTCTAGCATATAAAGTACACAAGTAACAGCCAAACAACAAGAAGAACAAAAGGTAAACCCTATGTAGTTCTCACAACCTAAACCTTATGGTTCAACCTAAAAGTACTAGAAACCATCTGGGAGGCACACACATTCTCGCCCCTCTAGTTTAGCTAATGTATGGACTCTCTGAGGAAGCACTCGCCGTCAATTCCCCCTATAGTCTCGTATCGTACTAAAGGCTATCTGGGGAAGCAAACAATGTCTCATTCCCCATGTGGCCATATCGAGGAACTAAAGACTCTCTGAGGAAGCACTAAACGTCAATTTCCCCTGTGGTCTCGCATCGTAAATTAAAGACATTTTGGAGAAGCCCTTACATCCATTCTCTCTATGGTCCACTTCACTAGGTTCTCTCAGCCCTGTGTAAAACAAACTTTCATAGCACGTATATCGCCCCAAGTAAACCTCATGAACTACATGGGTATCATTATATGTCACAATAGCATAACAGTAAAACGAATCCACTATACCACGACTAGGTATGGAAACTGAAAAAATGCATAACAAGTAGAACATGCATGAAAAAACATCCAGAGCACAGTAAAAATTACCCAATTCACAAGCATTATCCTTTACACAAGCAATTAAGAAAAGCATGCAAACAATAGTAGAAAAATAGGGAAACACACAATACCCCATTCAAGGGAAATGGTGGAATTGCACAAAATATTCAAAGGATTCCTATGGAAAGGAACAAACCACTGCCCTCAATCCTAGGATATCGATACACTTGAACCATGATGATTGATTCTTCTTAGAGCACAATAGATATTAGAAAATGTCCAAAACACTCAAACCATTATATCTTGAAAAGGAGGAGGAATTGGAAAAGAAATATCTAGGATAAGATAGAGCTTACCACTATAGTTCCAATGCAATCGACGGCGGTCGATTCGGAGAACAAATAGAGGTGTGGGGGCTCCGAGAATGATCGCGGTCGTACAAGTTCTTTCATTCAAATGATAACTATAAGAAGATGATTTCGGGGGTTAGACATGACCCCAGTCCGTTTAATGAAAAAAAATACAAGGCCTGTACTTCTAGTGTAAATAGAGTGTACTCTATTTTTCCGTAATTTTCTTTAAGCTGCCGCCACATCACCCCTACACACTGTGTGTGTGTCCATGACACGGCCAACACATGTCCTCGAGCGGAAAAGTAGTACACGGCATGTACTCAGAAAGTACACAGCGTTTACTTCAAAAATTTCCAAACATTCCTTTTTTTTTAAAAACTCCCAGAAAAGGAAAGACATACATGAAAATGAAGATCTGTGTTCTTACAAACATCCCCCTTAAACAAATTCACCCCTAATTTCCCAAGTGATGTATAGAAGAAGAAAGCCAGAACAGCTCTGGCCACTGTGATTGTACATCGTCCTCCCTCTCCCAGGTCTCATCCTATACTCTCCCATGCATCCATAGCACCCATACTAGAAGAACAGACCGCCCCTGGAGAAACATCAAACATCGATCGACAATCCGGATAAGATTCTCCTCAAATGATGCATCCACATCGAGCTCAACCTCCTCGGGCTGAATGAAATGGGATGGGTATGAAAAGTAACATCGGATCTCAGAGACATGGAAGAAGTCATGCATGGATCGGTACTTCTGAGGTAACTATAACTGATAAGAAACCGGCCCAACCCTCTCCAATACCTCAAACGACCCAACATACCATGATGAAAGCATACCCTGTCTCCAAATCCTCTTGTGCCCCAACCTCAGTGCGACATGCAGGAAAACTTAATCCCCGAACTCGAACTCTAAAGGCCGTCTCCGCTGATCAGCATAAGACTTCTGTCGAAACTGTGCTATATCCATCCTCTTTCGAAACAACTATATCTTCTCTGAGGTCACCTAAACAAGACGAGGTCCCAGCAAAGCAGCATCTCCTGCCTCTAGCCAGAGTAAAGATGATTATCATGGACTACCATACAAAGACTCGTAAGTTTCCATTTTAATAGTCGCCTGAAAACAACTATTGTAGGCGAACTCCACCAGAGGGATATGCATCTCCCAAGAACTGCTAAAGTCTAGAATTCATGCTCTGAGAATATCCTAAAGAACCTAGATTGTACGCTCGGACTGGCCATCTGTCTGGGGATGGTATGTTGTACTCAAAAGTACCTATGTACCCAATGCCTTCTGAAGCCCCTTCCAGAACTGAGAAGTAAAACACGCATCCCTGTCCGAAACAATAGTGTGTGGAACTCCATTCAGACGTATGATCTCACGGATGTACAGTCATTCTAGATCATCAACACAAAAGGTGTCCTTGATCCGTAAGAAGTGAGCAAATTTCGTATGTCTGTCGACGACAACCAAAACTACATTGTTCCCTCAAGGCTACCTTGGAAATCCGGTCACGAAGTCCATCACGACATCGTTCCACTTCCACTCCGGAATGGGTAACTATTGTAAAAGGCCTACTGGTCGCTGATTCCCCACCTTCACCTACTGACATGTAGAACACCTCAAGATGAAACCAACAACATATCTCTTCATCCTTGGCCACCAATACTGGTGATGAAAATCCCGATTCATTTTTGTGATTCCAGGATGAACTTCCCAAACTAGGGAATGAAAATCCCGCATTAACTCCTCACGTATATCTGATAGCACCCATACATGTCCCTATAAACGCAAGATCTCATCCTCGCCCACTGCCCATCCATGAAGAGGGTCTGCTCCTGACACACTCTCCAGTAGGAGTAATCCTTCTGAGTATGATAGCTTCCTCATTTGTACCCAGTCTCGAAGTGTAGAGGTAACAACTATAAAAGATAGGAAAGTCTGTCACTGTTTGTTGTGCACATCCAAATGCATCTCAGAGAACAGATCCATAATGTTCCACTCACTGCTGGCCTCTTGAACTTCCGTAATTTGAGTTCTCCTACTCAACGCATATTACATTGCATTTCCCTTTCCCAGTGTATATGCAAGCTCGATGTCAAAATACTGAAGATACTCGACCCACCTACACAGCCTCAGATTCAGATCATGCTGAGTGAATATGTACTTGAGACTCTTGTAGTCAGTGAAAAACACAATGTGGTCTCCCATAAGGTAATGTATCCAACAATGCAAGGCATGAACAACAGCTTCCAACTCCAGATCGTGCGTCGGGTAGTTCCTGTCATGGGGCCTCAACTACTGAGACATGTATGCAACGACTCCATCTCCTTCCATAAGAACAACTCCCAGTCTGATACCTAAAGCATCACAATAAACAGTATAGATCTATCTTGGCTCTAGAAAGACTAGTATCGGTGCTGATGTCAACCTTCCCTTCATCTCCTAAAAGGATGACTCATAAGAATCCGAACATAAGAACTTTGCCGCCTTCTTGGTCAGACCTGTCAAGGTTGCTGCTAGGCGTGAAAAGTTCTGAATGAACCATCTGTAGTATCCATCAAGCCCTTGGAAACTCTACACCTCAAAAACGTTCTTCGACTACTCCCAGGAAACTACAGCTCTCACTTTCTCTGGGTCCACATATACTCCTTCATCTGAGATGACGTGACCCATGAAGTGAATATGATATATCAAAAAGTGGAACTTCGAGATTTTAGCATAATGTCGATACACTCTCAGTGTAATCAGAATGATCAGAAGATTGGTAGCATGGTTGTGTCGAGTGTGAGAGTACACCGAGATATCATCCACAAAGGCCATGACGAAAGAATCCAAGTAAGGATGGAACACTCAGTTCATCAGTTCCATAAAAACATCTGGTGAATTCATGAGATTGATCGGCATGACCATATACTTGTAGAGACCATACATTCTCTTGAATTTTTTCAGAGGTATATATGATGGTCTAACATGCAAATGATGATAAACAGACATCAAATTGATCTTTTAGAAAACTCGGTCTCCTGGAAGCTGATTGAAGAGGCCATAAATACTCAGCAAGGGATATCATTTCTTGACCATTAACTAGATAAAATTTTGATAATCCACACAGAGAAGAAGGGTACAGTCTGCCTTCTTCGCAAACAGGGCAGGCGAACCGATATGAGAAATACTGGGTTGGATGAAACCCTTTTCCTGCAACTCCTCCAAC
This sequence comes from Viscum album, assembly GCA_963277665.1. Taxonomy (NCBI): domain Eukaryota; kingdom Viridiplantae; phylum Streptophyta; class Magnoliopsida; order Santalales; family Viscaceae; genus Viscum; species Viscum album. The sequence continues at coordinate 2,104,561,817 of OY728132.1, forward strand.
TGCTTGTTGAGCTACTGCAACTCAGGTGTATCCATCCAATAAAGAGAAATGGACACTAGTACCACTCCTGGAACGAGCTCAATAGAGAAGTATACCTCAGGATCTGGAGGAAAACCTGAAAAAGCCTCTAGAAAGACATCCCTAAAACGATACACAACTGGAGGAAAGTCTAGCTGTGAAGTCCCCTGATCATCCAGAGAAATACTAGAAATCTGGGTCGTAACCCTTCCTAGCCCATGATGCTCGAGTCCTGCTCGACTCCCCTGGACATCCCACTCGCCTCTATGAAGAAAAGGTTCACCCTATAGTGAAATTAAATTTACCCTGCATCGATAAAATTTGATGACTGCCTGGAAGGGAACCAACCAGTCCATCCCAAGAATGACATCGTATCCTGTCATCTCTATGATATAGAGATCCTATATGAAACAATATCATGCAAATTAGAGAGGGCACTCTCTACACTGACGTACACTTGATGTAGTCTTCCCCAAATGTGTGTCCAGTGTCAACAATTCAGCAGATGAAATGATAAAGAGCCCAAGGCTCTCCACAACAGCAATAGAGATAATGCAATGCGTAGCAACAGTATCGAAAAGAGATGAAGATAAAACCGAGGCTACTAAAATTGTACCTCGAACTGTAGATGATCCGAGATCCTGCTCCTGATAGGTCTGCTTCACCGCAAAAGTCTGGCCTGCCCAGTGGCCATGTCACCCTGCCTGACCACTCTGAGCTGAGGCTCCCTGCTGATGCTGTAAGACTGGTGACTGACTGCCACAGCCTCGAACTCCACCTCAGCCCGAACAGGTGGAAGAACTCCAGTTCCATGACTAGTGACAAACTGGTTGTGCTTTACCCGAATGAGGAGTCATGGAAGAACCCCCATCACCAGCTACTGGTGAGAAAACCGGGTAGAAACACTGAAGGATACCCATGTTGTCGCACGATCGGCACTCCACTGGGTCCCTCTGGCACTGCGGCCTTCTGTACCCTGCACTTCCACACTAGTAGCATACTACCTCGATACCTGAAGATGTATCTCGCCTACTCAGATCACTAAGCGTAGACTCCCTACGGATCTCCCTGCTATCAACTAGAGGAACACTAGATATGGAAGTAGAACCGCCCTGGCTTGCAGCTTTAGAGTCTATTAGATTGAGTTCCGCAATCAGTTCCATGTTGGCAATGGAAGTGATAGAAGTAAATTGAAAGAGTTTCACCTGCCAGAAGATCTCCCTTCTGAGACCATCCTCAAACTTCCTTTCCATGAACATCCCATATCCAACCCAGAGGGGTGTGAAATGCTGCAGCTCGGTGAAATAAGAGGAATAATCCATAACAGATAGAGTACCTAGCTCTAGACTCATAATCTACCGGGCTCGATCATCCCTCAGGGTCTTCGAGTATAATTAGTCATAAAACACGCGCTGGAACTCCTCCCATGCCATAACCTGCTAATGTCCCACCTGTGAGATCACGTCCCACCACCTATTGGTAGAGTCTCAATGCATGTAAGTAGAGAGTTTGACCAGCCTTTTTGGAGGCATCTTTAGATGCTCAAAGATAGCCAGCATGGCTTACAACCTTGACTCTGCATCCTGTGGTCCTCCTTCCCATGAGATAGTAGAAGGATGATGCTATTGGAAAACCCGCATCATGTCTGTCATAGTCGTGGCAGGAGGCGGTGCTCCTGGAAGGGTCTGCATCATCCTCAAAAAGCCTTCCATAAACTGCGCATTAGCACCTACAACGGGTATAACTGCTGGTGCCAAGGCCGGAACAACATGAGGATCTGCAGGAGGTCCCTGATCGGCTATATCTGGTGTCTGATACCCATCTAGAAATTGACGTACAACCAGAGGTAGTCTCGGAGGCATAGCACTGAAGGATCGAAATCACACCAAAGATCAGGATTAACAAAGACTGAGAACTCAAGAGTAAAAAACGGGAACATGAGACAAAAACATTCCAGTTTACAAAACACAACTACATGGTGTGTATAAAACAACACTGTGTGTCTTACTAAGCCACTTAATTGGGTTTTTACCCCTTCCCTAATGGTCGTGTAACACCCCAAACTACACAACGTGTTATCCAAACACCCAGCATGTACATGAACTCTATTCTCGTTCCTGAGTCTCTTTACACGAAAAACCCATACGGTCCGTCTTAACCCAAGGATACATGGAGTATTTCCTAGAGACACGGTGTGTACGGGAAAAGGGTTCGATGACCCGTGTTGTTAGTTACACGGCTGTCCAAACGGCTGAACCTTACACGACATGTTTTGACCAATCACGGCGTGTATCGGAGAAGATAACTCTGACCCGTGTTGATCGTGTCAGGGCCAGGTACAAGGAACAACACTACACAACGTGTTCTACTCGAGCTACCCCGACCCGTGTTGTTAGTGACACAGTCGAGTACACGGCTCTAAACTACATGGTGTGCACCTACCGTACACGGCGTCCTCTTAATGACTTTTCTACAACACCAGGTTCTGGCACACAAAGTCAGTTACACGGTCTAAAACTACATGTCATGTATATATAAAGTACACGCCGTGTATTCTGGGTTTTTTCAGGCAGTAGCTGTGAAACTGCACTGAAGCCCTGAAAACACTGAAAAACGAGCATGAATCTTACACATTCAGATTCGCGAGGGCCCATAATCCCCACGAATCAAAGGTTGGCATCCAATTCAGTCATATATATGGAAGAAAAGGTCAATGATGCACCAATTTTTGATTCAAGAGGGACTATAGCACCTCAAGAACCAAAATATTCCGTTCATTTAAGCAAGTACAATACAAACAACCTATCTATCAAACTGCATTGATTCTATCAAAGTACCTACCACAACATCATGCATAATCTACACAACATCTATCACAACAGCATGCAATTACTAATGCACCCTAGATGGCATGGCGAGAATGCATGGCATGTGATTTCTAAGAGGTTTCTATATGATGCATGAGACGGAATACCCACATCTCATCGGGTTGCGGTAGAAATAGAACCACAACATCTTCAACAATGACAACACAAGACATGTGAATCACTCTTGGTGAAATCAGATCAATTGTACATAGAAAAACCAGAAAACTGTAATAAGCGAGGTAGATTAGATTTTCCATGTACACAGGTTTGCTACTCCCGAGCACAGCTTAATACCAAGTACCGAATCTATCCTATCCCTGGCTAAAGGCTCCAAATAGTAAATGAAGAGAAATTAATCTTCTCTGATACCACTTTGTAATGTACCAGTTCTGAAATTCACCCAAAGGCGCCCCATACCCAGTTGGTCACATGACCTCAAGCACATTTCCCCAAATGCCAGAGGCTTCTGACTAGCAGCAAGGGCCTTGGGTGCAATGGTGGGGAAAAATTTCCCACATCGGCAGAGTACATAGCGTAAGAAAAACTTATAGACAACAGCAGAAACCGTAACCATCCATACAGGAGAAAATTATGAATAACGTAAGACTAATAGTAATCAATTGGAGCACACAATCATATATATATATAAATTAGGCATGATACATATGTCTAGGAAAGTATCCAAAAAAGTCACAATGATGAATACCATACTAAACCATAGTGTAAAAGAAAACAGGTAATATCCTCAGCCTCGCAAGCCATAGCTTGGTCCCATGCTCTCCATCTCTACAACAATTCAAGTACCTGATGTAGACGGGATCTTGACGTTATCTATACCTGTAACAATAAAATATGTTTGGGCCAAAAAATGGTCCAAACAGGGTGTGAGACAAGGTCCCAGTAGGCAACCACCCAACGATATGTGCATAACAGTCAGTGAATACATGGCAGTAAAAATACAGGAAGCAGTAAACAGGAAAGCATAGTGCAGCTGCAACCCACAATGTCTAGAATATAAAGTACACAAGTAAGAGCCAAACAAGATGAAGAACAACAGGTAACGCCCTGGGTAGTTCACATAGACGAACCCTTATGGTTTAACCTACAAGTACTAAACACCCACTCAGAGGCACACACAGTATAACCACTCTCGTTCAGCTGAAAATTTGACTCTCTGAGGAATCACTCACCGTCAATTACCCCAATAGTCTTGTATCATACTAAAGGCTCTCTAGGGAAGCACTCAACATCTCAATCCCCATGTGGCCCGTGTTGAGGAACTACAGATTCTTTGAGGAAGCACTTAACGTCAATTCCCCCTGTGGGCTCACATTGTAAATTAAAGACACTATGGAGAATCTCTTACGTCCTTTCTCCATATGGTCCACTACACTAGGTTCTCTCAGCCCTGTGTAAAAAAAAATTCATAGCACACGTAGCTCCCCAAGTAAACCTCATGATCTACTTGGCTATCCTTATAAGGCACAATTTCATAACCGTACAATGGTTCCACTATCTTACTAATAGGCATGGCCACTGAAAAAACCCCTAACAAGCAATACATGACTGGAAAAAACATCCAAAGCACAGTAAAAATTACTATATTCACAAGAATTAACCTCTACTCAAGAAATCAATAAAAGAAGGAAAACAACATGGGAAAAATAATGAAACACACAATACCCCATTCAAGGGAATTGGTGGAATTTCACCAAATATTCAAATACTTCCTACGGAAAGGCACAAAGCACCTACCTCGATCCTAGGAGATCGATATACTTGAACCACGATGATCGATTCCGCATAGAATTTCGTAGATCTGAGAAAACGTCCAAAATTCTCAAACCATGATATCCTGAAAAGGAGGAGGAATTTGAAAACAAAGATCTAGGAGAAGAGAGAGCTTACCTCTACAGTTCCAACGCAATCGACATCGGTCAATTCAGAGAACAGACAGAGGCACGGGGGTTTGGAGAAAGATCATGGTTGTATGGGTTCTCTCGGTCGAATGAGAGTTAGAAAAAGATGATTCTGGGGGTTAGATGTGACCCCGGTCCATTTAATGAAAAAAATACAAGGGATGTACTTATAGGGTACACGACGTGTACTCTGTTTTTCTGTACTCCGCTTTTAGCGGCCTCTACATCACCCCTACACTCTGTGTGTGTGGCCCGGACACGGCCATCACACGGCCTCAAGCGGAAAAAGAGTACACGACATGTACTCAAAATGTACATGGCATGTACTCATAAATTACACTGTGTGTACTTCTCAAAATTCAAGAAATTCCCCTTTTTTAAAAACTCCGGGAAAAAGAAAGACTTACCTGAAAAAGAAAATCCGGGTTCAGACTATTATGGATGGTAATTGGGAAGATAATGAATAAAAATATGTGTATTTAGTTGTGTGAATAAGGGGAGTGTTTGTTTCCTTTTTTAAGGGAGGGAAAGGAAACACTTTAAATTTTTGACAACAAGTAGGGTGAACACATATTTTTACTTAAAAAAGTCATAAATACCAAACCAAAGTCAATAATAAAAAGTTTATGGACGAAATATTTCCATAAAATAGTTATTATATAAGTTTATTCATCATTTGATTACTTATGTTTAAGGTTTAGTCCCTTAATAAACATAATTTTACATTAACCATGGTAATTAATTATAATCGCTTATACTATTATTTTATAAAAAAAATTAGGATTGATCATATTAGAATAAGAATATTATACCACTATTAACCACGTATTTAAAATTAGTAAAATTCAATTAATTAATGTGTTAAAATTATATTTTATTCTAATCTCATTAAAGTGGAAAGAAAGTGTGGTTTTTAAGTGAGAATGTTCAAAATAGCATTATGATTTTTTATCTAAATTTAACATAATATTAATCCAAATGAGATAAATTGGATTAAAATATGTATAATTTATCTATCATTATATTAAAAATAATTGAAAATTTAATGTAACTATAATAATACATTTTAAAAAAGAGTAATTTTGAATTAAAATTTAGTAATTTTCACTATTCACAAAAAAATAAAGTTCCCCAGAAAAACCCCAAAAATTAACCCTAAAATGTTTTATACATTTTTATTTATTATTTTTTAATTTTTAATATTAAATATTCAAATATTTATAATATTAAGTTTATTAATGTTTACAAAAGTACATAGAAACCATTTATCTTAAGAAAATTGTATTTCCAATCATATAAATACTTTAAACATATTTGTTATTTTTATCATAATTATGATTTATTTATAAATAATTTATAATAAATAATAAAATATTTGTTTTTAATGTTAATATTATTATTTTTAATGTATATTTTATAACTTTACCATTTAATTATTTATAATAACAAAGTATATTTTCGTAGAAAATTAGGGATGTGTGTAACAGAAGTGAATTCACGGTTGCATATAATGCATTCCAAATTGGTGTTATGTATAGAAAAAACATACATTGGGGAATCAAATAGTTAAATATTAGCATGGTTTGGATTACAAATCAAGAATAATATGGTTATCGCATATAACAAAATCCATATTCAGTAATGTGTAAAATGAATAATATCAAAATGATTAAATTAATTTGAAAAAAATATTTTATAAAACATATTGGGTTACATTCTAACCCCATTAAAATTAACTTCTCCCTACTAATTTATTTTGTCATCAATGGTTTAACACATTTATTTTCCATTAATAGAGACCCTCATCATAAAAATGAACTCTAAAAGATTCTATAATAAAAGAAATTTGGAACCATAACAGTTACCAATAGTAATTTGTAGTTGGGATTATAGGAATGATAACATAAGTGGGAAGTGAAAACATATACAAAGAGGGAAAGCATAAATATTCATAGGGTGTGATTTAGACCATCTATCACAAACAATCTAATGATCGATGAAAATTTGAGGTCCTCAAATTCATAAATATATAATGATTTAAAAGGAAATCAGCTCAAAAAATGTTAATAGATGAATATATTATATATAGATAGTTTTTCTAATGTTGATGAAATTTTAAGAAAATATATAATTGAATGATATTAGGAAAACATCACCATTACTTTTTCCATAATACACATCACCTATATCATTAAAAATAAAGGTGAATTTATCATTCCTGATGCACAAAAAGATCATGATATCCATGATAAAAAATATAATATATTATCAGTTATCATCAATATAATGTTGGTAGAATAGGTTATCCAACATGAATAAATCTTCATTTTGTGACATAGTACATTAAACTCACAAACATCATCGGATGTGTAACATAATATTTCAATAAATAGTTAACATTATCACCCTTACGACAATGAAAAAAAAAAATTTTGGAGGAATGCATGGAATTCATTTTAATAATGATCCCCCAACTATAAAAATGTATCTCCTGGTTGTTAAATTCCAAACATGTGGCTATCCTCATTTAATATTCACTTAAAAACATGGTAATATACTAAATTTTCATAAATAAATTTAGAAAAATTACATACTTCTACATTCCATCAATTATTGGATATATTATTTAAATCAAAGATGTTATAATCTTAATCCATGACAATATAGACTTCTTTTCAGAAAATAATTTATTATTTTTGAGGTAATAAATACAATGAAATTTCATTATTTATTTCCAAAAAATATTTATCCAAACATCATCATCTCAATATCAGGAATAAATAATGAATTACCTTCCCTTAATCAAAATATCACCATTCAATGAAATTATTTTTCTATATCAACAACACCAATATGAATATCCTTTAAAATCCTTAATGACAAACATATACTGAAATACTTATATATTTAATGACTCATTTAACAAAATACTTTAGTTCCATATAAATAATTCTACATTCATCAAACTTTTTTCTTAAACCATTACTCATGCATTATCAACATATTTCATAATACATCATTCCTAAAAAATAAATTATGAATAATGTATTAAGGATTCTAAAACATAATCAAATCATGCTTCTTGAATTTCATGTCAACTACATTGGAATAACATTCCATACATTTCACATATAGTTTGTAGTATCTTTATCTTTAGAAGTATATCCAATAATCATAGACCTCCCGGATTATATTCATGAGATTCCAACTTAGGAAATAAATTTTCATCATGCCCTTAATTTCAAAATCTAAAAAAATAAACGGTAACCCAATTATTTTGAGTTATTAATATTGAATAGAATTATAAAGAATAGGGTTATGTACACTTATCATAGAAAACATTCACATAACTATGAAAAATTATTTACTTCATGTCTAAATAATAATACATACTTCTTTAATATATGAAACCATAGGTTAATTCTATGTTTTTCATATCCAAGTTATTTATATATTCTTCATTATGGTTATTGAAGATCTTGTCAATTCACAAAAAAATATCCCTTGGAATTTTAATACTAGGTGTGAATCAGGGCCTGTTTTTGTGTAACAGGTCACGCCCAGCCAGGACTAACAGACCTTGTATGAGTTTTTACTCCTATGAACTTATGTTCCAGAGCCACTTCCACTTGTAGTATAGAGACATGGATTCATATCTAGGAATCCAATCACTTTACCGTTTACCAATATTCCGTGACATTTTCCTAGATGTTAACAAATACTTATACTTATCCTTAGAGACATCCCGAGACATATCCATAGTAATATAACTAAGGATATCACTAGATTTTTCTCATTATTGATTCCAAATGATCACCTATCATTCACCCTGAAACCAACTTCATCAACCCTCGCTTTTAATATATAGGTATTTTATCATTTTTTAGGAATACTTACTACATTACAAAAATAGATTCCCAAATATCGTGTTAATTTAGTGCCCTTGGAAGCATGGAAAAAATGTATTCTAACTCAGTGAAATGTATTTTATGTTTATAACTATGATATTCCCTCTTAGTAATTCTACATAATTACCGTTCATCACAACCTAGTGAAAGGAGAAATAAGAAAAGGGTGATCACGAATTCTCTGTAGTGATAATAAATGAATCATGGCATAAGGGATTGTAGTTCATAATACATGAATCATATATGAACCAATATCACAATCCATGAAAAAATAAATCATGAATAATACATGAAATATGTGGAAGACAATTAATCATAGAATGTTTTTTCTCAAGGTTATCTACCAAGGCCATTATAACATGTTAGGATTGGGATATAAATTAGGAAACTCCTTATTTTCAGTCTTGGGATTCAACCATTATACCTTCATGTTTCTGATATAATGATACAAACTCTACAACCTCTTAATTGTAGTATTGGAAAATGAGATATATTCCTACTCACTTTCATATTTGTGTTAAAACCCATGTAACCTATTACTCTCAAGATTGGGTTAAATCATGTGTACCTTCTTAATTTCAGTATTGGGCTAAAACCAATGTACCCTCTTAATTTTAGTTTTGGGTTATCAACGATGTTCACTATTACATTTAGAATTGGTCTAGAACTGGTTTACCCCTTTTTTCAAAGATTGTGCTACAACCTATATACCCACTTATTTATAGGCTTTCGATATAAACCATGAACCCTTCGAGATCATATATAAGTTATAATTACCAAGTGCATTGTAGAAAGATATAAGTCGAACTCATCGCATAATAAAATCATTCATACCTATGACACATAACAATAAAACATTCATCATATTGTATCCCATAAAAAGGAATTTTTTTAATATATATATAATAATAACCCATGAAATTAATTGGGAATAATTAATATTTCATCACATCATTACCTATGAAAAACCAAATGGTTTAATAATCATTTCATTAAAGCTTAACCCTCAAAATGAAGAAGGTTTCAAAATAATATAACCAATGGAAGATAATCATGTGTCATATTGATCACTCCCTAAAAACATATACCATTTAATAAAAAATATTAATGGAACCATTGAATCAATTCCCATAATAAAATGAGTAACATCCAACAATGTCATCTGAGATGGAAAATAATTTTGAAATATCTTTTAAAAAATATCTTGATGAAAATATACTTTCTTCGTTGAATATTGATCTTTAAAACAAAAAAAACTATTGAAACCATTTTTAATAGAAATTACATTGAAAGGATATAAAATGTTCTTGGAATCATTTTGAAAACCTTTTTCATTGAAAAATAACAAAAGTAGCTTGAAAATATTTTGAAACCATTTTTCATTGAAAAATATTTTACAGAAAGAATTTCTATAATTTTAGGATAAAAATAACCATAAAAAATTTCATTCTAATATTGTAAAAAAGTCGTCGAAGGAATGTCCATTATGATGTGGGTAAATCTAAACATTCCAAAAAATCTATTTGAACCGTATAGAGTATTGAAAATTTCCTTGACCATAAAATGACATGAACATTCCTATTTAAAAACATTTGTTTAAAAGGATAAAAAATGTGTTAAAATTTATTTTATAGACCATATAATAATATTATAAATTTTTTGGAAACCATTTATAAATCATTGATATTAAGGAAAAACGATTTCCGACTAAAGTGGTATTTAAAGGAAAAATTTCTTAAAAAACACTTTCATGATCATATTTTGTACCAAAAATAAAGAAAAAATGGAACCATTAATAGGATATAACATTATTAAATTTAGTTTAAGAAATACCATTCGATTCATTGACTGATGGATCATAGTATTTCAATAATGAAAACATAATTATAAATAATCTCAACACATAATAAGAATATTTTATAAACTCTTACCACATTGTAACACTATATCATACTCCCCATATTAGAAAATGAAATTAAATGGTGTATAAAAATATAATTAAAATAATAAATATCATGATATAATAGTTCAAAGGTAGCATATACACCTCCTAAAATAATATCAGTTTATATTATGTCATCTTTCTCAAAGAAAGAAAATTGAGATAGAATTAAATTACCGATTTGATAACTTTAAAAACATAAATCCCATGAGAGAGAGATCATTAAATGGATATTTAAATTCTCATAATACTATTTATAAGTCTAATAGAATAAATTCATGGGTATTATATATACCACTGAAAAAATTGAGTGTAGTATAAGGCATGCATCCCATGGAAATAAATAGTGAGAAGAAATTCCCTTTCCTTGTATATTAAATTTTATCGTACAAACAAAATACTCATGTATAAAAAGTATAAGTTTATTTTACATTTATCATAGAAACATATTCATATATATACTACCTATAATATATTCATATGACTTTTTATTACCTTTTTATTAGCAATTCTTTTTTAATATAACATTTCGGGTAATAACCTCTTTTTTTATCGTATATCTATTGACTTGTCATTATTTTACCTCTTCAACAAATCCTGATATAAATATCACCAAAATGTAAAAAATTAATTATATATAATATATATTAATTATATAAACATTGATAATAAAATATACAATATAGATATATGAAATAAAATACATTGTCCACGGAAAAGGTATGCCGTATGTACACATGAACGTTGTTTACATTTTCAAGATGTATTGAATAAAAGAATTTAAATGAGATATATATATAATATTATTTTATTAGGATTATTATTTCATATATATATAAATATTATAATAATACCACATTTTTGTAAATTTAATATAATGTGTGGATGAATCACATCGCTTTCAGGAGGCGGTAGTCCACACTTCAACAAATGAAGTTACCATATTTACTGAAAATGGAAAGAATGAAGGAATGACTTATTTAATAATTATATAAGTATAAATAAATCTTTAATATAATATATATAATATAAAAACATAGTTTTTATAATAATTGTCAACCATAATAGGTGGTAAAGGTAAAAAAACAACATCGTTTCATGATGCCATAGTTCATTGTACACCAAAATTTTATGTTCCTTACCCATTAGTTGTATATGAGTGTAATTACAAGTATAAAAAATATAATTAATAAATCTAATTATATCTAGGATATTCATTCTACTACGTGTGCATAGAATATGAATAATTGGGTTGTTGGAGAATGAAAAAAGAAAGGAGGTTGAGGAAGAATGTTATATTTGTTATAAGTAACCCATTTTTTTCCCAAAAGGGCTTCCATGGTTTTATTTCTAACCAATGGAATTATTTAAGGATAAATAAAGGTATTTTACTTTTTTAATAGAGAATATCATGGAAGAAATTATGTTTCTTGAGAGATTGGAATATAAGGGACGCGTGGTGGCCTTTTATAGGGGAGGGAAAATACACATTTTCAATTTTTAAAAAAAATTTAGGTGTAACCACATTTTTTACCTAACCGATGTCATGAAAAGAAAAAAAAAATAATGGAAGGTGTGTGGTAGAAATATTTCTATAAAATTGTTTTTTAACAAGTTTATAGGTCGTTCTGTATGTTCAATATTTAGTCCCTTGTTTTGCTGAATTTAACATTAATCACTGTAAATAATTTTAATCACATTCACTAATAATTTTGGTCATTAATTAAGTTGATCTTAATAGATGATAAAAATATTAATTATTAAAACTATTTGTGTTAATTTATCAAATTTAAATTCACATAATTGAATCAATTATGTTTATTTCTAATCTCAAAATCATAGGGAGAAAGAAGGATTTTTTAATGTGTGAATGTCCCAAAGATTATTAATCATTCATATCTAAATTCAACATAAAAAATGATTCTAATGGCCTAAATTGGATAAATAAATTAATATTGGATATATAATTAATATAAATTTGACTTAAAATATAAAATATAAATATTAATAAATTAGATGAAAAATAAGTTTTGAATTAGAATTTAATATTTTCACTATTCTCCAAAAAAAGACGTTTCTCAGAAAAATATCAAAACATCACTCTAAGATAGTTTTGAAATTTTGAATTGAAAAAATATATTTATTTTATAAAAAAATTCTAAAAAAATCTACAATTTTTTATTGTATTTCACAGTATATAAAAATTACTTCGTTTAAGAAAATTATATTTCCAAACATATAAAGGCTTTACAAAAGAATTATACGATTTATCTTCATCATGATTTATATATATATTAAAATTATAAATAGTTGTAAAAATATTATTATTACTATTCATATTATTTTGTTTAACGACGACATTATAACAATCTCTCATAATTACATAGAACTAAAGAATGTAGTTTAGTCAAAATCCAGTGTTGTGTGTAATGAAAACCATGTTTGTGGTGTTTATAATGCAAACAAATTTAATGACATATTTAAGGAAAAATTTTATTGGGGTATTTTATAATGAAATATTTGAATGACATAGCTTAAAAATAATGAATAATGTGGGTCACATATAAAGAAATCTACATTCATTGTTGTATGAAATGAAAAATATCAAATAGATTAAATTAATTTGAAAAAATATATTTCCATAACATGGGGTCTTATCGGTACAATGAATCAGTGCATGGATTCCATATTAAAAATATTTTGTACCCATATAGAAAATAAAATTATGGGACATCAAACATTATATTCTTTTCATTGCTCCTGATTATCATGTTCATGATTCTAACATAATCCTGATTTATAGCCTCTCAGGCCTCAATGTTGAAAACATATATATATTTAATCTAGTTATTGAGGATAGAGAACATCATGGGGTTATAATTTTCTTAATATTTATCAACATTTCACCTAAAAAAATATATCACAATATAAATGTTTCTTCTATGGACACTACAATAATGACTAATCCTATAGTATGTCTCTTAGTCCACAATATCAAACAAGGACGTATTCATACTCTAGAATTTAATGGTGAGGTCCTCTCTAAAAAAAGACAAATTCCAGACCATTGGAAACGATCTTAGTGGTACCATAACAAGGTATACGGGAATAATATGGCTTGAATAACAGCAAACAATCTAAAACATCATATAACTAGTAAATAGTAAACTATTTGTCATGGATCTACTCTACAAATAATCCTAACAACATCTATCCATTTATTGTACACTCTGAGAAAAAATATGAATTACAAACACCTCATTCACCAATATGTTGCGAATTTTCAATAGTGTTATGTAGGTTGCTAGATGATAGATATCTGGAAACAGATTATCTTAAATATACATGAACTGGTACTCCTTATTTGGAAAGAGATAAAATTAATATAGTAGAAGGTTCTTGTATGGGATACTAAACTCTAACACTCTGGAGTTCCATTCATGGTGGAAAGAACTACATAGTGATATGTATACTTTTTGGCTAATGTGAATAACTAATCATATATACAGTTATTGAACATCACCCATGACACTTTTTTAATCTTTTTAGTCTCTTCATAATAGAATAAAACAATCATGGAAGCTCATTAAAACAAAATAATGGCTAAATAAATTATTTTTCCCTCATAAAATACATGTTCATAAAGGATATATCTATCTCCCCTAACTAAATATCAATAACTAGATTTTAAATAGAACCCCCATACTTATATGTCCTATTTTTTTAAACTCAAAATTTTATTTAAAACATGTTTCATCTTTAACAAATTTTAATACATTATCATCTAATATTGCACCTTATTGAACATCCCCAGAACAAGACTAACATGTCCTTCAAACCAAGATCCATTCCCACATAAGTGAAAATATAATGGGGGTTCCAATCCTTGATTTGGAATACATAATAGTAATAAATTAATATTTACTATAATTCATATTATATTCCAAATTAATGTAAAATCAAAACATGTTGTGATACAGGATCATCACATAAACCACTATTATTCATGTATCATGCCATTTATTAGAGAATTTAAGTAATAAAATTGCATTAAATTAGATCACAAGGTGATTTAAAATCTCATTTCTTTGTTGATATTCCTTATATATATCTCATAATTTGATAAGTTGATAATATTTCCCTAATATCCCATGCAATATTCAACATTGTATTTCTCCATTATGTTACATATATCTCAAATAAATTCTATAATTTCAATTTTCATGAATAGACTACATGGGTACACCACACATGTAAGCTGTGACAATGGATGTGACCACCAATGCCTACCTCCCAAATGACATGGGTTGCTGAATTGAACATAATGTCTATAATACACAATTGGGAGGAATTTTTCAAAACTATCAAAGGAAATTTAAAGGAACCACTAATAAAATATATATAAAAATATAAATAACAAAATTTATGTAGAATATATTCCCTATGATAGGAGAATACAATTCAAAATAGGCTATGAACCATTCCTATTGAAGAAACCATGAACACACATAAATCCATCCCGACCTCTACATGATTTTATCATCTAGATCGATAATAAAATTCCTCCCATAGAACTAAAATTTGTATATATATATATGCATGGGTGTGTGTGTGTGGTTAAAAGTATATTAAATATAAAAAACCCTTGAACATATAATGACAATTTCAATGATTAATACTAAATACTCTGATAATATATATTTAAATAATCCCATAACATAAAAGGTTAAACTATATTTCGATCACTCCAAGACATGATCACTAAAAAACATATATAAACAAGTAAAAAATCATTAATGTAAATATATAATAAAGGTAAAAATTATTAGATTTTATCTAATCCAATTTCTCTAATCCCAAATGACTTGCATCCTATTTCTCCCATCTCTTCCATAAGTGTTAGTAAACTATCATGGAAAGATATCACAACTCCATTCTCTATAACTTCATTTACCCAAATTCCAGTAAACCAGTGCTCCGAGCCTGTTTTCCACATCACCTCAAGCCTTATTCCTCATATTTCAGAGGTTTCTGTCTCACAGTGAGGGTATAACAAGTCACATGGTGAGAATATACCCTCTTTACCAGAGTAATCTACAAAAAAAATATTAATAGAGAAAAAAATATAAAATTAACAATGAATATAGATAATTATTCTCTACCAAAATCATGAACAATACAAAAACCAAAAATTACTTTGTCATGTCATGAATACAGTGCCAAAATTGAAAGAAACCAAAAATAAAGGAAATTTTTTAATAGAAAAAGTGTCTATTACTCCATGTCTGAAACCACATTCATGAACCTCCAAAGATCAAGTAAATTTCCAATAATGGGGAATTTTCCCTTATCATAAAAACCTACCATGAAATCTTCTCGAGTAACCAACACCCCCCGAGCTGGTTGTGAGTATAACATAGAAAGCCACCTCAAATGGTGTCATCAAAATATCTAGTCTCATAGAAAGTTCATACAATGAATAAATAAATGGAAAGTAATGAAAAAGATAACTTAGGTTGCATTAGTTAATAATATTCACTTTAATAAGTTCTACCATCATTACCATTTTCTTCAAATAAGCCATCTTCATTTCAGTGTTCGTTTTCATCTTGTGTTCCATGGGTTTGGCATTTAAATCCTTCAACCATGGGTTTCATTAAGAAAAAATATGCACCAAGGAAATAGTTATGTCTTTACGTCAGTATGATAAAACACGTCATAAAAAAATTTCACACTCACCTTGAAGCCTCACACTAGGTGATTTCATTAAATGGAACCATTGGGGGAATATATCAACATCCCCATACCTAACCAATGAATTAAAGGGTGGATATTGGAGCCTCATTCTAACATGACCCATAGGCTTAAAACCTGAATACAACACCCCACACTTCCATGATATGTGCTCATGTTGGTTTTTTCATTAATCACACACATACCAAATAAAAAAACATAGTAATAAATACACTTAATAGTAACAATACATAAAAATAAACAGTGGAATTAAAATTATTTTATAACCTAATAACACATTTAATATTTATATTTCATAGCCAATTCTTCCCAATTCTCATTCTACTAACCTAACCCATTATTCATTCTCCATAATTCCCTTTTATATCAACCCATTAAACATTTTCTTTAATTTACCTATGATATACAATTTATTATATTTTCTAATCCTCAATATGTTACCCATTTAACAAGTACATAATTTTATATTCACTATCCATCGTAATAATTTCTAACATAACTGATAGACCATTTGACACAATCATAACATACCCACTTGACCCATTTTCATGACATTCCAAAAAACATCTTATTCTATTATCAATCCTAGGAACAACTACCATTATTAAATTTTCAAATAGACCAACCATATCAATATTTTTTTATTGGGAACTAATTTATCACATGATAACTCTACCCAAAACATAACCTATTTCGAGGTTTAGAAATTTTGGCACACCCCATGGTTGGACCTAAATCATTCTATTCAAACTCAACACAACCCTTAGGGATCATGAAAGGTTCAATTCATTCATTAAACAGCCATTCTACCTAATCTCAGAAAAGGAACTAAATGAAAAACAAAAGATATCCAATAACACAATCAAACATGCCAAAATCAACTCAATAACCATATGATATAACTTTTAGACCACAGACAATGAATATGATGATGAACACACTCTTAATCATTTCCTTAGATCTGGAGTCAAACACCAATTGATGCCCTGGCCTATATTCCACCGTTAACATTGGGTTTCAAGGATTCACAAGAATATAACCAAAACTAGAACCCCTAATTTGGAAAGAAGATCAAAGGTGAGAATTAGACTTACCCAAAGCTTCATCTAACAACCAATGGCACTCCAAAGGACCAACAATATAAGTAGAACCACCCATGGTAAGATAGAATAATCCAGGTTCAGTAGAAGTGTTTCAAGGAAGAAGAATGAAAAAAATATGGTGAAAAAATGGAAATCCAGGTAAAGAAATATTATAAATTACCAAAATTTTAATGGTTGCATGGTTTGGTTGCATGGTATTCCAACCATGCACCAAATATTGAGCTACCTATCTCTAAAATGGTGTTTAGTCACACAGTTACTTAGGGATCCTTCATGTTTAGGAAAACCTTGCACCATCTATGAAGAATGCCTCTCTATAAACTTACATGGTTTGGATCTCCCTCTGGCATGTTTTCTCAAATCGTGCACCATCCACCTAGTGATCATTTTTTGGGATCATAGTTTATACAAACTACGCACTATCTATAAAACATGCATAGAATGATCATTTTACTTTTCCTTCCTTTCCAAATCCCCCAAGATACCCCATATGCTTCCACATGAACCATGGATACCTTTGATTAACAAAGAAAGAGATTCAAACCAAATTTTAAATAAGTATATACATTCAAGATGTCCATGATCTTACAAACTCCCCCCATAATAACTGATCAAACTCGAGCCAGGCTCCCACGAATCACTAAGATTCCAAAGAAATGAGATACAACCACTATGCCTACACATTCAATTACCTTTTCCACAATTCATGTTGAACATTTACATGGTTCCATATCTCATGAACTAAAGGAAAAAATTATCTCTTCAAGATATTCTCACTATGATGCACGATAAAGACCAGACTCTCCTCAAATTATGAATCCTAATTATGATAAATATCATCAACATAATCACATGATATTGATTAGGGTGGTAATACTGAAGCTATAATACATGGAAAACATCATGCCTCAATCTATACTTCTGTAAAATATCCAATCTGTAGGCCACCGAATGAATCCTCTATATGACATCTGGTGGCCCCATGCAACTGTTTTCCAATAATCCCATTAACCCAATTCAATGGTGACCCTACCTTGGAGACACCAAAAGAGAGAAAATTACTGATTACACAGTCTAGAGGTTATTGAATCCTACCCAAATTTGATTTATGCCTACTATGATCCATTTTCATATGTTTCTAAATTAACTACACCCTCTAAGAAGTCTCCTTCATGAGACTCAGACCCAACATCATTGATTCACCAATTTCCATCCAACACAATGGTGATCGACACAATCTACAATAACGAACCTCAAACAGTGCCATTTGAATAGTATCCTAAATATGATTATTGTGAAAAACTCAACAAGCCCCATATTATTTCTACATGACCACAAAAATCATTGACACAATCCCTCAACATGTCCTCTAATACCTAAATAGAACTCTCTGATTACTTGTCTGTCTGTGGGTGAATAGTTGTACTCAAAAACACCTGGGTACCATGAACACTCTACAATATCTTCCAAAAGCATGATGCGAAACATGAATCATGATTTCAAACTATATTTCTAAATAATCCATGAAACCACACTATTTCGGTACTATATATCTAACCCAACTAATCAATAGAGAATTGTAACTCAAATTATTTAGAAATGATCCACCTTAGTTAATCAATCCACAACCATCCCAAAATCACAATTCGTTGAAGGTGTCATAAGAAGAACATCAATGAAATTTATCATTATATTATAAAATATTCATTTTTTATAGAGAAGTGGATGTAACAACCCTCATGGGTGTTGATGATCAGCCATTACCTATTGATAGAAGAGGCATTACACCAAAAACCTGCAACCTATTTCATTATTCTCAGCAAACATTACATACTATGAAAGTCAGGATTGATCTTGGTCAAAACAAGATGTAATTTCCACTTCTATGAATGAAAACAATTCATCAAATCTTCCAAAATACATTACAATACAACCACAAGGCCACAAACACAAAATAATTTCAGCATCACCAACAATAAAAATAAAATGTGACTCCCCAAATTTTCAACATTCCCTTATATGCACACAATCCAAATACTTAATCTAACTGTCATTGAACCAGCTCAAATTTTTAGAATCAACTACTAAGGATTGAAGGGTTTCCTATTTGGGTCCATCATACTCCTCAACAAAGAACACCTCCCTCATACACTCCTAACAAAATTCCTAAATTGTCTGACATTGAGTATTTCATCTCCAAGAATATAACAAATTATTTACCTTACCCATTGTATAAACCAACTATAACCCAATGAATTTATGGTAATCAACCCAGAATCACAAAGGAAGATTCATATCACTTTGGGAGAAGAAGTACTTAAGACGTTTATGATCGGTATACACAATGAATTATTCTCCCAAAATGTCACGCCACAATCATTTCAATGCATAAACCACTCCATCTAATTCAATATCATATATATGGTAATTTATTTTATGTGGCCTCAAATACAAGGACACATACATTATTATCATGAATCAAAAAAACTCCAAAACCAACACCAAATGCATCATAAAACATGATATACCCTTTACCCGATTTTGGTAAGATTAGAATCAGTGTAGTAGTCAACCATAAATTCAACTCATGGAAAAAATTATGAGATTTCTCAGTCATCTCAAATATTATACATTTACCAATATATGAATGATAGAGTAACTTTAAAATGGGACAAATACTTGATAAACTTTCGATAATAACAGGACAATCCCAGAATGCTTCAAATATAATAAACATTCTATGGATTTTCCAATATACCACTACCTACAATTTCTCTTTATCTAATTATACAAACTCATTTGAGATTATATATCCCAATAAATGACACATACCAATCAGTAAATTACATTTGGATTTCTTGATATATATCATATTCTCTCTTTCTAAACTCAGGAAGATTATAAAAAATTTTTCATGCTAGTCATGAGTTTTAGAATACACCAACATGTTGTCATCAAAATCAACTAGAAAATGGTTTAGATAAGGATGGAGGATTTAGTTCATTAGATCCATAAACAAAACTGTTGCATTGGTCAACCCGAACGACATCACAAAAAACTCATACAACCCATACCTACTCTTGAAGGGTTTATGTGGTATATCAAAATCCCTCTCCATTAAATGGTGATACCCTGATCGCATATCAATTTTGGAAAAAACTGATGCTCCCCCTTATTGGTCAAACAATTCCTCAATCTGAAGAAAAGTTTATCTAATCATAATATTCATGCACTTCTATGATCAACGCACAACAACAACGATCTGACTGATTTCATGGGAAATGACACATGATATTCACAAGGTGACATTCTAGGATGGTTGAACCCCTTACTCTATAACTCCTCTAGAAGAACATTATCTTCCAAGACTTCTACCAGCACCATTCTATATGGTCGAATAGAAACTGGATCCTCTCCCATCAGTAACTCTTTCATGAACTGAACATCTACCTCATTTAGAAAACTCTAGATGTCCACTATAAACAGATTCTAGTAATGATCCACTAAAAGAGGGAAGAAAATTTCTCTACTACTCCATCATCAGGTAGAAGACAAGCTATATGGGTTGTGAGTTCACCCAACCTTTGGAAAACTAGCCATTCACTGCCATCCAATACATTCCATTCACCTTGATAAACATATGTGTCACCCTCATGATTTTTGAATGTTACCATATGACATTAACAATTAGTATGGTCTTGGTACAACACTACCCAGTCCATATCAATAATCTAATCAAAACATTACATTTCAAGAAAAAAAAATACCATAGGAAATGGTATCCACCAACCTCAGGAGCACACTTTTTACACTACTTGATATTATCTGTTCTCACCCCCAATGGTGCATCGATCGACATAGCCATGTATAATTATTCCTTCGCTAAGCTTTAAAGAACTACAAGATGAGCAGGTAAAAAATAATGCAAGGCACCAGAATCAAATATAACATTAGAACAAATGGTTGAAATAAGGACGATAACTCAATCATTCAATGGTATAGCCTTGCCACCTCCAGGTGTAGACAGAACTATATGATGATGACCAACCACATTTCCCTAGGTCTAGTGTGAGTTCCTGGCACTGTTATATCCTACTGATAGGGGATCTCTCACTCCAGAGTACGACGTCCACCACCTCTTCGTGTATGACCCATAGAACTCAAGCTTCATTCTTGATACTGGGTAACCAACCCTTTTCCCACACTCACTATTACCCGTAACCCTCCATTAGTGCCTAATTAAGGAGTGTTTTTATAGAACTTCTTCACATGACGCAACATGTCTCACGATTGACAATCAAATACTGGTCTGAGACACTCACTACCATAAAACGCGGCATGGGAAGCACCTCATTTTATTAATGCTAAGCCAAAATCACTGATAATGGGGGGCATTATCAGTACTAGCTAGAATTTCTAATAAAATTTTTTAGAATTAAAATATATAGAATTTTTATATTTATAATCATAAATAATGTTTATATGTATATATTAGATAAAAATATAAATTTATAATTAACATATATTTTTCAATAATTCAAATATATATATAATGTTTTAAAAAAATGTTATCATTAAATATAAATGTAATTCCATTGAATTTGTCCAAGTAATATATGAATCTGGCATGCATATATGTTACATTACATCATGAATGTTCAATATACATTACACTCATCTTGTTATTCATGTTGTCCATTGATGGATCATTTTTTATTACGTTTATATTTTACTAGGTGTATATGATTAACTCACATGTTACCCATATATATACTGTGTTATTTTTTCAATACTTATAAAAATAGATTAAATATATTTAAAGAATTAATATATATATTGAATATATAATTATTTAATTAATTTATATATGAACAATTTTTAAATATTTTTATTTGTAATTATATTTATATGTATATATATATTTAGATAATTATAAAATTATAATAAATACATCTATTATTATTTTATTTGCATATATATGAATATAAATATACCCATAAATATATACAAATAATTAGAAATATATTTATTTATCATTATAATAACAACAATAAAAGAATAAATAAATTTTAAAAATTAAAAAATTATAATAAGTTTATTTCTTATAATATTTATAATTCTATAAATATATAACTAATTAAATATATTTATAAAAATATAGAAATATTTATAACTAAAAATATATATTTATAATAATTATTATTTATTATATATATACATATTTAAATAGTTATTTTTTAATAAATATATTAATTATATATATTTCTATAAAAATATATATAAATAAATAAAAACAGTTATAAATAAATTTCTAAATAAATTTAGATATATTTAAATGATATAAAAATTATAATAAATATATTAGTTATATATATTAATAAAATTATAAATATATTTTTTATAATTCTATAATTTTATAATTATATAAATTAATGATTACAAAAATAAATAATTTATTTATTATAAATATTAATTACAATTAAATAAACATTTTTTATAAGTTATAATTAAAAATAAATATATATTTGTTTAAATAATTTTTAATTCCTAAAAAAATATATTTATAATTTTCATATATAATGTTATATATAATTAAATAAATATTTTGAAATATTAGGAAATAAATTAAAAATGTATATTTATAGTTATAAATATATACAAATATATTTGATAACTATAAAATTAAAATAATATATTAAATATAAATATTAATATAATTATAAATATTAGAAATATTAATTTGATATAATTTTATAATTATTTATATAAATTAAAAATATATATATATATATTTATAATTATAACTATAAATAAAATTATATTCATATCAATAATTATAAAAATACAATAAATATTGTTATATACATCAATAATATTATAATTATATAATTAATATATTTATTGTATATATTTCTAAGGTTTTAAATATAATATTTATATTTATTATAATTTATAATTATATAAATTATAATTTCATTAATATAAATATACCTATATCGTGCATATAATTTTGTAAATATATAAAACAATAGAAATAAATTATTAACAATGTAACTTTATAAGTGCTTTATTAGCGCTGAAAGAGTCCTATCAACATCAACACTAAAAAAGAACTGATAAGTGACGTCTGTATTAGTGATATATATTTTTGGTACTAATAAAGAGTTATCTTCATCTATAATTTCTATTTTAGTGCTGATAAAACATACCTTTATAATCGCTTTTTAGCTACCGTTGATAAAAGGTTGACCATGTTTTAAAAAAACCCTGACTTTATCCACCATCGCCACACTCCTCAAGCCCTCACGGAAGCCGATCACTGCTGAAGTCGTGCCTCCACAACCTCCTCCTCTAGTACCTCCTCCTCCTCTCCCTAAACCTCTTATATATCGCGAACCACACCTCCATCCAGCGCCTCTCCTCTCCTATGAACCAGACCATCATGCCCCTTTATTATACGACACACCACACCACTACTACATGCCAAACCACTTTCATGAACCTCTCATCCCTCATGCACCTCTCCTCTACCAGGCTCCTCTCCTCCACCGGAGGACTCCTCCACTATGTGCCTCGCCTATGCTGTGAACACAACACTGCAGTGTGCTGAACGAGACCTCTATATTGAGTTTTCTCATCTTTCTCTTTGTTTGATGATGATGTTGTGAACTATATGGCATAAACCCCTGATTGAAAATACAGGCCATCGGTGGTCCTTGTTTGCACACTATATGAATTTTATGGTGGTTGGGGTTTGAAATGAAATTGGTGGTCCTCTAGTGAAACAAGATCATATACCCTGAATGTGTGTATGTATGAACATGGTTACGATTATTCCAAGTATAAATGTATCATAATAATAATGTTTATTGGTTTTTCATATGTTTTTTACTTATACATTTTAATAAACATTTTACATGTTTCCCAAATCTTTATTGGGTTTATAAGTAGATATCGATAATACCAGAACACTCTTCACCGAATCAATTGTTTCTTACAATCAGAACATTGTTTAGGTAGTTGTTTGTAAGAAACCATTTTAAATTGGAAGACTTTGGGGTCATGAGTATTGTAAACCCCTTCTCCATTAAATTTATTTTTAATTATAATAGTTTGGATGATGACATAATTATTTCTTATCAAGGTGACCTTCAAGTGAAATTAAATGAGTTTCTTAAATACCATTTATCTGTATATTATTAGAACCACATATTAATTCACACAATGTGTTTTTGTAAATTCCTTATATTTCATTTTCACATATTTATATTTTTAAAAAGTTATTTATGCCACCAAATTACCTTAAAAAAATTTCTATAAGTAACATATTATGAATTATACATTATATCCTAATTAAATGTAAACTTAGGAAATTGATTTATTGTTATACATCTTCAGTGTTCTTTTTTTATCATTTTATGAATATTATATATTAAATTTACAATGTAATTTATTATAATATATTATTTGATTTTTGAACGACCTGTTTTGTATGATTGATATATTTATGTTGGAATTTAATTCATTAATTATTTAAATGGGTTGTTCATTATGTTTTGAATTATTTTTATCTCAAAAAGTATTTTATGTGTTCAAATTGGGAAAAATATTTAATGATATTTTGTAAAATTATTGAAATTAATATCATGTTTTTGTTATCAATGAATTCCCAAACTCTATGTTTAAACATTTTAAAATTATTTTTGATTTGGGAACATTTTCATTTTATTATAATTGGGTTTTGAAGGTTATTTAATGTGGATTATTTTATTTTGATATGTGCTATACAAGTGAAAAATGGGGTTTTCTTAGTGAAGGCTGTTTAGAGGTGAGATGAATAGTTTCTTACGTCATTAAAATTTTATGTGATTGACTTTATTATTGATTTGAAACTCCTCCATTTAGTTTTTCATGATAACTACAGTAACATAGGCGGGACCAAGTATATGTACATACAAGACATTTATCATCTATTCCTAGTATAGTATTACATCCCCATCATTAATGGAAATCAATATTCTCTCCCTGTATATGGATAAAAATCCCTCACTTTTAGCCATTGATACATTCTCACCAAGAACAACAGTTTCACCAAAATCACGACCAATCATACTCCTTGACCCCTCCCTATACTTCAAGTCAAACTTTAATTCTCAACATCATTGACACATTACATTCTTCCTTAAATAATCTATATTCACTTGGAAAAAATTGTTAATAAAAAATCTTATTATTTCATCTCATGGTTTCTCTTTCTATTGAAACCCGTGTTTCTATCTAATTCAAAACAAATGTAATTTTTGAACACTCCGATATTAGGAAGGACATTTTCCCCAATGTTTAAATCCCCAAACATTGAATATCAATCCAATTCATACCCATTTCAATGGAACGTCCACATTGTTGCTATTGAAATTTCACTAAATCATGGAAATCCACTTCGCAAGTGGAAACAATGATTTCATGAAACCAATACTTTCTATCAAGTCTTGAAAAAATAAATATATGTTATTTAACAATGATTTAATACAGTTATTTGGTAGCTGGTATTAGAATAAAAAATGATTATATTCCACTAGCTGCATTTGGTAAAAAAACAATAATAATGGTATACCACCAAAAAATAAAATAAACACCAAAAACATGAAGATAGCAGATGGAATTCCATAACATACCTATATTGAAACAATTCCCCAATCCTGATAAACCATAACATATTTGTAAAATTATAGCTTAGTCACAACATCATATCAATAACTTGTATTTCCAGAAACCTCATGGTTTTGAACCCCCCCCCCCAGTGGAAAATAATCAATAAAGGATAAACAAATGACACAAATGGGATTAGCACACATTATCGAATATATGTTGTTGGGATGAGAATCCTACTTCATAGGGGGAATAAATTGAAATTTTTATTAATTCATAAATTTAGTTATAAGGGAAACATATCTTTTTGTTACATAACATATCTAATGCTACATGAGACACATTTTAGTCACCCTACTCAAATAACCATAACAACACATGTAATGAATCCTTCCTCACTCATGAACTTTACAGTGAATCCCCTCAAAGGTACAAATGATATCATTCAAGTGATTATCAAATCATATTTTCATCATAGCATAATTTTATGTCCAAATATATAAATTATTTGTTCATTACAACATTAAAAAACTATATCAATGAATTATTAAGAAGTTCTATTCAAGGTTATGAAGTGGTCATGAAATATTGGTTAATGCATCCATAAATGGTACGAAACCAGTATTTTAATTATGAAATTTTCATTAAAAGTTTCTAGGATATTCTGGTACTTGATGTTGTTAACATCGGGAATAAGTTTTGGATATGTATGAATTTTCATGAAAAAATATAATGATACACTCATCACTTTTATTCAAGAGGTTACTTCTATGAGTTCAATTAAGAATCCTAGAATGACTAGACTTTGTAATGTCATTAAATATGTCTTTTTAATGATTTTAGAAAATAGAATATAGAAAATCATACCATATCATTGTTTAGTACTGTACTTATTATATTATTTTGACATGTTACATGATGTACATAAAATGAATGAGAATGAAACAAAGTTTTTTAGTGATGAGTGGCATAGGGAAATACATTGTATAAAAGGAATGATACTTGATATATTTTTGACTATGTAACGGGTTCATGCTTATAGATTTCTATAGATGTATTTATAAAGTAAAAAACAAATCTTAATTCAAGTGGGAGACCTAAAACAATGTTCTCCGGGTTTACAACAATTTGATTTGGTGTGAGTCAATGAATATTAGGATAATGTAGTGTTTGTAGAAAACTGTAACACGAGTGTTTCATTATTCCTAGTGTGGTCACTGACTATGGAACATATTTTCTGGGACGCTGGTGTTGCGGGGGGGGGGGATTTGATATAAATGGATAATGGGATAATTGATAAGGGATATCCAATATTGGGAAACATAATATCAAATGCTTATGGAAATTTTTATTATTACACATACATTTGGAATAATGTGATGGAATAATACAACACTGATTGATTTGGGATGAATCAATGTGTTTTCTATGTATCTTTTATAATGTGTCCCTAATGGGATCTATGTCATTGGGAAAATTCATATGTGGCCGATTTAAAACAATTCAAGTCTTTTGAAAATTTTCTTATAGAGATGTATTTCATTATAAATGACTAAGATTTTGGGGCAATGATGTTTTCATGAATGTACAAAAAAAGAATTGTGGTTTTTTGAAAGAGTGTTTGGAACATATTGATTTTTTTTTTAAAAAAAGGGAATATTATATTAAAGTTGAATTTTTGTTAATGGTTGTTTTTTTAATGGAATTTCTAGTGTGATTGTTTAAATATTTTTCAAAGGTAATTTGAAGTATTTTTATCATAATATTTTATTTTTAGATTTTAACGAATTTGAAAAACCATTACAGTGTTACAATATTTTGTGTATTTATTTTTTAAAAAACTAATATCATATAATCAAATAGGATGGATATGAATAAATAATGGATAGATACAAATTGTTTGACAATAGAATATAAAGATAGACTGAAAGTGTTCATCATGATTGCAAATGTATTGTGTATGACCCTTATCAAATATTTTTTCCATTTTTACATTGTTTTTATTCAAGGAAGGTTAGTCCAATGGATTTGGAAGAACACATGATCTATCCCAGAATAGATCAATGTTATATATGCTTCAACAAACATTGGAAAAAATATAATATAGTTACTGGTTGGGATAATAGTTCATTTTATTGATCATTTATATGATTACATATGCAAAAGATGAAGAAAACCATATCCAGGACATAATTACAGATGTGAATGATTATCAAGATTTTATTGAGGAAATGACAAGGATAGTTTAAGATAAACATTGTGATTTTAAAAAAGTGTTTGAGCAATTATAGAGTTGTGGAATGTTTCCTTGGTTTGATGGCCTCAAAAAAAAAATATAATTTTTATCCATACGGAAGCTTTATAACATTAAATTAGGCAATGGATGGAGTTATCCCAGTTTTATAGATTTACTTTGACTCTTGAATGACATGATCCAAGAAGATAATGTTCTCCAAAGACAAAAATATGACTCCAAATGAATTCTATGTTTGATGGTTATGATATTTAAACTAAAAAATTACTTCCCAAGTCATTTTATATTAGTTAAAAAGGACCAAAAATCACTTATATAATTCCAAAAGTGTGGTTCTTATCGATACAAGAAAAATGAATTTGTTCTTAACAATGATGAATGATATATTCAAATAATTACATGGTTGAGGAACATATTGGTATTTTAGGAGACCATCGTCCAACTAACAAGGCACATAATAAAATTAAATAATGATACGAAACTACATTACCAGTTAGACTATCCATAGTATAAGAGATTTTATAATGAGTATCTTGATTTTCGAAATGAGATGAGAATCATTTATGTTGCATGATGTAACGATGGAGTGAATCGTTTTGGTTTTTAAAGCAGTAGTGACATTTTTATGGCCGAATATGTTGGTAAATTATAATATTCCCCAATGGTTATAGATGAAAAGAAAACACATCATACTATCAATGTTTATATAAGAATAGAAACAACTAGATAATGATATTGATTTTTATTTGGATCCATCGATCGAGGATATGAAATAGTTGTGGGATTTGTTTGTTATGTTGTATGATGCATATAAAAATTAATATTTCATATTGAGATCCATATTTTATGTTATGATAAATGAATTTATTTATGATTGGAATTTTTCAGGATATATCATTAAAGGATGTCATGTATGTACAATTTTTGAAAAATGTATAAAGACTATTAGGTTGAAACAATCATTATAAACTGTGTTTCAAGGACATCACAGACTTCAACCCCAACAACATTAGTACCGATCTACGACGACATAATTCGATGAATGTTTATAGGAACATACAAAACTGCCTCCAATGGTATGTGTAATAATTATTATAGACTGTAAAATATATGGACACTACTTTCGGTATACCATTGTTTAAAAACCATACGAAAACTAGTTGGAGGAAGAGATCAGTATTTTTAAATTACCATATAGTAATTATCTATAGGTCAGAAACATTATTGATTTTATTAATGTTGAAAAATATATATATATGTGATAGTGTCAACAACACATTTCTAAATACACCCAGAAAAAAATTATGGAATTAAGGGTAGGTTGGAAATGGTTGATATGGAAATTTAGGAAGATTTGGCCCTATTAAGGGTGAAAAATGAACTTTTCTTTATCCAGATTCTTTTACTGTTTACGTAAAAGAGAAATATCAGTATTACAACATATTTTATGATGTAAAAGATCCAAAGGGGTATGCATCGATTATCAAGTACATAGTATCAATGACCAATTTAAATTTTAAGGGTTTGAAATCACATGACTACCACATTTTAATAAAAGCTATACTTTTGATAGCTTTATGTTTCTTTTTTCCAATAATGTCTATTATACATTAACGATGATATGTTTCTTATTCCAAACTATATGAATCAATGTTTTAGACCTAGAAAAATTTCCATGTATGGGATGTGAAATTTTTCTAAAATTATGTGAATTATAAATGTTCTTCCCACTAAAATACTTTGATATGATGGTTAAATGAATGGTTCACTGAGGGAGAGATATTCAACTATGTGTTCCTGTAACTATAGACGGATGTACCCCATTGAACGATATTTTATGATTTTAAAAGTGTATGTCAAAAATCCAAGTCGTCTAAAGGGTTCTATTGTGGAGAAATATATTATTAATGATTCTATTTAATTCTTAACCAAATACCTTTCCTATGTAGAAAGAATTGGTCTACTAAAATCATGACACACTGGGAGTATTTCAAGTGAAGTAATTTATATATGGGTGGTTGTCACAATCAATACTATAGAATGGGAGAAGTCCCACCTTTTCAATTTGCATAACGATTTTGAGGTTTTCCAATATGTCGATTCCCACAATGAAATTATTATCCATTTGAAGCAATCAACTACTAAAAAATAGATATCAAATACACATAGTCGATAGTTTATAGGATGGTTTTGGGGCCATATATTTAAGGACTCAAATGAAAATCTAGACACTATTTCATAGATTCTTTTTTGGAAAAAGAAATGAACAAGTGAGTATGTATTATCTTATAATTATTATATATTTAAAGAAAATACATTATATACTAAAGAACATTATGAAGACATTAACATGTGTAAAGGTAGAGTTACAAATGTGGCTGCATCAATGCATGTTTCTTATTCTATGGACAGATGTCAAATTAATGAGAATATGTCACATATCGGTATCATTAAACAAATATGGGATTCAGATTATACAAACTTCCATGTGTTTATTTTTTTAATTGAAGTGAGTGTTGTAAAAATAAATGAGTTGGGGTTAATGAATGAGGATTTCAATAAGGAAGGGTAAAAATATGAATTGTTTATAATGTTATCATTGGAAATATAATTATTTTATATTACAGATCCCGCAAACTGAAAGTGGAAAATTTTTCTATTAATGGACAAAACTACTAAAGGTACAAATGAAAATTTAATGGGGGATGGCCATTTCTTTTGGACATCGCAATCACTTTTCAGGTATCCCTAAATAGAAAACAATTTTTATGTTAGAGGAGTTCACAATGATATGATTTTAATAGTCTATAGAGGGGTCAAATCCCTGTATACATAATAAAATAGAGTTCAATAATTAGTTTATATTTTTAATATATTATACATTGAAAGACATTATGTGATTATCTATTCACTGATTCTTTTATATAATCTAAATTAATTGTTACACCACTTATGAAAATAATGCCTTAATTTCATGATGATTCTCTCCATCTTGAGGCACATAAGGTATCTCAACCAACTGATACTCTATCTTTAAAGGATCAACAAGTCTCTCCACCTACTGCTGATCGTAGAGAAGAGGACCAATAGGTTTCTCAACCTATTTTCCATGTCGCTCCCAGTGCAGTGGTACAACCAGTATCTGAATATGCTAATACTGGTTCTATGGAATTATATATTGATGATGATGAAATTGAGAAATGGTAGGCAGTGACAAAATGATAGTGTATAAAAACTGGAGCACAAATGATTGATAGTGCTATAAAAGGTCATTAAGGAAAAAACAAAAGGTGTCAAATATGATGATGGATAAAATAATTGGGGCCAACATGATAACTCCAACAAGGACATGTTAAGTAGTTACATTGGAATCGACACTTTACAACACGTGTTGAGTGATATATTTTCCTTGGACCATGTTGTCACTGGATATAAGACCCTGATGTGTGGATATATTATGGAAACATTATGATATAATTTCAATAATTTACTAAATAATAAAATATTTAAACATTGGAATACTCTTCATCAATCCTTGTAGAGTTCATTTAATGGGGATGAATCGCACAATGACTATGTTTTAAGGGATTCTGGAATGATTAATAAAGGCTTTCACCAAATTTTAACGAGTTGTTATCATAATGATGCTGATGGGAAAATAATAACGTTCCCACCTACTATTTATGCACAGCTAATAACCCAAGTAGTGTTTGATATGTTTACTAGCAATCAGAAAGAGAATTATTTTCAGGTAAATTATGTTTTGTAATACCCTTTTTGACGAAGTCATGACCGTACCCCATGGCCTATGTCTTGACATACCCCAAGCATGCCTCCAGAATACCGATGGTTGGTGACTATTGTCGAAGGTGTTAACCTGTAAGTTGAAGTAATTTTCCTGAATACCTATACGCACATACACACAACCACCTTGCAACATTGGAAATGTAACCACCAATGAATCTAAACCACCACTGAGTGAAATTACAAACTATATGTCAAATGGGCCAGAATAAACCGAAAAAAGATAACATAAAATAACAAAGTAGAAAGAAATATATGAAATTTTTCCACTAAAAACCCCACCTGATGTGTAGTTACAGAGTATCTTTTGGAATCCGTAGAATTACGCCCCGCCTAGATGGTCTCACTAGGCACCACTGGGTCCTGGGAAACCAAGTCCTCCGTTAAGGTGGTGGTTTTCTTCACTATACACAACACGAACGAGCAATGTCCATACAGGAGTGAGTAAAAAAATACTCAGTAGGGACCCCAAACAAACATGGAAAGTCTACAAAAAATCCATATAAAATCCATGCATAATTATCACGAGGAATGATACCTCACACCAAGAATAGTTTTGAGTATGAATGTTGGGTCTTTAGTCAGATCATCGAACACCAAGAGATGCTAGAGAACTCCTCCTCAATGAGTACAGTGGGCCTACTCGGTCACACAAAATCCACATCCCACAAAACTAAGACATCTGTTTTACTAATCCCTGATGTGTACCATGGGTATGCTATGACACATAGAAGTCACTCCCTACCATGGTCATGTCGGGTCACATAAAATCCACTTTCAACATTTTCTATACTAAGGTACTACCCCTGTCATGTATTTTGGTTCTGTCGGGTCACACAAGAGCTGCACCCCACTACAGGACTACCGGGTAACGAGGAATCCACATCCCACTAGGCCATTGTATTCGATCCACATAGGGTCCCTTTTCGGTAATCTATAAGTACCATCCAATCACTGGGTTTCCACACGTAGTGAACATAATTCCTAGATAACTCTCCTTCAAACCATTCGTAGAATTTCAACCTCCTTGAAATTCTCAATAATTTATTCCAATATATATTCCTCATCTGGAGGCTTCCAACACCACAAACGGATCATCAATAGGGAACAATTTGTGAATGACATTGGTGTTTTTCCAAAAAGGATTTGGGGGTTTGGGTATGGTCCGGCCCATATCGGGATCAACAGACCCAACATGGGTCCTCCGACCCGAGATGGACCTGGCCTGGACTAGTTCCAACCCGCTATGACGACCCACACCCCTCCTGGTCCTCTAAGACTTGATGGAGCTATTGGCCGCATCTGGCTCCCTCATCAACATGGTACATTGACAATGCCACCTACTCTTCCATGCTAAAATTATTGTGTCTTTATCACAATGTGCATTGTGGGACATCCTGCCTATGGTTAGGAGATAGTGTTCCCTTGAGATGCATGAACTGAAACTATGGGCCACTCCATTGTTGTGGTTGAGGGTCTGCGTCCCTACAGCTAGCTTCCATCCCAGCTGGAGCCTCCTCTCACATTGTTGCGGACTGAGTATATCCCAAAAGTCACCTCCAGCATTCTATTATGGTGTGATACCACCCACCAATGGATTCCGATGTGGTCCACCACTACCGATCATTGTCGGAGTAGTTCTTTGTCCACCTGGTCCTCTCTGGAGGTCAATTCCTCAGACATCTTGTGCCTATGGCCTCAAGGGAATTCCCTCATTCCAGAAATTACCTCGAAGTCCTCTTGGATCCATTTCTATTGCATGTCCAAAATAAACACACAATGCAGAGGGAATCAGTACTTCTTTATGTTTGCTCACACCCTCTCCTTTATAAATTTAAAATAGGATTGGCTTGATATTAGAGTTCTATAAAAAAAATTAAATCACTGATAGAAAACCCAAGAAATACACCCTCCTACAAGAATACATGATCCATGAATCATCTTGTTCATGGGTTGATCCATGTTCTTCATTTTTTGAAGAATTAATGAGGAAACACATGCACATCGAAAATCTCTACCTCTATAAATGTTCACCATTGATGTGCACCTCCCTTGAGGATCCAATCTCCATTGGTTTTCATTTCATACCAACCTCTTTCTTTGTAAAGCATCGACATTTCTAGCGATCCGGTCGATATTAATCATTTTTCGTTTGTGGGAATCTTAACCATAGGTTTTTCGCAGAATTTCCATAGTTTAATTATCATTTTCTCACATATTTGCATATCATGATAAAACACATCGCAAAGATTCTTTTTTGCTTATATGTCATGTTAGTACACTTAAATTAAGGTGTTGTTATGCTACACAAAAATTAGACATTAATGAGATTCATTAATGTGACATATCACAACACCATTGCACCATCGTCCACTGCTCAATGATGGTGGGAGGAAATAAAAAAACATAAGAGGCTATTTCATTCTTTTCCAAAAATATGGAAAATTATCATTTCTATCTGACCATTTCCAGTTGAAGTTATGTCTTTTTTGGATTATCCCGAGATTCCAAATTCAAAAGTGTCCTACGATTTTTTATTCGATAAATGGTTTAATGGTTTGAAAACCCTATTATCACGTTTAAATAAACAAACTTAATTAAAGTTGAAAATTATGTTTCTGTCTTATAGGGCCACAGAATCACATTCCATAAAAGTGTGTGGGATCAAAATATTTTCATTTAATTAAAAACTTACATGCAAATTCTGGGATATTACACGCTATCCACCTTTGGGTTTTACATCCCCAAAATCCAAAAAAGTATAACCAAACAAATGTGGGTACTGAGAAAAAATCTAAACCTCATGATACCATGTGATCTCTTAGAGGTTACCATGAATCCAAAGAACGTGCACGAGAGGAATCAACCATTCTCAAAGGACCCTCTCATGTTAATACTTTATCTCTATTGGGAACTCTGTAAATGTATCCCTATAGTCAACGTCCTGAACACCCAAGTCGATGAAGTTCGATGGGTCATGAACGTGCCTCCTATGCTACGAAAAATGAAAATCATTGTTCTCCATGTGCATCTATGTGTGGAGGATCTAGGTGGTACGTCACCTCACCAACTGTGATAAGGATTTGGAATGGTCTGATGATCCTTAAGGATAACATTCCACCCAAGAAAAATATCAAAAACTGCATCATGGTTAAAATCAAAGGAAAACAAGGTCTCCCTCCTCGATCTCCAATGGTCTACATCTGTAGTAAGAATAATATTTATGACTTCTCTGTGTTTTCCTTATCTTCTACTGGATGATCTTCACCTTCTTATTGGTAGTTCCTACTAACTCCAGACCCATGAGTTATAACTCCCCTGGGACTATCCCGCATATAGGTGATCTGCATGGCCGCACTTACATGTCCTCAAACAGTGCCTTGACATTGATGGATTGATATATGTTATTGATTGAATGATCCACCAGTGTTAGGTGGTCCTACCAAATATGACCAAAATCAAGGACACTAGCATAAAATATGTCGTTTACGGTCTGTATGGTCCACTCCAACTAACTATCAGTCTGAGGGTGAAATGACGATCTATGAAAAGATGAGTCCTGAATGCTTACAACAATACCTTTTTCTACATGGATTTTAAGTGGGAATCATGATATGATACTATTGTATAATTTACCCCATGTAGATGCAATATCCCTGTGATATATAGGTGTCTCAAGCCCTCTGCCGATCCTTGACCCCAGATGTGTAGGAATTGAGCCGACATGGTTAGTCGGTTAATTGTAAAAAATATAGAATCATGACACCAAGATGTTCAAGTTAATCTTGAGATGATGTCCATATACAAACCATCCCACTTCAATTTTGGAACCTCAAGTGGTTGGGTCATGCCTGCAAGAACCTGATGCAAAACTTTCACTTGCTGAAAAGAGAGGCATCTTGAAACAATCTATGCCGCCACTTTCTTTATCACTAGCCACCAATACTGAATTTAGAGGTCCTAGTACATCTTCACCACACAAGGATGTACCATCATTGTGAATTTATGAATCTCCTTGAACAATTCCATCTCAAATGTCACTGGTAAGATGGTGTGCACTATGAAAAGTATGACTTGCTCCCCAGCTACCAAAAATCCATCAGGATCCAGTCATGATGGTAAATGAGCCCATCATGCCTCGTATTCAACATCCTCAAGGTGTTCATCCCTAAATCAATATAACAGTAGTGGATTTGTAGTAATCGATTGAATTTATGATGCTCAATTATTATCCATAATGGATATCTATATCGCGGCCAACTGCACTGTCGACTCACTCAAAAACTATAGACTAGACTTCCTGTTGAGAACCTTTTCCACCATTTTCTCCTTCCTAGGAGTATAGACTATCTCAAAGACGTTGTCATGGAATACATACATCCATATCTGTTGTCTCATGTTCAGGTCATTTTGTGAGAAAATTTACCAAATACAATTGTGGTTGGAGTAGATGATGAACCGCTCACCTGTCAAGTAGTGTTTCCATATCATCAAGGCGAAGATCACTACTAATAACTCCATGTCATGGTTCGGGTAGTTATTCTTCTACTTCTTAATCTATCGTGTGATGTAGGTGATCACTACTTGCTCTTGCATTGGGACACAACCACGTCTAGTCCCTGATGCATTGCTGAAGACAACATACTCAATGACCTCTTCTATTACTCTTAATATAGGGCACTCGTCAGTCTCCACCTCAACTCCTGGAAACACAACCGACACTTCTCTGAAAAGAATAAGGGATTTTAATTTCATCTCAATGATGAAAAAGGTTATGCTACTATGGAAATACTGGTTACTAACCTCTGATAGTATCTATCCAACCCCAAGAAACATCGCACATCAGTAAATCTCTTTGGTGGATCTCTAACAATCACCACCTATATCTTTTCATGATCCACTAAAACTATAGCCTCTGAGCTGACATGTCCCCTAGAATGGAATTCCTGAATCCATAACAGGAACTTCGAGTCCTCACCATAAATCTTGTGCTCTTAGAGTGTATCCAGACTATCTATATGTTTGTAGCTTCCCCCTTATCTGATGCTAAGTAAACCAAGATGACATCAAAGAAGACCACCGTGTAATGATCTAGGTAAGGAATGGATACCATGTTCATGAGTCCCATGAAAACATCAAGGGTATTGGTCACATCGATGGGTAGCACCATGAACTCATAGTGGTAATACTTGCATCTAAATTTTTACTTCTATTCATCCTTATCTGATACCCAAAGATGATGAGTTCCTAATCTGACATCGTTATTCGAGAACCACCTCACACCATTTAGCGAGTCGAAGAGGCCATAAATCCTTAGAAATGGTTACATATTCTTCTTGGTCACCAGGTTCAGGCATCTAAACTCCACAAACATCCTCTATCACTCATCTTCCTACATGGAAAACAATACTATGTCTACCCATGGCGAAACGATGGGCCTCACGAAGCCCTTCCCCTGTATGTCCTCCAATTGTACCCTCAATTGAAGAAGCTCTATAGGAGCCATCTGATATAAAGATTTGGATATATGAGCCTTTAATTGGTATAAATTGATGCATATGTATACCTCCATATGAATAGGTAGTTCTGGAACATCCTCAGAAAACACATCATCATAATCGAGAACCACTACAGGAAAGCATAGAATCCTGTCTTCCACCACACAAAGAGTGAGGCTAGAGAAATGGTGAGTGATTATCTATAACCTCATCTTAGAATGTTCATACTGTTCTGAATATGATCCCTTCTCACTAGTGAAGTAATACCTAGACCCATATTCATGGACACACCACACTTTGCACCTAAATAAATCGATATGTTCCTGGACTTTAGATATCTAATCCACACACAAAATACATCGTAAGGCCTCGATGCCACAACTAAGACAACCTAGCCAACTATCTCACCTCCTAGAGTGATAAAACACTACCAAAACCGATATGTAATAATATAATCACATCTTGTTCCATTTTACAATCATTTGGATCGAGCCAATGGGTCTACTGGAATATATGAGCCTCAAAAAAGGTTCATGTAAAGGAATGAGTGACTAGAACATTTGTATATAAGAACTAATGATAAGGTGGAGAAGGCACAAATCATAACTCAAATCATGATTGGAGCACCATGGTCATAGGCCTCCATCACCAGAATCTATCCTAGACCCTATCCGCAGGATCCCTGAGCTCGTGGAGGACAAATGTGGGTGGAGGTGGATGCATCTCGAAAGGCCATCCACCGCCAAGAATTTTTTAATTCTCCCCACCACATATTCCACCCTACATAGCTCTTTGATTCAACCTATTCTTCTACCTTAGTGATACCTCGAATGAGTGTTGAACGTCTATGAAAAGGGTCAGGAATTCAGAATCCATGTGTCCCTACCCGCATCACTTGAATCACAACCAAGTTCCCTACTGATTCCCACAGCTCTAGGAGCCACGCACTACTGACCCCAAGTTTTTGGGTGATCCATTAAATGATATTTCCCTCTAGGGACCCCTCATCTACTTATCACCACTAAAGAAACATCCACCTAAGGTCTTCTGGGGTCTCTAGCTGTCAGTACCATCTATACAAGGATGATATCCTCAAGAAAGGCTCTCTTTAGGACACCAGCCTGAGTGGTGATGCTGAGAGACACCAT
The DNA here is from genome assembly GCA_963277665.1 of Viscum album. Lineage (NCBI taxonomy): Eukaryota > Viridiplantae > Streptophyta > Magnoliopsida > Santalales > Viscaceae > Viscum > Viscum album. The sequence goes on from OY728132.1 coordinate 2,104,600,681, forward strand.
GAATTTCCTGATATCCCATCTGAGTCCTTACTCAAAGGGCTCAGCCCAAATATAAATGGTCATACACCATGTCTATGGAGTAGAATGTGAGGTCTATAAACCTCACTAAGTACTTGACCACAGACATGTCACCTATATATTGGTGATGTAACACTTTTATGTGCATAGAGCACAAAGTCATGTAAAAAAACTCCTGAAAAACACTAGATTTTTTTCCATATAAGGTTTTCCTCATCCTGAATTTTAATGGAAGAGATAAACCATCTCCCTAAATATCACAATATAAGGCTCAAATCCAAGATCTCTATCTGGTCAAGTGGTGTCTTTACTATGTGGAAGAGCTCTGTCACTACCTCTGGCCAGTTCTCAGTGACCTGAGGATCTGTCTCTCCCCTGAATCTACGAGGTCTCTATCTCTGAATCTCATTCAAGGAACTGATTCAATGAAAATCCTCTACTGGTGACACTGGTAGTAACTGCATATCAATAAGTGGTTGAAACAATAGTTCACCTCTGGTTGAGTCCATTTGTGGAAATGGTCCATGAACTGATGCCTCGTCGCTAGGAAAGGTTTCCACACAATCACGTATCAGAAGCCTAGACGGTTGTCTGCGTAGAGGTATCATGAAATATATCAAGATGTACCGCAACTATAAGATTATACCTGGTGATATAAATATTATATAAAAGGATAAAAAGGAGACACTTTTTATACAAGTGTTTTCGTTTATAGGTTCGAGGAAAATAATTCTAGGTCCTGGTGTATAGATACGTTGGCCACCGTAACAACACTAGACTCCCTGAATCAAAATGGAAAACTCAAAAAATTCAACACTATATCCCTTAAAACAATACAACTAACTCTCTGACATTGAGTTTGAATAGAAATACATTGATACATTTTTGTCGCAACCCATACCCCGGGGCATGTGTCGTGACATACCCCAAACCCGACTTCCAAAGGACTGGGGTTGGTGACTAGCGTCGAAGGTGTCAACCTTCATGTTAGACACATATTCACGAGTAACTGTAATCATTCAAACACAACCACATCCCAATGTTTAAAAATTATACATGAATTCCAAAAAATACCACTGTGTAAATGTAAAAACTGTAGGTAAAATGGGATAAAATAAAAACGGAAAAAATGATAACTGAAAAAAGAAATGTAAAAAATAAAACTCTAAATTCCATATGCTGAAAACGCCACCTGATGGGTAAGTACATAGTAGATAATTGAAGCCATAGAAGTATGCCCCGCCTGCCTGCTCTCATTGGGAACCACCGGGTCCTAGTCCACCATTTCCTCCATCAAAGAGGTGGTCTTCTGCTCTAGACAAAACACGTGCAGGTGAAGCCCATGTAGGGGAGAGTACCAAAATACTCTGTTGTGACCCCCAAAAAACAATAAAATACCACCATGAAATCCACCAACATACCATGAATAATGATCAATAATAAATACAACTTAAAACAAAAATAGTTTAGAGTAATAAAGTAGGACAATTAGTGACATTATTAAACAATATAAGATGTTAGAGAACTCCCCCTCAATGAGTACAATGGGACTCCCAGATAACTCAAAATCCACATCCCACTAACCTAGGACTATTTTTGTACTCATCCATGATTATTATCTTGTGTATGTTTGGTCACAAAGAAGCCTCTCCCCACCATGGGTATTCTGGGTCACACATATGCAACTTCCCACCATTTCCATACTGAGGTTCTCCTCATGTCGAGTATAGTGGGTATATCGGGTCACACCGAAGACGCTCAAAACTGTGGGCCTGGAAGGCCACATAGAAGTCTCATCCCATAGGGCCATGGAATCTGACCCACATAGTGTCTCTTTTTAGCAGTCTTTAGGTCTCCTACAATCATAGGGTTTCTGCACATAGTGCACATGATTTCGAGAGAACCGTTCATCATGCCATTAATTGAATTTAAAATTCCATTAAATTTTCCATAGTGTTTGAAAATATATAAACCTTTTTGTAAGGGTTCCAATGCCATAATCATCATGTCAATCAAATTCACTGTTCGATTGATATTGGTGTTTTTCAAAAACTTGCCTTGTTGGGTCCGAGTCTGGTCCGAACATGTTAGACCGACCCGAGCAGAAATGGGTCCACCACCCCGACCCGAAATCAGCTTAACCAGGGTCTAACCTGCTGGGGGGGCCCACCCCAAGCCTGATCCAGCATAAAGAGACCAGTTCCACCTGGCCAAGTTGTGTTTGGAAGACGCGTTCGGCTCCCCTTCATCCAATAATTCTTCCAAGGGCCTGACTTCTTCATCTGGGTCAAAAGACTATGGATTTCGGCTAAATGTCCAACCGTATTTCCTACATGCGTTCAGGAGACCACAAGACCCAGAGAAGTACGGCCCATTTCGGTGGGCCACTCCACCGATGCGGCTGAGGGGCCGTGTCCCTACAGCCAGCTACCATCCATGCCGATAGCTCCTCCAGCCTTACCGCATCTTGATCCAACCACGACAGTCACCTTCGGCACACCATCATTGAGAGCCACCACCCAGCCGAGGATGCCGCTGCAGGCCTCCATTGCCAGTTTATTGTCATCAGTCCCATGTCACCAGTCCTTGGTTGTCGATCACTATTTTTCGGTGCATGGGAATCAACATGGTACTCCACAGACCATAGGGTCTTCTCTAGTGGTCCATTCCTCACGCCCCTTGCACCTAAATCCTCATGAGAATCCCTACTTCATATAATGGACTCAACGTCCTATTTCCACCATTTTGAAATCTCAGACAAGAAGACCAGAGAAGTTGGAGGGGCTCATGGCTTGTTCTTGTCATCCCACACAATCCACATTTGTAATTTAAAATTGGGGAGGCTTTATATTACAATTTTATCAAAAAAATAATTAATTAATGTACTGAAAACCGAAAAAACAAACCCTCCTAAAAGAATTCAATATCCATGGACCAACATGTTCGTGGGTGGATATGCATTCTTCATTTTTATAATAATGAATGGGAAAACTCCAGTACAATGAAAACCTGTACCACAATCGATATTCATCATTGAAACTATCTTCCCTCAAGGATTCAATATTCGTTGGAATTTGTCACTTCTTGGTCCCATTCATTGTAAATTATTGATGTTACATGGGATCCTATTGGAATAAATCATCCATCGTTACATGGAATCCTTACCAACAGTTTTTCATTGAATTTTCATGGCTTAATTATTATTTCTCCAATGCAATAGCCTAATAAAAGAAAACTTGTCGCATAGTTTCTTTTACGCATCAACATTGCATCGTTACACTTAAAAAAATGAGCCATCAATGTGCATCATTTATTTCGCCACTTCACAGCACCACAACACACTGTCCTCCACTCAATGTTGGGGGAAGAAAATAAAATAACATATAATGTTATTTTTTTATATTCCAAAATGTCTAAAAATTAAATTTTCCCCTGGACCATTTTCGGTCAATGTTATGTCCTTTATAAGAGAATCCCAGCATGCCGATTTCAACAGTGCCCTCATAATTTTGATCAAAACATCGATTTAATTACTATTAAACCAAGGTTGATAAATTTTTTAAATGAACTAATTAAGATTTAAAAATTCCATTTCAGGCTCATCGGGCCTCGAAATCACATGCCATCAAAGAGTGTGGTCTCAAAATAATTCCATATAATTTTAAAACAAATTAAATATAAATTAAAATATATTATAGAAAATATTTGTAATCATCACTTTGATTGAATTTTTTTTATTTGTGAAATTGAAACTGAGTGTTGAAAATAATGAATGTGTAGAAAAACCAGCATACCCCAACTATAAATCAGGAATGAAGTATGCTTTACATGAACAAACTGGTATGTATTTTAAATCGTCCATAATAATTTAATTTACATAGAGCAACACAATAACCATATTCTTCTATTTATATGTGGATTATTGAATCTAAATCCAATGTATCATCCATACCATGTAATGTGCTCTAGATTGAGGCACATGTAAATAAAATGAGAGACTAATAGATGAAAAAACATAAAAAGACTGTGAAACATGTGTTAGAATGACATAATAAATAATTTTTTCTTCAAAATAATATTACCCAACAGTGATTACTTATTTTCCTATGTTTTCTATCAGAAAAAATCAACGGAATCAAAAACAACCAAGCCTAATGCATAAATACTTTTGGTGGTCTTTAAAAGCTAGAAAGTATGGTCATGTTAGAGGTGCGGGTTTCAGGTTGACACCACAAAAAGTTTTTGAGAAAAAAAACAAGAGGGGGATCATGGTGAAGAAAAAAATATGATAAGAAAGAGAATATCTATTATTAAAGAACATATGAAATTTGAAAAAGAGTTCGTGAAAAATTTGAAGGTAGGGGGTGGTGGTAATGAGAAGAAACTACTCAAGAACAACTAGCATGTAAATATCCCACCCCATGCGCACTCGCATTTTAGCGAGCCCTTCCCCTAAAAAAGATGTCATAAATGAGGGTATCGATGTTCTAATAATTGTTTTAGTTAAGTTTGAGTCAAATAGACACTAATACTGTAACTCCCCAAGCTTCCATGATAAGTTTCCTTTTGAATAAAGCAATAACTTGCATTGTACGCAACATCGAGACTCTAACACATCGCGACTAATCAAAGTAGCCATTATGAATAGTAATACCCACATTTTATTTTATAAATTTTCTCTCTCAAAATGAAATTCATTTTTAGATTCGTAATATCAAAATTATAATAGGTTAATGTTTTGGTACTTTTAGGATAACTTTTATATTTTGATGAATAGCGAAAATTATTAAATTTTAATTAAAAACAAAATTTTCAATCAAAATAATTAATAGTGATAAATTATGAAGTTTAGTGGTTTTAAATTATATTTATAATATATTATTACCATTTAATATAATGTTGGTCATTTTAAATTATTTTACAATTAATCTGGACACAAACAATTGTCAATATTTGGATAGTTTTTATTTCATAAAAACACACTTTTTGTTTTGACAGCGAGAATTAATTTTAAATTAATTTCTGCCACTTCTGTGTTATGAATTTAGAAAAATAGACTCCATATTTGTAATCAGGATGTCCAAATTGTTTAAATAGGTAACTTTTGTTTTTAGACATTTTGAATAATTATTTCGGTAAATATTTTATTTACCATTGTTAAATGGTAAATCTGGTAAATAAGGGTAAAAAATAATATTATATTAATAATAAATTGACCTAAAACGTTTCTTAGCCCTATTGGATGATAAAAGTCCAACCATGGGGATCTTTGGGTCTATTTTGGAACCCCATGGATCCACTTGTATGTGATAATGACACTTTATATTAATTAAGTTAAAGTAAATACAAAATAACATAAGCATATATCTTTTAGAAAAACAATTTTTAAATAGGGTTATATATATTATATTTTAGACTATAAATATTCATTAGAAAGATAAAAATCTTTCCTACATAATGGTATTTTATGTATAATTTTTAGAAATTGAAAAATTAATATTATATATGACACAATAATGGTGAAATATTTTCCTTATTTATGATAGAATAAAATAATTGGCATTATAAATGTTAATATAAATATAATTTTGAAGTTTTGATGACATAAAAGAATTTTATTAGTTAATATGTAATGTTAGGATTTGTTAAATGAATTTTATATGAATTATAATTTTGTTATGAATTTAACAAAAATCTATTATTAAATATTGTCAAGATTGACATAAAAGAATTTTTACTAAAAATATTATATTATTAATTGAAATTGTATTCCTAAAAATATAAGGATAGGACAAAGGACTTATATATTGATAGTTGTATCATTAATGGACCAATTTGGGGTATCTTGGATTTATATAGTATGTTTATTAACTATATATTATAAAAATACAAAGTGACAGGGTAAGTGTTAAAATAATTAACCAACAGTTAAAACTAAAAGATAAGGTCCATATAATGATCCAAACGTTTATAAAATCTATTGGTAGAAAGGATTTCGACCCATCCCCACCTTAGACTTTGAATAATAAACTTTAGTTCCATTATAAACCGAATATAAATTTATTATAAATTAATACATTATGTTTTTCCTAAAGAGCCCCCCTCCCCCTTATAAAAGGACACCAGTTATAACAAATTCTTCACACCTTCAAAGCATTTTTGATCTGCCAACCTCTGCCCAAATACTCTCTCTACATCCCTAACTTTAACCTATAGGACATAGTTTGATTATAAACCCATCCTAATGATCACTTTTGATCAAATAAAAAGTAAGAACCCGAAGAAGAGGAGGTTATCCTACCCTCAACGAAGAAAAGTTCATGGTAAGGGGTTACTCATCTCACTTCCATTTCTGAAAGATATTTATCATTCAAAACATATTTCTTGTATTTGGTATATGTGTAATACAATTTGATATATATAATAACATTATTATCTTTATATTCATGTTATTCAAGGATTCACTTGATATTTATTAAGTTCTGGTCATATGATTTGACCGATCACATTGTTGTAAGGGGTCTTCATCTCACTCTTTATTCCGTGAGATTCATACCATATTTCCACTATTAACATTAATGTGGTGTATGTACTGCTCATAATTTTATTCATTGTGTAATAAACATTAATTTATGTGTAATTACATATTCATTGTATGACACCTCTTTCATGGGGTGGATGTTTCATAAGTTACCAAATTGGCAAGGGTTTATTTCACAATCTCTTCATTATCCGAGGTTGTTTATACAAAATTATCTATTGGGACCTCTTTATCCCCCACATCAATGTTTATTAAAAATGTATTAAAAACATTCTTACTATTTTACAGAATATTGGTTAAAGTCAGTTATACCTTTGTCTGAATTTTTATAAGATGTTTATAAAGGAATATTTCTACCATTTTCCAAACAAGGTCCTTTTTATCCTTTTCGACAGAATTAAGGTAAGAATGACTTTTTTTAACTTATACAGAGGATTCGGCTATTTTCCACCATTATAAGATCTTTGAAGCTTCCCTTACAAGCTTATAAGATAATTTTCAAAAAAAATCTTTTATAATTATGTGACTTTTAAATGATTCCAAGAAAAGAGATATTTCTCTCAAATAGTTTTGATTACTTCTATGTTGACATCCGTTGATAAATTTTACACTTGTTTGAAGTTGATTTTTTATGATAAAAATATTCCATATTGTTTTTAAGGTTTTGTGATATTATTGGCTAGGGATGAGTTATTTTTATTCCATTAATGGTTTATGATTAATTTTTTGTCATTTCGTATTCTAGTTTTAATATGAATGTATATTTTATATTTCATCATCTTCTTAAGATGAATGTGTTGGACTAGTATGTCCTGGGTTGGAAATCGGTAAATGTAAGCCCTCCAGGATGGGGTACGGTTATAGAAGACCCTCTGGGTTGGAGTCCGGTTATTAAAGGCACTCTGGGTTGGTGTCCGGTTATTAGAGGGACTCTGTGTTGGAGTCTGGTTACATAGGCTCTCCGGGTTGGAGTCCGGTTACATAGTCTCTCTATGTTCGAGTCCAGCTACTGAGGCTCTCCAGGTTGGGTTCCGGTTACAGTTAGCCCTTTGGTCTTGGCACGAGGCCTTGGCAAAGAAATTAAAGTTTAGCATTATGAATTCTATTATTATTAAAGTGGTTATTTATATTGCATGTGATTATTCGATTAGTAGAATATCTATGTGAATAAGTAAACGTCATTATTTCATTTTATTTTTCCCATATTATGATTAAGTTCATGTTTAAAAGGATTTTTTTAGTTATACATTGCCATAAATGTTTATGCTTAACTATGAACGTTTCCACTATATTGTTATCCTTACGGAGCATTTCAGCTCACCCCTTTCAATGTTTTATTTTTCCCAGGATGTGAAGAAGTAATTTATGAATGACCTGCTGGGATAGTATGAGAGGATATGAAGACATGATTTTGTTGTATTTTTTTATACTTTATGATGTAATGTAAGACTTATGAATATATCTAGTGTTTCCAAGACTACTAAACTAATCGGTCTTTCGAGAAATGATCTTTTATGATCATGACAATGTTATGTAATAATGCACCGACTATGGGTAACCGGGGTCGGGGCCTTACATATGGTATCATAGGAAGTTTAGTACAAACCTTGTAAGCTAGTTTTCGATAAACTCTGATTAGAGCACATAGACCTAAGATGAACTTTGAGGATTATTATAGAACACCTTACTAGAAATTTGGTATTGCAGAGATTTTGTGAGTTTTCTGAGCAATACATCCCTTTCTTGATACGAGTAGGTCGATGCGGATCTGGAACAGATGTAACTAGAGGTAAAACTCAAAAACACCGCTTTGAGCTAGACTCGAATGGGAACTAGTCCACGACAACGGGCCTTGATGCACTCTTTGTTATGACAGTCCTGGGGGATATGCTTAGGATAATTATCATTTTCATTGAAATTAATTATGAAGGGTTTACGAGTATATAAATCCTCAATGAAAACATTTATTTATGGTTATAAATTATATCCATAAATAGTTCAATTTATGTTAAGTGTTTTATAAGTATGGAATTATGTATATTGATTCATAAACTGATTTAGTTTATGCCATTGTTTTGAAATGGATCCTAGTGGATGGAATAGAAACTGTATCAATGCACGCACTCAATGTAGGGATTTCCCTCCTGCTCAAGATAATTTTAGTGGATCTGGTGATGCAATTGGTGCTGATCCGCTAATCACCATACTAGGACAACTAAATCAGGTTATGAATAATATCATTACCCATATGGAGCACTCTGATCTGTAGTATGGAGGATCAATGTTAGATCTCTTCATGAGGTAACAACCACCAACATTCAATGGGAGAAAAAATCTCTTAGTAGCTATGAAATGCATTAATTTCTTAGAAAAAATATTCCATGCCTTAGGGAGTAGTAAAAGGGAAAAAGTAATCATGGCAGTTTTCCGCCTCATTGGAGATGCTGACCAATGTTTGTTATTGATTCAAAACACAAAGAAAGATGAATAAGTATCAAATATGGAATGGAGTGAGTTCAAAGAGACTTACATAGAAAAATACTTTCCTCGTGACCATCGAGCAGTTATGGAAAGGAAATTTCTGAGTCTGATACAAAAGGAGGATGAGAATGTCGCAAAGTATGAACTTAACTTTTCAAGGATATCAAGGTATGATGGAGATTATATACGTAACCCATGAACTAAGATTGATCGTTTCTTTTATGGGTTAAAACCATTTCTTCGTCAAACATTGATCACATAATCCTTCTCTTCGTACGAAGACATTGTTTCATGTGATATGAAGACAGAAAAGGAATTCTCTAAATGTTATGACAATAATGTAAATCAAGAGAAGAAGATAATGATAGAGCAAGAGACAAATAAAGGGAATTAGGAAAAGAATTATTTTCCATTATGTGAAAAATTGTGGGAAGAAACACCCTAGTACATGAATAAAAGGAATGGGAGTTTGTTACATGTGTAGAGAAAAAGGTTACGAGACTCGTGATTGCAAGGGAAAGAAGGAGGCTATCAATGTTGATTGCTACAATTTTAGAGAAATGGGGAATTATGCAAATGAATGTCCAAAACGTCTAGAAAACTAACCTCATAAATGGAAAAGGGATTAAGGCCAAGATTATGTTGTTACTATAGTTGGAGAGGACTGATTAATTTATTTGTATTTTTGGACTCAAGGATTATATTCTGGTTATGAGAATAACGTGATATATATAAGGATTGTACTGCAATAATTTTTTTTTTCATTAATGTTTTAGAATGACTAAGGTAATCATATTTTTAGTAAGTGAAAATAATATAATCTTAACCCTTTTTGGAGAATATGATGTTGCGATTTATTTTTGAATTTAGATAACTTTTACAGAGAGTCTGGAGAGAGGTACATTGGATAACTATAATGTTTTGAAATGGATTAAGTTGTACTTTCGATAGTATTGTTCATAGTTATAACATTTATCGTGATTATTTTTAGAATATTATGATACTATAGTTTTAGGAAATGGAAAACCTGTAGGTCGGGTGAAAACCCGTCACGTCGGATAAAGCTACAGGAATCAAACTGAAAACCATAGTGCGACATGACTTTATTACCTACCACTAGCCTAAAAGAAGTCCCGGGTTATTACAAAATATTTTTTCATTATAATGGTATGTGTTAATGATTGGAACCCTATACTATTAGGATAAATATAATATTGTTGAGTTTTATTATCTTTTGGAGTGAATGTTGAGTTTATGGTAGAAATTAATTGAAGGATGAAAAATCTACTTTTAAAAATGTATATAAATATTTATCTTATTCTATGTAGAAATTAATTATTTAGGGAAGGGATATTAATACCAAAAAATTTGTTATCCTAGTACCTTATGTTTTTGTTGAACTGATGATATTATAAATCATCATTGATTAATGGATTTGACGCCCTCAATTCTACACTTGATTGTGATTGATGACCTCAATCACTCCCTATAAATATTTACGTTTTTCCTATAATTACCTTTCTATAATTTCCACCAATGTTCTCCTATTCAAAACCCAAAATTTTTTGTTACATTCTCATCTCCTTTTCCCTCTTATTAAAACTAAATTTTATTAACCTTATTTCCGATATGGGTTTTCCACAAAGGTATTTTCTATTTTCAACCTTTTATATTCAAAGAAAAATTTCAAATTGTGAGGATGCAATTATTTTAAGGAGGGGAGAATGTAACACCCCAAGCTTCCATGAGGCGTTTCCTTTTGAATAAAGCTATATCTTTCATTGTACGCAACTTCGAGACTCTAACTCACCGCGACCAATCAAAGTAGCCGTTATGAATAGTAATACCCACTTTTTATTTTATAAATATTATCTCTCAAAATAGACTTAATTGATAGATTTGAAATATCGAAATTATCTGCGGGTAAAAATTTGGTACTTTTCAGATAACTTTTATATTTTAATTAATAGTGAAAATTACTAAATTTTAATTAAAAACAATTTTTTTAATCAAAATAATTAATAGTAATAAATTATGAAATGGAGTGGTTTTGAACTATATTTAGAATATATTTTTACCATTTAGGAAAATTTTGGTCATTGGACATAATTTTACAATTAAACCAAACATAAACTAGTGTCAATCCTTTGATAGTTATTATTTCTTAAAAACACGCTTTTTCTTTTGACAGCGGTAAATAAATTTCAATTAATTTCTTCCACTTTTGTGTTTTGAATTTGAAAAAATGGACTCTATATTTGTAATCAGGATGTCCAAATTGTGTAAATAGATAACTTTTATTTTTAGGCAATTTGAATAATTACTTCTGTAAAAGTTTTATTAACAATGGTTAAAGGGTAAATCGGGTAAATAAGTGTAAGAAATAATATTATAATAACAATAAATTACATTAAAACATGTCTTAACCATTTTGGTTGATACATGTCCAACCATGGGAATCTTTGGGTCGATTTTGGGACCCCATGGATCCACTACTATGTGATAATGACACTTTATATTAATTAAGTTAATGTTAATCCAAAATAACATAAGCATATATCTTTTAGAAAAAACAATTTAAATAGGGTTATATATATTATATTCTTGAATATAAATATTAATTATAAAGATAAACATATTTCCTACATAAATGTAGATTATTTATAATGTTTATACATTTAAAAATAAAAAATATATATGACACAATACTGATGCAATATTTTCCTTATTAATGAAAGAATCAAATAATTGGTATTATAAATGTTAAAAGAAATATAATTTGATATTTTTGATGCCATAAAAGAATTTTATTGGTTATTATGACATATTAGGATTGCATAAATGAATTGTATTCGAATTAATAATGTTTTTATGAATTTAACAAAAATAAATTATTAAATATTGTCAAAATTGACATAAATGAGTTTTTAAAACAAATATTATATTATTAATTGATATTATATTCTAAAAAATCTGAGGTTTGGCCAAATGACTTATATAATGATAGGTGTATCATTAATCGATCTCTTGGGGTCTATTGGCTGTATATAGTATGTTCATTAACTATATATTATAAAAATACAATGTGACATGGTAAGTGTTAAACTAATTAACCCAGAGTTAAAACTATAAGATAAGGTTAATATAATGACACAAACCTATCTAAAATCTATTGGTTGAAAGGATTTAGACCCATCCCCACCTTATAATTTTTATAATCAACTTTGAATCCATTAAAAACAGAATATTAATTTATTATAAATTAATACTTTCTGTTTTGTCTAAAGAACCCATCCGCCCCCTTATAAAAGGACACCACATATAACCAATTATTCACACCATCAAAGACTTTTGGATCGGACAACCCCTACCCAAATACTCTATTAACATCCCTGAAATAATCTTAGAGGCCTTAGTTTGATCAGAAAGGAAACTTAAGGAGCCGTTTTGATAAAATCAAAAGGAAGAACATGAAGAAGAGGAGGTTAACCAACCTTCAACCAAGGAAAAGTACAAGGTAAGGGGTTCCTCATCTCACTTCCACTTATGTTATATTTTTATAGTTCACCACTGATTTCTTGTATGTGGTATATGTGTACTGCCATTTGATATATATAATAACATGATTCTCTTTATATTCATGTTATTCAATGATTCACTTGATATTTATTAAGTTCTGATCATATGATTCGACCAATCACATTATTGTAAGGGGTTTTCATCTCACTTCTTATTCCCGTGATATTCATAACATATTGCCTCTATTAACTTTTTTGTAGTGTATGTACTTCTCATAATTGTATTCATTGCACAATACACTTTAATTTAAGTGTAATTACATATTCATTGTATGATACCTCTTTCATGGGGTGTATGTCTCGTAAGTTTCAAATTGGTAAGGGTTTATTTCACAATCTCTTCATTATCTGAAGTTTTTTATACATAATTATCTACTGGGACCTCTTTATCATCCACATCCGTGTTTCTTAAAAATGTATTTAAAAAAATAATTACTATTTTACAGAATATGGGTTAAAGCCAGTTTTCATTTGTTTGTCTTTTTATAAGATGTTTATAAAGGAATCATTTCGTCATTTTCCAAACAAGGTCCTTTTTAACCTTTTTGACAGAATTAAGCTAAGAATGTCTTTTTTTATCTTATATGACGGGTGCGTCTTTTTTTCACCATTATAAAATCTTTGAAGCTTCCCTTACAAGCTTATAAGAATATTTTCAATTTAAATGTTTTCTTTTATAATTATGCGACTTTTAAATGATTTCCAAAAAAGAGATAATTCTCTTAAATAGTTTTGATTTCATCTATGTCGACATCCATTGAAATTTTTTTCACTTGTTTGAAGTTGATTTATTATGATACAAATATTCCATATTGTATTTAAGGTTTTGTGAAATGGTTGACTATGGATGAGTTATTTTTATGACATTAATGGTTTATGATTATGGTTTTGTTATTTATAATGCTAGTTCTAATACGAATGTTTATGTTATATTTAATCCTATTCATATGAGGAATGTGTTGGACTTGTATGTTCTGGGTTGGGGACCGGTAAACGTAAGCCCTTCGTGTTGGGGTTCGGTTACAGAAGACCCTCCGGGTTGGTGTCCGGTTATTAGAGGCACATTGGGTTGGGGTCTGGTTATTAGAGGAACTCCGAGTTGGAGTCCGATTATAGAGGCTCTCCAGGTTGGAGTTCGGTTATAGAGGCTCTCTGGGTTGGAGTTCAGTTATAGAGGCTCTCTGGGGTGGGTTCCGGTTATAGTTAGCACATAGGTCTTGGCATGAGTCCATGAGACATAAATTAAAGTTCGGAATTATGTATTCCATCATTATGAAAGTGGTTATTGATTTTTCTTGTTATTATTCAATTAGTAGAATATCCATGATAATAAGTAAATGGAATTATTTCATTTTATTATTTCCATATTATGCTGATGTTCATGTTTAAAAGGCTTTTGTTAGTTATACATTGTCTTAAATTATTATGCTAAATTATGAAAGTTTTCGCTATATTTTTATCCTTTCTGAGCATCTGAGCTCACCCCTTTCAATGTTTTATTTTTTCAAGGATGTGAAGAAGTAATTTTTGAATGACCTGCAGGGATAGTATGGGGAGATATGAAGAAATGATGTTGTTGTAGTTTTTTTACTTTATGATGTAATATAATACTTATGAATATATCTAGTGTTTCCAAGACTACTAAACTAATCATTCATTCTAGAATTGATCTTTTTTTATCATGACAATGTTATGTAATAATGCACCGACTCTGGGTAACCGGGGTCGGGGAGTTATAAATACCATTCATGAACTGAATTATTATCAGCTGAAGATGGTTGTGATTTTTCTCAATCAACACCCACCCATTACTGTTTATCTTGGGCCATGGTGTTCATTAACTATAACACCATGATACAGACCATCCAACTTACAACAATTCATGTCAATGTGTTGACTATCATAGACCATGAAAATGGAACTTAGGTACCTATTCCAATTGATGAAGAATATATTAATAAGGTTGAGAACAATCTTCAAACATTCATCGCATTGCTTTAACAACTTGTAACAAAAAATGTCAACAAGGAGACATTCATTTCCAAATAATTTTCAAGATAAAATATTATCATTTGATGAAAAAATCTCTAAACTGATAAATATTTTTCGAGATAGACACATGGAAGGGGGTTAAAGAAATAAATAGATCAAAATAATCTCAAGGATTAACCAATTGATCAAAAAAATATACTGAAATCACCTTAATCCTAACTATTACATACCCATATTTATTATAAATTCATGCTCATGTGAATATGAAATTGAAAAATGGTGGTACTCAAACTATAATTTTTGACAAAAATATGTACAAAGGGGGAGATCTAGATTTCATTAGTGTTAACAATGTATGTTAAATCCTAGAGTATGATTGGCTAGTTGGATTAGTTGTAAATGTATACATGAGATATATTTTTATGATTTGATTTTCCAAAAATTGATATAAAATGATAATTATGAATAAATACATTTCATATTTTTCACAGGTGTATATATGAATTTTTTTAAGGTTTTCCACCATAAAATATTTTTTGGACATGTTACTCCTTATTTCATCTCCACAAAAACTATAAAATATAATCCATTAATGAGGTTGAAATAGTTGGATGAATTATCTAATAATTTAATAGAAATAAATAGAAGAAAAACTCTTCTTAATACCAATGATGTTGAGGTAAAACTCTAAAATTTAATAATATTAAATATATTTTAATTTATTCATTACATATTGTTTTTTGTATTCTTAAGTAGAATTGGATTCTCATTGCTGTTAATTTGGATACTCAAAATATTTTTTTCTTGGATTCAATCCATGGATATTAAATATACCGACCACACATTATGGAGTTTTTAAATTTTTAATACACTAAATCCAACATTTATTTACTAATAATCTTGTTATATAATTTATATTATGATTTCATAGAGATTACTTTATGATAGGGTGGTGCATGAATATCCTCTACATCATGGAATGAGGCCATTAGAAAAGGGAAAGAAACATCACATGTACTACGACTGGATACAAATCATGGAATATATAATAAATTTTCACTATCCAAACACATATAAAAAATTAATTATTTTTCTCAATGTTTTTGTAATTTTAAAAACAAAAAAAACAATAAAGTCATTGGTTATTATGTTTTTAAATTTATGAAAATGATCATATTCCATGAACAAACTAGAATCCCTAAAGAGGTATCTTTCAAGATAATTTTTATTCCATATATAATATTTATTAATCTTTTATTTATTTATATTTTTTTAGTACTACCATGATTATAGAAAATAATCATATTAAAAAGATGATAAATATTAGTTTATAAATGAGTGGGAAGTATACCTAATAAATGAATGTACAAAAATAGAATGATGTTGTGACCAGTTTGAGTCAAAGAGTTTATTTTTTAAAAATTTGTTTTTTGTAAAAAGAACATGTTTCATATTAAAAAATGAGCAATCAAGTTAGGATTGTTTTGATACTTTATAAATACAATCCATACATCATTTTTGACTTGTTGGAATCAATATCAACTAAATACTATTCTTGGTGTGACCAATATAACTTTATGTGTATATTTTTATAATAAATAAACAATTTATTTTTTAAAATGAACAAGTGAAATGATAAAAACTTGAAACCTTAGGAAAATGATACAACAATAATTTGTGACGTTTTAGAATCAACCACAACTCAATTCAACGAATTTTGTGATAGATATGACTTAAAGTGACCATTATTTGTTAAAAATTGACATTTTAACTCAAAATGCATCACCCATTCAAGACCCAACTAACCTTCTCCCATTGTATTATTTATTTTTTTTAAATGATTCATAAGTTAATTTTGATGTGTATGAAGCAGTCTCATGTTAAGCTAACAAAATATGTCACCGTTATGACATGAAGTATTCAACCTCACCTCAATCGGACAAACAGTATGACCGATATGTCTCAAAGTGTCTCTTTTTTAAAAAATTGACATTAATTTTATTAAAATAAATCAATTGGAAAACTGAAATCTGCTCAAACACATTCATATTGTTTTGAAAATTTAGGAAAATGATCCATGAGTCATTTTTTATGTACATGAATCAACCCCACCTTAATAAAATTCATGATTTGACAAGTATATATCCAAATAAGTATTTTAATTCAAAATTGACATTAATTTATGTAAAATGATCAAATCACATACTAGAATCTACGAAAATGCATTTTTAGTGTATTGATACGTTATGAAAATTACACATGAGTTATTGTTGACGTGTAAGAATCTACTGTAACTCAATCTGACGCATGGTGTGATAGGTTTGACTAAAAGTGTCTATTATATGATTAAAATTTACATTTCAGGTGAAAACACAGTACTAATTAAAAAACAATAAAACACATTCTGATAGTCATCATAATTAAGGAAAATGATTCTTAATTCATTTCTGACATGTATGAAGTTGTCTCACTTCTAATCAATGCACAATGTGACCGGTATGACACACAAAATGTGTTTTCAGTTTGAATTGAAATTTTATTAAAAAATACAACTGAAATAAATAAAATCATTAAAAAATATGTGGATTGTTTTGATACTTTAGAACCATAGTCCCTGAGTCATTTGTGACCTGTAGAAATTAACCACACCTCATTATGACAAAACATTTGACCGGTATAAACCCAAATGTGTTTATAATTAAAATTGACAGTAATTTAATTAAAAATAAACGGTGATCTACTGAAAACCTATAAAACAAAATTGGATTGTTTGGATACTTTATGAAAATGATACATGAGACATTTGTGATGTGTAGAAATCAATCACACCTCAATCTGAAGCACATTGTGACCAGTATGACTAAAACTATTCATTATCAGTTTAAAATTGACAATTTAGCTCAAATCCTTTCACTCATTAAATACCATGAAAATATCCTCTAATGGGATTCATAATTTTGAAGAGTTATTTGTATGTCCTTCGTGACAAGTATGAAGAAGTATCACCTCAAACCGATGCATGAGGTGACCAATATGACACAAAATGGTTGTCCCCAGTTGGACATTATATTTTTGTAAATAAACCCAAATGTCATACTGAAAACCTAGAATACCCATTTGGGTAGTTTAGATACACTCGAAAAATGATCCATGAGTCATTTGTTATGTATATGAATCAACCACACGTCAATTAAATTAATTATGTTATCAGTGTAAATGAAAATATGTTATTTAAATTTGATGTAAATTTTAATAAAAAACAATTTAAATACTCAAGACCAAGAAAACCAATTCAGTTTATTTTGATATTTTTGGAAAACAACCCATTACTACTTTTTTAATCATAGGAATAACCCCCCCCCCCTAATAAGAAGCATGTTTTAACCTTTATAACTCCTAATGTACCTTTTTTATTAAAAATTTTCATTTTATTTATGTTTTCATTATTAATAATGTTTAATTTATTTCGTTATTGTATTACTAAAAAAATATTTGTTTTCATATATAGGTGGAACCTTATTCTTTAGTTGGGATGATTTGTTCGATAACTGATACCATAGATGGACATTTTTGAGAGGGGATCATGGATTTAAATAGTTGAAGAACTTATTTTTTAACTCTTTTTGATTAATTTTAAAAGTAATTATATAAAAGTTGTTTTAAATGTATATAGATTTTTTTTTCAAAACCTTACGTGTGCTTTTATGTTCATGTGTTAGTTTCTTTTTTCTTGTATGTGTTGTGGAGGTGGTGTGGGTTTTTTTTTGCAGGTTCTGGTGGGTGTGACGTTATATAAATAGAAACTCATATGTATATAGGCCTTTATTTTCACAATTTGGAGTCCTGATAAATTAGTCATTTATTAGTGGTAAAAATAGCACTGATAAAAAGTTTCTTTATCAACACTAAAATAACACTGATAAAAGGGGGCCTTCATCAACAAATGTTTAGCGTGAAATAAAGAAACCATTTATGAGAACTTTTTTAGTTCATTTAACGGTTACCCCTTTATATTAACTAAGATTAATATCACTTTTCTCGTATTTTTAGAATGATTTTCTAGCACTATAAATAAATTTCTGTAGTCATAACTCTCTTCACATGTTCTCTGACCTCCCACATTGATAAAAAAATTCAAAATCTCCACCCTGAGATTTTGATCCTTTTTTTACTACTCTTGAAACATCCCCCCTAATGGTAACTCCCTAAGTGATACTTTATTACCTCAAAATCCACACCATCGGTCCACCAAGGGGGTACCTCATTCTCCCTACCAGATGTCCACTTATGGTTCCTTTAAAAAATTAGGTCCTTATCCATTACCTCTAAAATCCCCCTAAAACTGATGGTGTTCACCTGGGGCCTGAGCTCATTTCTAATCTCATCATAAAATTTCTATCTATAGTTTCTTAATCCCCTTACAATGTTTAAACAAATCATCACTACTCAGTGAAACAACTAGCATAATTTTTCCCTAAAATGTCTCCATGGGTAATATTCATAAACATTTAAACCTTCTATTTCCCCAATGATTTTGTGTAGAAATTCTCCAGAAACATTTTATAGTAATATTTTCAGAACATTCTTTTATCACGTTCTATCTAGATGTTAATTTCCAACCTTTTCTTTTCCTAACCGCACTACATATAAAAATCCAACACGACTTTCTTCTCATAGGGAGTCTCAAAATGTTCATGAATTTTTAGGATTGACTCTATCTATATATAATATTACTCTAGACCACCCACTTTAATGAAGTTTAAATGATGTTGCATTTGAAACACTATTATAAGCTCAATCATACTAGGCAAAACCCGCTTTGTGCTCATTCCATCATCTGAATAAAATGATGAAAGATCTCATGCCCTTCTCATTTACCTAAATTCACTAGGTCTTCTTGTTTTACTACATTTTTAGAATTCTAAGAATCATCCTCTTTTCACTCTTTCGGAATACACATTCATGATGGAAATTATCTACAAATCCAAACATGATCGTCAGAACAAATAACATAAACCATTCAATGATTATATAAACAATGGATCTCTATTATATACCAAAAAATCCTTTTTCATAGACCTACCTAACATGAACCATTCTTCTAGAACACTACCTTTGACCATCCCTACATCGGGTCATAGATAATCTAGGTAAACTGGCTTATATTTTATTAATGCATTTATTAGCCAACTTTTTGAAACCACTTTAATATTCCCAATATTCATCTTCGTCTTAGACAAAATTCTCATTCCCCAACAATACATAACCAGTATTTTGATTCACATACATCATTAACTAATAAATATTCTGTATCAATTATTCCAAATATTATTCAATATCATCAAAATAATAACTTCATTAAATAATATTTTATTTAATTTATTTAAAATGGAAAATTGTATTATACCTCGTTACGTCACACACACTCGTATTGTGTGTGCCTCTTTACATGAATGTTAGTTATATACCAAATTAATTATAATGATTCATTAATGTTAAATACCCTAGAATTCCAACAATGATATAAATACCATAATACTTTTAAATCACACAAAAATTGCATCAACCATTTGTGTCTCCTCATCAAATGTAAAAACACACAATATGAATAATAAATCCCATCCTATGTTACATGGGGTTTACCTTATATATGGATTAGACACTCCCATGAATGAGCTATTTTTTAATTCCCATGATATTTTATTCTTTATTGTACCATTATAATTAGTATGGGAATTGAAAAAAATCCATATGATACCACTTTGAAATGTCCCCAACCCCAAAGCCATTAAACCTATGCTCTGAGCCGAGTTACCACATGACATTAAACAAGCCTTTCTATATGCCAGATGTTAATGGATGGTGGAGAGGGTATAATATGTCCCATGTGGATATTATACCTTCTTTACTAAAGTAATACACAAGAGAAAAAAAATTAATACTGGAAAAAGTTTGCAATTACCAATGAAAATGAATAATCATACATCTACCGAAACAAGGTAAAAACCACAAACCAACAGTAACCATGTCATTTCATGGTAATACTTCTAGATTTATAGGAAACACTAAATATATAAAAATGGTAAAATACGTAAAGTGGTCTTGATTCCTTGTTTGGAACATCATCCAAGCACCTCCCAAGGGCAACTCAATTCGCATGCATGAGGCATTACCCAGGCCTTCAACCCTGAAATCTTCTTGAGTACAAAACGATGTCTGAGTAGGTAGTGAGTATAACTCAAAAGGCCACCACCAACAGTGTTTACAAAACATCATGTCTAACATACAATTCATTCAATGGGTAAATATGTGACTAGGCTAGAGAAATAAAACATTGGTCACATTAATTATAAGTATTTACTTTAATAATTTTTATCATCATTCCCATTTTTTGTTTCGTATTCTCTCATCATTACTAAGTTTATTTCCATCATGTGTTCCATGGGATCATAATTTAAATCATTTACACATTGTCTTAAACAACAATAACTATGCATAAGGGATATAGTGAAGACCTTATCTCACTAGGGGAAACACATATCCAAAAAAATGTCACATTCACCTTGAAGCCTCATCCTAGTTGATTTAATCAAATGCAACCATTAGGGGAATAAATATCTATCCCCTTATATAACGCCTTTATACAAAGGTGTAGTTTAGATCATTATTATAACATGACCCATTGGTGCTGAACCTAAAGTAAATAAACCACACTACCAAGACATGTGCACATGATTATTTATCCAATACCCACAGATGTACGATAGCACAAACCATACTCTAAACCATACAATTAATAATCAAAATACATAACAATCAACATAGTAATTAACAATATTCTATAAACCGATAACACATTTACCATTTACATTACATATCCTACTAAACTCAATTCCCATTCTCATTCACTAATCAATTTAGAATGTTATATAAATACATTTATATCCAACCATTTAAAATTTTTATTAATACAATTATGAAATTCCATTCAAGATATTTCTCAATTCACAATCTATTTCCAATTTATCATGTTCATCATTAAATATGCATTATCAATCATCGACATTTCTTTAAAAATTCATTGAATTTATAAAACAATTATAAAATACCCAATTAACCAATTTTCATGACATGCCAAACCATTCCTTATTCCATTATCAATCCTAGGAAAAACTACCATTATTCCAATTTCAAATCAACCTACCATATCAATATGTTTTTCTTTGGCTATACCACTACTAAAAAACATGTTTTATCTACCGCTAAGGCATTAACTGCGCTAGTTGAAATTGATACTATATGAGGTCATTAGCAGTGCTAAAAAAATAATGTTAAAGGGGTATTATTCTTAGAACTATTAAATTATCACTGATAAATTTAACCATTTACCAGTAATAGTAATGAAACTCTGATAAAGGGGTTCTCCCTCAGTTCTTCTAAAAAAGGATATACGAGTTTCCTTATCGTCAATTATTTTCCAGCACTAATAATGTGTATATTTCGAAATGAAATTTTATTTTTCATTAAACATATTATGTTATTTTTTAAATGCATTAATATTGATATAAATATTTTATATATATTTTCTAATTTTTTAGATGATACTATATATGAATTTACACTTAATATATAAGATATTAATTGAAAAAATATTATAAAATAAGTCTATTAATTTAATAATTTTATAATTATTATAGATTAATAGTCATTTATCAAAATTTCAATATAATAAAATTATTAAAATTAATAAATGTTCTTAAATTAGTAAATAACGGACGTCAATCATAAAAAAACATAACTTTTGACCTGAGTGTCATTTTGGGATCTGTTACATATCAAATAGAATCTAATGCTAATATCTACACCTTCATTACCTAAAAGACCTTGGTCTCTAGTTTTTTTATGTCAAAATGGTACCACCAAGAATTTTCATAGTATGTTATTTTCTTTAATGTAATTCAATATCTTTCTCTCACACAACACCAAGTTCATGCGCACCATGACTTACCAAACTTGTCGTTCATAAAGTAGTTTTAATATTATTAACTAAATTGTGAATTTTATATACTCTATATAATTTTAACATCTATATCATGAGTTTCTTAGAAAAAATATATGTAATATTCAATTTTTTAGATAAAATAAGTATTTTTAAAAAATTGGAATTTTTCTGCCTTTTAATGGGGAACCATTTTTAAATCAAATAGTGGACACTTTTATTTATTAAATATGATGAAATAAAATTTTTATTTATAAGAGGGATATAAAATTATCATTTTATATGTTTTTTGTGCTTTTTTAATTAATTTTATATTTTGATGAATTGTGAAAAATACTATATTTTAATTAAAAACAAAATTTTTAATCAAAATAATTTATATTGTTAAAATATATATTTGAATCGTTTTGAAGTATAATTAGATTATATTTTTATCATTTAATCTAATTTTGGTCATTTCATGTAATTTTAGAATTAAATTGGACATAAACACATATCAATCTTCTGATAGTTTTTACTTCTAAAAAACCCACATACTGATTTTGACAATAGGATTTGTTTAAATTACATAATACAACCTATATTATTTTAAATTGGTTAATTAAAAATTATTTTTAAATTTTAAATATCAAAATTATTATAGAGTGATTTTTTTTTAATTTTTCTGAAAACATTCGATTTTTGATGAATAGTAAATTACATTGCATTATTGTTTAAAACCGATTTTTAATTTAAATAATAATTTATTTCATAGAAATTTATTTTACATAAAAATAGATATATAATACCAGTAAAAATTAAATTTAATTATTTGGATTAATTTTATAATAATATTAGTTGTATAAAATTTTATTGAACTTTTTTTCGACATTACCCACCTTCTTATGAAAAATTGAAAATTTGCATAAAATGGAATTTTACCGCATCTGGGGATTTAATTTCAAACTTATAAGAGACAAGGTTGAAATAATTAAGTAATATTTGGTTCAATATGATGAAAATAATTTTTTCTGAATAGTCACTTCTTAATTTTATTTACCACAGATAATAGTAAATATTGTAATTAATGGTAAGAATGATATTATAATTACCGTAACATATGTCAAAATTATATTGGATAAGTTTATTTTGACCCAAATAAACCTTAGTAATAAAATATAAACCATTTTATACACATAAATTACATTAAGAAATTTATTATTTTTTTATTTAAAGAAGAGTTAAAAGTGTAAAATTCAAATATTAATAACTAAAGTAATTTTAATATAGTGTTATACATACGATATTCATATATAAATATTCATTTAAAGGATAAAAATATATTCTAAATCATGATATTTTATTTATAATTTTAAAACGTTATATAATAAAATTTATTTAGGATACAATGATTATTTAGTGACTACCTAATTAGTGAATGGTTAAAATAATTTATATTATAAATATTAAAATAAATGTAAACTGAGACTTTGGATGCCTTCAAAAAAATTTCAAGGTTAAAATGTCATTTTAGGGATGAATTAACGAATTTTATTATATGTAATCAAGTTGGTATGACTTTAATAAAAAAATACTAAATAGTGTCAAAATTCACATAATTGAGTTTTTAAAACAAATACATTTTTATTAAATTATATAATAGTCCTTAAAATAATAGGATCTGAAAAAGGACTTATATAATTATAGATATTTTATTAATGAACTAATTTGTATTATTTTGGAATTTCCTTTTAGGTTTTTAATAATATAATATACAAATTTTAGGAGACATGGTAAATGACATAATATTAAATTAACAGTTAAATTTAAAAGATAAGGTTAATATAGTGACCTAAACTTCTCTAAACCCTGTTAGTGTAGTGGTTTTTTAACCATCCACACAATATCCTCTAACTAAATCCATTTGAATCTGTTATAAACAAAAAAATAATTTATAATTAAATAATATTTCACGATTTTCTTAAAGTGATCCTCCCTTCTCTTATAAAAGTGCACATCTCCTTCTTTTAACTTCACACATACCATGCCATTTGAATTGAACAAACCCTGAAAAAAATATTATCCCAACTACTTTAACATCATCCTAAAGGCCATCCTTTCAACATAAATCCAACATATGGAGCAGTTTTTATCAAAAAAAAAGCACCTGAAGAATAGATATTAATTTCATCACCTATTTCAAAGTTATTTTCTTCTTCTACTTCCACTGGTTTTTTCATTCAAACATTATAACTCAAGTACATTAAATAATCAATGGTGTTATCATAAAAATTGTACAACCATATTCATTACCCTATCCATCCTATGAATGAACAATTCACCATATGTGTGTATGGGCGGCTTACCATCTCCACGTCGTGGTGTAGTTGTTATTCAACAATTAATTATTTGGATGGGTATAATAATTATTTATAATGTATTTAAAGTATAAAGATAAATTTATAATTATTTTTAACAAATTATATAACATCCAATTATATGGTATTTCACCTTCTGTTGAAAGATATTGTTTCTCGTGCGTACGTACGAGTAACTGTTTCCACGAACGTGATGAGATTCATTCCCCATCATAACCATTCAAGAATAATTTTAATTTTATTATTAAAAATAATGTTTAAGAACTTCATATAAATATTGATATCAATCATATACATCCTATCTATAAGATCATGATTTATGAAAAAAATATAGAGGAAAACAAAACACTGAACATCAGAAACAATGATAGTACTAAAATATTATTAACAAAGAAATATTAAAAAATCATTTATGATATAATATTTATGTATGTGGTATTTGTATATTTTAAAAAAAATCATTTTAAAATTATAAAAGATTTTAATGTACCATCGACTAGGGAAAAGTACATGTTAAGGGGTTTTCTTCTCACATCTTATTCCCGGGAGATTCATGCTATATTTCCACTATTTAATTTTGTGTGGTATATGTATTGCCCAAGATTATATAAATTTTGTAATATACATTATTTTATGGGTATGCATAAATTAATGGTTAGATATTTATTTCATGGGTTTTATGTTTCGTAAGTTACCAAATCGGTAAGGGAATGTCTAATTCTGATTTCCACTCATTGGATTTCATGAAAACTTCATTTATTATTTTAATACATTATTATGTGTGAAATGACTATTTGTTTATTTTTGATGTAATTTTCACTTCCTTTTGTGTGGATATACTTTTTATTCACATAATCACTCCATTGAAAAATTTTCAAGACATCGATATGAACTTGATAAGAGTAATCTTAACACAATTTACTCTCCTTGAGTTAAACATCCATGTCATTGGTGTTGTTGTTACAAGAATATGTGTAAATGTACCCTGATTGATTTACACTTAATATCCAATAATATTGAGTGTATTTATATTTGAAACAAATAATTATTTCATTTATTTATACTTACCCAAAGGATAATGTCTTTATATGTTATTTCATCTCAATGTACATTCTATTGAAACATCATTCTTATTATTCACCAATTAAATTTTATATTGTGTATATACTATACTTTGACATATTATATAATGAATCCATTTATTCATGGGATATTTTAATGATTTTTATACCTAAATTATTTGTAATCATGTGTCTCTCATTTGTCTAGGAACTGTAACTAAAAAAACATTTTAAATGTTTTAAATACTTATTCTTCTAAATATTTCTCATTAATTTCCATGTTTTTAAAATGGTGTTAAGGATTTATTTACATGGATATGAATGTTATAATATTAAAATTTATTAAAAATATTCAATTTTTTCTGGGACACAATGATTAAAAAATATAATTTTAACAGCTTCTAGATAAATAGTGATACTTTTAAATGTTTTCATGAAAAAGGGGTTATTTCCCTATAATATTTTTACTAATTAATTTCATCTATATATTTATCCTTAATTATTATTTATTGAGGTTGATTTATTATAATAAAATCTTTCAATTTTTATTGAATGGGTTATGTTTGACTGTAGATGTGCTAGTTTTATAGCAATCATGGTCTGTAGTTAAAATATTTACATTTTATATGTTAGTTTTAATAAGAATGTTTAGATTATGTTTAAACCATTTTATATGAAGAATGAATTGGACATAGTAAGTGACAGGGGAGCCCTCTATAGCTCCTCGATGCATTGATAGGTCTCAATAGACCTATTAGTGTCTTGGAATAAGGTTTTGACAAAACAATATTAGTAATCATGGCATGAAGCCTTCACTATGTGGTTATGATGTCCGACATTATGAATTCCATCAATATAAAATTAGATATTGATATTACATGTGATTATTAGACAAGTAGAATATCCATGTGATGAAGTAAATGGAATTATTTGATTTATATTTTTAATATTATGCTGAAGTTTATGTTTAAAAGGCTTGCGTTTTATTATTATACATTCCCTTAAATGATTACGATTATTTATGATAGATTCCGCTATGTTTTTATCCTTAATGATCATATGAGATCACCCAATTGTTATGTTTTATTTTTCCTAGGATGTTAAGAAGTTTATCATGACCAACCTGCAAAAATAGGAAAAGGGATATAATAGTGTTCAACAGAGACAAAATACTGTTGTTTTACAATTGATAATATAATGTTAAACATAGGTATGTATCTCGTACTTCCAAGGCTACAAAACTAATTCAACATTCTAGATATTATCTACTATGATCATACCATTATTTTGTAATAATGTATCAACTCTAGGTATCTAGGGTCAGTGCATTGATGTTGGTATTAGAGAAGATTAGTATAAACCTAGGAATCAATATTTAGAAAAGCCAATGAGCCCGTACCCGAGTGGTAAGGGCACCAGCTTGGCATCCAAGAGACTCGGGTTCAATACCGGGTGGATGAGAATTTACGGGTCACTGTAGAAGTATTGTAGTAGTTACTATTTGGTACTATAGAAGCCGTAAATATTCACCCGATTTGGGCCTTTGGGCCACCGTTTTGGGACTACGGGTCTTCAGGGCCATCGGGTCATCAAAGGCCTTTGGGCCAGAGGGCCTTCTGGTCATGTAGACCATGGAGTAGCCCAGTTCACACAGAACATTCCCCAACGAAGATCAGAGCAACATGAGTAGCATACACCAGATGTAGAGCTAACCAGATTGGAAGAATGAGAGGGTATGTCAGCTACCATCGAGACCAGGAACCATGCAGCTTTGTACGGGGCAGGGTTAGCCGATCAGAAATGAAAGGTGGGGTGATAATAAGATCAATGATGCAAGATGCTGGGGAGGGGAATTTCAAGTTGGCTGGGCCTATGGGTCATGTAATGGGCATGGTATGCCTCTAGGCCTTCAGGTCATGTATTGCAGGTCATGTCGGGCCTTGTGCCTTGGTCCTACGGGTCATGTACGAGTCCTCCTTAAACCCTTAAAAGGAGGAATATATAAAATAAAATAAAAAATAAGGCCTTCAGACCATTCAGTCTAATATTTAGAAAAACTCTGATTTGAAAACACTACCACAAGATAGACATTTAGGATTAGTATAGAAGATCATCCCAAAATGTTGGTAATGTAAATATTATGTTGTTTATTCATGAAATAATTCCCTAAATTTATACTAGCAGGTCATGGTGGCTCTGGAACAAATATACCTTGGAGTGAAAACTCCGAGAAGGAGTTTTGGGCTTGACTGGGTGTCCTGTTACACGACAACGGGCCTTTCTGCCCTCTTTGTTACGAAATCCCTGGGAGATATGATTATGATAATTCACATTTTCATTACTAACTGATTTGATGGATTTTAATATAATATGAGAATAAGTATGCTTGGTTAATCCTAAGATGTTTTAGACTGAAAAAAAGGTGTCATGATATTCTCTAAATGATTTTATGACTCACATTATGCATTTTTGTGTTAGCCAATGGTTGGATTCCAAGGAATTCATAGTAACCTTGAACATGATGTTCAAGGTTGGCACGATAATGGAAATGAGAAACTAAATTTAATGACGACAAGTGTAAAAGATATCATGTTAAGGCCACAGCAGGTTTCCAAAAAATACGATCAACAATATATACATTAACCAACTCCCAAACTAAATATAGAAGTGATTTTTGTAGATTGATAAGAGCTCTATCCATGGAAACCATTGAGTAAAGAATGCTCAATTTCCATCATGATAAAAATGTGGAAGGAGACACCCAAAAATGTGTCTCAATAGAATAAAGATATTCTTTATGTGTGGGAAAGAAGAACATAATGTTATCAATTACTGAGAAAAAATAAAGAGTACTATGTTTGTGAAAAAATGATCCCAAATATCCAATTACATTAATTTACCATAAATTTATGTGACCTTGGAATTCCCTAAGTCAATTATCTATTATATAAGATATCCTACAGGTCATGGAAGAACATTTTAGGAAATAAATGTATTACGAAATGTTTAAATGTATTAATGATCTTCGCTTATGGGATTACATTGGTAGACTATTTTCTTGTATGTGTAACCATTTAGTTTGTAATAAGAAAATTCTATTTGAGAATGAATTATGTCTTATTTTGTGGATATATTTATAATAAACCATTTGGGATTATATGATCCGTGAATTTGAGGCAATTACTAGTTATTAATATTTGGGATGAAAATTCAAGGTATGAGATAAAATTTATTGTTCAATTTTGTTATGGTTATTTTGAGGAATTTATAAAAATTTGATAATGTTATGAAATATAGATTTTGAAAAAGAAAAACCCGAAGAACACGTGACAACCTATCACATCGGACAAATCATTTGGAATCAAACTAACAAACAGAGTAAATTTGAGATTTATCACTTACCACTAGACTATGTGATGTACCTAGTTAATATGTCTATTTATTTATAGTTAAATAATTTTTTTGATCAGTAATAATATTATTTAGGATCTTATTTTT
Source organism: Viscum album (assembly GCA_963277665.1). Classification (NCBI taxonomy): domain Eukaryota; kingdom Viridiplantae; phylum Streptophyta; class Magnoliopsida; order Santalales; family Viscaceae; genus Viscum; species Viscum album. Next base: position 2,104,630,206 of record OY728132.1, read on the forward strand.
ATCAAATATATATCCCCAGAATAAAAAATTGATCTGGTGATTAAGTGATAAATGTTATTTTGGAAGACATTAACTCTATTTTTAACACCATATTATTAAAAAATATAAAACAATGGTATGTTATTTGAGGAGTAATGATGATTTCTTTGAAGAATATATGTTTTTACAGAGATTCAGGTTCTGAATATGAATGATTGACCTATCTTAGAGAATATGTGATTTGGTTAATTACACTTCTGTGTGAGTCTTTAAGAGTAGTTGAGGTTATTTGGTGATTAATGATAATATTTACTATAAAGGACTAAGTGTTTAAATTCTTCTGTGTATTGGGTTTCAATATTATTTTCGATTATGCTGAGTATTTTATGGATTTTTTTTATTGAATGGTCTTTATTGAACTTTGGGTATTCTTTGTTCAATTGTGAAAATTAAGATAATTATTTATTTCTATAATGGATTATCCATTTTGGGGGTCATATTATCATGTAAAAACCATTTTGTTTTGGATATAACTAATGAAAAGAAAAATATATAGTTCATTCTTTTTGGATTATGTGATTCTATAAAAGTAGATTCATGTGCTTTAGGTGTGACCAAGTCATCTTGAATACTCATTGTTTGGAGAAAAATACGAGTTAGTGGTGTAAATTTATTAAAGTATGAAACTGTACTTAAAAATTAAGTATATCTCTTCATTCTCTTATTCAATCTCATATATAAATTTCTCAACTTTATGAAATGGATCTTAAAAACCAAAAACGTTACCCGTTTAATTTTTATAATGGGAAACTAATTACTATTTAACTCCTTAACATTTTGTTGTTTTCATGTTATAAACATTCTCCTGATCATTTTCACTATCACTCTCCATCATAGCTTGAAACATATTTTATATTCCATATCCATGTTCTCCAATATGGAATCTTAGTATTCGTTATATCGGGCGACCGTTGTTTTTTTTAATTTCTTTCTTTTAAAGTGACTGTTATATTTACTCTTTTTATGAAGTTTAAATTTAAATGATGTTCCCAAGACCAATTGTAAAATAGTGAGGATGAGATTTCCAAAAGGGGGAAGAATGTGACACAAAAAGATTTTATAGTATGTTATTTTCTTTAATGTAATTCAATAGCTTGCGCTACATGGGAAACCGAGTTCTAGCGCACCCCGACATACAAAACTAGCCATTCAAAAAGTGGTTATGAGTAGTATTAACTGCAATTTTAATTTTATATACTCCATATAATATTAAAATAAATATTATTTGTTTCATATACATAATAGAAGAAAAAATTCAATTTTTAGATAAAAGATGTATTTTATGAAAAATGAAAATTTACCAACTGTTAATGTAGAAAAATTTTAAATTCCAATATACGACAGTTTTTTATATTCTATTTGACAGAATAATCTTTTTATTTATAAGTGGGACATATAAATTTAGATTGGATATATTTTTGGTGATTTTTTGATAAATTTTATATTTTGATGAATATTGAAAAATACTAAATTTTAATTAAAAACGTCTTTTTTAATAAAAATAGTTTATAGTGTTAAATTATATATATGAATGGTTTTGAAGTATAATTAGATTATATTTTTATCATTTACTCATATGATAGACATTAGAAGTAATTTTACATTTATATTGGACATAAACACAGATCAATATTTTGATAAAATTTACTTCTAAAGACCCCGCTTTCTTGATTAAAAACAATAATTTTTTTAAATTAATTAATTCAACTTATATGTTTTTAAATTGGTGAAATAAACATCATTTTTGGATTTTAAATATAAAATTTTATTATCTATACTAAACTTTTCTTCTCTATGCAAATGTGTCCTCTTCCCATGATTCCACGTCCCCCTAATTTCACTATTTGTACCAGTAAACCCTAAGAAATCACCCATTCTCCAGCACCCGATTGGGAATTTCCTCCTCACACTAACCTCCCTGAAACCCCTCCCAAAATCCGTTCTCCCTTCTCTCTGATTCCCACTCCCCTCCCCAAATCCTCTCTCCTCGCTCTGTGATTCCTGCTCCCTCCCCAAATCTGTACCCTTAGATTCCTTCTCCCCTTCCCATATCACCTTGGTTCTCACTCCCCCCTGATTCCCTACACCTTATCCCCTTACTGATTATCCCCTCCACCCCGCACCACTCCCGCTATGATTTTCATCCACTACTCCAATACTTCCCATTGGATTTCATCTCCAAGAAGGTCTGCAAAGTGAAACACCTATGATTCTTTCTACAATGTTGACTATTCATAGGTTCAGTTTTCAAATCCCATCTCGACTCTTCAACCTAATTCATACGTTCTTCTTTTCTCAAAACCCTTACCATAGAAACCCTAGATCATGGAATTTTCTTTAGTTAGAAACCCATTTCATATAAAACTCACAATTTCATGCCTGGTTATGCAGATATAGAACAGAAACAAGATTTCATCAATGACTGGCCAATTCAACGGCTCTGAAGTGGGAACACAGATAAATCAAATTATTGATCTTCATAAATGCTTGGAATTGGATTGACTCGGACAACATGAATTAATTTCTCTTGAATGGTTTGGATTTGGATGAAATATCTCATATAAACTTGTCCTCCCGAGCCAAAATCATGTCCAAAAAACAAAGCTAAGGTCATTATATTATTTTTTCACTACCTCAGTAATTTATTCTTGTTTTTAGATATTCATTTTCCTATAGGATATTTTATTGTTCATTAATGACTCATTGATTTTCATTTTTCTGGTGTTGACCTCCTCTACATAAACACACAACTATTGATATATTGATAGTTATTTAATTTTTTGACTAACGATCAGTAAATATTATTATTCTAGAAAACTTTTTATTTGATTATATAGTATCATAATAACTTTCATAATCACTTGTTTTATAGTACTAATAAGTCCCATAGATTATTTATTTTATATTATTTTATTATCACTAAATAGAGCTTCATTCATTATAAAAATTATGGGAATACTAATGTCAATTATCTATATTTTCTACCGTTGTATTTTTCTTAATTTAACTATGTTTCATATGTGTTTTTTAGTGTTGACAATATAATAAATTTCAAATAGTTCAACTATTTATTATAATGATAATGGTTCATTCAATATCTTTTTATGCCTAAAATTCAACTATATATTATTCCTTAAATTTTTTTCTTACAGGTGTAATGAATTTTTCTTCTAATGAATTCATTTTTCATGTTTGATTTCATACATTATATTATCTACACACTTGGTTTGAAAAATTCATTAATTATCACTATACATGTTGTATATGATTTTTGAGCTCTGCAGATATTTTTCTCTAATTCCATAATGCTTTATCATGATGTGGTTTGGATGTTTTAGGCAGACCCCAAACAAGAATGATAAAACCAGTTTAGTGGAATCCTTATTCATGTTATATAAAATTTTATTAATATTATTATGTAGTAGTATAATTTTTAATGTTTGGGATACATTGTATATATCATTTGGGATTAAATTTATAAATTGTTATTAAATTTAGTGACTATAGTGATTTTATTATTGATTTGATAAAGATTTATTATTTTTGGACGTTGTAAATGATGAATCAGGTAAATAAAGTTAACAAACTATGTATTTAGTAACCCTAGATCTTTATGGGACCATAAATTAACATGGAATTATTGATTTCATTGTTTTTTATAATGTAAAATTCTTCTATATCAATATGCTTGATCAAATATTTATGACAAGTTTATTTCAATTTTTCCAATATTATCTTATTTTTATTGGTCCATGTTTTTAATTCCAATTGGGTAGGGGAATGAGGTGAAGAAATATTTCTTTGGAATGATAAAATAGTCTGAAATTGAAATCATTGCAACACTTTTTATGATAAACAATTTTGTTAGCATCGAAACATATGATTTTTGATTTTCGATTAGAAACATTCTAAATGATTCATATTCAATTTGAACTTTCATGTTTTAATAATTACAGAATAAATGTTCATTGGAAGATGTTTTTTTACATTAAATTTTTATCATTCAATAATAACGACAATATTTACTCCTATTGAGAACCATGCTCGACTAGACTTCTCTTTTGGCTCTACACTTTCATGGGCTTGACAATAGAGGTCACCCATCAAACAAAAGTTATGATTATTATATTCATATTTAATGAAATTTTTGGATTTTTTAATATATATTCACTTATGTGTGTTTACATATTCTACAAAAACTTATTATTTACAGAGAATTGAAGTTGAATAGAATAGTGAGATTTATTCTCATGCTACACCACGATTCAATCTGTCTTCATATATATTTTTTAAATCATTATCATATTGAAAGGTCTTCAAAAGTGGTTGATATATCCCTTTCGAAGCTTCATGGCATGGGTGAATGTCTCGAATGAGTGGAAAAAATATGTAATCCAATCCGTTTATCCATTACTTTCCACTATTCAGGTGAGATATAATACGAGCTATAAATCACTCTTGATATTGAGTTAAGAAACATCCACATCCAATCTACATTTTCATATTTTTTACTTTCATGTTGTTAGGTCTAATTAAGTGGTTGATGAGTCTCTGCTGATGCTCCTTAGCATGGGTGAATGTCTCCATTCGGGGAAATGATATCTAGACACCCCTTCGCTTACCCCGGATTGGTCTCTGTTCATGCAAGCTGTAAAAAAACAACAAAGGTAGATGTTTTTTATTTTCACTGTCTTCTATTTTGATTACATCATTATATTAGACATTACTATTTTTTTTCTATATCATTTTTATTATATCTTTAAAACACAATTTAGTTTAGGATCATTTTTTGAATTTGAAATCATCAAAATATTTTTTCAACAATTAAAGTGGTAAGTATTTTTTGCAAATTATTGATTTAATTCATCTCTTGATGTACATAAATATGTTGATTGAGTTTTATGATGATGATGTGGTAAAAAGGGCAGTTACAATGACTCATGAAGATGCAACATCCACTAGAAATGAAAATGAACTACATCACCATTTAATGGAATACATAAAAAACAAGTCATCCAAAACTAATTGAAAATAATTGGTGTATTTTTAAGGTATACCAAGAAACTTATTGAACCTCTTTTTTTTTCAAAACAACTTATTCATTTATATATCAAATATTAACTCTACTATTAATATAATATATAGTAATGTAGTTATAACACATATAACATTGGTGATTATACTTTCTTATTAGAATATTTTGTACATTTTACAGTATTCCCAGTTTTGTTTTTACTAGATATATTAAAAAGCTAGGTCAACCACCATCCAGAAGTGGTCGTCCAATGCAACATTGATGCACACTTATGAAAGGCTTGATGTAATAATGGTGACATTTATTCTCATGCGGCACCATGATTCAATATGTCTTATTTTAATAATCTAATATCATGTTGTCAGGTCTTCTAATCATGTTGAGATTTACCTTTCGTAGCTTCTTGGTATGGGTGAATGTCTCAAATCAGTGGATATAATTCTATAATCTCCTGCGTTTATCCATTACATTCCACTATTTAAGTTAGAATTAAAAAAAATACATCATGCTTAACATTGAGTTACGAAACATTAACATCCACTCTACATTCATCTATTTTTGTACTTTCAATTTTCTAGGTCATATGAAGTGTTTAGGGATCTTTATTTATGCTTCTTAGAATGTGTGAATGTCTCCATTCAGGTAAATGATATCTTGCTTCCCCTATGCTAACCCAAGATTGGTCTCTGTTCATGAAATATGTAAAAATAACATCCTTGGTAAATTTTTATTTATTTTCAATATCTTCTATTTTGATTACATCGTTGGATTAGATAATAATGTTTTTTGAATTATCATTTTCCTTATATCTTTACAACACAATTCAATATTTTGTCTCATTTTTCAATTTGTAAACATCAAATTACTTGTTCAATAATTACAGCGGTATGTATTTTTTTCAACTTATTTAATTAATTTATCTCTTAATGTAGGGAAATCTATTGATATAGTTTTACGATGATGATGTGGTGCAATAGACAGTTACAATGTCTGACGACGACATCGCATACACAAACCTGGCCAACAAACTGCATACCCATTTAAAGGAAAACATAAAAAAGAAGATTTCTTAAATAGATTTACATTAAGTGGATAATTTTCAAGGTATCACCAGAACCATATTGAACCTATTTTTTTCCAAATTTGCTTATACATTTTTATATCAAATTTTAACTCTACTATTATTATAGGATAAAAAATGTAGTAATGACACTTATAACGACACAGATATCCATTATTGTTAGTATAGGCTGAACATTGTGATGTTCTTCTAGATTCTTTTTTATTAGCTATAATAAACAGCTGCGTCAACCACCATCCATAAGTGGTCATCTAATGCACCATTGATGCACTCTTATGGAAGTCATGAAGTAAGAGGGAGGAACCTGAATATATCAGCCCGACCTAAACACCAGATATGGTTAACAACTGCTATTATTGTAACCATTATCATAGTTACCTTATCAAGCAAATATTAATGCGTATAATTTATGTTATGTTTCTTTTATTTCAAAAAAATATCTGTTATGTTTGTGTCAGAATTTCAATTACCTTATTTTAATTTTTATTTCAACTGTTCCATTTTTGAAATGTTTGATACTTCATTATTTATTTTCGCTATCATTCCATTTCACATAAAATCATACGAATTACTTTTTTGATTATGTTTGATAATAATCCACACTATTCCAATGATTTACATTATTAGGTCTAATTCTTGTACTATTGCTTGTAACATTGGTTCCTATCATTGTAAGTGGATACAAATTCTCTTTAATTTGACAAATTGGAAAAATATTCTATGGTATAGTTTTTTCTAGGATCGCATATTCATTTAATTGAGAGGATACAACTCTGAAATTTAGTAGTTGAAAGATATTGAATCTTATAACATATTGATCCCCTTATATTATTTATTAGTTAAATCATTACTTTCAGGTATAATCTCATGGCATATAAAATAATTGTCTATTACTCTATTATCAATGGATAAGTAATATAGAGGATCTTATATTACTATTGTGGTAGTAAATTATATTAATTATGAAAAAAATAATTGACCATCATGATCCATATCAAATAGATAAAGTTTCATTTTATTATTCACAATATATTTGACTGCAAAAAATTTCTTCAGAGAATAATTTCACAAGTAAGAATTATTTTTTCGTACATTCGCTCCAAAATTTTTCAAAACCATGAATTTTATTGGATATTAAATAACATAAATGAAAATTCACAAATATGAGTATCAATATTAATCCAAATGGATATTTTTTCATAGATTATTCTAGATATGATACATTAAAGGATATCTGAAAAAATAGAATCACTTCTCTACAAGAAAAAGATACAAAGAAAAACATAAAATAGTATCCAGTCATCTTCATTGGCTCTGATTAATTTCATATTGGATATACCTAATGATAAATATTAATAATTGATGTTGGTCCTTGAAAACTTCTTTCTCATTACCAGACACTCAAAAAAATATATTTCATGATTTCATAACTGATATATTCATATATTAAAGAGATATATGTATCAAATTCAAATATTTGACACATTAATTTTATTTAATCAACATTTAAACATCAACATATCTTGTATTACACGATTCGATATGTCTTGATGTGTATTGATATGTTTTTCATTGTTATTTAATTATATATGTTAGCAATACTGACCAAATACAAATAATTTTTCTAGTTTAGGTCTTTTGAATTTAATGAATATGTATTCTATTATTCAGATAATTATTTCATTCTTTTTTGGATTCGGTTGGGAATTTTTGAAACAATATTAAATAAAAGTGATTAAATAATTTTATAATGGAATGTTATTTGAAATTTATACCTTTAAACCTCACAACTTATTGTAAGAAAACATTTTTATTTGATGACTTAAAAACTTCAACTTTTTAATTGATATCATTATTATATATTCATCCTTCCAATTGTTATTGTATCTGCAGAATGCATCTAATAGAATATTTTAATAAACATGACTTACTGTAATAAATTTTTTCAATTGGATGAGTTTACAACTAATATTTTCTGAAAAAACTCTTCGTATATAAACATCACAAATTTTTCTGCAACTACTAAATGAATTTCTCTCATTTTTTATAAAATTAATTCATCATTTCTCATATATATTATTAGAAACAGTGTCCTTTGTGTAATTGTTCTTCAATATGTATTTCAAAGTAAATGCATTTGAAATTGACTTGAAATCTCCATCTTCAAAAAGTAGAAATTTTTTATTCTAAATTTCTCCTGTCTTTTTTGAACTATATTATGTTTTTCTCCATATGTTTTCACTTATATTCCTATATTATACACCACTAAATTGTGATTAGTATTGATTAAACATTACTAATTATTCTCATGTTTTAAAAATAGCATTCTCTTATTAAAAAATAACCATTAATTCATATCACCATTCATACACATGGGTGAGTTCTAGTTATCTTAGAGTTAATATTTGGTATTTCACTATAAACTTTCGATTTTTCATTAACTGTGAAAACCACTAAATTCTTGTCTAAAACCAAATTTTTATATAAATAACTATTTATATCATTTAAATTTATTTTATTTAAAAATAGATACATAATATCTATAAAAATTCAATGTAATTAATTGGAGTCATTTAATAATAATATTAGATGTATAAACATTTATTGATCATTTTACCATTTTTAACCCACATTCTAAGGAACAATTAAAAATTTTCATAAAACGGAATATTACCGCTTCTAAAAACTGAATTTCAAAAATATGAGAGACATGGTTGACATAATTATGTAATATGTTGTTCAATATGATAAAAATAATTTTTTTGAATAGTATATTTTGAATTTTATTTACCACGATTAAAAATAAATAGGGTAATTATTGGTAAAAATGATATTATAATACAATAACCCATATCCTAATTCTATTGTATACAAGTATTTGGAACCAAAGTCATCTTTATATCTAAAATATGATCCTTTTCATCCACTGTTATTAGATTAGAACATTTATTATTATTTTATTTAAAGAAGTGTTAAAAGATTAAAATTAAAATATTAATAAGTAAACTATTTTTAATATAGTGTTATAAATACTATAAATTATACTATAAATACTTATTTGAAAGTTTAAAATATTTTATACATCATGATATTTTATTTCTTAATTATATAAAATAAATAATTAAATTTATTTATGACACAATGATGGTGTAGCAATTATCAAATTAATGAATGATTTAAATAATTCATATTGTAAATATTAAAAAATGTAAATTTAGACTTTTCAGGCCTTACAAGAATTGTATAGGTTGATGTAACATGTTAGAAATGATTTAAGGAATTTTTTACAAAGTAATCATGTTGATATAACTTTAACAAAAAACTAAATATTAAATAGTGTCAAAATTAATATAAATGTCTTTTTAAAAAAATACGATTTTATTAAATTATATTCTAGTCCTAAAAATATAAGGCTTAGCTAAAAGACTTATATAATTATTGATATGTTATTAATAAACCACATGGGGTTCCCTTGGCAGTTTATAGTATGATAATTAACCATATTATATAATAATACAAGGAGACATGGTAAATGTAAAACTATTTAACTACGAGTTAAATCTAAAAGAAAAGGTTAATATGGTGACCTAATCTAGCCTAAATCATATTGGTTCAGAGGTTTTTTACCCATCCTCATCTTATTCTAGAACTAAATCTAATTGGAGCCATTAGAAACAAAAATTGAATTTATAATAAAATAATATTTCATGCTTTTCTTTAAATGACCCTCACCTCCCTTATAAAAGGCAACATCGCCTTCTCTTAATTTCACACTTTCAAAGCCATTTTGATTGTTCAAAACCAACCTAAAAATCCACTCAAATACTATAAAATCATCTTAACATAATTACTTTGATCATAAATCCATCTTATGGATCCCTTTTGATCAAATCAAAGGGATGCACAAGAAGGAGAGGTTATAATTTCATCATCTCATTCAAAGTAATCTTCTTCTTCACTATTATTTTTCATTGTTTTTTCCATACCAAAATAATAACTCCAGAATATTCGATATAATGTGATGTTAATATAAATATGGTACAAACATATTCATTATTCTATCCATCCTATGAGTGACAATGTCACTATACATACATACGCATGGCTTACCGTCTCAAAGTCGTGGTGTAGTTGTTATTAAACACTTAATTATTTGGATGGGCAGAATAATGATGTATAATTCATTCAAATAATAAATATAACATGTTAATGATTCTTTATATATTTTATAAAATCCAATTATATATGATTTCACCTACAATTGAATGATATTGTCGCTCGTGAGTATGTTTGTATTACCGTCTCCAGGAACACGATGATATTAATTCCCCATCGTAACCATTCAGGAATAATTTTAATTTTATGATTAAAAGTAATTTTTAATAACATAATATAATTCTGGATATGAATCAAATACATCATATACATAAAAACGTTACTTACGTAACAAAACATATAATTGAAAATTAATCAGTTAACACCCGAAACAATGATACTTCTAAAATATGATTAACAAACTAATATTAAAAGATCATATATGATATCATATTTATGTATGTTATTTTATTATAATTTAATAATTATTATTTATCTATTATATAGTAGGTTAACGTACCCTTGACTATTGAAAAGTTCAAGGTAAGGGGTTTTCATCCCACTTCTAATCCCTGTGAGATCCATACTATATTTCCACAATTTCCTTTTGTGTGGTATATGTACTTCCCATGATTGTATTCCTTGTGTTATATACATTAATTTATGGGTATTTACAACTTAATTTCATGATACTTATTTATGGGGTGTATATATCATAGTATACCAAATTAGTAAGGGAATGTCAAATTTTGATTTAAACTCATTGAGTTTCACGCAAACTTCAGTGATTATTTTACACCGAGATTATGTGGGAAATAAAAATTTATTTATTTAAGTAGTAACTTACACATACATTTGTGTGGATATAATATTGATGCACATAATTAATCAATTGATAAATTCTCATGTCATCAATATGAACTCGATAAAATTAATCTTTACTCAATTTCTATTCATTTTGTTAAACATCTATGTCATTGTTGTTTCTGTTACAAAAATATGAGTGAATGTCCTCTGATTGGTTTACACTGAATATTCAACTATATTTATATTATTTAAATTTGTGACATATAATAATATCTTTTATTTATCCTTAACCTAATTATACGGTCTTTAAAAGGTATTTCGTATCAATTTAATATCTATTGAGACATCATTATTGTTATGCTATAATTCACGTTCATATGGTGTATATACTGTACCTTGAAAAAGTATATCACGAATCCCATTATTCTCATGATATTGTAACTATTTTATTGCCATAATTATTTGTATTAAAGCATATCTCATTTGGATAGGAACTCTAACTAAAATATCATTTTAACTTTTTTAATGATTTATTCTTCTAAATCATTCTCATTAATATCCATGATTAAAAATAATGTTAATGATTTATTTATATGCAAATGAATTTTTTAAAATTAAATTTCCTTTTAAAAGTTTCAATGTTGTATTTGAAACTTTAATTTATAAATCTATTTTTAACAGATTCTTGATAAATAGTGACACTATTAAATGTTTTCAATAAAAATATAGATTTCACTCAAATAGTCTAATTGATTATTTTCATCTATGTCAATATCCTTCATTATTATTTATTTAGGTTGATTAAATATAAATCAATATTCCATTTTGTACTAAATGAGTGATGTTTGACTATTGATGTGCTATTTTGATACCATTCATGGTATGTGGTAAAAATATTGACATTTTTTATGGTAGTTTTTATAAGAATGTTTGGATTCTATTTCAAACATTTCATATGAAGAATTTATTGGTCTTATTATGTGACAGGTGGTGCCCTGTATAGGTCCTCAATGCACGGTATGTCTAATTAGATACACTAATGTCTTGGTACAAGGCTTTGACAAAATTTTATCTGTAGTCTTGGCATGAGGCCTTTATTATGTTGTTATTATGTCCGACATTATGCATTACATCATTATGAAATAAGCTATTGATATTACATGTGATTATTATACTATTAGAATAACCATGTGAATAAGTAAATGGAATTAATTTATTTACATCATCCATATTATAATGATTTTTATGTTTAAAAGGCTTGTGTTTTAGTCTTATACATTGTCGTAAATGTTTATTATTATTTATGATAGTTTCAGTTATATTTTTATCCATACTAAGAATATGATCTCACCCCTTTACTATAATTGATTTTTCCCACGATGTGATGATGAATATTATGACTGACCTACATGATTAGGTTGTGGGATATAATAGTCTTCAATGGAGACACAATGTTGTTGTTCTTCATTTCATAATGTAATGCAAAACTCATGTATGTATCTAGTATATCCAAGGAAAATAATATAATCAGTTATTGAAGACATGAACTATTGTAATCATTCCAATTTTATGTAATTATGCACCGACTCTTGGTAATTAGGGCCAGGGCATTGAAAAAATAGTACCATAAGGCCTTCAAACAATTTTTTTAGATGGTGGACACCGATTTTCTTAAATTTGATGTATTTTCAACCTCATTTAAAGGGTTTTATATTATTTATTTGATAGAGAATAAATCTATTCTCATGTATAAAATTTAAATTGATAATATGGGGTTTAAATAAAATCATTTTTTACAATTTTGATTTATTTTTAATTAAATATACATGTTTTTACATATAATTTCCTATAATAAAAAACATGTATAAATACATATTTAAAAATATTTTCGTAAGATTGTATTTTTAAATATATAAAACAAATATGTACCATTAAATTTATTTAAAGTAAATAAATATCCATTTAATTTTCTTATAAAAATAAAATAATATGTATATATAATTTTTATATATACATATATGTGTGTGAATTAATAAACACATGCACACACACACATATTTATGTTATAATAATTATAAAATAATATTTAAATATTATATATTCGAATAAATAAAATTGAATATATATGTATATATATCACAAATTTATCATTATATACCAATAAAATGAAATGTCATTAAAAATAAAAAATATAAGCATGGAATATTGTGAAACGAAATTCTCTATCATAAGGGAGTTCTTGTGATAAAATCATGCCATGAATAGGTATTTGTGGTACAATTAGAGCATTGATGAGGGGGTGGGATACATGATGGAGGATGCATACTGGAAAGCATTGGGATAAGGTTTGTACGTTCTGAGAAAGGAGGTGTCTGGGGTGTGTGAAAGAATATTTTTTCATATTTTCAATAATGTATATATTAGAACTATTAAAATCCAAACATTAGTACTGTTATAAAAATAATTTCCAAAGGAACCGTATAAAAATTATATGAAATAGAGTTGATAATGGGTTCCATTAACAATGGGTTTTTGGGATGTTAAAGGTACCTTTAAAAACCATTTTTTTGATCTGTTAAAGACACCCATTTAAGATTATTCGTAATATGAGTGCTTATAATGCACTGATGAAACCATATAACTAGCATTATTAAAGACCTAATTTGAAGTATTTGACATTATCACATGTCAGCAATATAGTTAACATAAAAAATTTATAGTTTTGGAAATCTTGGCTCACCCCATGGGTGGCCCTAAATTTCTCTATAAAACCTAGATTAATCCCACCGAAATCATGAGATGTAAAATTCATCATTTTGACACCCATTTTACCAAATTCCACCAATTTAAAAAAAATTACAATAATATATATCCAATAAAACAACCAAATATGCTCAAACAAACTCAATGACTGTTGGATATACCTTATAGAGAACCTACCTTGAACCTGGTGATGAAACAGACTCTCAATCATCAAAATACATCTGGATTCAAACAAACTGTAAATACCCAACCTATATTCCAATACAAAAATTGAGTTTTATGGATTCGAAAAAATATATTGAAAAGTAGAAGACTTAATCAATAATTTAGATCAAAGGGATGTTTTAGAGATACCGAATGTATCAATCCATAGACAACAATGATCCAAATGTAAAATAATCGAAGGAGAACAACCATTAGAATGATTTGATTGTCCAATATCATCAGTAGGGATTCATGTATGAAAAGTGTACCAAAAATTATAATAGTTCCATAAAATCAAGATGGGGAAATAATTTAAATTTCCACTTTTTAAAGGGTGCACAGTTTGACCACATTGTTTTCTAAACCATGTGCCATCCATGTTCCGCCTTCAATCCAAGTGGGGTATGAGTCACATGGTTACCTAGGGACCTTTAATGGTTTCGAAAAAAAAAATTCTAGGCATGAAGAATTCCTTTTTCTGAGCCCGTACATTTTGTCTCTCCCCCTCAAATGGTATTTAAAATGTGCTCCCCTTCTCCTGGATAACACAATTTGGGAGCACAATTTCCACTATCCGTGTTTCAAACATGAAACAAGCACCTAATGTCCACTTGTCATTTTATTTCTCATCCTGAACCCCTAGGAAACCCCAAGCTTCCTCATAAACCTGAGAAACAATTCTATGACAAAAAAAATATTAAAACCAAAATTTAAACAACGAAATACCTTCACGGATATTAGGATTTTATATTCTCAAAATAACATCCACACTCCACAACATCCAATAATTATACAATATGATCAAGAGTCATCACAGTTCATGTAATAATACACTACACCAAAATTAATTATAGCCTTTTCATATGTATACCTATAATAACCATATAAATTTCAATATTAATACAAATATATCATATAACCTTTTGAATCCCACACCCATTTATAATAGTATATCAAAATATAGTGTAATTAAACTTATAAAAGAATATATCATATAATAGTAATTCATTATAGAAAGGGAATATCATTGTTCATTATATAGATTGATTAAAGAAATATTTAGGGTGATATTATATATATTTAATACATTAAAAACCTAAATATTTGGAATAAATCTCAATATCTAGACCAAATGCAAGTTTCGGCTAAACTAATCGACCTATGTAGTGGAGTTTGTCAAATTATATAATATAATGTAATATATATTTCACAAAAATTATAGTGGAAATTACCTAACTGTTCAATCATTCTATTGATAACTTATCATTTATAATCCCTGCTATGAGTAATATGTACTTGGAAGTTGTCTTTAAATCATATGAATTATGAGTATTCGATTCATATTAATTACATATAATCCATCAATCATTCAACATTATTATATAACCAATTCTAATAAATATAAATTGATGTTTCAATGAAAAGGTCCTTTAAAAACTATAATATATATATATATTCAATTATTAATATTCAATTATCTCTTCATCAGATTTAATCATCATGAACAAAAACTATTCATTTATATTATCAATTAATTGTCACTCTTAATTTTTAGGGATTATGAAATAATTGTTTTACCTATGAAAAATACACTTAAAGGGTATAAATATAAAATTTCATGCATAAGGTAAGGAACAAACAAACAAAAATAGTAATAATTAAAATAAGGATATTTATTAGATCCAATAATAAAATATATTATCAATATATTACACATTATCAACAAAATTACATCCCCAACAGCAACATTCATCAAACATAAAATATAATCATAATTATTCCACTCTAAATTCCAGAACCAATCAAACAATTTTTTCAATTAAATGATCATCACGTTTTCTAATATTAAAAATGAATTAATGGAACAATGTTACAACATTTTATATGTTTCAAATATTAGAAGAAGTAAATATTTCATTGAGAATATATGTAATCTACCAAACATGAATTTCCCAAACACATTTCACCCATAATATTAAATAAAAAATGAATTATTTTACATTACCATCCTTATTTGGTGAATTATTTATTAAAAAATAATCACATTAAATGTTATATTATAAATATAAATAGTTTTATACTAATAATTCAATCAATGTATCATTAATAAGTTCTTATCATATTAAATTGTTTATAAATAGGAATAAATTATCATGGGGCCTTATATTCCTATTAATTCCATATTTATATTATTATTAGTTTTTGAATATATCAGATAAGTATGAATTTATAATCAAATCAATATATAATATACTGATTAAAAAATAAATAAATAAAGTAAATACCTTGTTCTAAGGAAAAATACATCCATTTTCATTTAAATAATTCTAAATATTTTATTTTTTTGCACTAATATTTTCAATTTATCCCTATAAGAATACAAGAATGATAAATCCCAATTCAATTATTAAATAATATAGAGATGTTTTTGGATACCCTATATGATATGAGATTCTTGACGGTTTACTACAATATGACTACTTCAGAATAACAACCTGAACATAACGAACCCATAAATTTAATTTTTTATAGTGTGTATTTTACCATATAAATTCCAATGAACTTTTAGGAATATAATTTTGTATAATTATGAAATATGATTCATTATAATGTGTATGTTTACAAAACTATTGCATTTTTTAAAAAAAATATACTTTATAAGGAAAACATTATTCATTCAAGATAAATCATATAACATGCACTATGACATTAGAAATGTTACTGTACATCTTTATGCTCGATCAAAAAAAATTAATAACATTTGTTTGAAAAATTAATTTGTATTACTGGACATAAAATTATTGAAACCGAATATTCAATTTATAAACATGAAAATGTAATATTTAATTTTTCTTTTTAATCATAAACCATCTATGTTATATAAAAATTTACTCTTCCATTAAAATACTAATTTTTAGTATCATTCGTAAAAAAAATTGATTTCAAAAAAGATAATTTATAATCTTATGGTTATATTGGGAATCATTAATAATCTATAATACAAATCCTTTTAAAAACAAATCACTCACCACTAAAAAACATCATAAACATTACTGAAAAACATTTTATCATTTTATTACGTTTGGAAATGAAATTATTTCTGTTATAAAGGCCATTAAGACATCTTATAGATACTGTGATAAATTTACCATAAATTCACCCTATAATAACCATTAAAATAGAATCGCCTAACAAATAAATTCGTATATCTATTAGAGGAAACCTATCACTTCTAAACTTCATCACATTACCTAATGCATTTAAGAGATCTAACGGTCTCGGCAGTCATGATATCTATATTTGGAAGACACATTATTTTAAAATAAAAAATAATAGAACATATATAATATAATAATCATTGAAAAACAATGTTAAATTTCAATGGAATAATTTTAATAAATATTATATTTGATTGTGGGAAGGAGAATTCAAGTTGTATATTTTAAAATAAATTTTATTTGTATACATTTTTTAGAAGTTTAAATTATGAAACATATAATAAATAAAAAATATTCATTTTTATTAATTATCAATCAATTTAATGAATAATTTAAATCCTACTTTTTTGAAATTTGATGCATAAATAAGATCACTCAGGAAAAATTTAACATAACCTTGAGATGAATGAAAATTTGTTGGTAGGAAACCATTAAAATATTTTTTTTATGAATGTTCCTCACCTCGAGTTCAAAATCCATTGGTTTGTATGTCTACCCACCTTAGAAATAATTTTTTTTTAGTTTTATACATAAATAATTACATATTAAATGTTAATTACATTATCATATTTCCCGTTATTTTATTTTTACAATGTTTATCTTGTTATAATTATGGTTATGTTCATGTTGGAAATTTTAGGGTTTTTTGTTTAAAAGTAAGAAACTTACATCGGTTGATTTAATATAGTAAAAGTGATTGTTGTTTCATAATATCAAGAATATTATTCATGAAAATTTCATTTTTATTATTCATTAAAATAATTTTTATAACCATAAATCGAAGAATGAATTGATAATGGAAATCTTCCATATCATGCAGGTGGTAGTAAGCACGTTCACAGAAGTAGCGTATCCATTTTTATACTAAATGGAGAATAAATATGTTATATAATAATTTAAATTTATGAAATCATAATTATGTTATGAATGTTATATGTATTCATTACTTATATCTTTATGACCATCCATGTGTGGTGATAATGAATAACTAATCTCATCACTTTGTGGAGGAGCTTTTCCAATGGTATGCAAAAGTGATGTAATAAATTATGAATAGATGAAAATGGTATGATGTCATGAAATAGAAAATATTTAACTAATTATAATAATATAATAAAAATATTATATATTAATAAATTCCTAATATATAACTAATCATGTGAAGTGATGATGGAAAATAAAACACATCGCTTCATGGAGTTAGTAGTCAACATGAACACACAAGTGATATTTTCATTTCACATTGGATGAATAAACAATAGAAAATTCATTTCCCATAATTATATTAATATTTATTTATAGATATGATACTAAATTGATTATATTAATATCATAAAAATTATATATCTAGGATGTAGAAGAAGATATTATATTGAAATAATTCAGATACGACTTATACTTCCTCCTCAAATATCATGATAATTCCAAAACAGTAATACTTATAGGATAGATCAATTGAGAAGATCAATACCAATATAAAAAGGATAATATATTTCCAAATGTAATTGGGATGGAATTTTCTAGTCTATGTGGATCAGAACATGTCAAGAAGTAATGAGAAGAGGATATCCTTTATAATGGAAGGGAGTGAAACACAAGAAAATAATTAAAACATTAAATTGACATTTTAAGGTCTCGTATGCCTATTTTTTGACTCATTGTATTTATTTTAGGCTCATAGTGCTGGAAGAGGCCTTGAATAAGTTCACATGTGTTGGATATTAAATATTTTGAAACTGTGAGAATACATGATGTGTAGGTGTTTCACGTCATGTATTCACAATTCACATCTTGTTAAGTATAATTTATGCAGCATTACAGGAAATTTAATAATTCATTTTTAATTTCATCTTGGAAAGATTTTTTTTACTAGACTTAAAACTCATCATTCATACGACATAATGGGGTTTTCACCATGTATATTCACTGGAAAGAGAACCTTCATAAGGTGAAGCTGACTGAAACTGTCGTTGAAGGTGGTAAAATTTAATTATTTAAATATCCTACATACTACTATATTTGTGGTGAGCAGGGTCGAACCCACAGGGAAGGCTAATTTGGATGTTGAATACTAAAAAAAACATGGCAAGATCCACTATTGTCAGCAACAGAGTGGTTTTTCTCTTTCTTTTTATTCTTTTAATATTTTTTTTAATGTTTTAATAAACTGCAACGTAAAAATACACAACTCTAGTAAATTTTTGCTACATACAATAAAAATGAGTACATCTGAAAGAACGATGCATGAAGAAAATAAAATGCTAAAAATAGACAAAAGAGATGAGCACTCAGAGATTTCTCTAGTCTACAGGTATAGAACATTTTTCCTATTCATGAAAATGCACTGCTTTGTACCACTGAATAAAGGTGAATTAGTTCCCTCACCAGGAGTTATGTCACGGAAATTGTACAACTTTGAGTTCGCCACTCCAATGAAGTAAAACATCATAAAAATGATTTTAAAAGTCGACAGCACACACTCACCGTGAGTACTAAATTTTTCAATTTGAGTTTAATGTTTTTAGATAATGGTTCTACAATCAATCTCGCCAAAATATTATCGGTGCATGAAATTTATTCTTGTGGTACAAAACAGATATATGTATTTAGAACTGATCTTGCCGATCAATTCTAAGCACATTAAAATGATAAGTGAAAAGGATGAAAAAGATACCAGTAGAGCAAGAACACTACCCGAACTAGAAGACTTAGCTAACTATATTATTCAGTATCACTACATTAATAGGAAACATTAGAGAAAGAAAGTAAAAAAGTTTAAAACACGAGGGAGTAGGAACTCTCTAAGAATTCTATGCTCATGAGTTCCTGGACTGCACTACTCAGCATCGTCTCTATGGGTATGTGTATGAATGTCTTTGTCTTAATCCTCCCCGAATGAATGCCTCCGATTCCATCTGCAAATGAATGATGCTTGCTCTGCTTAAGTACCCTACTGTCATACATTTCATGTCACTGCTCCATTTCCACCGACATGGAATTTCCTTCATGAGTGCACCGCACACGTGCACTTTATCTGTGACTGGCACGTCGCACGAGTTTTACTCATGGAACTAACTTCAGATGAGTTAGTTGCGTGCACCTGGAAACATTTAAGTCCCTTAGATGAACCTACATAGTTAAAAAATGATAAATAAATAAAAACGAACATAAAGGATAAAAACGGTTATCTTTTTTTATGTTAAGTGTTATTTTTACTCGTTAAAAATTAACTAGAATTAATTGATAATTTTTTAAATTTTATATTATTTATACAATTATTAACTATGATAAAACATAAATTTATTAAAAATTTATTTATCTAAATTAAGTTTATAGATATAGTTATTAAGTTACTGATTTTAACACTTTAAACTATGTTATTAAAAATTACTTCATTTGTAAAATATTTATAATGTAGAATGTATTAATTATTTTTATTCACTACATTATTTATTATTATTGTAATTACTATTTATGAAATAAAATTATTCTATTAATCTATTAGTTTATTTTAATTTATTAGTAATAAGTTAAAACATAAATTTTAAATATTTTAAAATTAAAAAGTATATTTTAGAGTTTATTTATAATTATTATGAATTATAAATTCACACTATTAACAGTAAATTAATATGTTATCAATACTTATTATATATTTAGTTTTTATAATATAATTTATAATTTATTTAGTTATTAATATTATAATTGTTTTAAATCATAACTTTTATCAATTAAATTATATTAATTTGACTTAACTAAAGTTAACATTAGCTTTATCTTTTTCATATCTATTTTTTTACTTTTATTATAATATCTTTTATTATTATATTTTATATTTATCTTTTTTTCTGTTGTATTCTTACCTCCTCCCCCCAATTCCACGCACAGCAAGGGGGTGGGTTTCGACCTCTTCCTCCAAACAAAGAAGCAGCTCAATCGGATGTCTTCCACTCATCAGCAACACTACTATGGATTCGAACAACGGTGAACATCACTCATCTTCAAAGCCCCAGGTGGTGCGATCAACTCTTTCATGCACAGCGGCTGGGCGGTTCGGAAACTCAGAAGAGGCAGTGCTGACCTACTCCGCACCTGCTCAGACTCTTCCTGTTCAGATCCTCCTCCACGACAACACTTCACCCAGTAGCACCCAACAGTGGCGCAATAGCCTCATGTTCGACTTCTGCAACAACAGCCCACAGTTCTTGAGGTGCGAAACTCCTTGGCATCCAAAACCTCCTCTGTAGTGGCACTGGATAAGAAATTCCATACTAGCAAGATGACTCAAATTCTGGTTGCAGATCTGGAAATTTTGCTTCTTCAACACTCAGTTAATTTGCATCTGAATTGTGAAATTTATTTACATATGGATTAAGTGATTATTATTTTTTTGGTTTGTTTTTCAATGAAATGGTGGTCGAAATGGATTTGATGTGGGTGGGTGCGTGAAAGGTTGAGGTAGTCTAACGGTGAAAAGCAGAGGAATCATAATGGATCATGCCACTCATATACAGAAGTAACGGTGAGGTTGGCAATGAGAAGCACAGGGTCACTGTAAATAAAACAGTGTGGTACTGAAAAAGGGTGCGCGCAGGAACAGAACAGTGAGGAAAAATTAATTGAAGACTAATAGTTAGTTTTGAGGTAATAGTGAGGTAAATAAAATAATAAAATGTCTAACAATGAGTGAAAGGGATACAATATTGAGATATACCAGGAAAAGGGTCACCGATATACAGCTGCGGAGAGGATCAATGTTAGAAATAAAAATAAAGAAAAGAGAAGTGAACCAGTGAAGAAAAATATCAGTGAGGTGGTCACTGTTAGGTATAACAGTAGAGTGGGGTTCACCGTTATAGAAAAATAGAAAGTCACCATTTTAAAATTAAAATCTACTGTTAGAATAAAAATTAAAGGGTCATCGGTACATAAAAACATAAGCACACTATTACAAATAGAACTAAATACTCACCGTTGCGCAACCAAAATAAAAGGGTCGCCGCTACATTAATGGGTCACCGTTAGTGGATAAATTTAAGCCAACTATAACGCAACCGTGCCCTTTTAAAAATAAACACACAAGATAAACATAAAATTAAAACTAAAATAAACTAAATAAAAATACTTAAAATAATTAATTAAAATAATTCTAAATTCCATTGATTCAAAATAGAATTTTTAGTTAACCATTAAAAAATTAAAATAATTAATGGAAAACACATAATTTATTAACTTAATAACTAACAAACTAATATTATAAAATTACAAAGTAGAAGTGAGTGACATTGAAAAGCAACGGTAACCCATATAAGTCACCGCTAGTTCTAGTCTACCTCACCGGTAGACTAAATCAAAATAAAAATGAATAAATAACCAATCTCTATACTTAAAATAATATATTTAATGTTTTAAATAAACTATTAATTAAATAAAATTTCCTATTTACACACAAATAATTTATGGGTGCACCATTTTATTTAATTTTAAAACACAAGTTACTTACTTAAATGATGAGCAGGGCGTCTTAAACAAATTAATTAATATAATTAACCCATTCTAATGTAACTAAGTTAAAAGATTAATATATTAAAATATAGACAACGTTATTTCAATAAATTAAAATGATTAAATAATTTTTTTATAAATAAAAAAATCAGTTTATTAAAAAGTCAGGCAGACTTAAATTAACTAAACTAAAAAAAACAAAACTAAATTTGAAAAGTAAAGTAAGATTAGAATTGTTATTTTAATGACTAAAAATACATAATTAATTATAAAAAATTATTAATTAACAAATTTAATTATAAAAATACAAAAGTTCAATTATTTATTATAAAGTGCTTAAATAATTAATTAAATTATAAAAAATGAAGCAAAAAGATGTGGCAAAACTATGCAAAAAATAGAGCCACATCAAATTCCCCCACACTTAAACATTTTTTGCCCTCAAATTGTCCCATGTTTTATTTAACTTGAAAATAGAGGTATGTTTATAATGATTTACTCAAAATGTAACATGTCTGACACTCAAAACAGTGGAAAATACATAATAGTAGGATCCATGAAAATGAATTACTCAAATGAATCTTGCTTAAAAATAATTAATCACTGGTAATTAAGAGAGATATGAATCACCAAGCAATGACTATTTCATCCCTCATACATGATACAACATAGTGACTCATCTCAATCGAGACTTATGTTCTAAGTCCAAAAGTGACCTGAGGTAAAATATCAATTGAATTAAGACCTTAACCAATGAAATTTGAACTTTGAATCAATCTTATGGCCCAGGAATAAATATATTTTTGTGAATCACCTCAATGATACAATGTAATTTATTTACATATAAACCAACTGATCCCTTATTCATCGGGAGTTCATCATTCTCCTCACTTTAATGAGCTCATTTTTGACCCTAGAAACTTTATTTATTTTTCCCAAGCCATGTATCATTGTGCTAATCACTGTGCAATTCACTTATTCAAAGTGATAGAGGGCATTTAGTTAACAGAAACGCACCCAACATCTAGGGTCTTAGAGACTCACCGTGGGATCCCAGATGCCCAAATTACTCTAGTTTTAAAGGATTTATATAAAATTTATTTACATTGGCTCATTAAAGCAATCGATTTTAATAATTTAAAGAAAATAAATGAAGCCCCTAGAATCGGAATCAAATTTCCAGTTCCAAAGGGTATCGTCATAACTCCATAATCATATATCCCAAATCACTTCCAGAAGTAGTTCCTAAACCATACATCCATTCAATCAATAAGAAATATCACTCAGCATTCATCCTTCCTCATCAATTTCAAACTCAAATCACAACTTAACTTTTAATCAATTATCATCATAAGGCAAGACTCGTTTGAGTTCAGTGTAAGTGTAAAATTATGAAGGAATTTTGAAAAAAATTATCTATTTTTTACAAAAAATTTGAATTTGCAGTGGGAATTGATGGGCTTACATTAAAACATAGTTAAGCACATTGACAAATTGACCACTCCCCCACACATAAAACCCAATATTGTCCACAAAGTTGACTTCTAAATATGGAGAAGAAAAATTAATCAATTATAGTTCAAAAAAGATTTCAATTAAGTAGATTTATGGCATGTATCAAGGGCCTCAATAAATTTAAAAAATTATTGTTTGCCATAATAAAAAAGCAGCAGATTCATATCCAAGTACATTCATTTACTTTTATGTCCAGTGAATAGTTTTCAATATAGCTCAAAAGAAGCATATAAGGTGTGGGTACACAATGAATTGGGTGTAAGAAAATTTTGCAAGATTTATTCATTTAGATATTCAATAAAGAATACAATGTTCATGCTAAACACCTCCAAGATACAAGCGGATTCAAAACAAGATTTTTCAGCCTGCACGAACCCCCCCCCCCACACTTATGTTCAAGTAATGAATAGATTTTAAACAATGAATTTTAGATTTAAGAAGTGAAGTACATGCAGATTTTTTAGTTCAAATTAGTGACATGAAGAAGAATTTCATATATATATATATATGCAAGATATTCATCAGAACATCAGCAACATGTAGCAGATTTTTTTAGTCAAGCAGAGTTTTTTTTGTAAAAACAGGAGAAGAAATAAATGCAACAAATTCAAATACTTCCCTGACTAGGTTTTCCATTACTCTTTCAGCATGGGAATTCCACTCCATTAATTGAAAAAAGCAGCATCATCCCTAAAAACACAGAGTATAAAAACTAGGAACAAGTAACCAGTAGAGACAGAATATATATAAGAATGCAAAGAAGCACTTTATTCTAAGTAAAACAAGAATAGAAATAAAAATAAACACAAAGAAACATCATGAGTTGACTTCCATGAAGCATTGAATTTAAAGTCTTCAGATAGAATTTATTTAACCACAATTTTTTTATTATCAATAGAAAAAATCATGGGTTGCCTCCCATGCAGCGCTAGATTTAAAGTCCCAAGCCAGACTTCATTCAAGAACAGTAAAGGCAGCCAAGCCCTTTGGATGCCCTTCAAAATAAAGGTTCAATCATTTCCCATTGACCAACATGGGTTTATTTTCTTCACCAACAATTTCAAAATCTCCATTCTTCAGGAATCTCACAACTGTAAAAGGTCCAGACCTCTTGGACTGCAGCTTCCCAGGAAAAAGTTTATGTCTAGAATTAAAGAGGAGGACCTTCTATCCGGGTTTGAACTCTGTGTTTTGAATGAGAGAATCGTGAAAGATTTTAGTCCTTTCTTTGTAAATTATTGAATTATCATAACTCTCTCTTCTATTCTCATCTAATTCACTCAACTCAAGAAATATCCTCTCACCAGCACTCTTAAAGTCAAAATTCAGAGCCTTGACTGCCCAATAAGACTTATGTTGCAACTCCACAGGTAAATGAAAACATATCCCAAACAACAGCGTGTATGAAGACATACCTACTGGGGTCTTGAAATCAGTTCTATTAGCCCATAAAGCTTCATCCAGTTTAAGAGAACATTCTTTCCTTGACTTTGAAATAGTTTTTTCAAGTATTTGTTTTTGTTCTCTATTAGAAATTTCCACCTGTCCAATGGACTGTGGATGATAAAGAGTTGTAGTTTTGTGAACACAAAAATATTTCTCCATCAAAGACATAAACATTTAATTCTTAAAATGTGTTCCATTATCAGTAATAAAAGCCTTTGCGAATCCAAATCTTGTAAATATATTCTTATTGACAAATTTTATTATAGACTTGTCTTGAATGTTGGGCAGAGCAACTAAATCAACCCATTTTGACACATAGTCAACAACAACTAGAATTTACTCATTCCCATGAGATGATGGAAATGGAACTATGAAATCCAAACCCCATACATTAAAGATTTAAACTTCCAAAATACCCTTTTGGGGTAACTCCTGCTTTCTACACACATTTCCCAGCCTCTGGAACCTATCACAGCTAACCACAAAATTCCTAGCATCCTTAAAGAGTGTAGGCCAATAAAAACCAGATTGATGGACTTTTTGAGAGGTTCTCTCATCCCCATGGTGACCTCCCCAAGGTGAAGAATGTCAAATTTCAAGAAAAGACAACATCTCTTCCTCAAGTACACATCTCCTAAGAATACCATTAGCACATCTCCTAAACAGCAAGGGATCATCCCACAGATAATATATATGTTTAGAAATGAATTTATTCTTTTGATTGTTATACATATTTCTAGGAATAATACCTACTGCCACGAAGTTGGAAAAATCTGCAAACCGAGCAAATTTCCTAACTGAGACAGTGAGAAGCTCCTCATCAGGGAAACAATAGATAATCTCCCTATGATTTTCAAATTCAGATTGAGTAATAGGAAGCCTAGATAAGTGATCAGCATCTATGTTTTCAGCTCCTTGCTTGTCCCTAATCTCTAAGTCAAACTCTTGTAACAATAAGATCCATATGATTAACCTGAGATTAGATTCTTTTTTAGAAAGAAAGTATTTTAAAGAAGAATGATTACCGAAAATTATGACTTTGGACCCTAACAAATTCTGTCTAAACTTATCAAGAGAAAACACAACAGCTAACAACTCTTTTTTAGTGGTGGTATAATTATTTTGGGCTTCATCTAGCAGTCTACTAGAATAATACACCAAATGAAACTTCTTACCTCTCCTCTGTCCAAGGACAACACCTACAACCATGTCACTAGCATCATACATAAGCTCACAAGGTAATTTCCAATCAGGTGCAGTAGTGATAGGTGATGTACTGAGTTTCTCCTTAAGAAGATTAAATGATTTCAAACAGTTTTCATCAATGTTAAAAGGTTCATCCTTTACCAGTAAGGAACAAAAGGGATTTGTGATTTTAGAAAAATCCTTTATGAACCTCCGGTAAAAACTGGCATGCCCTAAGAAAAATGTAACACCTTTGACATTAACAGGTGAAGATAGTTTCTGAATAACTTCTATCTTAGCAGTATCAACTTCCAAACCTCTCTTTGACACTTTATGACCAAGGAAAATACCCTATGTAACCATGAATTGACATTTCTCCAAATTAAGAACATGTTTTGTTTCAATGCATCTCTCCAAGACTAGATCAAGATTCCATTAACAAGTATCAAAAGTAATCCCCACTATAGAAAAGCCATCCATGAAAAGTTCAATGATTCTATCAATCATATCTGAAAAAATATCCATCATACACCTTTGAAAGGTGGCTGGATCTCCACACAACCCAAAGGGAATCCGCCTGTAGGCAAATATTCCAAAGGGGTATGTGAAAGTTATCTTCTCCAGATCCTCTAGATCAACAAGATTCTGGTTGTAACCAGAATACCCATCTAGAAAATAGAAAAATTCATTTCCAGCAAGCCTCTCAAGCATTTGATCCTATAAAGGCATTGGAAAATGGTCCTTCCTAGTGGCTGCATTCAACTTCCTATAATCTATAAAGACTCTCCATTTTGTGGATTTCCTAACTTGGAATTCTTCATTTGTTTCATTTTTAACTATAGTGAAACCTCTCTTCTTGGGAACAACATGGACAGGGCTGGCCCAAGCACTATCAGAGATGGGATATATCATTCCAGTGTCCAGTAGTTTGATCACTTCCTCTCCCAAAACTTCTTTCATGTTTGGATTTAATCTTCTTTGACACTCTACCATAGGCTTATGACCAGGATCCATAGAAATCTTATGTATACATAATGTGGGACTAATACACTTTATGTCATCTATGGTCTAGACTATGGCAGATTTAAACTTTTTCAACACATTCAACAATATTTTCTCTTGGTTTGCATTAAGTTCAGCAGAAATTAATATAGGAAAAGTGGAGTTCTCACCTAGAAATGAATATTTAAGATGGGAAGGGATGGGATTCAGTTCAAGATCTGGTGGTTCTACACTTAAAGGAAGACTCATAGGCCTAGGAGGTCCATGATCATCAACATATTTCTTGTAAGGAGTATTGAAAGATGAAAGGTTTTAAATTTCTAGTTCATATTTATAGGTAACAGTCCTACTATTCATGGTTGGAAGTAAGCTGTCCAGACTTTCCATATCGGAATTTTGTAGGTTTATCAAAGTAGAATCATCTATTTGTCTTAACAGTTCTCCCTCAGTATCATCAATGTTCTCATAAGTGTTTGTTCTAAAGGAAACACCCTCAAATTCACTCAGAAAGCTCCTAAGTTTAGAAACAGAGTACTATCCTTCAGCAGAAATTGGACAGTCGTCCAGTTCTAGAAAATTTCCCAGATTGGTTGTTACAGAAGAATTTTCAACTTTACAAACAGATTCACAAAGACTTTATATTTCACAAATGTTTTTTTAACAGAGGAATGATTATTAGATTTTTCAATGAGTTCATGTTTATTTTTTTAAGAACATTCAGCTTCAAGAGACTAAATTTTTGAACAGTTTTCAGAATATGTTGGTTCTATAATATTTTTAAAAACATTTAACTCTTCTTATTTTTCACCAATTGTGAATACTAGTTGACCCTTTGACACATCTATTATAGAACCACATGTGGCCAAAAAGGGCCTACCAAATATGATAGGTACCTCTTGATCACACTCCAAGTATAGGAAAAGAAAGTCAGTAAGCAAGAATAGTTTCCCAACACCAACTAGTAAGTCATCTACCCTACCCACAGGATGAGTGAAATATCTATCAGCTATCTGTAGAATGACTATGATGGGTTGAATATCACCCAACCTCAACTGTCTAAACAGTGAGTATGGGATAATATTGATACTAGCACCTAGATCGCACAAACAGTTGAACTGAACAGAATTTTCTAGGGTACAAGGAATGATAAAACTACCTGGATCATTCAATTTAGGTGGGATTTTTTTTGGAGGACAGCACTGCACTCTTCAGTGACACTGTAGGTAGAAAATTCATCAATGCTATTTTTGTTTGAAACAATTTTCATTAAAGATTTTAGATAAGATGGGATTTGAATTAAAGCTTGGATAAATGGGATGTTCACTTGAAGCATGGATAGGAGACCAATGAACTGAAGAAGTTCATCCTTGGTATTTATTTGTGGTCTTAGCTTCTCAGGGAAAGGGATGGGTTGGGAAAAAAATTTCAGAACAGTAGGCATGTCCCTAACCTCTTCCACGTCTTTTTCGTTTCCTTTATTATTTTGATTTTTAAAAGAATTTTCAGCTTGAGCTTCAGGTGAAAAATTCATATTTTCATCATTTTCAAGGCTTATCTCTGAATTTCTAGATTGTGAACAAAGAATATTTTCATTTCTATATTGAAGAATGTTTTCATTTTGGGAAATTTTTAATGTTTTTTCAGTAATAGTTTGAGTATTCAGCCAACTCCTAGTAATAAAAGCCCGGATATTCTTCCTAGGATTATGTTCAGTTTTACTAGGCAACCTACCTTTATACCTAGAAGTCTTATCTCAAGCTAATTTTTCTAGTTGTGTTTCCATGTTTTTCATTCTCACATCATTTTGCATCTTGTCAGACTCATATTGACTTTTCTGTTTATCATGTTGAGCCATATACCTTTCCCCTTGTGAATTTATTTTATTCAATATTTAATACAGTTTAGAAGCCATCTGATTATCATTATTTCCTTGAACATTTTAAGGCTCAACCCTTTGTTGATTTTGAATGTTTGGTCTTGGTTGGTTAGAGTAGTTTGGGGAAGTTGATTGTTTAATAACTCCTTTATCTTTCCATGACAAATTTGTATGGTTCCTATAGCCTTTATTATAGTTATTTGAAAAAGGATCCTCATTTTGTGGCATCCTAGGACAAAATTTAACAAAGCTTAAGGTTTCAAATTATTGGGCAGTTAAATCAATATTAGGAAAAAAAATTCAGAGTGCAAAAACATACCACATTGAGTTCACTGTTCCCTAAGATATTGATACTGATTCTGGTTTTCACCATGGTTAATAGTTTGTTTTGAATTCTGGTTCATTAATGTTCAAAGTTAGTTAGTGATTTCAGCTAGTTAACTTTGTGTATCATCTCCTGAACCAGTATTAAAATTCATACTGAATCAATTTCTTCTTGAATTATTATGTTGAGAATTAAGGGCCAGATTATTGAAAATTTGCCTCAACTCCTCATCATCCTTATCATTGTAATTACCCCCAGCATCTTGATCCACTATGTTCTGACTAGAGGCGGAAATACCTTCATAGAAAGTATCCATGAGGATATTTAATGGGAGTTGATGATGAGGACACTGCCTAAGAAATTCCCTAAATCAATCCCGAGATTAATGAAAAGCTTCTCCATCCTCCTGAAAAAAAACTAGTGATTTTAGTTCTAAGTTCATTTTTCAGTCATTGAGGATAAAATTTCATAATGAATGAGTTATAAATTTGATCCCAATTTTCAAAAATATTTTCATCTAAACCTAAAAACCAATTTTTGGCATTTCCTTTAAGGATAAAGGGGAAAAATCGCATCCTTAGTTCATTATCAGTGAGTCCTAAAAGTGGAAGTTGTTGCAAAATGTTATAGAAGTATTTAATGAAGGCTAAGGTGTCCTCAATAGAGAGCCCATTGAATGCAGGAAGAAGAGAAATATGTGATTGTTTCCGCTCATAATTTCTATCTCTAGGACTTAATCTAATGGATGATGGGTTGCGTGAAACTTGAGGGAGTTGAAACTTCCTCAACCTAGGCCGTTCATGCTCATCTAAGAGTTTTGGATGGTTTTGGAAATCAATATTCTAAGGAACTCTATTATCCATGTTTTCTATTTTAGTTGTGTTCTTCTTTCTTAGAGCAGCTATGTGTTTATCCAGTTCATGTTTTAAGGGATCTAATCTAGCACTAGATGTTCTTCTGCTCATACAAACAAAAATAACTATTTCCGTAGTAACAGTTCAGATTGACAAGACGCATTTTTTTTGTACAGCTTTAGAATTTTCCATTTTTTTAATGATTTTTATATTTTTGTTTTTTTAAATGATTTTTTAGAAATGGATCATGCCCTCCCTGGAAACGGCGCCAAAAACGTGACTGAAACTGTCGTTGATGTTGGTAAAATTTAATTATTTAAATTTTTTACTTACTAATGTATTTGTGGTGAGCAGGTTCAAACCCACATGGAAGCATAATTTGGCCTCTAAATACTAAAAAAACATGGAAAGCTCCACTGTTGTCAGTAGTGGAGTGGTTTGTCTCTTTCTTTATAATCTTTTAATAATTTGTTTTAATGTTTTAATAAACTAAAACTTAAAACTACACAACTCTATTAAATTTTTACTACCTACACTAAAACAAAGTACATCTGAAAGAATGATGCACGAAGAATATAAAATGCTGAAAATAGACAAAAGACATGAGTGCTCGGGGATTTCTCTAGTCTACTGGTTTAAATAATTTTTCCTATTCATGAAAATGTACTGCTTCGTACCACTGAATAATGGTGAATTATCTCCCTCGCCAAGAGTTAAGTCATAGAAATTGTACAACTTTGTGTTCGCCACTCTAAATAAGTACAACTTCAAAAAAATGACTTTAAAAGTCTACAGTACACACTCGTCGTGAGTAATGAAGTTTTCAATTTGAGTTTAATGTTTTTAGAAAAAGGTTCTACAATCAAACAAGTAGAAAGATTGTAGGTGCATGAAATTCAATATTGTGGTACAAAACAGATTTATGTATTTAGATCTAATCTCACCGATCAATTATAAACACATTAAAATTATAAGTGAAAAGGATGAAAAAGATAAAAGTAGAGTTAGAACTCACCCCAAACTAGAAGACATAGCTAACTATATTATTCATTATAACTACAGTAATATGAAAAATTGCAGAAACAGAGTACAAAAGTTTAAAACGTGAGGGAGAAGGAACTCCCTAAGAATGCTCTGCTCCTTAGATCCTGGACTGCACTGCTCATCATCCTCTCTCTGGGTAAGTGTATGCATGTCTCTGTCTTAATCCTCCTCGAATGAATGCCTCCGAGTCCATCGGCCAAAGAATGCTGCTTGCTCTACTTAAGTACCCTGATTTCATAGATTGCATGTAACTGATCCATTTCCACCGACCTGTAATGTCCTTCATGAGTGCACCCCACCTGTTCTCTTTTTCCATGACTAGCACGTCGGGCGAGTTTTACTAACGTAACTAACTCCGGATGAGTTAGTTTCATGCACCTGGATGCATTTAAGTCCCTCGGATGAATCTGCATAGTTAAAAACATGACCGAAACTATTTTTGATGTTGGTCAAATTTAATTATTTAAATCTCCTACTTACTACTATATTTGTGGTGAGCAGGATCGAACCCATAGGGAAGGCTAATTTGGCCTCTAAATACTAAATAAACGTGGAAAGCTCCACTATTGACAGCAACATAGTGGTTTTTCCCTTTCTTTTTAATATTTTAATATATTTTTTAATCGTTTCATAAACTGCAACATAAAACTACACATCTCTAGTAAATTTGTGCTACCTACACTAAAACAGAGTACAACTGAAAGAACAATTCCCGGAGAAAATAAAATGCTGAAAATAGACAAAAGAGATGAGCACTTGGGGATTGCTCTAGTCTACTGGTTTAAATCATTTTTCCAAATCATGAAGATGTACTTCTTTGTACCACTGACTAAAGGTGAATTATCTCCCTCACCAGGATTTAAGTTACGGAAATTGTACAACATTGAATCCGCCACTCCAAATAAGTACAACTTCATAAAAATGATTTTAAAAGTCGATAGTACACACTCTCCGTGAGTACTGAAGTTTTCAATTTGAGTTTAATGCTTTTAGAAAAAGGTTCTACAATCAAACTTGCTGAAATATTGTAGGTGCATGAAATTCAGTCTTGTGGTACAAAATATATATATGTATTTAGAACTGATCTTGCCGATCAGTTCTAAACACATTAAAATGACAAGTGAAAAGGATGAAAAAGATACTATTAGAGCTAGAACTCTCCCTGAACTAGAAGACTTAGCTAAATATATTATTCATTATCACTACAGTAATAGGAAAGATTACCGAAATAGAGTACAAAATTTTAAAACGTTAGGGAGAAGGAACTCCCTAAGAATGCTCTGCTCCTGAGTTTCTGGACTGTACTGCTCCGCATTGTCTCTCCGGGTAAGTGTATGAATGTCTCTGTCTTAATCCTCCCTGAATGAATGCCTCCGAGACCATCTGCCAAAGAACGCTACTTGCTATGCTTAAGTACCCTGCTGTCATACATTTCATGTCACTGCTCCACTTCCACCGACTTGGAATGTCCTTCATGAGTGCACCACCCACATGCTCTTTTTCCGCGACTGGCACATCGCGTGAGTTTTACTCACGTAACTAACTCCGAATGAGTTAGTTGCATTCACCTAGGTTCATTTATGTCCTTTAGATGAACATTCATAGTTAGAAAAAGTGAAATAAATAAAAATGAACTTAAAGGTTAAAAAATGTTATCTTTTTATATGTTAAGTGTTATTTTTACTCGTTAAAAATTAACTAGAATTAATTGATAATTTATTTAATTTTATATTATTTATACAATTACTAACTATGATAAAACATAAATTTATTAAAAATTTATTAATATAAATTTAGTTTATAGATATATTTATTAAGTTACTTATTTAAACACTTTAAACTATGTTATTAAAAATTACGTCATAAGTAACAAATTTATAACGTAGATTGTATTAATTATTTTTATTCACTACATTATTTTTTATTATTGTAATTACTATTGTAGAAATAAAATTATTCCATTAATATATTAGTTTATTTTAATTAATTAGTTAGAAGTTAAAACTTAAATTTTAAATATTTTTAAATTAAAAAGTATATTTTAGAGTTTATTTATAATTATTATTAATTATAAATTCAGACTATTCATAGTAAATTAATAAATTTTCAATACTTATTAATAATTTAGTTTTTATAATATAATTTATAATTTATTTACTTATTAATATTATAATTATTTTAAATCATAAATTTTATCAATTAAATTATATTAATATGTCTTACCTAAATTTACCTTTAGATTTATCTTTTTCTTAACTTTATTTTTACTTATATTATAATACCTTTAATTATTATATTTTTTATTTATCTTTTTTTTGTTGTCTTCTTCCCTCCTCCCCCAAATTCTATGCGCAACAAGGGGGAGGGTTTCAGCCTCTTTGTCCAAACAGAGCAGCGGCTCAATCGGATGTCTTCCAATCATCAGCGGCGCTACAATGGCTTCGAACAACGGTGCACATCTCTCATCTTCGAAGCTCCAGGTGGGGCGATCAAATCCTTAAGGCACAGCGGCTGGGCGGTTCGGAAACTCAGAAGAGGCAGCGCTGACCTCCTCTGTAGCAGCTCAGACTCTTCCTATTCGTATCCTCCTCCGCGGCAACACTTCACCCAGCAGCAACCTGCAGTGGCGCAAGAGCCTCATGTTCAACTTCTACAACAACAGCCCACAACTCTTGAGGTGCGAAACTCCTTGGCATCCAAAACCTCCTCTGCAGCGGCACTGGATAAACAAGTCCAGACCAGATAGATGACTCAAATTCTGGTTGCAGATCTGACAATTTTGCTGCTTCAACACTCTGTTAATTTTCATCTGAATTGTGAAATCAATTTTCAAATGGATTAAGTGATTATTATTTTTCTGGTTTGGTTTTGAATGAAATGGTGGTTGAAATGTATTTAATGTTGGTGGGTGCGTGAAAGGTTGAGGTAGTCTAACTGTGACAAGTAGAGGAATAAAATGGAGCAGGTCACTGATATACAGAGGTAACGGTGAGGTTGGCAATGAGAAGTCGGGGGTCACTGTTAAGATAATAGTGATTTACTGAAAAAGGGTGCTCACAAGAACAAAAAAGTGATAAAAAATTAATTGAAGACTAACAGTGAGGTTTGAGGTAAAGGTGAGGTAAAGAAAATAATAAATTGTCTAATAGTGAGTGAAAGGGATGCAATGGTGAGATAGACTAGGAAAAGGGTCACCGATATACAGCAGCAGATAGGATCAATGTTAGAAATAAAAATTAAGAAAAGAGCAGTGAACCGGTGAAGAAAAATATCAGTGAGGTGGTCACTGTTAAGTATAATAGTGGAGCGGGGTTCACCATTATAGAAATATTGAAATTCACCATTTTAAAATTAAAATATACTGTTAGAATAAAAAATAAAGGGTCATCGGCACTTAAAAACATAAGAACACCGTTCCAAATAAAACTAAATACTCAGCATTGCGCAACAAAAATAAAAGGGTCACCGCTACATCAAAGGGTCACCATTATTGGATAAATAGAATCCATCAATAATGCAATAGTGTCATTTTAAAAATAAACACAAAAGTTAAAAATAAAATTAAATCTAAAATAAACTAAATAAAAATACTTAAAATAATTAATTAAAATAATGCTAAATGCCATTGATTCAAACCAGAATTTTGAGTTAACCATTAAAACAATAAAATAATTAATGTACAACACTTAATTTATTAATTGAATAATTAATAAACTATGATTATAAAAGACTTAAATTGAAATAACTAAACATGCTAATTACAAAGTAGCAGCGAGTGACATAGAAAATCAACGGTGACCCATATAAGTCACCACTAGTTCTCGTCTACCTCACAGTTAGACTAAAACAATATAAAAATGAATTAATAACCAATATTCATACTTAAAATAATATAATTAATGTTTTTAAAAAATATTAATTAATAAAAAGTTACTATTCTCACCCAAATAATTTAAGGGCTCACCATTTTATTTAATTCTAAATCACATGTTACATACTTAAATGATGAGCAGGACGGCATAAAAAAATTAATAAATATAATTAACCCATTCTAATGTAACTATGTTAAAAGATTAATATATTAAAATATAGACTAATTTAATTAAATAAAATTACAATGATTAAATAATTGTTTTATAAAGAAAAAAAATCAGTTTATTAAAAAGTCGGGCAGACTTAAATTAACTAAACTAAAAGAAAACAAAATTAAATTAGAAAAGTAATGTAATATTAGAATTGTTATTTTAATGACAAAAAATACATAATTAATTAAAAAAATTGATTAATTAACGAATTTAATTATAGAAATACAAAAGTACAATTATTTAGTATAATGTTCTTAAATAATTAATTAAATTATTAAAAATTAAGTAAAAAGATATGGAAAAATTATTCAAAAATATAGCCACATCACAATACAAGGTATTTTATCACACCCTACAAAACATTAATGTTATTAGTGTATATCTATTATCTATTCTTGAATATTGACATTTTATTTCATATTGGATTCATTCCTGACCATCCATATTCAATATGTTGTTAACCAAGGTCTTTTGTTTCTTTATTTTTAAAGGGTTCTCCATGAAGCTTCCAGCTTCCTCGTGATTCTTATTTCCATGCTATAGAAGATTATCTATACTATTATAATGAGGTTTATAGATTTTCTTTTGTGTTTGTGGCACAAAAACTTTAGTAGATGAAAATTTCATCAAAATAGTGGTTATTAGTGATCATTAATGTTGTCCTTTTCTTATTTGTAGAATGTTGAGGACTTTGAGGTAATGGATTCATTGATTCCATATTTATTGCCGTTAAATTTTAAATTGATTATGTTTTATCCCTGGTAATGTTAATGGAATTAAACTAAAAACGATTTAAACTTGTTATTAATGAATTGTATAGAAATAACATGTTGATGTGCTTTAAACCATGATTGTGGTTTGACTTGTGATTTTTTAGATAGTTTGATATCTATTATATTCATTGTTAACATGTTTTTATTATCGTTGTAGCATGTTAAAAATAGTAAATATTATAAAACCAAAAATAATTGATAATTAATCATAAAATGGTTTAATGAATATATATGCTTATTTAATGAATTTGGTGAATTTGTTTTTTAAAAATTTGATGAAGAAAAAAAGGGTGCAAGTAATATTGATTAGTTACATATGATCTTCATTATGATAAATAGAATTGAAGATGAATGTGAAATAATTTTAGGCTTATTGATTATTATATATGAAAAGTCATTTTAATGATATTGGTTTTTTTCAAATAGGTTTATGAAACATTTTCTAAATTCTAGAGACCATGTTATGATTTTGAATGCTTTTTATAGGTTTATGCTTCTGGTTACCCATAAATGGAAACTGTGAATATTGAATCAGTAAATTCAATATATAATTATAACTTTTTGTGTGATATATATATATATATTATAGGTAATATGTTTTTCATTTTATTGAGAAGGAAAAGTGCATTATGATTAGATCCAGAGGAGATTATTTTCATTGGAATGCTAAATTTCAAGTTTAAGGGTAATGTTTCCTCATTGATTTTATTTTTTTGACTATAATAATTTAGTTATTTGAGAATGGGATTTATAATCCTCAGAGGAATGATATGATATAAATCATGGGATGGAAAATGTTTTATGGTGAGGGGAGGACCAGATGTGATATTATCATTAGCTATATGAGACTAGGATGTATAATGTGATATGTGTGTGTGGATTCCTGAAAGTTGTTGTATCATTCGATGCATGTCATGCTGAGATTCATTGGGATATGCATTATGGAGTATATTATGGCTCTATAGATTATGTAATTATTTGAATTGGATTTTACACACTCTTGATGTTGTGTTTATTTTGGGGATACTCACATATGGATAAGATAAATAGTAGATTTCTAGGTTTATTTTTTATCTTTATTCATTTTTCCAACTTCTGGAAGTATCTTTGTGTGCATGGTTTCATGTTTTCACATTTTGGTTGATTAGGGTGGTTTTCCAAGTTTACCTAAAAATGGAATGATACTAATAATGTTGAATAAATAATTCTTAACGCATGGGGTTGGTGGACGTTGGAATGAAATGAGACGATACTCTTGATAAATTGTGCACATGATTTGTAATATTATTATAGGGAATATAAATTAATATAATTATTAATTTATATTGATGTGATGTAATTTTATTGGTTAATTAATGGATAATTAATTACTGAATGAATGAATATGAGTAGTAATAAATAAATTAATAAATGTATCTATTTTAAATGACTGTTTTATAATAGGATATTTGGTCTTTACAGTGGACATTGAGAGTCCAAGCGATGTTATATATAGTTGAGTCAAATAATAGGTTATTCCAATAGTGTGATTGTTATCTATATTATAAAATTTATATTCTAGGATTTCATAAAATTCTCCCCACCGATTTTTGTTAGGGAAACATTCACCTAACAGATGAGGGGAGGGTGTTTACCCTATAATCATGGGGTGATGATTGTTGGCTGACTACCGCCTCAAGCCTCACTCTATTCTCTTGGTAGTAACATTTGTTGGTTGCATGCTAGTTTTTTTCCAAATATTTGAATAGATCGATATTATGGATTGTGTTTATTTCACAAACATGTGTTACTGGACATAGTATCTAAAATATTATTATATGTATGATATAAATAAGTTCTTACAGCTTTAGGTACATACACAGTGTATGGGTTGTTATGGATTGAGATATAATAACTGGTATTTGATAAACATCATATGGGCTTCTATGGTGCCCATAAATTACATGGATAGTATATATGGATATGTGAATGGGATAATGGGATAATTTTATGAAAAAGTATTATATTGTGATTACGTTTCCATGTGTCTTCATGGAAGAATTTTTTGGAAGGAGATTTATTATGAGATGGAATATTGGCGTAGAGCGGAAAACCTGTGTGGAAGTGGGATTGGGGTACCCTTGATGCTTCATTTTTATATTATATACTCATTTTACATTATAATTGGTGAATTTTAACCATAGTGAGGTTAGGAACTCAGTATATATGTTTAGGGGATGAGTTAGTTTCCCTCTTGATCATTGTGATTTAGTGATCTTTCATTATCTTTTGCATGCGGGTATCAAGGGACGATCCTACTAAGTATATTGTTATTCTCACCTAATGTATATAAAAATTAATATTATGGTTATCTAGATCAGGTTGGATATCAGTTTATATATTAATAGATCAAGGTTTAGTAAGATATTTTTGTGGATTTATGGTTACTTAAATCATTATTTTTTTTTACTTTTTTTCCTTTCAGTTGTTATAGTACTCTATGACATTGAATGTTATCACGTGGTAGTTTCATATCAATATGTCTGAGATAGTGTTGATTAGTGTAGCTATACTATATCTCTCTTTATCATTTTGTAGTAGTGGGTAATGCATCCCATATATATATTTATTATAAACACATTGCTTGTCGCTATCTCGTGACATAATGGAGGCAGGATATAGAGAATCCCCATATTCCATCACTCATTTATATACTAGGAGGGTTACTCTTTATTGGGTGGGGTAGTGGGAAATGGTATAAGAATTCCAGGTTGAGTAATAGGACTGAGTTTGGAGACTGGATCACGTGAGGTTGGATGGGTTTGTAGGTAAATGGTGTTAGTTATGTTTATTGAGTGATGCAATACAGTGGAGACCATTTATGACAATTATATTTGGTGCTCACTGTGATTTGATGCATGTTATTTTAATTATAATGATAATATTAAATGATGTGATATTGGTTACATGATAGGGAACTAGGAAATAATCTTGCATAATTACTCTTTCTTGCTATGCTTAAAATAAGTATACCTTGGATTAGTTTAAAACATCAAAAAAGATAACAAAAATTAAATAATTAATTATTGTTAAGTATTCCATATTCTCTATTTACAAGTTATAAAATATTGTTCATTGTACACGTATGGATCCATTTCAATGTCCTAATCTGGTTAAATTTTTTTTCAGTAGGCGTTCTAGTAGATCACCAAAATGTAAACTTCTATGAGGATGAAACATAAAGGAGGACACTTTAATAGTTTCAACACTAGATTTTTCAGACGTATGAGGTCTTCATTATATAATTTTATCATAGATGAATGTCTGGAGAAGGTTTACATAGAATCCAATTTTATCTATGCATGATAGTATCACTGGGTTTCATTCATTGGGATGATGCAGAATAGAGTAGTGAGGAAGTGGTCAATTTAGTTCCTTGGGGATCACAAGGAGGATACATTATCATAGGAGAAGTTCTAAGAGTCGTTTCGAGTAGAGGTTCACTCTTCAAACGAGTTGGTGGAATGTCAATGAGTGATTATTACCCTTTATAAGAGGTTTTATAATGTATCAGAGCATGATATCCATTTTAGGGACGATTAGTGATATTATTTAGAACATTTTCCAGATGAGGTGGAAAGGGAGAACCAATTTTTGAAGAAGATATATTTAGAGATCCCGTTCCATGTCACCCCATTTTGGATAAATATATATCTCTAGATGATTATGAGATAAGAGTTTATTGAGAGGATTTTATAAATAAACTAATCATAATAAGAAGGATGTAATCTGGATTCCTCATGATTTAGTTTTTTCTATTTTGGTTCCATGTTGTTCAGACGGAATAGATTACTCGTGGGGGGGGGGGGGTTGGTCCCACCCATAACATCTTATTTTTCTAAGGATGGAGAATCCCTTCCTATTCCAAGGGATCATATGTGTTTTTTTATTGTCGATGATGAGGTCATAATAACATGGATTTCATTGCATTTCTGATCAGTCATTATGAGCCAAGTGTTCTACTTTAGAACCTCTTTTAAGGTAGTTTCAGTAGTGGTAACAATAAGTGGAAGTTCATGTTTGGGATAAACATAGATTAAACGGATTGGGTGTAGTAAAACCCTAGGATTCTAATCATCCACAGTGATAAATTTATATCCATGGATGCGGTCTTCATCAAGGATAGAGAGGTTGTGGATAACTATCCAATGGCTCGAAGGCCATCAAAATTTTATTTCATTATTGATAGAGCACCATTAGTGTTTCCGAAAATAAATGAGTCAGACATCGTTCTGGGTAATAATTTTTTGTTTTCCACATGGGATCATAATTTTTTCAATTAAAGAGTGATTAAATCCTTTATATCACATAGACCTATTCATTCTATAGGAACTGAAGTATTGAGATTACAAGTGAGCATGGAATTGACTTTTCTTGTTGCAGGTCGAGCTGACATATATGATGTATGTGGTGACTATGAGCTACTTTCAGGGCATGAAGTGTTTTGGGAAAATTTTCTTTTGTTCATGAACACATATTTATGGCTTCATCCTTGTTACGGATTGGTTATATTCAATATTGGATATTGTGGATTTCTTTAGGAGGCAAGTTGTATACTAGGATGCTAATGGAGGGCTAGTAGGGTTCGTTGGGGAGATATAACCTCTAAACATATAAAAGCAAGAACCAACCATTTCATCCATGACATTAAATTTGATACTTATTTTCTTAGAAGTTCAACAATTATTTTTTACTAGGGTTATGGAAGAGTACCGTGATATCATCCC
The DNA here is from genome assembly GCA_963277665.1 of Viscum album. Taxonomy (NCBI): domain Eukaryota; kingdom Viridiplantae; phylum Streptophyta; class Magnoliopsida; order Santalales; family Viscaceae; genus Viscum; species Viscum album. Next base: position 2,104,671,824 of record OY728132.1, read on the forward strand.
AGATGAGTTTTTAGAATATCCACATATATAAGAGATTGATTTTGGGATCAATATATATCTAGGATTGGATCTTATATTGATGTCACATTATACTATAGAACCATAGGATTAGTGAGAGGTGTGAGTATTTATTAATTAAATATTTTCGAATGATTTTTTTGGATGAGTGTGTCTCCTTAGGGTGCACTAGTTTTGATCAAGAATAATGTTAATGTATGTCTATGGATTTTTAACGATTATCATTACTTCAACCATGTTGAAGTGAATATAATATAGCCTCTTATATTTATTACATATTTATTCAATTATCTGAAAGGATAACATTGAATAATGAATATCGATCTACAGACAAGATATCATCGGCTTCTCCTGAGGGATAAAGATATTAAATAATATTTTTTATATTGTATTCATGGGTATTATGAGTTCTTTGTGATGACTTTAAATATGAACAACACTCCATATCTCTTCACGGTATTGTTTAATTTACTTTATATAGTGTTCTTGGATAGGTTCTTGGAGGTATTCATTGATTACATCATTTTGTATTCTATATTTTAGGAGGATCACATAGATAATTTGCTTGATATTTTTGGAGATATTCTTCAATTGGAGCAATACAAGAATCAATAAAAGTGTGATCTCTAGGATCATGAAGTCCAATTCATGGGGAATTTCATACACTATCAGTGAGTATTTGTGGATACTTTGAAGATAGAAGTTGTTTTCTATAAAGATGCCCCACATATAGTACTAGAGGTGAAGAGTTTACATAGTCATGAAGGCTATTACATGATGTTTGTAGATGATTTATTTCATGTTGTTACTACTCTAATAGAATAAAACCTTAATGATCAGTTATTATTTAGGACTAACTAGTGTCCTGTGGATTTTGAGTACCTTGATGAGAATTTTTTCATCACCACATTGCTTTGTTTTCAGGTAGAAGGAGTACAATTTGAGGGTTTTTTGACACCCCTCATCTTAGATTTATTTGTGGATTGATTTATTTGAAATAAATTTTTTCTTATGGGTATCATTAGTAATATCACCATAAAAAACAATTCCACCCATGATCATTATTTTGTGGTAATTGTCATTTATATGATGTTGTGGATAAATTATCAAAACATTTAGCACCTTATAGTTTTTACTAACCATATGAAAGTGATGTTTTTTTAATAAATGTGTAACCTAAACATGAGTAAAAATTTTTAGATGAAATTATTAGAGTATTATGACATTGATATTTAATATACTCCAATAATGGAAAATGTTATAGTCGATGAACTGAGAAGTAATTCATATAGTAATTTCATTCATGAATGTGGGGATTATATGAATGTGGCAGAGGAACTCCCAACATATCATATAGATAAGGGATAAGATGGAGGAATCTTTATGTTTTCCAGAGGATGGTGTAAGAATCATTTTTACAATAGGCGGGGGAGTACTTTTTTGGGGATTCTAAGGTGGAGGTCCGAAGACTCCAGGTTAATTTTAGCGGTGACCCAAATGGTTGGTCTCATGATGGAAAACCCAATTTTCATTATACGGATAGATTTTAATTGAATTAGTTATGTGTGAGATGGTTATGTCTGATTTCCATAGCTCAACATTAGTACCAAATTATGACATGAAAATGATACATAATACCTTGAAAAGTTATTTCTGGTGGTATGGGATAAAGCATGAAGTTTAATGGTTTTTTATTGATGTTTGGTCTTCTAAAAGGTGATGTTAGAGAACATTATTCTTTTTGGATGGATTGATCCATTAGACATTACAAAGTAAATATGGGAACATTTATCTATTAACTCCATTATGGGTTTCCATAAATTTCATTGAGTAAATGATTCTATATGGGTGAGAGTGGATCATTTGAAAAAAATATCCCAATTTATAATTATGATGGAATCGATCTCAGTGGAGGTTTTTTCATTGAAGTATTTGGAAAATGTGGTGTGAAAGTAAGGCGTACATAAGATGAAAATCTATAATAATGATTATCATTTTAACAGAGAGTGTGGAGAATTATACAAAATTATTTTGGATCTTAGTTAATTTTATCACTTATTTTCATCTAAAAATTGATGGTCAAACAGATTGGACCATCTAGACTCTAAAAGAAATGTTGTATTACTATGTCTTGGGTTTTCAATGTTGGTAGATATAGAACCTGAATATGATTATTTTTTCATACAATATTTGTTTCTATGTCACCATTGGTATATATCCATTTGAAACTTTTTACAGTTGACGTTTCCGTTATGCATTATGCAAGACAGGGGTTTGTGAAGTCGGCCTTCTTGTACTAAAATTGGTACAAAGTGAAATAATAATTTTAAGGTAAATAGAAAGTGTAAAAAAGGAAACGTAGTGTCATCCGAACTCATATATAGGTCCTAGGAGGAGTCCTATAGAGTTCAATGTTTCTGATCACATGTTCTAGAAGGTGAATCCTTTCCATGAGATGTAGTGGTTTACATAAGGGGAGTAATCATTCTATATGGTTTATTTGGACATTCAAGGTGTTTAATCATAATATATCCACTGAATATTAGATATCAGTCCCTATATAGATGATTTAGATACATAATGTTTTGAATGTGTCACCACACTGTCTATATAATCATTATAACTATCATGTCATCACTTATAATGGGATTGATGTTGATGATTATGCAACCTTGGAGTATTGGAATATAGAGATCATGGATCTATAAGATAATTTTGTGTGTGGCCATGCTATTCCATTGGTTCATATCTGTTTGGGGAATGAAGGGTACAACACGTGAATGCGAGTTTCTGAATAACACTTTGTTCCCATTGTTGATTAATGTTAAACTATTCTATTATAATGCTTTTTTCTGTATATGATAATCTTTTTGGTGTTGGGATTGGTTCTTCTTTTTTATTATTGTGGGGTTTCTTTCTTTTATAGGAATATCCATCTAGGAGAGTGTTTAGGAGCGGGTTCCTACTATTTCATGGTTTCCACTTATTCCTCTTATGAGGTAGTTAAGATCCTGATATAGAGATGTACTTGAGATATATTTCAAGGGGTTTATGTTCAGAGAAGGCCAAGAATAATTACTGGGGTTTAGGATTCCAAATATAAGGTAATGGGGAGAATAAATGGAAGGTATGTATTTTACATCAGGTATTCATAGTTTATCTCTTGTTGAGTTCGGTTCTTCGGTTTTTACATGATGGGTTATAATTCATGTTTAATTTCATTAATGAAAAACATTTAAATATGGACTTAAATCAAGTTATTTACATGATTGGAAATGGTTTTGGGCCATGTAAATTCCCAATAATATGATCTTTTATAAAGTGTTTTTTCTCATGTTTTTATCAAAATCCTTGGATTTCCATTCCCAAGGGATTGATTCACATCAAACTATATTTGATCTAGGGTGTTCCCAATAGTTTTATTTCTTCATTTTCATGAAAGATATCCTTTATTATTCTTGTTTACAGACATTTATTCTAACCATTATATAGGTCTTAATATATGCTCTTTTAATGGACTTAATTTTTTTTGTATTTTTTCTATGAAGTATTTAGGAGATATAAGTTTCCTCGTGAGAGAGGTTGTCATAGATCCAAAATACCAGTTTGTTTATGTGAAATAAATGTTGAGGCCTTAATGTTGGGGATTCATCAAATCCCTATTAATTTACACAAATTATAAAATTGATAATGTTTTTACATTAGAATGAAAATGAAATTTTCCGATTAAGAATTTAAATTTGTTAATAATGAATTGGAATGTGATTTCATGTTGATGTGGTTTATACCATGATATTGGTTTTCCACTTGATTTACTAGATAGTGTGATGTATATTCTATTATTTTTTTCTAGTTGGCATGGTTTTACTACTATATAAAAATTGGTAAATAATGTAAAGACATAATTAATTGATAATTCATTATTTTATATTTAAAAAATGAATAGGCATGTTTAAGGAATCTAGTTTGGAAATTAGTTTATGATAAAATTGATTTGAGTATGATTTTTTAATTAAATGTGACCTTCCAGGTAATTAATAGAATTGACAAAGAATGTGTAAAGTGAATATTCATATTGTAGATAATAATGAAAAATACACGTCAATGAAATTTGGTTTTTCTCAATATTTGTTGAAAAAAGATTAAAAACTAGAGCTATTTAATAGATTTTGATATCATGTTATATCATGATGGATAAATATTCCCATATGTGAAAACGATTAACAATGAATTATTTATTTCAGGATAGAATAAGAACTAGTTCTATGAAAATGATAATTTCTAGGGCCTATCTTTTACATTTTCATGAGAAGGATTAATTAATTGAGATTAGAGTCATGAGACCTTGCTTTCATATGAAGGATAAATTTTTTATTTGAGTTCCTTGTTTCATTGAAGAATATTTTATTTCCTGCAGCATTTATGATGTGATCATTGGATAAAAACCATGGTATAAATGATGTTATGAAAATATGAGGATGGATAATGGGATATATGGTGGGTCGGATCAAACATGTTATGAGAATAGAATGGTTACCCATGAGATGGATGATTTGATATCTGGGAATAGAGGCCAATATTTTGTGGAAAATGATGGATATGATGGATAGATTCATTGGTATTTGAATTTGGGTGTAGGGGATGGAACGAAAGAAGATGGAATGGGATGAAGTTGATATTAACCATATTTTACATGATGTGGAGAGCTATTATAATCACTTAGGGGTATGATTAATAGACTATGGTTTATTTTTTTATTTATCAACACAGATTTCATCCACTACATGAGGCAACTGGGTGTGCTTGGTTGCATGATTCATCTTTGTGGTAGCTTTAGGAGGGCTTCGTATTGTTCTTGGATATATAAAGATGATAAAAATGTGGAATAAGTTCTTATTAACCAACTAGTCTGGCTGATTCTAGAATTCAATGAGTTTTCTCCCTACAGAAATAATGGATTTTATTGGGATTTTGTCTAGAGGGAATGGAATTTACTATTTTGATAATGATTTTGTAATGTACAATAATGATATTGGTTAATTAATTGATTATGAATTACATTATGAATGAAAATGGTTTAAAAGGATCTAAATAACTATGTTTACTCTTTTAAATCGTAATATACATTTATAATATATGGTATTATTATTCCAAACTAGGCTTCTGAGTTATATTAAATATTGTTGAGTAAAAAACTAGCTTATGATCAAAGTTTGGTGTTGTGAAATATTAAATTATATATATTTAATGATTTAGTACACCACCCACCCATTTTAGTTTGGGAAAATCATAGCTAGTGGACACTAGGATGGTGTTTTCCCCAATATATTAGAGGGATGATGGATGGATAACTACCCCTATAACCCCCTGATCTTCTCTTGGTACGTACATGTCATGGTATTCATGATAGTTAGTTTTTACATAGATATGTTTGGAGGTTTGTGATGAATTTTGGTTATATTTAAGACATATATTACCACACATAGTATCCAAGGGATTATTATAGGTACAATGTGTATATATTTTGATGGATTTAGGTACATACATATTTTATGGGTTTTGATGTCTTGATGTATAATACATGATGTTTGATATAAGTTACATGGGATTTGATGGCTCCTTGAAACCAATTTGTTAATATATATCAATGTGGATGAGTTTTTATGAGCATATAATTATAAAGGTTCATGTTTTTATGCCTTTACCTGGTTTTTTTAGTTGGAATATATTAAAGAGAGGTGGATGAGGATGTGCAATGTAGGGGTAGAGCAGAAAACCTATGGAGAAATGGGAGTAGAGTACCATTGATATTTCAATATTATATTATATTATCTCATTTATGTGATACATAGTGAAAGTTATCCAATGTAATTCTGGGAATATACTATACATATTTATGTGAATAATTAGTTTCACTATTATTTACTATGATTTATCATGTTTTCATTATCATTTTCTTGAGAGGATCTAGGGAGGATCCATTTGAGTATACTGTTATGATCAACCCATGTATATATAAAAAATTTATGGTTTGAGAAGGATGAATATAGGGCTATTTATTATGATATTATGGTTTAGTAAGTGTATTTTAGGCTTCATGGTCACTGACATATTTTCCTTTTTTATATTTGTACCTTTTATTTTTGTTGTAATAGTGCTATATGACATTTCATGATTGAAATTAGGATTTTATTAAATATATGTATGAGCCGATTTTTTTGGTGTTTATATATTCTCTCCATATTAATAATTTTATATTAGAGGATAATGGCTTCCATATATATGTTTATTATATCATTGGTTTTAGTTTGCAACCTAGGGCGAACTGGAGGCTGGGCCTGATCACCCTCTATATTAATTCCCTCATTATCGATCCTAGATGTATAATCATTAGGGTGGGGGGGGGGTAATGAAAAAAATAAATTATTTTCCCATGAATATCGGCTATGATGTTTCCTAATTTTAAATAAAAGTAACTATATGGCCATAATTCACACAAATAATGAAATTTCACCATGTGTTACACAAATTTTATAACATTACATTATAATATCATTGTTGTCTAATTTCATCATTTAATTTATCTTATGTGATCTACCATAAATATTTCATTTGAGCAACATAAATTGATGATAAATCTATATAATGTATGAATATACATTTTTTAAAGGCCACGAGATCTCATTTTTGAATGAATTTTCTTGTATTTTGAAAAATATAAATGATGATCCTTCCAAAGCCCCCAAAATCACCAAACATGAGGAAAATGTCTATTCAACAGTGTCGTTTAATGAATATCTCAAAAAATGGTTTTATGTTGTAATTTTCTATCATCTCATCCAAAATAATTATAAAAAATGTGAGAAACAGGGGTTCTTCATAGAGAATTAATCCATAATGGCGCACTATTGGGATATTTGTAACATGAGGATTATTCCAATCAAAAAGTAAATTTTTATTTAATTTTCAAAAAATGAATAAGATATCAAGGTTTAATAGATAACTATAAATCTACATATGAAACTATGTATTATCAATATCAATGATTTGAACTTCAATTTTACCCCATCCACACTATGGAAATCTAATACTAAAATTTAGGCCTCTATATATAGATTGAATTGGTTTTAATGGAACTAATGAATATGCAATTACAATGATTATTATATTTTAATTCCAAATATGTTATACTAAAAAAAACTTTTTTGTAGAATGGATTCTACGCTCAAATACTAGTTGATGTCCACATGTAATCCAAGAGTAATTATGTTCTATTATAAATTTCAAATGAGAAGAAACATGAATTTAATGTAGAATATGAGAATTTCACCCCCTTCTTGAGATCAATATAATTGTGGGACTTTAAATCGCGAATTCTAGAGCCATAAATAATTAGTGAATGTTTCTCCTAATTTTAAACCGTGGAGAACTATGATTAGAATTCACATATAATGTAATTTAATTCCTAAATAGGTCGAAGTCTATAGAACACTTGTGAAAATTCTAAGTAATAAAAATTTTATGGTTACATTGAATCCTAACAAAGAGACAAAATGAGTGAAGATGGTGGATGAACAAGATAATTATATCATTTAATTTCAATCAACTACTAATGATAAAAATTTCATTAATGTTGTACATGTAGTTGATTATGACACTATATATTGTTATATTGAGAATGAAATTCAGAAAATGGTCATACAGTTGAGAGATGACTTATGAAATTTTTTTAGTTCTTCATTGGAAAATATGAATCTACTGAAATATAGCCAATTTAATGTATGATTGTATGGTTGATATACAGAAGCTCATCACAATGGGATGAACACTTCCCGATAAAAATTATTTTTCTTTATCCCCATAGAGAAGGAATTTTCTTCAATCTACAGTAATGATCATTTTATAGGAATGCTCAAAATATCCTACAAATCACGCCCACACTTCTTAGAATGTTAAATTTTATAATATATATTGTTCTAAATTTATAATTATAGGATATAACTAGAATAAAAGTGAGGTTAGGACCGAAGATTCCTATCTTACCTAATAACATACTGGTTATTTAATTTCTCTGGATCCCTTTCATTCAACACCTATGAGATATTGAACACCGATTACTTATGTCAATCCCTTTACTACCTAGACTATTGAATTTGTGTCTTCAAAAACACTAATGGAAGATGTGGATCACAATTCCATATGTAATCCATAATCAAATGAAGGTTTCTCCCCAGATGTCGTGAATACTATAGTGATAAAGGGTGATAAAAATAGATAACCTTTTGAAATGAATAAGGATGGAATAGAAAAATATCATTGTTCCAACCCAAAATAAAAATTATTATTTAATTCATGATTTGGAATTTTTTAGGTATAATCCATCCCTATGTAGTTTTCATGTTGAGGATTTTTAAACAAAAGAATCAAAAATATTTTTATGGTTTTTTAAATCACAAAATATTTTAACTTTTAGGGTTTATTCTAATGAAGTATAAGGTTTTATATTAATGGAACAAACCATTCATCCACATAGATAAAAATAATATGGTTTTGGGCCCAAAAACCTTTACTAGATACATGAATTTCCATCTTCAGTGAACAAATGGTGATATGAAGTGTGAAAATTGGTGGAACTCCACTCTTATACACGTTCATTTATGCCTATTAACGATACTAAAAGTACAATGAATTGGGAAAAAATTAACTCATTGTCAGGAATGATTGGAAGTCCATGGATTGATCTTAAGGATTTCAATAAAATCTACAAAAGAGATGAAAATTTTGGCATAATCTGATAGGCTTTATCGTTCTTTATGTTTAAATATTTCTCTCAGATAAATTATCTACTAAAATTCAATCTAATGGGATACAAGTACACGAGGAATAATAAATACCCTGCAAAATGGTTTCCATTAAACAATACAACGATTTCATTATTAATGAATCTTTTATATCTGAGAACTCTATTTCATTCTCTATATCAACTAGAATAAATTTTAATCGCCCACAAATTTTTTAGGGTCTACTTGATAAGAGCATCAATCCTACCTTCATATTTAGATTTAATAATTCTTCGGCCACACTTCTATAATGGAGAAATCATATTTAAGATTATTGGACATTTTTCAATTATAAGAATGATTTGTTGACTAATTTTCAGAAGATAATATTTTGAAAGTGTGAAATTAAATATCTGAGCATGATGCATGTTAGGTCTATTTCCATTGAAATTTATTCTCTTGAATCATTCCTGTTACTCATTCAAGGTAATAACACATGTTAAGATTTATCTAGTGACCTCTAAAAATAATATGAAATATATATTGATATATCTCTACTATTAAATCTCAATTAGAATATTAAAAGGGAAACCATTAGAGTTAATTAGATCAATTAAGGTTATAATTATTTTAAATATTTTCCATTCTTTTCAAAGGGACAAAAAGGGGAAAAAAACCCTAAATTTCTTCAAGGATGGTAATTTTATATTACAATAGGTATTATCTTCCCGATCATATTTTCTCTTATTAGACGAAGCAATTAAATGGTACTTACACTACCTCAATTACACTATATTATTTTCTGTAATTATAGTGATTGTTGATATCAATAGGATGTTATCTTTAATCCATCCAAGATAGTAGATAAAATAAGAAGACTTTGGTTTTAATACTAAAATATCTAAAGTCTAGGATGGTTTTATGGATTGTATATTCAACCATTATTGAAATATTGATCAACATGATGTTTGTATGTTTGTAAATCATTAAATCAAATCCATACGATCCAACCAGGTATTAAATGACCAATTTGTTTTATCTCATTCAAAAAGTAAGTGATGGAAATGAATTAAATTTACTTAGTCATGTACCTTGGTCAATTTAGTTTACAAAATTATGGTACTTTTTTTTAATTACAGGCTATCCAAAATTTATAGAAAAATAATATCCTCAAACCAATATGGATTTATAAAATGGTAGACCATTCATGATTTCTATATGAGCTCTTCATGATGAATCAATCATCATAAAAAATACAAGTGAATTGGGAATATTTCTCATTATCATGAAATCAAAAATCCATTTGAAACTATGGGATTAAATTAGTTTTTTTAGAAAACATTTAAATAGTGGATACATTAATTAATTGGATTATATTTTTTCTAGATTTATTCCACATTTTTTTCAGGTCAATGATTCCCTAGAAGGTAACATTATATACTAACGAGGAGTGAGATAGGGTGATCCCTTATCATCTATCATCATTTAAATGTTAGAAGAAATTGAAAGTGGGAAGACAAAAATTCAAAATATAATCTAATGTTATGTTTTTTCCATCTCAATTATGTCTTCTAAAGTAATTATTTCCTTCACCAGTAAATATAATAAATTTGTTATAGGAATCAATGGTTTTCTTCTTTATTATGAATGTGTCTCAGGTTAAGAAATCAGTTGGGGTAAATACCATTTTTCCGTTGAAATAACAATTATAAAATATGATAAAATAATATAATTAATGAATTGGGAATAAAATAGGGGGGATTTACTATCAGCCATGTTGGAGTGACTATGTTTTGGGGAGACCTAAAGCATCACACTTCTCAAAAATCATGATCTAGATTAAAAATAAATTAGCTTCCTAAAAGGTAATTCCACTTTATTTAGATGTTGGGGTTTTTCTTTTCAATAATTTCATAATACTAATGTTTTTCATCTCTATCATAGTATATAAATGTAACAATTCACTATTGATGAATATAAACACATATATCAAAAACTTCTTTTGTGGTGGAAACATTTTTTAGAGACGTTCCATCACTAGGACTGAGAAATATATATTTAAAATTTATCACTTGAAGGACTTGGGATAAAGAATATTTTTTATTTGATCATCTCCTTTTATGAAAATTTCACATGGAACCACTAGAATGAAAAATCAGGGAGTATCAATTTTTGTGGCCCATATTTCTAAACAAGACGGAGGATGGAATATTAAACCACAAGGAATCCTCTAACTTCCCAGTTTTTATTGCTGCCTTTTCTAGAACCAAATAACAAAATAACTAGTTATTAAAATAAATTTTACCTCATCATAAGGTTTAATAACTGGATAGGTCCCCTTTTAAATCCTTCTCAACTCTGATGAACAAGTCATGGATGTTAATTCTATATTTATAGACCCGTTGGATGCGTCCTCTAATGTTGTTCCTATAGTAGAAAATGTTATTTAATGTCATCATGATTTCATAGGATATGATAAATATTTGATCTCGGAGCTATCAATTGAATTCAAAAAATGAATCATTAACAAAATAATAGTACAAATTAGACTTATTTAAAATGAATTGTAAAATTATACACAATTTGGATTCCTCATTCTATATTTTTGATTTTATAGGTGCATTCTCACTCATTGATTCAGGTTTACTCATGTATCCATGTTGTTATTATCCCATTGTGTTCATGATGTTGTTTATGTCACCAACATATGGAATACCTTGATTATCCATTTATGAATTGTTCCATAAACTCGCCCTTGTGGAATGAAATTCATAGTATGTTCAGTATACTGCACCAATGGTACAACGATACATAGAAACACCTCACTACCTTATATTGAGTCCCAATATCTCTAAAAATACCATTTTATTCCATGTGGTTTGTGTAAAAATTATTTATATCATATGGCTCATTTATAATAAAGGTATCTATGATCATTCCCAATTTAATCTTCTAACCAATCATTCATGAATTTTATTTTCCATGAGGAATGGTAAAATATTATAGCACAAATATACTAAATAATTTAAGGACCAGTGAAATAATATAGTACAAAACAACTATTTTATTAGACAATTTACTCTTTATGGGAATGTACCTCCACTACATGGAACATTGGAAATCATTTGAAAGTGTCTATTTATTTGATGGAACAAAGGAAATATGTATGTAGCATTTATTGGAAACCCATAAAAATTTGTTTTTAAGGCTATTTTAAGTGATCAGAATTTGAATATAATGGGATGTAGTTATGGTCCATAATAATTTACTTTAGATTTGGTGGAATTAATGCTTGTCTTGAGTAATTTGGCTTACATGGATAAGACAATGTAGTGAACACAATTTTTTATTTTCTATGAATCCACCACTATTCCCCATGAAATGAGATGTGGCTAAATAAATATTTCATGGAAAATTATATGTTGGTTGATAAAATGTTACATTATCTATAAAATTCTAATAATTAAATTAGAAATCAATATCCAGAAGCGAATGTCTATACTGATGGGCTTGATTAAAAAAATATGTTTTTATGATCTCATTCTATCCAATACCTAACCATATAAGTTGTTCCTACGTTTTCTATTGGGTTATTTTAAGATATCTGATTACATACTTTAATAATCCTATTATTATCATATAAAATTAACTTTTAATCTTATATAGGGTGTCACATTATACTATGGTATTTTTTATTTGATTAAAATTGATCCTTTTAATGTTTTATATAAGCCATAGTTTATTCTAATTTAGGTTTTTATGAATTGTGTGAATGATACTTAGATATGATGAAACTTTTCCAAGAGATTAAGAAAAAAAATTTGATGATGAAAAAGAGGTTAATAAATTTATTATTAATCAAAAATCATATATGGTGCATCATTTTCACCAACTATTGTATGAGGCTAGTGACCAGGTCTTTCTTATAGTCACACCTCACTTAAAAATGACGATTGGGTAAGCATGGTAATGTTTGAAAATGTGTTTTATCCATTTTAGGATCACTAAAAATATTCAAATTGTATATTATTTTTTATAATTTCAATCTTCCTTTATGTAGATTCATTATGTGTTTCATGTATCCTAGCTATAGAAGTACCAAAAAACCATTACCAAATAGTTAATAGGAAAAATATATAGAGAATAGACCTCTATGGTTCAACAGTTGATTCAAATTATGGATCATGATGATATGGTGTTACATGGTAAAATAATTCATTTACCCTATATAATATAGTAGTTAATGTTAAATACCCATAACACATGGGATTGGTAATCATTGACAATGAAAGAGTGCCCTTCTCCATTTCGTGTTTATATTCAGGATCACTATTGAAGGGATGAGTTATATAATCATTAAAGAGCATTAATTCCCTATAATTTATAGGTATAAGTTTTTAATCTTGTTCATTCCCTTTAGATATTTGAGAGTATTTTTAATAAATTGGACATGAATATTGGTAAATATAGAGAAAATGATCCTGAAAAAAATGTATGTGCATGATTTGTGATAACAATAAAACAATTTTGTGATATATAATTTATTAAAATGGTGGTGTTTAGCATTATTATATATTTTTTATCAAACTATAAAATCCATCCGAGTAATGGTGTGGGTGGATATGATTTTCCCTAGACCTACCACACAACTATATATTATTTTATCAAACAATGTGGATCTTCATTGGAAACTATGTTCCTCATTTTATCAATGAATAAAGGGAACCAAATGGTTGAAAACTGGTTTGTTTAACCATAATTATTAATCATGTGCCTAATTATGATCAATTTAAAATTGGACATTACCATATAAATATTGATCAATTCTAAATTCAATTCCACTCTGAATATCTCATATGCTCAAATAGATCTATCCCTAGTTATATATATTCTTTTTACTATAATCTCATGGTAATCCTTCATAGGTTTCACTCGATATTTTTTTTGGTATGATCTCTATTTAATATGATTTATTCTCCTTTTCAATGACATCAACTTGATCACTCGTCCTTTTGATCATTAGTAACATGATGGGGGTGTGATTTCCAGATCTAATGCGTTTTAGAGTGAATTAATGGTGTTTCGCATGGAGCAATTATCAAGAGTATGTTATCAATTCAAGTCACATATTTCTTATTTACGGTGACTATTTTTTTTTCTATTTATGAGTTAGGTGTCTTGAAATAGTTTTCTAACCCCTGAATAACTTATTTTTCTTTTAAATTAAATTTGGGTTTTTTATGAAATATACTTATTTCTTATCGTAGACAAATTTTTTTATAAAATTTTTCTTGTGTAGCATGGAAAATGGAATTTTAAAGGTATTTTATTTATAAATTGGGTATGTATATAATTATCTCTATAAAATTCCATAATGATAAATTAAACAATAAAAAAAATTCATGAATAGGAGCGATGCTGATTTTCAATATGAATATTTTATAAAATTTGAGCATGATTTATTTACGGTTTTTTGAATACAATGTACATTGAGAACCTTCGGTGTGTTAGGTTGTTGAAATATGAAAACAATAGTGAGTGAAATGCTATTTGGGTTTATTATTGTGATACAAATAGACTTTTTAGGGCTTTATATAATGATGATTCATGGTATAACTGTCATAGTGTTCCCTTACATCTCATAGTACATATTTAGATAGGATAATGCCCATTTTTCTAGGTTTTTTATATGATATTGTTGGTTCATGGTTAATTAATTAGTTAATTAAGATAATATATTTTTATTAATACTTATTTTTATACCATTATCTTTACATTATTATACATTTCATATTTCTGGTTAATGTGAATATGAAATTATTTTACAGAAATAAAAAATGTGTTATTAAAATTTATTATCATTATAATATAATTTATAAAATTTAACTTTTAAGCTATAATAAATTTTCTAATGGAGTTGACTCAATATAGATTCTATGGTGGTATCCTACTTTTATTAAGATCTCATACTCATCATTTTTCCATTGTTCATTTGTATATTTGGTATTATATGGCTTATGAAAATTGTAGGGAACTATGTACTTTATCGGTTTCTCCTGGACGCTGTCAGTATAGTATTGGGTTTTGATGTTAATGATGGATTATCACATTGATACTTGGATTTTATATATTATTATCATAATTTTAGGTTTATTCCTTTGGATGGAAATTTTATATATCATTTACGTGAAGTCTTATTCCATGATTTACACTATTTACCTCTCTAAATATTGTTACTCTCGCAACATGTTTGTATTTATTTTTGATCTCTACCATGTAACACCTCATATCTAGTGAGGTGTTATGTAAACTAAGATTGCGTCATTACCAAAGATATCTCATCATAATAATATTATAAATTTTAATCTCATATGAGAATCTCTTAACATCATCCTACGTAATAATATTGTCCAAAACCATACTTTGACACCATCTATAATGACTCACACATAAGTCTCCTATAATTTACCTTAGTTATGTTGAGTATTTCATCACTAACATGAAAAAATATATCTTATAATTACATTGAATTAGATAAACTATTACATTAATAAGTTGACATTTCCAAACAATATCAATTTTAACTAAAAAATTATTATAAATAAGTAGTTTCCTCATTAATGGTAACACCACTAACAAGAACCAGGAATTTATTAATGGTCCTCTTTATCTTTATTCTCAATGGAAATATAAAAACACAGGATGAAAAAAAATTCCATAGTATGGTATTTGAAATAAATAAAAATTATTATCAATTTATAAACATGAAAATTACAAAATAATATTTACTTATTTCATAATAAATAATTAACCGCAGAAATTATTTTTATTTTCCCTGAAAAATGTTAATATATTAATTTAAATCCTAAAAAAATTCCTATTAAATAAAAAATCTAAATTTATAATCAAAATGGTTTCATAAATATCATTAAAAATCACGAATACCTTTCATAATGAACTAATCTTTTCCACTATTTTTAAAAAATGATAGTCATAAACATTTATTAAATAAAAAATCTGATATTTTTAATTTTTATGATACATTTATTTTCTTCATAATACATTTAAATCATATCAAGTTGGTACCTTGGGACATTATCCTTATATTTCCTTTATGAGAACCCATAAAATAAAATTATATAACCAAATTATTCTTATATCTACTCAGAGTAACCTATCACCTGTAAAAAATTTCACTTTATGCATTTAATTAAAGAGATGTAAAGAATCACCCATGATCAGAGATAAATAAAACCTGTAAATAATTCATATTAAATCTAAACAAACCACATCCTAAAATAACAAAAATATATTTTAATTTTACCACAAACCAATTTACATTTTTATATATTTTTATAATAAATAACACATTAAGTCATTTAATAAATATGAAATGAAATTTTCATTTCATTATAATTTATTTCTTAAACTAAAAATTACTAGATGAATAGAAATGAAATATGATTAGTGAAAATATATTAACATATAAAGGACTATTGTTAATGAATAAATGATATGATGGTTCAAAATGGTAGTTCAACAATGAATGTAATTATAATGAAATAAATTTATTATTTTTTAGTATTCTTGAATTTTGTAGTTATATTCATTGTAAATATATTATTTAATTCTTACAATTAAAAATAAAATTTTTTCATTAACCTCATTATTATAAGATTATACATAAATGTTTAATTTTAAAATTATTTAATTTTTGTTTAAAAAATTAATTTCATTTTCAAATTTATCATGTATAAATAATATTAGGATATATTTTTGAGATCTTACTAAATGTATTTACATTTCAAAGAAGAGTTAAAATAGTAATTTTTTTAAACTAAAATTTATTATAATTTTTTTAAATAGTTTATTATTTTATAGAATATTTTAAAATTATAACAAGTTCAATTTTGTGTTACAAAAATATAATGATTTTTAAACAAAATCACTTTATACATGATTTTATTTAAAAAAAATTAAATTAAATTTGACATTTTTCTATAAAATTGTTTCTCTTTGTGTTTTTCTGATTTATTTTGAAATGAAATTTGTAAACTTATGTTTTTGAATTTCAAAAAATATATACTATATTTGTAATCTACGTGTCAAAATTTATGAAATAATTCAATTCTTTTTTGTTAATATGATGAGTAATCATAGAAATGTTATTACCATGGTAAAGGTTAAATCAAGTAATTTAGGTTACAAATAAAAACGAAAAGTACCATTTAATGACACAAATACTTACATTAATTGTAACACCCTTACCCGAGTTACCCAGAGTCAGTGGATTAATTTAATACATTGGCATGATTACAAGGAATCAAGTCCCGAAGGACCGATTAGTTTAGCAGTCTTGGAAAATAGATTACATACATGAATGTTACATTTCACTATAAGACATACAAAACAACATAAATAGTCTTTTTGAATGCCATTATTTCCTTGGATTAACCCTGAATATCAATCATCATACCCTTCTTCGAATCCTGGGAAAAATAAAACATAGAAAGGAGTGAGCTCAGATGCTCAGTAAGGATAACAATATAACAGAAACATTCATAAATAAGCATAAACATTTAAGGCAATGTATAACTACATCAAAGGCTTTTAAACATGAACTTCATCATAATATGGAAAATATAGAATGAAATAGTGCCATTCACTTATTCACAAGGATATTCTACTAGTCGTATAATCACATGCAATATCAATAACCACTTTCATAATGATGGAATGCATAATGCCAGACTATCATCACCACGTAGCCAAGGCCTCGTGCCAAGACTAAAAATAAGATTTTGTCAAGGCCTCGTTCCAAAACACTAGTTTTTCTAATGAGACCTACCGATGAATTTTTTTTAGAAGATACATACGTTTAAAATTTCTCAAATATACTCCAATGTTTTTCTAAAAGCATAATTCAAGATTCATAAAAAAATAACTAATTCTGAGACTGCTCGACTAATTATAGGCCATGATGGGTCCACGCTCAATTCCTTTATATCTACCACACTCGAGAGTCGAGTTTTCTGAAAACATTTTTAAGCTTGTGTTAAATACGTATACATTTGCACAGGGTTTTCATATATTTGAGAGAAATATCTATTTTTCATGAAAACATATAAAAGTCACACTATTTGGAAAAGAATTTATTTAAATAAATTTTGGAATCAATGTTTCCCATACCACTTTGAATCTTTTGAAATTAATTAACATTTTAAAAACATTCATGTCCATATAAATAAATCCTTAAAACCCATTTTGAAGACATGGACATTAATGAAAAATATTTAGAAGAAGAAATATTTAAAAAATTTGAAATGATGTTTTAGTAAAAAGTACCTTTAAAGAATCCTGTTGAAAACACTTTCATAAAACATGGACATGGATAATAAATATGTTCCAGTAGATACTTACGTAAAAACAATCTCAGATAATAAATTTATTTTGAAATTAACCCTTATAAATTTTGTAACTTACGAAATACACACCCCATGAAAGAGGTATAATACAATGAATATGTAAATACACATTAATTAAATTGTATTCCATAAAGAATAAAATTATGGACATTATATACACCCCAAAAATGTTAATAGTGGCACTATGGCATGAATCTCACGGAAATAAGCAGTGAGATGAAAACCCCTTACCAAACATACAACCCATGAAAGAGGTATCATACAGTGAATATGTAAATAAACATAAATTAAATTTTATTACACAATAAATACAATTATGGGCAGTACATACACCACACAAAAGGTAATAGTGGAAATATGGCATGAATCTCACGAGAATAAGGAGTGAGATGAAAAACCCTTACCATGCACTTTCCTTTAGTCGAGAGTACGTTTAACCTCTTGTACGAAGATCATATTATGTTATTAAATTATACCAGAACCATATTTATATTTATGATATCATACATGATTCATTTATGACTTTATACTACCAATTTAATAATAATTTCCTTGTTAAATTTACATTTCGGGTAATAATCAATTTCATTATGGTACGTGTTTTAACTTGTTACTCTTGATTGTATCACATAAGTCATGATTTAAATAAATCCAGAATATAAAACATGATAAATATATAATATATATTTAGAATATAAATATGTATAATAGACATATATTTGAAATGGAAAACACCAGTTATGGAGACGGTAGTCCGTACATACGCATAAACGCTGTTTCTGTTTTCATATAGTGTTGAACGGAAGTATGTGAATAAGATATATGCAAGTACATAAATACTTATATATATAAATATATATATCTCTCCAGTAGCATTATTATGTAATATATTACATACTTATTAGTAATAAATATTTTTATAATCGTTGATGAATGGTGAACTTGGAAATGAATCTCATCGCGTCATGGAGACAGAAATCCGTACGTAGGCACGAGCGAAAATATCATTCTTTTGATATTAAAATAATACATAATTGGATGGTATATCATATATACAGAATCATTATAATTTTATATTTATTATTTACATCAAATACACATCATTATTATACCCATTCAAATAATAATGTATTGAATAACGATTACAACACGACATGGAGGCGGTAAGCCGTACGTACGCACGTATAGTGACATGTTATTCAAAGAATGGATATAATAATGAATATGGATATACCATATTTATAATAACATCACAGTATATATGAGATACTAGATTTAATATTTTAGAATAGAAATAACAAAGAAAGAAGATGTTGAAGATGAAAGGAACTTGAAAGAGGGTGGTGAAAACATTACCTCTTCTTCAGGTTCTTCCTTTTGTTTTGACCAAAAGGGATCCCTAGGATGGCTTTCTGATCAAACTAGGACCTCTAAGTTGAATTGAGGGATGTTGATGGAGAATTTGGGTTGAGTTTGGCCGAAGAAAAAGGATTTTATGGTGTGAAGAATTGGTTATAAGTTCGGTCCTTTTATAGGGGGGGAGGGGATCTTTAGACAATACTTAATGTATTAATTTATAATAAATTCATATTCTGTTTCTAATGGATAAAAAGTTGATTATTCAAAGTATAATGTGGGTATTGGTCGAAATAATTTCAACCAATATATTTAAGATAGGTTTGAGTCATTATCTTAACTGTATATTTTAGTTTTAACTCTTGGTTAATTAGTTTAACACTTACCATGTCACTTTGTATTTTTATAATAAATTGTTAATAATCATACTATATACATCCATGTGACCCCAATGTGGTCCATTAATGATAAAAAATAATGATATATATCCTTTTTCCGAACCTTAGATTTTTAGGAGTAGAATATAAATTAATAATATAATATTTTTTTTTCAAAACTCATTTATGTCAATTTTGATACTACTAAATAATTGATTTTTTATAAAGTCTTAACAACATTATTAAATAGAAAAAAAATTAATTTTAGAAAACCTACCATGTCATATTAACCAATAAAATTAGTGTATGTCATAAAAACTATAAAATTATATTTATTTTCATATTTATAATACCTTTTATTTGATTCTTTCATGAATTAGGTAATTACTTCATCATCATTGTGTCATAAATAAATTTATTTATTTAATTATAAAAATTATAAATTAAGTACCATGATGTATAAAATCGTTTTATCTTTCTAATGAATATTTATAATCGAAAATATAACATATAACACCATATGTAAAAAATGTTATGCTAAAAGATATAGGCTTATGTCATTTTTGTTTTTACTTGAACTTAATTAATTTATAGTGTCATTATCACTTACAAGTGGATCCATGGGGTCTAAAAATCGACCCAAAGATTCCCATGAATGGAAATGTATCAACCAATAGGGTTAAGACACGTTTTAGGGTAATTTATTATTATAATAATATTATTTTTTACCCTTATTTACCAGATTTAACCTTTAACCATGGTAAATAAAATATTTACCGAAGTAATTATTCAAAATGTCTAAAAATAAAAGTTACCAATTTACACAAGTTGGACATCCTGATTCCAAATATGGAGTCCTTTTTTCCAAATTCAAAACACATAAGTGGCGGAAATTATTTTAAAATTAATTCTGTTGGTAAAATAAAAATCATATTTTTAAGAGATAATAACTATCAAAAGATTGACAATTGTTTATGTCCGTTTTAAATGTAAAATTATGTCCAATGACCAAAATTGTATTAAATTGTAAAAATATATTCTAAATATACTTTAAAACTACCCAAATTCATAAATTATCAATATTAATTATTTCGATTAAAAAAGTTTTTTTTAATTAAAATTTAGTAATTTCCAGTATTCATCAAAATATGAAAGTTATCTAAAAAGCACCAAAATTTCACCCTATTATAATTTTGATATTTCAAGTCTAAAAATAAATTAAATTTTGAATGATAAAATTTATAAAATTTCGAAAAATGTGTATTACTATTCATAAAGGCTAGTTTGATTGGTTGTGGTGTATTATAACTCGAAGTTCGTACAACACACGCTACTGTATTATTCAAAGTGAAGCATTCCGTTTAAGATTGGGGTGTTACATTAATCTTATATTATTGGTATATATCAATAATATTCATACAACGGTTGAATTAATCACATTTTGGGGACACACGTATGATATTATGACCATTATACTATTTTATTTAATGAAATAAAAATCATGTAACACTTTTTTAAAATAAGTGTAATATTATTAAAATGGAGTTACCCATGGGCTCTGTTATACTATAAATATAATTTTTATTGATAATTTATTTATAATCATAAAGATATTTTATTTTTTTTCTTTTAGTGAAGACATAAATATCTTAAATTTTTGCACAACCAAGATAAAATAATTATTTAATTTACAAAAAAATAAATCAAATGATATGAAAAATATTAAAATAAAAATATATCTAGATAAAAAATCGTATACAAGAATTATCAAGATTACCATTCAATGTTTTGGATTTAATACAATATTTTTCTTCGAATTTTCAATTTTTTCATGATATTATTAATTCCAATGTAATGAATTGATCTAAAAAATGACACTAAAAAAATTTAATAGTAGATAATATTTTATATTATAATATAAACTTTATAAAAATATTAAAATAAACCAAGTTATTATTATAATAATTAATATATAAACCACCATCCATTTATGGTTCGTTTTTCATTATATACTAATTATATTGACCCTCAAAGCGTATAAATTCATGTTTTGAGGATAACAGTTAGAGGGGTTAAAGAAGGGTTAAGCACATTATATAAGGGTATAAATATATTCAAAACGTGTATAATATTTATTAAATGAGGTCATTTATACCAATAAAAAATTATATTATAAAATACCCACTTGTATTCCATTTTTAATTTAAAATTAAATTTTATTAATTAAATATTTAGAGAAAAATCAAGGGTTCCCTTCCACTTTCATATAAAAGGGAACCTCTTCTTCTCAATCCATCACAATTAAAATATCATGTTATTAAACAATACCCAACCAAAATACACTTATTTAATAAATAACATTATTATTTAGGACTTGGTTTAGGTATAATTCCAATCATTGAGGTCTTATGATGTTATGAAAAGGAGGATTTCTAAAGAAGAGATATAGTTTTGTCTTATGTTTTAGTTTTGTTTCTTCTTAAATAGCCATAAATATTTGTTAAAAGATGATAAAATAAAAATAATAATATATTAAATATAATATATTGTTTTTTATAATGGCTTATATCTTTATTATTTTCCATGAAATTGGAAAAGAATTTATCATTATTGTGTACATCGGACTACCGTCTCAGGAACCAATGTAATTGATTTTCCATCACTATATCTGAAGACAATATATAAAGTTAAAAATAAAATTTATATATTGTCTTATTGAAATATTTATAATCATTAAAATATAATATATCATTTAATTTTTTATCTTTATATTCACAGAAAAAGGAAAATGACATTAGTTCATATGTGTTGACTGCCAACTTCACAATGTGACATGATTAGTTTTTCATCGCCAAATCACATTAGAATTGAAAAATGGGAAGGTTAGTCATGTATAGTGATGGAAAAATGGGAAGGTTATTCATTATGATAAAATATTATTCACCATCTTCCAATTATTAGAATTGAAAAATGGGAAGGTTATTCATGTATTTGTAGGATCTACCATCTTAATGAATACAACACAATTAATTTCTAAAAACAATATTTAATTTTGCCAATTTAAAAGTATAATTTATATATAGGCATTGTTATTATTTAGTTATTATTATATTAGATATGTTTGAATCATGAATTTTTTTTATCATAATGAACATTCCAAATACATTGTTGACTAATATTGAGAATATCATCAAATCGTCCATTATGAACATAAATGATTATGTATTTATAAATAACATGGAAATAAATTATATAAATTTAATAATAAAATTTAAATGGATCTTAATAAATAATAAAATAAATAAATATTATTATTTTATAAGATAATGGACATACGTGATGAATTTGAGTTGAGTTAATGGTATTTATATTAAATATTACCTTTTTCATTTTCCTTTAAAATATTATTTTCCTTCATCATCCATGCTTTTTAAAAAATTTATCAAAAAAATATTTTATTATTTTACCATGTTTTTTTAATACTTTTTTACTCATATTTTACATTTTTTATATTCAATTTTAAGGAAATATTTTTTTCATTTTCCAAAATAGGTACTTTGTGACATTTAAAAAAAATACGGAAGGATTTTAAAAAAAAAACATTTAAAACAAGAGTGGATATTATATCCTGATTGAAAAAATAATTATTTTAAGTTTATTTTATAGTTATACATCATAATTTTCAATTAAAATATGTTTTTTATGATTTTAACAAGATTTATATTTTAATAAATAATTTTTCATGGAAATGGGTATTTTGATATCCAAATGTGATGAATATTTGGGAGTAAAAATGTTATTTATCAGGTAATATGATAAAAATATGAAAGAATAAATTTTATTATTCATTATAATGTATATGAGAATTATATGATTAACGGTTGAGCCCAATACAACTTATATGACAAGTTGATCTCCATTATAGCTCACGAGTGAGTATGATATATCACATATGATCATTGTGCCTAAATAGAATAGGGTAAACCCATTATGACATTTAGGTTCTCCTAGTTAGTGATCTAATTCATAGGGTAATTTTCCTTGTATTTTGACATAATAAGGATGGATATACTGAACGGTTTCAAACATAGTATTAGTTGGTCTATTGTTATTTCTGAAATGGGTTTAATATTAGCTTTGAAAGTGATGTTATATGTTTCCGAAAATGTGTTTTTCTTTGATTTGAAGGTGAATAAATATTTTATTTGAAGAAAAAGTGTTTTTAAGTTGAAAATTATTTATTTCTTACTCTAAATGATCATTAATATAATGATAATATTTTCAAGGGTTCATGTTTTCATAGTATTAACATTTTTATTTCTTTAATATCCCTTACTATGATTTTTCTGCTCATCCGATATTTTTAAAATATTTTTTTCCTGGTTTATAGAATATTATTGACAATTATGATGTCACTATTAAAATTTAGAAATTTTTTCTTGAATTTTATCCATGATTAATAAAAAAATATAATTATTTTGGTAAAAATGTATACTAAGAATTAACGTCCACTTGTAATGTATAGGTTTACTTGGTAATAGGTTTTCCTATTTATATAACACAATAAACTAAAAATACTATTAGAATTTCATGTAAGTAAATTATAGTTCAATGATATTTGAATATGTTATTCCAATGTTTGGTTTCTTATAATTAGAAGCAGAGGTGTGTTAAAAAAATTATAGATTTGGATGTTTTCAGGTTTTTTTAAGAGTTATGGATATCATAAGGAGTTTAAAATATGAATGTTTAACATCTATTATATGTATTATAAAACACCTTTTATGATTTTGGTTGTGAAATGTTATGGAAAATAATGATATTTTTAGAGGTATTTATTTTTGAGGTAATTATTGTTTGTTACATTTTTTGATTACAAACGAATGGATTGAGATATCCATTTTGGTCAAAACATTACTAAACGTTGAATATATTAAGGTTATTTTATTGATTTTATCACATTTTTGGTAAAAATAAAAATATAATATTAATATTGATTTATAAAAGTATAACCACTCATATTGGGTGACTAGACATCATGTTCGATAAGGATATGAGGTTTGAACCGACAACCAAAGGGTGAAAAGGGTGCATTACCGACCACTCGACTAGGTAATGACCTAGATAGTACTAAAATTTATTTTCAGATAAATTGGTTTTTTATGAATATGTTTATTTTTTTAATATATGATTAATCATGTATGTAACTATTATAATTGGATATTTTTTAATGGAAGATATTTAACATGTCATGTTTGTATTTTTTACTATGATATTAGTACATAATGTAGTAGAATGCCTATATTTTTTAGAAGTATTTTGATGAAATAATTATTAGATTAGTTTTCTTACCATGAATTCAATTCAATTTTAAGAAATAATAATTTTTTATTTTTTGAAGGGTAATTTTTTCATGACCAGGTTCATTATCAATCGATGTCAGTCTTTATGCATTATTTTTCTATTAAATATCAATGTTTTCAATCGCTATAAATTTTATCATAAATTTAAACATATTATGTGTCACACAATTTTACCTTCATACATGCCTATTACTATGTGGAATAAAAATTTTAATCCTCTGTATGAAATGGGGTTTTAAGTTTGCTATTTTCAAAATTCAAGCACTAGTTCACAAGCTCGATGGAAAAAATTTGTTGACTAAATTTCCAAAATTGCTGAGGTTGTAAAAACCCAGGTTATGATTCGATAAAATATTTTATTATTTATTATTATTCATGAACTATCTAGATATATTTTAAATATTTATATTAAGTATTTCTTAAAATCAAAAAAAAAACTTTCATTAAAGTCATTTTTTATATAATTTTATTTTAAATTTTAATTTTAAATTTATATAAAATTTAATTTTTAAAAATAAGTATAATTTTTAAATTCTACTGGTAAAAAGGTTATTACAGAAATTTTTTTTATTTTTTTGGAATTTTTTTTAAGTGATAGTGACAATACTGATTTTTATTCAAAAATATATTTTATTTTAAAGTATTTAAATTAGAATATTTTTTATTAGAGAAGTTTATAATTTTAATTAGTTATTATTTATAAAAAATAATAAACCATGGAATTTTTAAATGGATTTTATGCTTGAATTTATAAAAAACATTTTACATTTATTATGGAATGTTTTTGAAAAATAAATTTTCAATGTAATTTTTCCCTTTAATATTAAAAACCGTTCCGAAACATTTATATATTTAAATTTAA
Organism: Viscum album; assembly: GCA_963277665.1. NCBI lineage: Eukaryota > Viridiplantae > Streptophyta > Magnoliopsida > Santalales > Viscaceae > Viscum > Viscum album. The sequence goes on from OY728132.1 coordinate 2,104,698,005, forward strand.
AAAAAAGGATTTCATAGTTATAATAAATATCTATAAAATACTTAAATACATTCCTTTTATTTTTGGTCAATATGAATAGTAAACAAAATAATTTTACTACCACATTAACTGGTATATCATGTAATTTATGTTAAAAATAAATTGTGAAGTACAAATAAATAAACCAAAAAATTACATAAGTATTATTTTATTAGTAAATATTGACCATAATCATCAATTAGTGAAATTTATAACCATATAGGGATCAACAAAGTCTTTATAAGGTGACCAATACCGTGTTCCACAATAGCTCACACCCATTCCACGGGGTCATAAGTAATGCAAATGAACTCACACAAACCAAGTATTCCAAAACACATGTCAATCAAATTCAATATAAAATTATTTTATTTAAAAAATTCAATAAATTTTTCCCTTAATTATTAACAAATCATAATATTAATGCCATAATTTTAAAATCATGAACCGAATACAATTTCCACAAAAAAACCAAATTTCCTTTTTTTCTATGAAAATATATCTAAAGTGGATTCGATCAAATAATAAACTGTTTTCATAAAATTTTTGAGCAATTAGACAAATTTGAAATTAGGAAATTATTTTATAACCAAGAGAAGTTGAGAGAGAACCTATCTATATCTCATACATTTGATAAAGTGAAGAACAACACAACAAATTCAAATATCCAAGTTGAAACTCTTAAAACAATCAGTATATCCTGTTCCATTCAATCAAAAATATAATCTAACGTCATTATTGTAAAAAACATCAATATAACCACAAAGGATTATATATATGATTCATAGAGAGTGAAAAATATTATATCTATGTACAATGATTAAAAATGAGCACTTACAAATGAATCTTGGCTCCCAATAAACATAGATCCACCTAGGAATCACTCCATGATTTAAAGGAATAGTCTCCACAACATTGATAGAAAGATAAATTTCGTTTTTGAAATATTTAGGGGTAATGAGGGATTAATGTTGTAAACATAGTAAAATAAAAAAATCCATATGTCATTTTTAATGTTGCATGGTTAGGGTACATAGTTAAGAAATAGTGCGCTAATCTTATATGAGGCACTACCTCTAGACACACCTCAAACGGTGAGATCTTGTGGTTAGAAAAATTGTGCACCATCTATAATATTTTCCTTTTTATAAAATTTCATGGTTTTTCTAGGGAATATACATGGTTTGGACAAAATCATGCGCCTAGCCATGCTCCTGGAAAATTCCCATTGTTCCAGTTGAACTGTTTCCATGGATGTATTTCATGGTTTCTACTAACCATGATCATCCTATGTATAATGAACCATACTATTATAAGTGAAACGTCTCTTTTGACTTAATCAAATATATTATTTTTAATAATGATTGTAGAAAGCACCTGAACTATGTTTGTTTATTATATCCAATTCTATTAAAATTATCATTATGTATCATTACCATTGATAATATAGTCGTTGAACAGTGATCACATGAATAATATAAATATATGGTATTAACAAATCCTTTTAACAAAGAAAAAAGAGTCTATGGTCACTATGAGTAGAATCATTCCATATGATTCTGTTTTATTAGAGCTTCTGAGGTATATATCATTTTTGTTCTTTTACCTATTCCAGGCCCAAGCTATGACCCAACAACATAATCATAAGAGAAGTTGTTGGCGGGACAAGTTCTTGCTCATTGAGATCATGACCGAAACCATGTTCACCGGATGGGCCCATGAATGTCCCACTAGAACACCCCATACTATTAGGGTGCATTTCTTTGTAATAAAGGGATATTTATAAAAAGCCAAAAATTATTATTATGTATATTATTTTTTCTATATAATATTGAATATACTTTGATTTTATTAATGTTTTATAGATCAAATATTAATTTTGGATAATATTAAAATTGAATTAAGAAATATATTTTGATGAATTAATAAATAATATTTTAATAAAATATTATTGTTAAATTTATTTTATTAAATATACATTATCATAAAAATTTTATGGGGAAAAGTTTTATTTTTATTATGGTTTAATACTGTTTTTGTCTAAACCAATCAATATTCAATAAAGTTTGGGTTTTATTTTGAAAGATAAAACTGAAATATTATTAAAATTATTTGGATTAAATTAATATTATTTTTTTATCTAGGATCCCAAAATTTTACAATGGTTAATTTTTCATAATTTTTTATCATTGTCAAATTTTTGGGTAAAAATGAAATACCATAAAAATATAGTGTGATTATGACATCATAATGGACCCATAGTGTTGTAATATACACTATAAATGAGATATTCATAAAACTATATGTTTTACCATTAAATTAATGCGATTTTATATTTGTTTTAATTAATTTATAATGTATTAGTGAACCTATTAAATGTATAATATATTTAATGATTGTATGTTAATTTCTTCAATAATGTGACACATCTCCACATAAGAAAGTCTAATATTTTTATATATTCATCCCATGGTATTTTAAAATACCTTTCTCCACTCCTATTGTTAAAAAACCCATGGGATGAAACCTTTAAATGATTTTTGGTATTTAATATTTAATTATACAGATTTCAAAACCTATGTTTGTGAAATATTAAAGAATTCCCCTCTCATTTACTATATAATCTCATCCAATATCCCACTTCTCTTTAGTAAAAATCCTTATACCATATAAATAATTTTTAATCGCCTCTCTATAATCCTCCCAAGACACCCAAAGATCTCAATAACCCCTATTCAAAATTTTCAAGTCACAAACTCATGTAAGGTTTCCCTCAATTCTCATTTGTATCCATGATTCCTTATATTTTCACAGACTTTTAATTACATTTAAAAATGATGGAGTATATTTTATCACATCCCAATATAGAAAATATTATGTATTAATAATTATAGAACAATTTTTCACTCATTAATTCCATTGAGGTACACTAGTTACAATGTAAAAATTTCATAAGATTTATGACATTTATCTACTTTCTTCTTGTTTCTTTATTATGTTACTCCCCCTAATTACAAAATTCTTATGTTTTGAAATGTATATATATGAACTTATTACTGTAAATTTAATTTATATATTATTATATGAATTTTACTCTTTCAAAAATCCTTTTTATTAATTTTAATGTCGTGTTGTTAGGCTGATGAAATTGAACCATGAATTTAGAGTCCAAAAAAATATGTTTAGTCAATTCCATACACTTTACCTATAAGGGGGGCTCACTTTTATACAAATATACCTGTTTTATTTAGGACATAAATTTATTTGTTCTATACCCCTTGATCATGGAATAAATTATTATGATGAATGAATCCGTTCTTTATGATCTATGTGGAACACTAAAACAAGATAATGATATGAAAGTAATGGGTGATCATGGAATTATAAAAGTATAAAATGAATTGGTTAATGTTCAGTATCTTGATATGACATGATGGGATAGGTTTCTAACTTATTCATTTATGGAACATTTTCAACTATGATGTCATTTCAGTTTTTCCTTTACATATGATACAATATTTTATGTTGTTTCCACATTTCCATGTTATGACAATTATACAATATCATGCCATTATGTTCATGTTTATTTTATGCTCCAATTATATTCCTATTTTCTAGCATTTATTTGATTTTTAATTTTAATAAATTTTTATTCCATTACTGGGATTTATATCTTACACCTCTTATATGTTTTTCCTTAGGTTATCCCATTTAATATTAAGCATGAAAGAATGTTTTGGTCATGTAGAAGATGTCTAAAATAATGATGTTTTATTTCATGTGTTAAGTTGTTAGGTAATGTTCCTAATTTATCAAGACCTAAGAATTATCAATCTTTTGAGTTGTATTAACTATAATTTTATGTCCTTAAATCATTTATGATTGAAACAAAAATAATAGGGCAGATATATTTGTTATCAATGGAAAGTTTAGTTATTTTTGGGATCATGATTTAAAACTGTAGTCAATGCCTTATGGATAAGACTATGTATAAGAAAAAAGTCCCAATGTTATGTTGAGTATAACTTTAGTGGTATATCAAGAAAATACATATCTATATAGATATGAATAAGTGCAAGTGGCTCTAGAAGAGATGTATCTATGGGTAAAACCGGAAAACACCGCTTTGAGCTAGACATGAACGTGAACTGGTGCATAACAATGGACCTTTCTGCAATCCTATTCTGACACTACTCTGAGATATTCTTTGATAAATTCATAAGTATTTTATGAACAATTTTTATGGGAACAAAAAATCCCATAAGAAAATATGGTAGAAAATAGATCGTTGATAACATAAATTGAAGCATATAAATTCATAAGTTATGGAAATAAATATAATTTATAAGTTATCATATAAATGCATTGAATTCCAATTTATATGTTTAATAGTTTAAAATTCATACCATTAATTTACATTTTATTATAGCCAATGGCATGTAATATGAGGAATCTGGCTAAAAACCAATGCAAAGATCAATGTAATGACTACCATAATTAGTTTCTCAATCCTATAAGAGGAGGAATCAAAATGATTACCATGAAACTCTCTTAGTTAACTCATTTTTTAATATAAATCTGGACAAAAATGAAACCCCCCCCCCTCAAGAATAAACAAGTCACAATTGAGAGCTTCATGATATAAAGGCCTCCAACTTTCAATGGATCACATGATCCCTCAATCTCTGAACTATGGATTTACTACATTGAGAATATATTCTATATCCTTCAATGTTGTAAACCAAGGAAGCTTCTCCTGGATGAATATCTAACAGAGGGAAAATGTGATCAATGATGGACATTGAGAATGAAACACAAATCCTAATGAAATGATCGAGTCATTTAGATAATAATATTTTTGGAATTTTTTTTTGACAAATATTTTCCTCACACCATCCAGATTAATATCTAATGGGATATCCTTTTACTCAAGGAAAAATATTGAAACTCTATTGAAGTTTATGAGTAAAAATTTAGAATGATTTCATGATATTCCTCTATATTTTTTGTTACCCGAAATTCAAGGATTAACGATTCTTTTTTAGGATATATCATACCCTACAAGAATAAATAGAGATAAGTGAATTTGATAGCTATGAGGAAATTTTCAGATGTACCCTAAAAGTGGAAATGGATATTGGTGAATCTCATTGGTATCATGGGGATAATATGTGGAAGGTGGAGTAAAATTGTGGCAGTCCAATAGAGAGATCTAACTGTTCCATGAAATTTCAACACCCTACATGCCAATGGTGTAGAAAGAAGCACCCGAAAAATTTCAAGAATGGGAGGATGAACTAATTTATGTCTGTGAAGGAAGGTAACCTTGACAGTAATTGATGAAAAGATAAAAAAACTAATGTGAAGAGGAAAATAATACTCTGGTAAACCCCCAGTGAATTGTTCATTGATAAAACTATAAAGAACTAGGTAATTAATCAAACAAATTCACCATGACATGGGTTTTCAGGGAGTGATATTTTTCCATCTCTACCGATAAAGTGAATCCAAAAAAATTAAGTGGGGATATGTACTTTAGTTATTCATACATGAATAAAAAACATAATTTTTTATTTTGATTCTATGCATTCTATTATATCCCAAAAGTTTAGTTTAATAATCCAAACAACACCTCAAATCATGGAAGTAGAGAATTTGGTGAAATAGTAAAATATAGAATTTATAGCATCCTATGTATATAACTTCTCCCATCAAAATTTGGGGACTGAACATCCCAGAGAACCTTATCATACCCCCCTTGGTGGAATTTGAAGAAATTCATAGCATGGAAAGGCATTCCCTACAAATAACCATCATTAATTTTAGTGATAGGGAAATCACTATAAATATGGAATATCAACCCCTGATTCTATACATGTACAAGGTGGAGGAATATTATTTAGAACCATCATCCCATGAATGTATATTACTGCAATATGTTTATCTGTATATTTCTCAGATGATCAAGTATAAGGAAAAATCCATCCTTAAATACATTCCTATTATAAGGGAATCAACTTATGTGTTTAATGAGGAATTTTTAGGTCTTCCTCTAAGAAGAGATTTTGAATTATTCATAGATCTTGTACCTCGGGCATTGCCAATATCCAAGAATTCATATAGAATTTCTATTTTTGAACCTGAGGATTTAAATATAAAACTAGCAAAGATTTTGGAAAAATGTTTTAAATTTCCAATTGCAGCACCATGTGGTACAATAATCCTCTTTATCAAGAAGAAGGATGAGACAGTGCACCTTTTCATTGATTATCGTTATTTAAACATAATCAAGATAATGAAAAAGTGTCATTTTCTATTATTTGATTATGTGTTTGATAAGCTAGGTTTAGTACAATACTTCTATATAGAAGATATATTTTTGGGATATTTCCATGTAAGCTTGAAGATGGAAGATATACCCAATATTTCTTTTCATATAGGGTATGGGCATAATGAATTCATAGTGATGCCTTTCAGAAACTATTAATCTCCATCAATATTCATGGACATTATTAATAGAGTATTTGAATATTACGTCAATTTTTTTGGTGATCGTAATTAATGATATTCAAAATTTACAATAAAAGTAAGAAGGATCATGAGGAATATTATGTACTGTACTACTATCTCTGAAAAATGAAATGATTTATGCCATGTATAGAAAATTTTTGTCCTACTTGAAGGAAGACACTTTTGGTAAATACCATAACAAGCAATGGGATATTTTTGTGCCCTTGAAGGACTAATGAAATTGATGGATGGTCGAGGCCAACATTGGTGACAAATATCTGTAATTTCTTTGGATTAGCTAGGCATTATTGTCAATTAGCGAGAAAATTCTAATTATTGTCAGACCCTCTAACCAAGATAACTCATAAAGGAGTCAAGATTGCTTATAATGATAAAATCGATGTGAACTACTAGGAATTGAAAAATATGGTTATCGTTGTGCACATGTTCACACTAAACATGAGTGGAGAGATTTCTGTGTAATTCGGTGATGCTTCGATGAAGGTCACAGGTTTTTTATTGATGAAAAATGACAATGTAATTGCATATGATTCACGTAAATTGAATGTTTAGGAGTAGAACTATCCAACACATGTTCTGTAGTTAGATGTAGTGGTCTTCTATTTGAAGAATTGGCGACATTACCTATTTGGGGGGGGGGAGTGTAAAATATATATAGATCACAACATCCTCAAGTATATATTCACATTGAATGAGTTGAATAAGCACCAAAGAAGATGGTTTCATATGATTAAATATTGTGACTATTCAATTTATAACCTTTAAGGTAATGCCAATGAAGTGGTAGATTATCTATGAAGAAATGACTTAGAAACTCATTCATTGCTGAGAATTGATAACGATCCAATCAACTTAGTCTTGAAGAGGATAATCATGGGAATCCTAAAGGATGGAATATCATAAATCCTTTCACAAATGATTTCTCAAAAATATCCTCTAGGAAGGTTAATGGATGAAAAAAAGATATGATGTGGGAATTCAGAAGAAAACTGAATCCTTGATAAATGGTAAATCCTTTGAGTTCAATGTTATTGAAAAGATGTTTTAGGATTTATGTTAACACTATGTGTACCATAAATCTAGATTTAATGCAAGAGATCTTAGTTGATGAACATATCTCAATTTTCTATGTCCACCCAAGAATCACATCGATTTATTGAGATCTCTAGGAACACTATTGGTGGGAAAATATGATTGAGGAGATTGAAAAATATAAATCATGATGTCTATTATGTCAGAATGTGAAGGCATAAATGAAAAAATGAGAGGTGATGATACCTCTATTACACATACCAACATGAGAATGGGTAACATCACCATGAACTTTTTCATTTAGTTTCCTAATAAATCGAGGGGAAACAATGCTATCTAGGTATTTCTGGATCATCATACAAAGACTGAACATTCCATTTCGATTCGAGAGGTGTTTTTATTTTGATATTATTTCATGGATATACATCAGATATGTGAGGAGGATGCATGGTGTAACACTATCAATTGTATCTGATCAGGATCCCAAATTCACCTCTATGTTTTCAAAGTTTCTCCAACATAATTAGAATAGTGAGTTAATCTTCAAAATAACCTATCACCATGGACAATATTAGAATAATATAAAGAATCATGAGGGATTATTGAGAGAATTATCCATTTAGTTTAATGGAGGATGGGATCAATATCATCCTCTGATTGAGTTCTCTTACAACTACAATTTTCACTCAATTATCCAAATGTTTCCCCATGATGCCCATTATGGGATGAGATGAAGAACAACTGCATGCTGGGATGACGTTGGGGAACAAAAACTCCTAGGTCCTGAAATGGCCGATAAAATGGATGATAATGTTAAGCCTATTCAGAATTACATCAACGTTGCTCATAGTCAATAGAAAAGATATTCTTGACAATCATGGAAAATACCTAGAGTTTGATGTTATTGACATGGTATTCCTCCGCATATATAATTCAAAGAGAGTAATGAATTTGGGAAATAAGGGAATGCTTAGTCAAATGTACATAGTCTATTTTGAGATCCTTGATCACATCATAGTGGTGGCACATCTACTAGCACTCTCCCCTAACCAATATCAAGTACATTATGTATTCCATGAATCCACAATGAAAAATTACATACTAGTCCCATATCATGTACTCAATCAAGAGGTGATTCCATTTGATAATGAAAACTATAATGAGGAGAATCTGTTGATGATCTTAGATCATAGAGAAATGTTTTATGAAATAAGATAATGAACCTAGACAAAGAGTTGCGGAGAAACCAAAATTTTGAAGATGAAACATTGGAACTGAAGGAGGAAATGAAAAAGAGTTACCCTCATATATTATAATGCGGGAAATTATAATTTCAATGGAAAATTGTCTTAAAAGGGGTGATTGTAACGACCTGAACTATTATAATTAATATTTCACTTTTGATTTAATTAAATACATTATTTTGAAAAATGGATATAGAAAATACATACACTCCAGTTGTTTTATTATATCAAATTTCATTTAAATTAACATTTTGTATCATTTTCTTTGATAATATATATTTCGGACAATGATAACACAATTGGAAAAAAATATAGGGTTTTAACAAATCATTTTGACACAGACCAAAGAGGGGATGACACCAACCAGTAGGATCATTTCTTAGGAAGCCCATTAATCATAGCTTCTGAGGGAGATAACTTTTCTAGGATATTCCCAAAACAACCCCAGGTCTATATCCAAATAATTAAACATGAGAGAAACCATTTATTGGAGAATTTAATACTTATAGAGATCACAAAGAAAGCCATGTTCATCGAACAACCCCATGAAATCCCGACCATCACACATAGTATTTTAGGGAGTATAGTGGTGTAATAATGGGATATGTATCAAGTCCCTATAACTACGATTATTTATATCATTTTTGTTTACAATATTGAATATACATTAATTTTATTATTGTTTTTAAAGAACAACTAGTATTTTATGTAAAAAACAAATTGAATTAATAAATATATATTGATTAATTAATAAAAAATATTCTCATAAAATATTATTATTAAATTAATTTTTATAAAAATAAATTATTATATAATTTTTAGGAGGCAAAATGTAATGTATATTAAGGTTTAAAAACAATTTTTGTCAAACCATATAAATTTTTGATAATGGTATGTTTTTATATTAAAATATAGAATTGGAATATTTATAAAATTATTTGGAAAAAATTAATCTTATTTTTTGGACTCAGGATTTCCAAATTATCCAAAATTGAATTTTCATAAATTTATAAGACAACCTAATTTTTTGGTAAAAATTAAATACCGTAAAAATATAATGTGTGTATTATGGCATCATAATGGAACAATATTGATGTATTGAATACTATTAGAGGTGTATTTGGATAAATACGTGATTAACTATAAAATAAGGTGATTTTATATTTTTTTGACTTATTTTATAATGCCTGATTGAATCCTCTAAAATGTACAATATATTTAGTGATTATGAGTTCATTTCCTTAATAATGTTTCCCACCTCTAATTAAGAAAAAATAATATTTTACTATATTAGGCCCATGGCCTTATAAAATATTTTTTCCCACTACGCATTTACAATAAACAAGGGAAAACTCATTGGATCGTTTGGGGTTTGGAATATTCAATATATAGATTCAAGATCATAAGTTTGTAATATATTAAAGAATCACCCACTCATTTCCTATATAAACCCAATCAAGATCTGACTTATAATCACTAAAAATCCATGTAGAAAATCATTACTCTATACTCCCCTCTTTATAATCCTTTAATGTTTCCCCAATCTCCCTGACTCCCCTCTTCATGCTTTTTAAGTCAAACACATAGTTGTGGGTCCCTTCTATTCTCATTTTTATCCAGGTTTCCTTATATTGTAACAATTTTTTGTTTTCCATTAAAAATTATGGGTTATGTTTTCAAACAACCCCCATATGATCCTTATTATGTTCGAATGATGATATATCTCATTTTCCCTCATTAATCCCTTCCTGATACACCTATAACCATGCTGAAGTTTTATATGAGTTGTTCCATTTCTCTTCTTTCATCAAGTTTATTATTTATGGTTTTCCATAAATATAAAAATTCATTATGATGGGGCATGTATTTATATTACACTATTACATTATATTATATATATATATGATGAGAGAGCTATTTATCTCTCATTAACCATTTTAATGTTTTTTATTTCACATCGTTGGGTTGTGGAAATTACACCATGAATTTCCCATCCCAAGCAATTGTGTAGTGAATACCAAATCCATTCCCTATCAAGGGTGTTCACTTTTATACAAATATAACATTTAATTTGGACTTAAATTTATGTATCAAACACACATTTTTCAGGGAATAATTTATGCTGGAGAATGAATCCATATTTTATGATCCATGTAGCACTCTTAAGCATGAAAATTGAAATTAAAGTGATGACTATCCAGGAATTATATAGTGATCCAATGAATTGGGGAATGTTTAGTTTCATGAATTTTCATTTTGGTATTGGGTTTTACCTGACCCCTTTATTGTACTTTTTCTACTATGATGTCTTGGAAGTATATCCTTAACATAGAATTGATTTTTTTATGATGTTTCCACATTTCCCAATTTAGATTATCATGTTATATCATGACTTTATGTTCTTGTTTATTTTATTATAAATTTATATTCCTATTTTCAAACATGTATTTTATTCTTCATGTTACTACATTTTTATTCCCTTAGTGGGCTTTATATATCACCCATTTCTTATCTATATCCTTAGGTTATCAATACAATGTAATGTACATACGAATTTTGTGGTCAAGTAAGAGATGTTTTCAATAATGATTTCATATTTCAAGTTTTAAGTTGTTTTGTAGTGTTCATAATTTCTTAATAAACTATAATTCTCAATCATTGGAGTTGTATTAAGTATGATTTATATCATTTAATCATGAATGAATGCAAAAAAAGAGTATGGTTTCTATATTGTGTACCTCCATAAAATAATGTAATATATAAAACAACTCCTATAATCCTCCCACAACATAAACCTATCAGTTTATATAATTCAAATAACAAATAAAGGGTCAGGTACCAGAAACTAAATTTTTTAGAAGAATCTTAATCTGATCTAGTGAATGTGATTGGTATTTCACATGGAATATGATTGCTCAATCAATTACAAACCTTTGAAGAAAAATAAAGATGAAAATTATCTAATTTTAAAGGATACCAAAACATTATCAGTGATGACTATTGAGAATGATATAATATTCGCAGTCTTGATGAGGATGGATACGTGAATCATAATGGAAGTAACATCATCATTCCTTTTGGAAATAATATCTCAACCATCCATTTTAGAGAATATGAGGAATGATCAAAGAGATAATGTGAAAATTTAAATGATGGATAAAGATATAAGTAAAGGGAAATACTTATATATAAAAATTTATTAAGGAGGAGTTGTTTGAATTGGTTTATGGCTATGTGTAATGTAAATTCTTCATATTAAGAAGGAATTGTGGAATGATTTCCATAGAGCTTCCTTATCTATCCATCTAGATAGACGAAAGAGTTATCGAGATCTACATGGTACTATAGGTTGGAAAATATTATTAAAACTTTCATTGAATATAGTTTAATTTTAGTAGTTCTTCATAAATTAATGGTTGAATAAAAATTGATTAATATGATGATTCAACCTTTACTAATACCAGTATAAAAATTGGAAATCATCTCCATATATATTTATCTTGTTCATTAAAAGATACCGTGATGAAATAATATTATATGGGTTGTGGTGGATTGACACAAAAATATATATAATATCATTTAAATACAACAGGACTTAAAATATTGTAACCAAACAAGGATATACATCATTGAGGTGGTGAGGATAACTATAACATCACCATCAATTTTATCAAACTGGGATTTGAGATTTACCTAATTATAATGGAATAGTGTATATCATTATATAAATAACTAATTAAGATTTATCACAATATAACATCCACAAACTAATTCCCTATTTAATAATAAAAAACCAAGTATTGTAGGACATGGTGAGATAATGATTGATGGACTTCAAAGGAACATGTGACTGACATCTTCTTCAGGTTGAGTCCCCGTATAATAATAGCATTCACTAAATAATCCAAATTTGAATTGTGAATCCCTTTTTAAGAATAAATGTATAATCCATAAGAGTTTGGGTTACATTTTTTAACATAAGTATATGGGATCTACAATAGTTATAGAAATGGTAAAAAATGAAAAGTTCATTCAGAATCACATTAAGAGTGTTAAGACTAAACAGAAGAGATATACAAAAAAAATAATCAATGATACCTTGTGTTTGAGGTCAGAGATAATGTTTATCAAAATATAACATCATAGAAGAGAGTCATGTGATTTTTGAAGAAGGATAAGATAATCACTAGATACATTATCCCCTTGAGAATTACTTATCACATTGCTGATGTAGAATAACAACAAAGACTCTAACCAACCCAATCACAATAACATGAAGTTTTTCACATATCCATCATGAAGAAGTACATAATAGAGAAATTAAATGTAATGAATTTGGAGGTGGTATTGATGTAAAAAAGAACTTTCTTATAAGGAGAAATAAACAATACGTATAATGTCCTACTCAACAAGAAAACTCACCTAGGAAAAGTACTATGGAAAAACAATATCTTTGTTGAAGAAATTTTAGAAATATATGATACACTGATGCAGAAGTAACAAAACATATTTTCATCGTATTATGTAGTAAAAAATTTCAAGGATAAAATTTCTTATGTGTGAATATTATAAGACCCATATGTTTTAAAAGAACGCTGTGTTCAATATAATATACAAAACAACACATCATTTTTAAACTAACCATGATATATTATTATATTTATATCCTGACCATTAAATTTTTTGGTTTAAAAAATATTAAACAAATTAATTATATATATATATATATATCTCCTACATAATATAATGTTATTGATTAAATGATATGAATCAAGAACTATTTTTTTGTAAAGACATTATATTTTTATAAAAAAATTCATCAAATATGATTTATATTTATTTTTGGTGAAAAAAGTTTAATAACTCATTTATTCAAAATTTATAATATATATTTGATAAAATTATATTAAATTTATAAATCAACATTTTACAATTTTCTTAGGGTGAATATTAAGGATTATCCTAAAAAATATTCATTTCAATGTGTAGGAAGAGAAAATTAATTTGATTTAAAACTAATTTTCATTTGCAAGTATTATAGTTTTCAAATTAAACTCTAGATGTAAAACCCCATGCATCCACAATATGTTTCTCTTTAAATAATACAATAGCGTGCGATGTACGCAAAAATGATTCAAACTCACCACGACCTATCAAACTAGCCGTTTTGAAAAGTAGTTATTAATAGTAATAACCACATTTTGAATTTTATATATATCCCATATAGTTTTAACATTTATATTTTTTGTTTCATTGAAATAATATAAGGACAAATTAAATTTTTTTTGATAAAGGAACTATTTTTAAAAAAATTCAGTTTTACAACCACTTATTGGAGAACCATTTTTAAATACAATATTTGATACTTTAATATATTCAATTTGACAAAATAAACATCTTATTTAGAAGAGGGACATAAAAATTTAGTTTCTTTAAATTTTTGGTGTTTTTATAGTAACTTTCATATTAGGGTGAATTGTGAAAAATACTAAATACTAATTGAAAAAAACATTTTTAATTTATATAATTTAGAGTGTTCAATTATACATTTGAATGTTTTTGAAGTATAATTTGATTATATTTTTTCCATTTAATCCATTGTTGGTCATTGGAATTAATTATAATTCAAAATTTTACAAAAACAAGTGTCAATATGTTGATATTTATTGTTTCTTAAAATTATGATATTTGTTTTGTCAATTAGAATTAATTTTAAATTAATTAATACAATATCTATGTTTTTCATTTGTTAAAATAGATACAATTTTGTAATTTTGAATTTAAAATATAGCTTAGTCTTATTTTTTGGTATTTTTCTGAAAAACATCAATTTTTGATGAAGAGTAAAACCACGTAGTAGTAGTTAAAAAACTGGCATTTTAATTAAAATGAAATTCTACCACTTCTGTGAATTGAATTTTGAAAATCTGACCTAAATGGTTGTTATTAGTACGTAAAATGTGGTTTAATAAGATGAAAATATTTTTTTTGTGTGAATAGTAACTTTTGACTTTTATTTACCGCAGTTAATTATAAATAGGGTAATTAGTGGTAAAAAGATTATTATAATAATAAATAACTACCTTAACACTTGTCCTAACATTATTGGATGAGTTATGGATGACCATGGGAATCCTTGGGTCGTTATTATTACCCCATTTAGCCACTTAAGAGAGATAATGACACTTTATTTTAATTAACTTTATGTGAAAACAAAAATGACATTAACAAATATGTTTTAGTATATCAATTTTTTACATTGGGTTATATAACTAATCGTTTAGACTATATATATTAAATGTAAATATAAAATTATTTCCTACATTATATTATTTTATTTATAATTTGTAGACAATAATAAATTAAATTCACTATGACATAATAATGATGCAGTATTGACCTCATTAATAAATGATTTAAATAAATAAGATTATTAAAATAAAAAAATTATTCAAAACCATTAAAATTATTATTGGATGATTTTATATAGAACATGATCTATATTATCATAGACATCAATGAGTTTTAGAACTTTTGAAACTGAAGATAAGTTTATAATAAAATAACATTTTCAAACATTCCGAAAGAGCCCCATCTATCCATTATAAAAGGACACCACTTCTATCCCATTCATCACACCTCTCAAGCCTCTTGGCTCATCCAACCCCTACCAAAATAATCACTCATGATCCCTATCTTCAACCTAAAAGACTTACCTTAGGTACTTGTCATTTCAACTAGTCCTTTTTGTTCAAACCAAAGGGATTTTCCCAAATTAAAGGTAATGGTTTCTCTTAACTTCTTTTCATTTTTTTACTTCTCCAACCCCTAAAATATTATTATGAATTTATTTTATAACAACACTAATATTCTAAATATACTATAATTCTGTTATGAAAGGGATTCAAATTATACATAAACACACCCTTTTCTAATGGGTAAAGAACACACTGTTTTTGTGAATGGAAAACTAACACCTCACGAAACGATGATTGTTCAATTATCTCCTACCGTCTTTCATGGTGGCCATTAATATGAAAATGTATTTAAATATGATATATATTATTTTTATGATTCTTCTATGCATATTTTTTTCCATATATATCATATATTTATGGTTTCCATTATGTGTAAACATGATAATTTCATTTGAAGAATTGTGGACGACCACCCCCTCAAAGTGATATGACTCGTTAATACATTATGCGGGACATATAAAAAACGGAGTCAATTATATTATATATGATATTATAATATAATTATAATATACATATTTATCATTATGTTTTAATTCCATTAAAATATAAAATAGAAATGAAAGTAGAGTTTATGCATACAGACGACTTACAGTCTCCATGAACAATGCATTTTCGATCTTATCACCAAATGTTATGTATTGTTATAAATGAATATATATACTGGATATATAAGATATATATGATATCTAAATCATTAATATAATTGTTGATATAAATTACATTTAACCAAATGGACATCGTGTAATTATAAGATGTTTTTTTGACTCAAGTACCAAATATCCACAAAACGGCCCTGATTAACTTAAAGGAATTCGTAATAATATACTAATAAGTTATATAAAATGAATAATAAATTTGAAAAAGTTACTGAAGAAAGTGTAAAATAACATTATTTTATTCATAAATACATTAATGAATGAATGGGTCATGTCGGACATGAGGTAAGAGTTAATTTGATAACCTCTTTATTATCCGAGGATCTTTTTATGTATGTATCTACTAACACCTATTTATCATCCACATACATGTTTTCTAAATGTGAATTAAAAAAAATTACAATTTACTAAATTATGGGTTAAATTCATTTATAACCTTGTTTTAATTTTTATAAAATGTTTTGAAAACAATCTTTCTGTCATTTTCCAAAAAATGTACTTTTTGACCTTTTCGCAAAATTAAGGAAAGAATGTTTTTTTAAATTATAGGACGTGCGCCGTTATTTTCTTCTATTATAACATCTTTGAATCCTCCCATATAGTCTTATATGAATATTTTTAAAATAAATGTATTCTTATAAAATTATGTTACATTGAAATGACTTCAAAATAGAATGAGATATTTCTCTCAAGTAGTTTGGATTTCATCTATGTCAACATCTTTTGATGGATTTTACACATGATTTAATGTTGATTTATTATAATACAATCATCCATATTTTATTGAATGAGTTATGAAATTTTTTAAGTGGATTTGTTATTTTTTTACCATTCATGGTTTATGGTTAATGTATTGACATTTTGTATTCTAGTAGTAATACGAATGTTTATGTTATATTTCTATATTTTCAGATGAGGAATGCATTGGATTTAGTAAGTGACGGGTGGAGCACCATATAGATCCTCGATGCATAGGTAGGTCTCATGATAATATTAGACGTGGAATTGGATGAGGCCTTTCCCAATTGGATATATGGTTTTGGCTGAGGCCTAAATCATCTTTAGACATTTTGTTCGAAGCCTTGACAAGATGTTTTAGAATGTTCAGAATTATACATTTCCTCATTATGAAAATAATATTTATGGTTCATGAGGTTATTCGACTAATAGAATACCCATGAATTTTTTTTATTATGTCATTATTTACTCAGCTCATATTTCATCCTTTAAGTGTTCATGTTTATTATTTGTAACAACATGTGTTTTCATTTATTCATCATGCCTAAAGTTTATGTTATCTTCCACTGTATTTATCACACTTACTAAGCCTTTGAGCCCACCTCATTATTATGTTTTATTTTCCCAGTATATAAATAAGTTAGTTATGTGTTACTTTAAAGCATAATCTAGGAGGCTTGGATGTCTCTAATAGAATAAATTATTGTTGTATTTTGTTTTCAAGTTGTAATGTTGAAATTATGTATGTATCTTGTTTCCAATGCTACTAAACTAATCAGTATTTCGCGATTTGATCCCTTCTGATCATGCCAATATTTTTTAATAATGCACTGAATCTCAGTAACTAGGGTCAGGGTGTTACACTATATTAGGTATAATATTTATTGAGTTAATTATTATTTTTATTTATCCAATTTTGTTATTTTTAATGGATATTATTCATGAATTTTGTATAAAAGCACAATTCATAATTAAAAGGTATTTGTTGGAAAACATTTTTTTATTGTCGTTTTCATTTTTTCTTAAATTAATTTATTAAAATTATATAAATTAAATCATGAAAAAGAATTTCCATTTTTGTATCCATGTTGTATAAATTTTGTATATGTGTCTCTTTTATATTATGTCATTATGAATAGTAAAAATAGTAAATAATCATCATCATGATATGAGTATGTAACATAATTAAGATAAAAATAATATGATAAGGATTAAAAAGGACAATAACATTTGAATTAATTGTATTGTATGATTTTATATCGAACATTCACACAAATTGTATTAAAATTTATAAATTATTTGTCAAATGTCTTTGATATTGACATTTATAATATTTAAGTAAATGAAAAGAAAAATAAATCTTGATTTTAATATATATAATATTATATAAAAGTGATAAAAAAATTATGTTCGATTATGGATATTTATTAAAAAGGGAAATAATTTTTTTATTATGATAATTTTTTTTTATTTTTATGAATGAAAAAATATTGTTAAATATTTTACATACTAGTTCTCGCCCGTGCATTCTCACGATGATATAACTCAATTCTTAGATTATTCATTGACAAATTAATATGGTTTAATGATTTTTTTATGAAGATAATACTACATTTCAATGTTAATAATGAACATGAATATTCAATATTTTGAAATCACAAAATAATCATACTTCTTATTTTAATACAATTATTCAAAATATGGAAACATCATTATGATAGTAGATTACATTTTGGATAAATAAATTTTAAAATATATAGAAGGATTTATAAGAAAAAAAATTATTTAAAGTATGTAGATTTGAATTAACTGAATAATAAGAACATTGAAATATGAAATATGATATAATTGAGAACATAATGTTGTAAATAAAAAAACATGGAAAAAATGATTAGATTTCAAAAAAAATTTATCTTATAGTAATATCATAATACATATAATATTTCAAAGAAACCTGTGTGGGAATTTCCTTCTCCCAGTGCTCTATACAGGGAAAATGACCTCAACATTGATGAAATTGATGTTCTGGGTACTAAATATAATGTCATCATGGTTGATTTGGATTCTGGTATGCTTCTTATAGGACCACACTAAAGAGATAGACATGGAAATTTTTATCCTTAACTAAAGACATACTTGATGCTATTAGTGGTGTGTGAAAAACAATTATCCCTTACTGTAGGGCATGTGTCTGGTTCATATACTTATACATGAAAACAATATATACTTGAGTCTATTAGAGAGAGCATGTTGTGGAATGCTTTAATAGTATTATAGTATGTTCATGTTGTCACCCCCTCCCTCTACATATCCCCCCATCCCTCAAAAAAATTATTTCTGTGATTGAGTTGGAATAATGATAAACACTTTATTAATGACCTTGAGTAGGGATTTTGAGAAATGGAGCAGAGACAAAGTTGAAAGTAACCATAGAAATGGATAAAACCTATTTAAACTGCTTAAATAAAGTACTAAATCTCTATTTCAAATAAATACAACATCCAGACTACTTATTATGACTCAACATTCTAAGAACTAAACCAAAACTGGACTAAACTATAACACCAACATAGTAAATTACTATTTAATGGACTCCATTCCCCAATAATAGTCATCTTGTTACCTTTGAGTAAGATAGATCCACTGTAATGAAATTTTCAAATCCAGTTAAATAAATACTTCAATGCTTCACTATTGAGTTTTTTACCTCACACAAACCATCCCAATAATCAATACAGATTCAATACAAAGCAGTAAATGTGAACAGAAAGTCAGCATCAATGTGGTGGTCCCTGCAATATAGTTCGGGCTACTTTTTGAACCATTGGCTGTTTGTATGAGCCTTCAGAAGCAGCTCCCAGTTCAAGACCTTCAGGACTGTTGTATTCTGGAAATGGAAGCAGTGATATTAAATAATGAAATGAAGTTAATAATGTCTTCAATGAGTATCAAATTTATGAATCATTGGATAATGACTTGATAAAAGATGAATATTTCAAGAGAAATATAGATAAAGAAGAATGTGCGTATGTAATCTTAAAAAAATTATCTTAAATATTTTTATTTATTATATAACATACAGCATCATCATTAGATT
Source organism: Viscum album (assembly GCA_963277665.1). Lineage (NCBI taxonomy): Eukaryota > Viridiplantae > Streptophyta > Magnoliopsida > Santalales > Viscaceae > Viscum > Viscum album. The sequence continues at coordinate 2,104,718,079 of OY728132.1, forward strand.
CAATATATTAAAAGTGGAAAGCATATTGAGAGTGAATGAAAACACATATACATTTAAAAAATCATATTATAGTGAAGAAAAAAAATTAGAAACACTAAAAGAATGATGTTATTATCAAAAGAATGATTATTTTTTCAAACAACTCTCAGAAGTGATAAGTACTTGTGAGGATTATGTTGAGAAAAGTAATTGAAAACTGTTTGTAGTGGTATTTTTTCCAGATAAGTACCTACAAACATAGAGTTAACACATCAGCAAACAAAAATTATGACTTTATGCATTTCCCACCTATTATTGGGAAGATGAAGAGGATGAACTCCTTATAGTTGGATCTCTGGTAGTAGAAGAAATGGTTTGTATCCAATGCTGATGACAGGATGATCGAGTCTGATCCCTTGTTTGTATAGCCTTTCAATACAAGAATCTCTATAAACATGTGCATGAAATTATTAAAGTGTAAATATAAAATATAATGATTATAACAAATAATGTTAGATATTTAAACATGTTCATTTAATGATTTTTCAAAAAAAAATCTCTTATTTATTTTTGCTATGAGTCAACACCAAGTAGCATGGATGACGGAAAAGGAGATTGTAAAATTAGAAAAAAAAAGAAGATAAGGAATGGATCTATAAAGATAAAGGAAGCATAATAATGGGTAGGGGAGGTTTTCTCTATATATCATAAAATATTTTAGAAAAGTTAGTTGATAAGAAACATATTTACATCACTGACACATACTTATCAGAATGGAAAACCTAGAGGCGTCCATTTCGGGAAAATGTAACAGAAGGCATTACAAAATTACATTGCTAATATTTATTTTTATTGGTTCTCCATTGGGAAAGGTCAAGGAAACCTTGAAATGGTAATAATGAAATTGAGGTGACCCAGGAGGTGCATGTGGTCTATGTCGGCCTAGTGTCGAGAATTGAAGACAAAAATAAATGTTTGGTCGATGGATTTTCATGGAGATGATGCATCATTTTGCTCACATTGAATGAATTGTAATCTAAAAAACTATGAAATGAAATAATGTACCTCTATTTATTGTAGTGAGACCTCATCCACAAATAATCCTAGTATAAATAACCTTGATGTTCAATACAGGTTACTGAAATAACATTATAGAACCAAACTAAGAGGTATAGATAATTTCATAAAAAACGTAATGATTTAGGTGATATAAGGAAAACTTGACTAAATAATAGGGAAAAAATACAGTGTGCATGGATGAATCAAGGCCCCATCCTATTCAATTTAACACATGGAAACTCGAAGACAATAATGGGGGAAGAGGATGACAAAGTGGATTCGTGGAGGCATAGGCCGAGCAGGTGGAGGAGAAGAAAATGGAGGTGTATGCAAAGGAAAATATAGAGAGGAGATGAAGGAATGGATCGAGCAGTGGGAAGTCATAGAATTGCGTGAAATATTGGAGTGGAAGAAATTTATAATCCGTTTGGGGTGCAGTTTTAGGTAGTGGATGGAAGGGATGATTGATTAAAGGTATAGGTGTCTGGGGAGCTTCGGCCGTAATAGAGGATTAATGAATTGTTGGAGGTGTTGACAGCCAGAAGTTGAATGAATGGGATGGGAAAATGTTGGTAGAAGTCGACATGAAACTGTAGGGTGTCCATGGGGGAGATCGTAAATGGAATCAGAGGGAGGTGTTGATGGACATAGCTGGAAAGGAGACAACGAAGTGCGGGTTGAAGGAAATGAAACATTATATTGGGGAAATGGAATGCATAACCTTGACTGGGGAGATCAAATTGAGATACTGTGGAAACCCTAGATTGGGAGGCCAAAGGAGGAGGACGCTGGCATTGGGGATTTGTGGAAACCCTTGGTCATGACGAGAAGAAACCCGAGCCTAAGCAGGAGAAGGAAGATGAAATAGAGGTGAGGTGAAACCAGGATAAGAAGAACATCAATGAAGGCGGAGGAAAAAATGCAACATAACTGGGAGATGGAGCTTCAAGAAGGTGCGGGATTTCGGGGAACATAGGTCATGTGAGTTTAAACACAAGCGGGAGCAGGAGATGGAGTAGAAGTAGGAGAGGGAGTAGGACTAGGACAGAGAATATGGAAGAGAATGGTAGAAAAAAAAGGGTTGTGGACGCTTAGAGTGAGGACACGTATGAAAAAATGGATGTGGATGAATATGAGAGGGACACATGGCAGGTGAAAAAACATAATATTAGTATATATATATATTTCATTACTACTGAAATAAGACAATTAAACACTACATATATGGCATGAGGAGATCATACTATAATGAAAATGACCACAACTATGGTCATTAGTGATAGCAATAAAATTCACAGAGAATATTTCTGCGAAGAGGTTGTGGGGTGACCTCAACTGTGGTCATTGGTGATGAAATAGTCGTAGTGTTTTAGGAGGCGGAGCACAGGGGATATAGAAACAAAAAAACATTTTTGATATTTAAATGATGCATATTTAGACTGAAAATGTAGTGGTGAAAGTATACTATTTGATGGTAGGATGAAACACTTACAAATTGATTTTATGTTAGATTTTATGAAAAATTTGTAAGAAAAGGTTATTAATAAATGATGTATGATAGAAATAAAATCAATATATAATACCTTCACGAAGAACATTCTGGGTGACTTCCACTAGAGTCAACGGTGATGAAACTGCCACACTTTTTAAAGAAATGAATATTACAATTTCAAAACATCGATAGAAAGTAGGATAACGTAATAACCGGATGAGTAATCCGGAATTAGTGTCATATAATCAATATGGAAACAATTATGTATAAGCATCATAAAATCAATTATGTCAATGTTACACCAATATGAATACAGGTGTAATAACCTATGAATTTCTTTGAGATTTGTACACATTCAGATTTTCTTGATTTCTACAAGTAATAACATAGTCAAATATATATGAGAACATGATTGCAAAAAACTATGTTGAAGAAAAAGGGAGAAAAATGACATATTTCGTTCCTTGTACAAGTCTTTCATGGCTAGATTAATTTGATACAGAAATGTTGGATCCATACATGTGAGTGCTTCCGACATTTTTTCATTGGCGTTCCTGATAGCATGATGGATTACCTGTCAAATATATTAGTATTTATAGACCAAATACATATTAGTTACAAAAAAAATATGCAATCCCAAATAGATATTGTTAATTTGTATAATAATGTATGAAAAACCATTTCATTACTTCTCAAATATGTCAATTTAACACTACATATATGGAATGAGGAGAAAATACCATAATAAGAATGGACACAATTTAAGAATCTATGAATAAAAAAACAGATGGATAAATTGATAGTAGTGATTAATTATACATTGAGAGAATTATAATCCTAGAAACTATTAAATTCTATATCATACTTCTTTGTATAGATAGATCATTGAAATAACTTCAATAAAATTATAGAATGATGTAACCGCAACCATTTCATAACATAAGGAGAATACTAATAGATCAATTACTTCTCAAATAGGTCGATTAAACACTAATATAATATCTTGAGGATAATATACAATAATTAGAATGACCACCATTTAAACATCTCTGAATCAACAAACTACTAAATAAAATGACAGTAGATAAAAATGAAACATTGAAGGAATTATAATCCAGAAATCTTTTTAATTCAAGAACATACATCTATGTATAGATAGATCCCTGAAACAAATTCAATAAAATTATATAATGATTTAACAACAACAATTTCATTACTACTCAAATAGACTGATTAAACACTACTAAAATGGCATGATAAAAACATACCATAATGAGAATGACCATCATTCCAGCATCTCAAAATTAGTATACTGCTCGATAAATTGACATTAGTGATGAATAAAACAATGAGTGAATTTAAATCTATAGAACAATGAAATTGAATAACATACCCTTATGTATTGTAGTGAGACCTCATCCACCAATTATCCTAGTCTGAATAACCATTAAGTTCAACACATGGTACTAAAATAACATTCTAGAACAAACCTTAGTGGAATCCATAAATAATACAAACTGTAAATATTTCAGGGATAGAAGGAAAACCTGAATGAATAATTATAAAAAAATTAAATAGAAAAATTTCAGTTAATCAAAAGGGGGGCAGAGTGTGGAGTTTTCATGGGGATGAATACTGACAATATTTAATGCAAAATCTAGGGTTTTATATGAATCACAGAGAAGGTAGAGGCGAAGCATGCCAAAGCGGAGCTAGTGGATGTGCAGGACATGGAGACGGCAGAGGCCATGAAGCCGGAGGCAGAGTCATAGGGGCCTGAGGTGTGGGAGACAGACGCGTAGGAACCAGAGGTGTTGGAGCAGGAGGTATAGGATCCGGACGCGTAGGATCATGAGGCATAGGAGCCGAATTTGTTTAAGGTTGAACAGTCATAGGAGGAGCAACAGAGGTAGGCAGAGGTTGGGAGCGGAAGTGGGGAGGTGGGGAAGAGGAGAGGGAACTTGAAGGATCTATAGTCCATAGAGGAAGGTGGAGCAACATCTTGGGGTGGGGGCTGAGGTGAGGAGTGTGTAGGGTGGGGTGGTGCATAAGAAGATGAAGGAAAACCTTTGTTTAAGTATGTAGCACAGGGTAATGGGTTTGTAGTGGACGGAAGCATGAGTGTGGGGCAGGGGTGGGGGTGGGGGCAGAATAAGATGAAAGGAAACCCTAATACTTGAGGAAGTAGTGTGATCGGCTTTTCACGGTGAATAATTGGGAGCGCACGGAGGGGCGACGTGGCCTGTTGGTTGGAGGACACGTAATGGAAAAGTGACGTGGAGGCCTAGTAGAAGGACACATGGCAGTGGAAGAAGCTAAGATTAGTATCAATATATATATATTTGAAATATATCATTTATAAAATTGGCAGAGAAACAAAATAAATTATTCCATTTATTAAAATAATATTAATTAATTTTTGTGTTCTATTAATTTTTTAGTTAAAAATATCATAGTAAAAATAATTTAATGTATTTTATTTGAATTCTATTTTTTATTGTTGTTTTCAATGTAAAATTAAGTGAATAGTTCAGAAAAAGACATTAATGTTATTTTCTAATAAATAATACTTTACTGAAATATTTTAAATTACTAATAACCTATCATTAACAATGTTTTGATTATAATTGTTTAAAATTTTATCTATTTTCCATTTAAGGTCATTTAATCTTTTATATTAATTATATTGACCCCATAAAAGGTAAAAATTTTATTATAGCAGTAATTCATATCAAAGGTTAACATGGGTTTAAAAAATATATAAGAGTAATAACATAATATAAACATTCAAAAAATTTGTTATTAAATATTATGTATTCCTATACACATCCAATATTCTTATTATAGTAATTTTAGCCTTCAGTCATGGAAAAATATTTTATATTAATTTCATATTTTAAATAACTGAAAGAGTGCTTGTCCCCTCATTTATAAAAGAGAACAAAATAATTAATTTTAAAAACCCTTAAAAATAATTTTAGATCATAAAATTCCTTTCCAAATATATTCTTAACATCAGTAGAATTTTTAGAAGTATTTTCATAGGATTAATAATAACTTTAGAGGATTTAATGTGTACTACAAAAGAGGTTTTCTGAAGAACTGGTATGGTTTTGAATTGAATATTTTGGATTTATTTCTTCTTATAATTATTTAAAATTTTATGAATATATTATTAAACAAAAATAATATATTATTGAATTAATAATATTTTATTATACTATTGTAATCACTAACACCCATCTTCACTTCTATCAAATGGGAAATGAAATAGTCCTTCATGTGTACAGAGAACTGCAACCTCATGAACCAATGTAATTAATTTTCCATCTTGAAATATTATAGTAGGTTATAATGGCTGATTTAATAAATATATATTTAATTATTAATAATAACATTATTCTGGAATGTTGAATTATTATTTAATTTTTTCATTTTATCAATCGAAAACGGAAAGAACCTTATGCATCGTACGACATATCGTCTCCATTAATGGTGTAATTCATTTTTGGTATGTACATTTTTGGTATGAATCTATATATCTATAATGTATATATGATATATTAGTATCATGGATACAATTTTGGATATTATTTAAAATGATAAATGTATAATTACTGAGACAAACTAATCAGAACCTGCATGAAAAACGAAAAACTTACCACCCACAACAGTGATTTTGATAATGAATATTTAATAAAAAGGGGGTAATGTTTTATAAATAATTAATATATGGTATAATATATATGATTATGGTTCTTTAATAAAAATATAATAAATCTATATTTATTATATATTTTTTCTAACACATACATATAAACATGAGACTTAAGGAAAGGGATCTCCCTCAACAACCCTTTATCTACTGGTTATGACCATTCTATCACTAAATGAAGATATCTACCCTATAAATTGTATTAATCGACTAAACATTATGTATATCTGACTTCTAAATATATAAATATATAATTATACCTTCATTGCATGTGGTAAAACATGTCATTAATTTATTTATAAAATTTTTTCTTTATAATTAATCCTTGTTAAGGGGAACATTTCTACCACATAATCCTTTTATGTAAAACTAATTTAAAGTATATATACCCTAATAAAAGCAGTACATTGATACATATGACAATTTAATAAGATAATAACATCTATTTTATTTTATTTCTCATTCTCCACATCCTGAACATGCTTTGGGAGGTTTCATACCACATAGCATTACCCACATATGTATAATTTTTTTTCTCTCTCTATATGATAATTAATCAAACCAGGTTTTCATTAGTAATATTTATTGATTGATTTTATTATAAATAAATAGTCACCCATATGTATAAATTTACTCCCACTCTTTATATAATCTCCAAAAAAAATCCAACTATACTCTATCCCACTTCCACTATGGTATCTTAAGAGGTTGAGTCAAACCCACTACAACCTGAGGTTGTTTCTTCTCCTGTTGAAAACATAGGTATCATGAAAAACCCATAAAAATACTAAAAATCTTAAATTCCCATAATAATTTTCATTTACGGTCTTAATACATATGAATCACTCTATAATTTATTGGATAGCATGAGCTATGTAACTCTCTCAACTCCTCCTCTTACAACATGACCTGAACCATTGTTCATCAATATAAAGCTATGGAATGTTGTATAAATTTAGAAAATCCATATAGTGCGTCACATAAATATATATGATCACATATAACTTCAAAATGGTTTTCATTACAATTAGTCACTTCCACATGATATAAATACATTGGGTTCAATACCATTAATTGTAGAAACGTTTCCCCTCTCCTCTATCAATGCCTTCAGTAATGAATAAATCAATTGATGCATCCTCTGCTAAATAAGAACAGTATTTCATTCTAAGGGAATTTTGAACCATATTTACCATCCTAATAGAATAAAATATCTCAATTCTTTTCACTAATAAGAACTATAACAAACACATATAAGTTATGTTGTCGTGTCTATGTGAAATTATATAAATAAGACTCTACATTGTGGAGAATAATATATCCATATCACAATGATGATGATAATTTTACATCCTTTGGAAAAATACCATTTATACTAGATCAATAACCTAGGTTATGTAGTTCTTCTCAAGAGGTACCTACTATATGGACCTGCAATCAATAATTATTCACCTCTACATCAACACACAACTAAGCACAATTAAAAATCATTATATAACCCCATATATTCAATACCCTCCATTAAAAACATCATGATATGAGAACAAGTACAAAAACAAACATATCTCCTATAATTCAATATATAATATCTTGATCAATGTGAATAACCACTCTTTTGAATTTTAAAAAATACCATTGGGAAATACAACCATAAATTTAATTTTATAATGATTCAATATTACCCTATAAACATGAGGAAACTCTATACCTCTGATAAACACTTAGGGTTTTCCAATTCTAGTGCTATAATATCTTTTTTGGGTATATTAATAAATATTGTACACAAATTTTAATCCCTATTAATTAACCTCACCATGATTTAACTCACACTCTGATAGAATATCGTATAACTAGTTCTCCAAGAGTTAGTCTGATAATATCCTTTGTTTCTATATGTCCTTATCCTTAGATACATAATATAAAGAAAATTTATTTAAAAATTCTACATATATAAATGTGAGAAAATTTGAATGATGTGATTCATATACCAAATTAATATATCAAGGGAATTTTTCACACCTATGGGAATTAATCAAAACTCATAATTCTCATAGTTACATTAGAATGTGGTCTTCATGATGACCTCCCTTGAAAACCTACAAATGATGGTAGAAGGACCTGAGTTCAATCATTGATACCATCTAGATACTTTTAACCGATTTAATTGGTTATCAATTATAGGAAAAAGTAACTTTTTCTTAGATGTCTTATGACTCAGGTGATGGTAATCACTACATTACTTTAAGATCTTGAATGTTTTCCTAGTGAACAACACCATAGTCACCCATGATATATAATGGGTATAATAAATACATTCATATAATCTTCTTCCAATTTCACACTTAGATCCATATCAATGTGGGGTCCATCTGATAGATTGTAGATAATATAAATTTTTTTTTGGGAAAAAAATCAATGTAGAAGTCATCCACCAACCATAATAGAATACCAATAACATATTCTAGGAAAACATTGAAGAAATCATCCACATACATTTGGTGATATATTTATTATTATCCTATATAAAAATGGACAAAAAATTTCATTATATAGATGATAGATTGTGGATTTCTTCTCAAATTCCCCCTCTCAATCTACCAATCAGTATATCTATCCTTTAATGTATAATATTATTCGATGTTCCTAAAAACATCAAACTCTCATGCTATCGTTTTTTATTATATAATCCAATTTATATGTACAATAAATACCCAAAATGAGATCCTATGGTTTTATTGAAACTACCAATATGTTCCACATTAATATCAATACATAGACCATTAGCTTAGACTAATGATAAATGGAAAATATCTAAGAGACTCCCCATAGGAATCTCTAAGAATAATTGATTGCATAAAGGATCCAAATGAATATAATGATCTAAAACAATGGATAAGGAGTTGAATGAATGAATTGTGTCTATGAAAACAAGTAATATTTTTAATTTATATGACCCAAATTATATGTTAGTAAATTTCATAGAAAAAATTATCCCTCCATAGCTGACAACTAACGACCTCCTCATCCACTAGCCCACTGATCCAATCATCTTCTACCTTGTGGTGCTAGTGGATATATTTCATAGGGTCATAGTCTATATATATATACTCCTCAAATAACTACTCAAACTCATATTTTAGTAACAAACCCCCAAGTTCTTCCCTAACCACCCATGGGAGACCCAAATACATGATTTTGCATCTATCACTACGTATTATACACTGTTTTCACCATTTTTTGTATGTCAGGTTAAGAAATCACATATCATTAAACCTGACCTATCATATAATTATCATTACCTAATATATTTTTTATTGGATCCCTATATTTATCCAAAAAAAAATTCCCTTCAGACTGATCATGCTTGCAGAAATACTTAATTCTCTATGAACATGATGTCTGACATCTACCAGTACAACAAAACCTCTATTTTTCATGATTTACTCTATCAAGTATAACTACCCATTAATCCCTACTCAGGAATCACTCTATTACCATATCCCACAGTAGATCCCCTTCATATGTTGAAATTCATTAGTAGACCATATTAACTTATATATCCATATAGTGTCCTGACTCAAAATTATATGCTCTAAAGTATCCATACCACAATAAATAAATGGTTTAGAGGATGGGGTTAGTCAAATTTTATGTGTACTCTAAAATTATCATATCACCCTAATAAAAATATATATGATATTTGTTTCATGTAATGTGAAAAGTTGAATGATAGTACTTGTCATGGAATAATTTCTTGAACTCATTCCAAGTGAGTCTCAGTTCCTCATGGGTCATAGTGATTGTAACCCTTTTGAAAAAATATAAATCCTTGATGAATACTAGTAAAAAGAAAAAACCATATAATATATTTGGTTCAATACCATCCATAAAACTTATTCCACAAATTGAATCAAATTATTTACTACATGTGGGTCTACCTTACCCTTAAACATACGCAGTCCTTGCCGATAAACTCACTCAGCATACCCATCCATTGAAAATATTTATCCTATACCAATATAAAAATGATAATATCAACATGTAAATGATAATTAAAACTAACTACTAGATGATGATCCAAATTACTCCCACAAGGTATAATAATTACTCTCTATAATCATAGAGGGAACACCTCATGAAATATCCCCCACTATATCACCCCGAGATTGTGTGAAATATTTTTTTCAAATAACATTAAACATTAAAATATTTTAAATTATATGAAACACCTATTTAAAATATAATTTAATGAAAATTTGAGTTTAGCATGTGTTATAAGAATCCCTTGGTTTTAGTGTGTGTTTCATGCAACAATGAGTTTAAATGGAACATGATATATTGTTAAAATATAATCATTCAATATAATAATTATCTAATAGACATTATATTGGTGGGTACGAATAAGATTTATGATCCTTTGAAAATATATAATTTAAACATTTATATATAATTAAAAAAATGGTGACTAGTTAACTATAAATGAAAATAAATACCTATTGAATTTTTTTTTCTCAAAATCTATTTTGATTGGAACAAAACTGTTTACCTAAATAAATTTATAATATAAATATGATTGAATGGTTCTAATTAAATTTTTATAATATATAGTCAATATATTTTATTAAAATTCGTATTATGTGTTTTCTAGGCGATATATATGAATAAATTTAAAATTACACATACAAACTAATTTTTCATAAAAAATGTTGGCGTGTTTCCTTCAATGTGAACATTATTGAAATTGAATTTTTCGAAATTTCAAAAAATTATTTCAAAAAATAAAATTAATTAATAAAATAAATGTGAACGAATTATCTTATATATAATTTTTCATAATTTTATAAAAGTATAAATTTTTAATTAAATAGTGAAAAATACTGGTATTTTTAAAAGTTGAAATTTCATTCAAATTATTTAAGAGATAAATTATTTTTTAACATAGTTTAAAAAATAATATTATTTTTTAATTAATATATTAATCATATTTATTTAATTAGGATATATTTTATATATAAATTTGATATAAAAATAGTTTAATCTTTTGAAACCCTTCTCTTTTGAAAACAATGGTTTATTCACATCTATAAGATAAACATTAAATTATATTTATCACTTATCTAATTGGAATTTTGAAAAATAGATCCATTATTTAGAATAGTAATACATTATGTTATCTAATAATTCTATATTAATATGGTACCATTATTAATCGTAAAAATAGAAGAAAATAATTACCATAGATAAGGTGAAAATGGGTTTATTGTAGGGGATAAAACATATCTGGGGTAAAATGACTTATACAATTGTCAAAAACACATTTCATGGATATATTTAGAACTTAAAAACTATATTCTTTTATGAATTATAACATTTAAGAGCCCTTTTAATGTGAAAATCATGGATATACCTTCTTCTTTTAAAAAATTTACATGTCTTCTAGTCACCTTACTTGTAAAATTTCACCTACTCTACTCTAATAAATATAATTGTAAATCCAATTTATTATAACAATAACTAAAAAAATATTTCAATACTAACTCTTAGCATCCTGTAATACATATTTTGGTCAAAAATAAAATCTTGGTAGGCTTTTGGTGAAAACCAAAAGAAATTGTCTAAAGAAGAGGTAATGTCCCTAGCATAGTGTTTTATTTTTTTCTTCTTATACCTCAATAAATTTTCAATAAAACAAGATTATATAACAAACTCAATATATTAAATATTCTATGATATTTTTATATTAAGATAATTACATACAAAAAAATCCACTTCCATCAAATGGTATAAAAAATCAACATTCATGTGTACGGTGGAATACCTCCTGTCGAACTGATGTTATTCATTTTACATAAACACTATTAACTACTAGATATTATAATGGATTCAATGATTATATATGGTTTTTATGATATTCATAAAATTTTATAATTATTAATCCACATATTCATTCTTACATCCTACCCCATTGGAAAACTATACTAGTGCATTTGTGTACAGAATACGACCATCTCACGAGACGATGGGATTCATTATTCAATTTTTATGTATATGGTGGGAAAAAATACATTATTAAATTAAAATATGTGGGGTATATAGAATAAAAAATATTATTTAATGTTTATATATTATTAACCCTTATTTCATTCTTCTTATCAAGAAAACAAATACATAGTTCATCATTACGTATGACCTACAATAACCAGGAATGGTGTATTTCATTTTCTATATCTAATTTATATGGATTAATATAAATAAATATATACTGAATATATATATATATATATATGATATCTTTATAATGTTTACCAATATGGATATTATGTGACCCTGATCAATATATGATGACAAAAAATAATAAATCAAATAAAACATAAAAAACAATGAACTTACTATGAATAAAACGAGTTTATCATGAAATTTTAAATAAATGGTTATTAAAAGTTCATATGTAAGTATTATATCAGATGATCTAAACAATATTTGTTAATTATTTTATTAAAAATAATTTTATATTTATTGGGTAGGGTTTTTGAATCATTATGAATAATTTTTACTAAATGAAATAGATTTCTAATCTCTCATTTATTTCTAAAAGAGATATTCCAATTCACCGCTTATCTAAATTATGTGGTGCACGAACATACCATAGAAATTTTATATAATTAATATCCATAATTTCAAGATTTTTAATTATTACATTATTTAATTCTTTATTGGGACATTGGATAAAAAATATTTCTAAAGCGGTAACAAATTTTTGTCTCTATTTTCATTCTTTGAGTCATATGTCATGTTATGAACGTATATTATTTTATTATGTAAAGGCTTGGAATTTCCGGGTAATTTATTTTAAATTAATTGGGAGCTTTATGAGTCTACGAAAATTGACGGCACGTGTTTTTGAGGCCAGGTGTGCCCGGAATCAATTTCTGATATTTTTTTCAGGTACGATCTGTAAGCGTTTGGGCGGGATTTTATAACTTTTGATCCAGTGCTCAGAATAGAAATATGAGGGCACCGTTGAACTCACAACACTAATATACGATTAAGAGGTCATTCACCTCAACAGCATATGGTCGCAAATAAAAGATTGTTTTTGGGTTTAAAATGAATGAATTAAATAAAGATAATGTTTTAGTTTTATTTTTATTTTTGTTCATTGAAGACGACATGTGGAAGTTGAAGGTGCGGACCACCACACCTTAACCTCTCATTAGAGGTTAAGGTGGTGGGACCCTCCCGAATCAAACATCCTCTTCTTATTTAATATGGTGGGGACCACCCTAGGTTAAAACATCTTGAACTACCCATTACGTGGGAAAAAACCTCTTGATCTCCCTACATAATGGGTCCACCACCCTTCCACATTAATTTTTTCCAACCTCTTGAATTAATTAATTTGAACTAACCTAACTAATTAACCCATTTAAAATTTGTGAGTACTATTAAATAATAGATAAACATAATCAATTATTTGTGGTTGGTATTTTTCTTTTGGTGGAACATGGGAGTGGTGAGAGATCTTAGGAATAAAATCTCTCACCAACGAAGAACGAATAACGCTTTCTTACAACTAAGAACACCGGTGAAGATCATCTTTAACATCCTTCTTCGGAACCTCCTTCAATGTAGGGCTTGTTCTTCTACAATGAATCAGCGTCTGCCTAATCGTTCCAAGTTCGATGCTCATTGAATAATTGTAGGGGAGTGTTTGATTTGATCAATGTTGTTCTTGTTTCTCATATATTGTTTTATTCCCTTGAACCGCTTGCTATCAAACTAATGTGGAGGGACCAGGCCAAAATTACACAGACTGATTCCTCGGTCGTACTTCATGTGGTGTTTTCTTCATGTTCTTATTGGGTGATGAAAAATGAAATGTTGTGGGTTAGTTCTGTGACACAATTATCCAAAATTAAAAACCCAACCTCACGGTGACCTAGTGGAGGTGTAGCGACGATAGTGGGCGATAGATCGGACTTGACTAGGAAGACTGTTCTTCGAACATTCTATGAGTGGGTGACTCATTACATTTTTTCAGAGCTGATCGGAGGCCCGAAAACACTGGTAATGACTTTGGAAATTTGGGGCAACATAGAATCTGCATTTTCGTGGAAATCAGACCGTCATGACATCATAGTAGCCACGCTGACTAGAAGCATCGTTTTAAGAAAATTTCAGAATACACAACATGTACATCCGATGAACAGGCCATGTAATACATGTGTAATGTGGTTAGGGTAATGGGCATCAGATGTGCTCCACATGGAATTTGACCCCTATCACACGGGGTGTACTCTACACACAGCTTGGAAGAGGTGGCTATGTGAGACTCGGGGTGTATCCCAAGGATACACCGACATAGGGTGAAGTACACGGACTTGTACTCCTCCACACGGCTAGGCAAGGACAGTGACACGGGCTGCCCCATGTACTAGTTACACGGGTTGTAGAACACTATTTTAGGCCTTGTACGGGCACATGTCCAACGTACACGGAGTCTACCCCAGTTTCATGGACACAACATATAACTATACCACATGTTGTGTACATACATTTTTACACAACCATCCTATTTACACAGGTCATTGTACACGAGCAATAACCAAGTTCTATCTACATGGCATGTAACTTATTCCAACATGTCGTGTACTTAATTATCTACACGACCAACCTTTTGACATTGGTCGTTGCTTATGGGAAGTACCTGAGGTCTGAATATACGGTGTGTACCTTATTCCAACACGCTGTGTAATTTCTGGTAAATGGTTAGTTCATCTCGTCCTTTCTGTCTTGGACACGAATTGATTGGTTTTACCTCTATGATGTGGAAAGACCGTTGATATACTATTTCTTCGGACTTTGTGGAAGTTTATGTATCGACTCATGGTTTGAAGAGAGAACCATCCTGGAATCAAGCGTGCTTTGTGTGGAAACCCTGTGGATGGCTATGCTCTGTCTACTATTCTAGGATCTTGTGTGGGTTCGACAGCTTTGTATACTATTTTTGGATCCTGTGTGGGTTCGATAGCTCTGACTACTATTCCGAGATCCGGTGTGGGTTTGACAGTTCTGACTACTATTCCTAGATCCTGTGTGGGTTGACATCTCTTAATACTTTTCCTTGATCCTATGTGGGTTCGAAAGTTCTGATTTCTGTACTAGGATCCTATCTAAGATTGATTAAATTGATGATTTTGTGGCTACAAATAATCATCTCAACTCTCTATAAAAGTTGTATACCTGTGTGAGCTATGTCAGAAACATTATGTTATCCTCATGATTGAGATGGATTACGTGATAATTTATGTATATGTATTGGCATACACCTAAGTGGGGTTATCTGATGATTTCATACATTGGGTGTTATCTTTTTTGTATTTTTCGAGACCTTGAGGGTTTCAGGAGTCCCTAATGAGTATCGTTATACTCACCACTACACAAGATATGCCCACACCTCGTTGTTTTGGAAGCAGATGACGGACAACACTGAACAAGGCTGAGTGTACTGGGAATGGATGGTACTCGGAGGTGGAACACACGTGGTGATGGTACATGGAGGCGACGGACGGACGTGGAGTGCAGTGGAGGCTATCTGTACCTACCCATCAGGTTGGATTTCCCAATGGATGATCCATGAGATGTTTTCCCTTTCTCCAGTTCCTCGAACATTACGCATGGGCTTGTATTTTTGGCCCCTATTATTTTTCAGCACTCTATTTTTATAATGTTTTACATAGTGTTATGTATCCAACTGTGTGCTCTGTTTGTGTGAATTACATGTTATAAAGGCAATTCCTTCTCTTTATTATGAAATTATTTTTTTTGGTGCTAGTTGAAAACCACTAGCCCATGTAAGGCGAGCTTGGGGTAGTCACGATATGCGCCGTGAGGGGCGGGTCGTGAAAAATTGTTATTAGAGGAGTCAGTTCTACGATAGAACATAAGACTCTTATTTTTTCTGTGAAGAAATAGTGTTAAGGGTATTGAGTGTGGTTTTTAGTTCAGGGAGTCCAGTGCTGGTGTGGCGGATGACGTATTCATACACCAGGACCTTGACTTCTGATTTCCGACTCAGTGCACGACAACACTGATTTCGTGTGTGTTTTGAAGTTTTTTCTTTGTGATCTCTTTGAGTCAGCTCACTAGATATAAATTATTGACCATGGAACACCTACTTCTTTTTAGGATGCCTCAATGTAGACAACCATATAGGTTTATGAGAGTTGTATGAGATGGTATCCCACCGAGGGATGAGGCCTCGGTGCAAGGCCCTATCATAACGGAGGCTCCAGCCGTACCACAACCCGTTGGGCCACTGTTGCCACTAGACTCATCAGAAGAGAGTTTACACCACCTGAGCGCATTGCACGAGTTCCTATGCTAGAGGCCGCCCAGGTTCAGGGGTGAGGTGGACCCGCAGGCAGTTGAGGATTGGCTGGAGGCTATGGTGAGAGTCTTCGGACTGCTAGGGACACTAGCCGACCATATGATGATCCTTTCCGCGAGTCTCCTTCAGGCAGAAGTAGGGAGATGGTGGAGCCTGATGCACTAGGTGCATGATGAGGCAACACTACTCTTGGGAGACTTCTAGAGCCTGTGTCAGGTTGAGTTTGTCTGAGCCACTCTATGTGCAATGCGGATATAAGATCTACTTCATCTACAACAAGGTAGCATTATAGTGGAATAGTAATCTGTGAGGTTCACATACCTTTCTTGCTACTCCACAGATATGGTGCAGGACCCATTCTTCAATGAAGGAACCTTCGAGAAGGGGATCAGGTGAGATATCAGGGCTTTGATGATCTCCCTCAGCATGTCGATGCAGGCGGGGGTGTTGGAGGGAGCTATCTTAGTGAAGTCTTTCCTTTTTGAGAAGACACCAGCAGTGATACCCGCCATCGGGCGTCACATAGAATAGTCATCTGCAGTAGTGAAAAGAAAGATGTCCCAATGATCCACTTGGACCAGACAATACAGTGGACGACCTTAGGTATCTGGTTCTATTGTGCGAGGCACATAAGATAGATCCAATAATATGGGGAACATTCAGGGTTTCAAATGCGACGGTATGGTTCACATGGCTTGTGACTGTCTGACCCGCCGTTCGGATGATCAGAAGACAGTTGAGGGACCTCCCAAGCAGAGGAAAAGTTTCAATCGAGGCAATCCATAGGTCGCAGGTGGACATGGAAAAAGGAGATGGTCGTCCACCTAGTAGTGGATGACGTTTTGAGAAGTTACCACCGCAACCACCAGGAGGACCACACCGACCGCAAGGAGTAGGTTGATAGTGGAGTGCTCAGCTCCTGGAAGACTAGTCTTACAATCATGGAATTCTAGAGATAATTCTAGGTATGATATGTGATTACTCCACCATAGCTACAGTACTTATAGACACATGTTCTAGTCACTCTTTCATTTCCACTACCCTCATTCAGAGCTCGGAGATTCTAATGGAGTCGTTGGCTCGATCCTTTCGGCTAGAGAATCTTACCATTGTAGACACGACAATTACACACCGCTGACGGCATTGTGATCTTACACTAGGTGGCGAGATAATTAGCTGGGATCTTCTCATAGTAGCGTCAAGGCCTTACGACATCATCTTGGGTACGGACTGGTTATCTACAGTCCAGGGTTAGATAGGCTGTATTAGGCACATAGTCCGGTGTGTCATCACAGATGGAACCAGGTTCACCATCACCAGTGAGAAGGGAGCCTTTGTAGCACAGGAAGGACTTGCCTGGAGGAGAGTACAACCTATTACTAATCAGTTAGATTTCCTTACCCTCAGAGAAGTTGATGTGGGGAGTCCAACTTATCATGTACTGGTGGACCAGTTCCCAGATGTTTTCCCTAATGATGTCCCATGTCTTCCTCATCTGAGAGAGGTGAACTTCTTCAATGACCTATACCATGGGACTACACTGATATCTACACCAGCATATCAGATGGCTCCTATGGAGCTTAGAGTGCTGTGGGTATTGCTAGAGGAACTACAGGAGAAGGTATTCATCTGGCCTAGTGTTCCAATTTGGGAAGCCCTGATTCTGTTCGCCAAGAAGTCGGATAGGAGCCTAAGGATTTGTGTTGACAACCGTCTCCTGAACTAGGTGATTGTGAAGAACAATTACCCACTCCTGAGGATTGAAGACCTCTTTGATCAGCTGATGGAAGCATGGTTGTTCTCAAAGATAGACTCAGATCAGGCTATCATTAGCTCAGAATTCGAGATGTCGATGTGAAAAAGATGGCATGAAGATGTTGGTGCGGCCACTAAAAGTTCTTTGTTATGCCTTTCATCATAACCAACACTCCAGTAGTGTTCATGGGACTCATGAACAGGATTTTCTAGCCATTTCTCAATAGATTTGTCATAGACTTCATAGATGACATTCTGATATACTCAACTACTAAGGAGGATCATTCCAACCACTTTCATGTAGTACTAGATGCACTACGAGAGAAATAAAATTATGGTAAACTATCGAAGTTCCAGTTCTAGATCTAAGAGGATAACTTTTGGGGACATGTAATATCAGAGGCATGAGTTGTAGTTGATCTAGGGATGATTGAGGCAGTACTTGTTTGGGATCCACCCAGTAGTGTGACGGAGGAGCGGTGTTTCCTTGGTTTGGCTGGTTACTACCAGAGGTTCGTATCATACTTCTACAGAGTTGCAGCACCACTATCAGCCATTATGAATAAGGGGTAACCCTTAGTGTGGTTGTAGAGATGCCAGCAAGGATATTTGATGCTAAGGTAGAGGCTGACTAGTTCCCCCATCTCGAGGATTCCAGAGGAGGTTGTTGGGAACATAGATTACTGCAACATATCAGGGAACAGACTCGGATATGTCCGGATGCAGGAACAAGAATTGATCTCTTACGGTTCATTCCATTTGAGACCACATGTGTAGAACTATCCCACCCATGATCTGGAGTTAGCAGTTGTGGTCTTCACCTTGATTATGTGGTGGCACTATGTGTTGGGTGAGCATTTTACCGTGTACTCTGATCACAAGAGTCTCAGGTATATCTTCTCTCAGAAGGACATGAACTTGAGAAAACGTTGTTGGCTTGAGTTTATCTAGGACTAAGACATAGAGATAGTATATAATCATGGGAATGGAAACGTTGTTGCATATTCACTCAGCAAGAGATTCAGTATACAGCTACTAGGAAAGGTGACAGAGCATCTGGCTACTTCACAGATATCCATTGTGGATAGAGATAGAGCATCCTTTCTATAGTCTCTTATAGTCACTCCCCCACATCATTAGAAAGTCAGGGAGGCGTAGCGTGGAGACGCTAACTGCGAGACACGTCGTGATCAGATATCCACAAGGCTGGCACCTGATAGATTTTCTGAAGGTGGGGAGCACATGATCCTCTTCAGAAGATGTACAATGGTGCCAGTGTCACTTCAGGAGTATGTGTTGAGGGAGTTCCACACCTCCCCAAAAGTGGTACATAAAATAGTGGAAATTATATACCATGATCTTATGCAACATCACAAGTGTTCGTGGATGATGATGGCAGTTTTAGAGTTTGTCTCTCAGGGCCTCACTTGTTAGCAGGTGAAGGCAGAGCACCAAGTACGAGTAGGATTGTTTCAGACTTTAGATGTCCCAAAGGGGATGTGGGATGGGATATCCATGGACTTCGTGACAGGAAATCCACGTACATCCAGAGGTCATAACTTGATTTGGATGATTGTCGACCGACTCACCCAATCAGCCCACATCCTACCGATCATAGAGTAGGGTTCGGTAGAGTGATTGGGACACCTCAATGTGAATGAGATTGTGCATATACATGGATTACCTTCATCTAATGTCTCTGATTGTGATTCATAGTTTATTTAACAGATATGGGAGGGGTTTTAGGAGGCTTTCATGACACAGATTCGTCTGAGCACTGCCTTCCATCCTCAGACGAATGGCCAGACTAAGAAAAAGATTCAGACCCTTGATTACATGGTGCGTACTTGTGTCCTCGACTTCAGTTGCAGCTTGGAGGATCACATAAATATGATGGAGTTTTCATACAACAACATCTATCACTCTTAAATTGGGATGTAACCTTTTGAGGCATTATATGGACGACCTTTCATATCACCCTTGTGCTAGATTGACCCTGGGGAGTCAGTACTAGTGGGACCCGAGATGGTACGTGCTACCATGGAAAAGGTGCAGATCATTGAGATTAAGATAAAGACTGTACAGAGCTTACAAAAGTCATTTTTCGACAAGAGATAGAGACCTCTAGAGTTTGAGGATGACATCCAAGTCTTTCTACGGGGTCTCACCTCGAAATGGTTTACAAAGATTTGGGTGAGCCGGAAAGTTATCTTCTAGATTCATTGGACCTTTCTAGGTCCTCAGTAGAGTTGGCGAGGTGGTTTACCGCTTTGCTCATCCACCTCTATTGAACCGGGTTCACGACATCTTCCACATATCCCCGCTGAGGAGATACGTGCATGACCCTTCTCACATCATTTACCATAGAGAGATGGACATCAACGATGGGGTGACATTCGCGGAGGTTCCAGTTGAGATTGGGGATCGGTAAGAGCTTGTCCTTCATGGAAAGTCGATACCTTTGGTGCATGTTTGCTGGCAGCCCAGTAACCTCAAAGAGAGCACATGAGTGTGGGATGCTTAGATGCATGCTCAGTACCCCCACTTGATCCCTTAGTTCGAGTTTTAGTTTATGGGGACATAATTCCTTGAGGCCGGGAGAACTTATTGACCTATAATATCAATGTAATTTTATTAATTAAATGGGAATTTTATGAGTCTGTGAAAATTGATTGCGCTTGTTTCCAAGGCCCGGTGTGCCCGAAATCAATTTCTGATGTTTTGTTTTGGTATGTTTAGTAAATATACGAGTGCGTTTTTATTACCTTGGAAATGGTGTTTGGAATTGAAATCTGAGGGCACCGTTGAACTCTCAACACTGATATTCACTTTAGAAGGCTTTCACCTCAATGACAGATGGTCGGAAACAAAAGATAGTTTTTTTGGGTGTTTAATGAATGAATTAAATAAAGGAAAAGTATTAGATTTATTTTCATTTTTGTTGGTTGAATCCCCCATGTAAATGTTGGAGGTGGGGACCAACACACCTTATCATCACATGAGGGGTTATGGTGGTGGGGTCCACCTGATCCTAACCTCCTCTTCATGTTTATATGGTGGGGACCACCCATGGTTAAAAAGTCATGAACTCCCAATTAAGATGGTAGAATCCTCTTGACCCCCCCCCCACTTAATGGTGCCACCATCCCACCACATTAATATTGTGCCAACATTTTGATTTAAATAATTGGAGCTAACTTAATTAATAAACCAATTTGAATTTTGTGCCAACGATTAAATAATAGATAAAAATAGTCTATTATTTTTGTATGGAATTTTTCATTTTCTATAACATGGGAGAGGAGAGAGATATTTGGAATAAATATATCACCAATGATGAACGGAAAACAGGTTTTCCAACAAAGAACACTGAAGCAGATCGTCTTTGATTTCCTTCTTCAGAACCTCCTTCGACGTAGGACATGTTCATCTACAACGAATCGACATCTGCCTTGTCGGGCCAACGTCTACGATAAACAGAAAATGGTAAGGGAGTGTATGATTTGATTAATGTTGTTTGTGTTTTTCATATGTTGTTTTATTCCCTTGAACCGCTTGCATTCAAACTAATGCGGAGGTACCAGGCCAAAATAACACTACCCGACTTCTCCGCCGTACTTCTTGTGGTGTGTTCTTCACATTATTTTTGGGTGATTAACAAATGAAAATTGCAGGTTTGTTGTGAAATGCAGTGATCCCAAATTGAAGACCCAACCTCACGATGACCTAGCAGAGGTGTGATGATTATAGAGGATGATATATCAGAGTAGACAGGGATGACCGTTCTTCGACCATTCTTAGAGTGAGTGAATAATAATGGGGGTTTGGAGCTGATTGGAGGCTTGAAAATGCCAGTAATGATTTCGGAACATCAGGGAGATGTAGAGTCTACATTTTCATGGATATCGGACCATCATAATATAGAACGGGAATCACGGGAGGCACCCTAGCCAGAAGTGTCATTTCTGGAAATTTCAGAATACACGGCGTGTACATATGAAGAACACGTTGTGTAGTACGAGCGTGTTGCAGTTAGGGTTATGAGTGTCTGATGCACATCACATGATATGTGACCCCATTCACACGACGTGTACTCTTCACACAGTTTGGTAGAGGTGGCTACGTGAGACTCGACATTTATCCTAGGGATACACGGACACAGGGTGAAGTACACATGCATGTACTCCACCACACGGCCAGGCAAGGCCAGGGACACGGGCTACCCCATGTACCCATTACATTGGATGGAGAACACAGGTTGAGGGTATGTACGAGCACAAGGCCAGCATACACAGAGTTGACCCCAGTTTCTTGGACATGACATGTAACCAGACCACACGTCGTGTGCTTACGTTTCTACACGACCAACCTTTTCACTTGGGTTATTGCGCACATGAAGTAAATGTGGTCTGAATACACAACGTGTAACATATTTCAACACAGCGTGTACTTAATTTTCTACATTACCAGCCTTTCGACATTGGTCGTTGCACCCAGGGAGTACACGAGGTGTGAGTACACAACATGTACCTTATCCAACACATCATTTACATTAGGGTAACTGTCTTTGTCATCTCTTCCTATGTGTCTTGGACATGAATTGATTGGTATTTTCATCTATGAAGGGTCATGACCTTTGAGATAATTCTTCTTGGGATTTAGTGGCAGTTGATGTATTAACTCTAGGCTTGAGGAGTAGACCCTCATGGAATCAAGCGTGCTATGTGTGGAAACCATGTGGTTGGATACGCTCTGTCAACTTATCCAGGATCTTGTGTGGGATCGACGTCTTTGTCTACTGATCTTGGATCCTGTGTGGTTTTGATAGCTCAGACTACTATTCTTGGATCTGTGTGGGTTTGACAGTTCTAACTGTCGTTCTTCGATCATGTGTGGGTTCGAAATCTCTCAATATTGTTCCTGGATCCTGTGTGGGTTCGACTATTCTAATTGCATTTCCAGGTTCATATTAGGGTTTGATGGAATAGATGATTTAATGGATACATATAATCATCTCAATTATCAACAAAAGTTGTATACATGTGTGAGCTGAGTAAGTATATTTTTGTTTTCGTAATGGATAATATGGATTCCTTTATAACTTAGTTATATGTATGGGAATATACCTAATTTGGGTTATTTTTTGATTTCATAATTTGTGGTTTATCATTGTTTGATTTTGTGAGAGATTGAGGGTCTCAAGGGTCCCTATTGATTATTGTTATACTCACTCATACATGGGCTATGACCGCTCCTCATTGTGGTGGATGTAGACGACAAACAATGCAGACCGAGGCTAAGTATACCAGGACTGGATGGTAACCGGAGGTGGAACACACGGCGTGATGGTACACAGAGGAGAAACATAGACGTGGAGTACTGTGGAAGGAATATGTACCTACCCTTTAGGTTGGATTTCCAGGTGGATGGTCCAGGAGCTATTTTCCCTTTCTCCAGTTCCTTGTACTTTACAAGATGGGCTTGTATTTCTGGCCCCATTTACATTCCAGTGCTCTATTGTTATATAGTTTAACTTAGTGTTCTGTTTCTAGTTGTGTGAACTATTGTGTGAGTTATAGGTTATAATAGAAATGCCTTCCTGGTTTTAGGGAATTACACCATTGGTGCTAGTTTCCAGACGCTGACCTATGGATGGGGGTCTCGAGGTAGTCACGACAAGGGTCCCTAGGGACGGGTCTTGAAATATGAGGTGCATATAAAACCCATTATATATATAATATAAATTTTTTAATTATTTTCATGATATTTTATGGTTCATTTAATGTTATTATTACATGGGGATTATGATTAAGTATTACCAAAGTGGTAATGGTTTTATGGTACAATCTCATTGTTTATTTGGATTTTTTATGTTTTTTATAATGATGAAATAGTATGATTCAAATCTAAAGAAACATATTAATATTATTATAATATGGTTATTAAATTAGAATGAATTATTTCTCTTAATTGTATTCTATTTATTAAATCAAGTGATAAAAATAAAAATTTTATGAAAAAGAGTATTTAATTATCTCTTAGGTCGAAAACCTATTTTTTTTCAAAAAAAATATTCGAAAAATGGTTTCAAAAATGTTTTTAAAATAAACGAAATGATTTATTAAAGATATTTTGACCAATTTATTACTTTTTTATTATAAAAATTTTAATGTTATCTTCATGTCTTTTCAAATTAGAATTGTTTTTATTTTACTGGAAAGGTGAACAGAATCATTATTCTAATATATAAATATGAATAAAATTTCCTAACATAATGAACATTAATATATTTTATGATTCATATAAAAATATTAGATATTTTTTCTGATAGAAATGTCGTTCAAATAATTCTCAACAAATTCATTTTAATAAATTTATTTTCAAAATAATGGTATATTTCTCCAAGAAATATTTTCAATGAATTTTAAATCTTCTTTTATATGTATCCAAGTATATTTTTATTTAAATAAATTTTTAGAAATATTGTTTATGTAGTTTTCATTGAGGAACATATATTTTTCTCATGACATTTTCCATGTGATCTTTAAAAAAATTCCATCTTTGATGACATTTTATGATGTTAGTTATGATTTGTTGGGTTTATGATCCAAACATGTAATTATTATTCATTATTTGGATGGTATGTGTTTATGATGATTATTTGTTTATGAAACCCATTTCTATTCCATGTGTCATTGAACGATGAAACTCAAATGACACTCAGTTAATTATCCACTGTTTTGAAATGATTAAGAAATTATTAAAACTATTTATTTTCCACATGCTATGTTATGATGTAATGTAATTGAAACTCATTTCTATTAATTTGTTATAACATGAAAAATGGTATTATTTAAGATACTTCTAATATTATATATATTTATGAAGGAAATAGGGGGATGGCATAGCTCACTTATAAGACAATTATTTGCGAGTCTAAGTCTACAATAGAACAAGACATAAATTATTATTGAATGGAACATTGTGTTATAAAATGAATATTAAACTATTAATATTTAATCATTATTTATGAGAATATTGGGAATATATTTTTTGTATTAAATCAATAATTAGGTATCCTTTAAAAACAAGGTTGAGATGAACATTATGAGATCCCGAGGGTTATATCTAATGATATTCCAAGGGATGAGACTATGTATACAACTACTGATTACTCAATTTATTGGAAAATATGATGTAATATTTGTAAAGGATATGGTTAGTGTTTTCGTGAAATTACGTCATTTTCTAGATACTATATGTTAATGTGTATATTGAAGAGATGTACTCACTAGTTAAGGAAATGATTTTTCACTTAATTTTATTTATTTTTTGTATTAGTTACATATTGATGTTATTGAAGTTGACATTGTAAAAATGTTTCTAATTTTGGATAAAAAATTGACATTGGATATAAATTTATGTTGGGTTTTATCACCTCAATTACTAAATAACAAAAGAGGTAAATGGTTACTCATGTAGGTTTCTAAAAAACCAATGTGAAAAAAAATATTTTGATAATTATGTTTTGATTCCACCTATCCATAGTAGAAAATTGAAGTAAAAGAGAATAAATACCAGTAGTAATAGTAGGAGAACAATAAACAAAATTCATTTATAATTTGAAATTTCATGATTATAGTATATAGTAAAAATATACTAAGATTTAATCAATCAAATGAAATGATTCATCTATTATATTTCCAAGTGTCTCAAATATCATACACTACAAGTTTGTGGGTATTTTAAAAAATAAAAATTAAAATAAGATCATTTAAAATGTATTCTGAATAATATAAATGAAATGTTATGAAAATGTTTATAAATAACATTAACCTAGTGGAACTACATTATTATAGCAGTTTTAATAGTTTCATAAAAAAAATATTTAAACATAATATCAAATTATTTTACTCCTTTTTTATGAAATTTTCATTTAAAATATTTATTCAATTAAAAATTAAACTTTTAATTTAAAAAACTAAAATATAGTAATTGTCAATGAAAATTGACTGTTTCAGTTATATATATGACCTTGTGGATCTATTTTTGGGCATCAAGAATGAAATTACATGATTTATTTGAAAATAATATAAATATATTAATTTAAAATTAATTATAATACAAAAATTATTAAATTATTCTAACATACATTTCTAAAAAATCATAATATATTATCACACCTCACCATGGATAGAGAAAAGTGGGTAAAGATCATTCTCCCTTGAAAAAAACACCCAACAGCCAATAGCCACTTATATAAAATAAAATTTAATGTTAGTGGTTCTTATAATAAGATATATAGAGAAATTCATATGATATATGTTTCATAATCTTGAAGATAAGGACATTTATAGAACATAATAATTACATTCATATGATATATTATAGGAATATAAACTATTCATTCTATATTAGTTATTATCCTCAGTATAAGAGAAATAATATATTGGTCCATATATCCAAATAAATTTATAATTTCATTCTAATTACAATTTCTATATATGTGCCTAAAATAAAACAAACCTATTTATAAATTATTACCAAAACAAACTGAACTATTTTTTAATCAACATACATGGAAAATATTTCATCGAGTTGATTCCAAAAAGATCTCCAGTTAGAATATCCATGATATGAATTATAAAAATACCTATATTCATTGTATTTCTATAAACACCATCTTCACTTACAATCTCTTATATATCTAACAACAAATATGAATATGTTGATAATCTGACAAGACTATTAGAAACTATATTTAATGTTACACATTTTATTTTCTGTTATATATATATAGTATTTATTTACCTTTACATTAATACTTCAAAAAATTAGTTAAATATATAATATATAATATGATAAAACCAATTAAATAAAATAATAAAATAATAAATTATAAATACACATAATTAAATTGTAATGTGTTGAACAAGTATTTATAGACAAACTAATAAATGTTGGATACTTGGTCAAACATTACTCACCTCATATATAAGACATTGTATTCTTACTGATCTATTTAATATATCCTGTATAGTGACCCTATGATGCTATTTCATTATATGTGGATGATTAAGGGTATTACTGATATAAAATATCATCCCATCAAAAACAATATATTATGTATTATCAATATATAACTCATAATATATATAATGCTATGGATGATGGGTTTTAGGTGTGGGATAAGATGGTGTGGGTTATGTAGTAAGAGTTGAAGGATTCAGAGAAGTAGGAAGAGTGGGATCTTCTGGCGTAGGTGGAGGAGTGGGATAAATATTCTATAACTATATCTTCACATCTAAATATATTGATTGTATTTATAATCAAATATTTTACTTCAATTTCATAGAAATATTCTGAATATAATATTCCAAAGATTCTACTTTTTATAAACATTCTCCATTGAAGAATCTTTAGAAAGTGGTAATTATTTTTTCATCTATACTCTTACAAGGACTCCTCACACTTTACCAGGGTGTTCAGTATTTCATAAAATTTTAGCTAAAATATCTTTCTTAACCTCATATATATAGATTCTCAGTGTTCTCTTATCCTCAATATACTCCTTTATCATATATTTGAAAAAACATATACTGAATAATGATATATAAATAATTGAATTAACTTAAATAAATTAATGTAGTAAGCATTATGCAAACCTCTCAACAAAAACCATTGAATATTTAGTAAGATATTGTATTTTTATTATCATCTGATTCATATTCTTTTTTCTATGTCTACTGGGTGGAGGTGGTCATCCTCTATAAATTATGAAGAATCATCTCTAAATTTTTGATATTTTTCAGCCAACTATTGTTCTTTATATATTTTATACCCGTACTGAGAAAATAAATGAGGGAATACATTTATAGAATGGATCTCATGAATATATCCCCTAGATTTTGGTAAATAATGACAAAATAAAACATTAATAAATAATTAATATGATAATTAATATAAAAAGAAATGTAAAATACAAAATTTCACATAACAAAAATGGTTTTTTTTCTTCTACATTCAACATATTTTTCCATGTATCTTCACTAATAAATGGATATAAATAACATGTATTTTTATTTTTTCCTATCCCAAAAGTCATATTTGTTGTGATGTTTGATTTAAATTTACTCTATCTCCTAACAACCAATAAAAAAAATTCTTCCCGACTCCTTAGATATATCAAATGTCATTTGATAAAAAGGGGAAAAATAAACTCAAAATAATCACAATGTATGCATCTAGCCTTACAAATTATTATTGTATTAAGATTCATGAACCCCGCATTCTGATTATGATTTATTCCCCAACATGAAAATAAGTTTCCATATCCATCGTATTTATGGTGATAGAGTTATTACCATTTTCTATAGGTATAAACATTCATCCTTTAGCAATATTTCTGAAGATTTCCTATTCATCCACAATTTGTGTACATAAATTCTAAAAATAATACATTCTAGAAATCACTATAATCTTTGAATGAATATATGGCCTCAACCTAGATTCATAAATGTTTTCATTCAAGTATTCACATGTAAAAAATTATGATGAAAATTGAACTATATTCTTAATTTTTTTGTCACATACTCTCTTATCATGAGAATTTATTTCTTTATGCTAAATAAATTTTCTGATGAATAAATTTTGAACCTACGAGGACAAAATTGATTGTTGAAAAATTCTTGAAAAGCCTCTCATGTAATTGCTTTGTAAAATTTAACATGATCTGCTAAATCACACACATGACGTGCTAGATCTTTGTGAATATATGTGTCGAACTTCCCCTTTAGCTTATATAGTTTTCCATGAAAATAAAAAACTCTATTCATCTTATTCAGCCACACTACATCCTTTTCCAATTTTGAATCACCTAGAATGAGGAGTGAATTCTACATTTTTAACTAAACATAATAATATAATTTCCATGGTTTCAGTTTTTTCCCTGTATCCATGGATTGAAAATACTATATAATAATTTGACCAAATGTTTTTTCACATACAACTCAGGTGCGACCACATTCTCAATAGTATTTTTCAATTTGAATCTATAATTCCTACTGGGGGAAATTTTATATAACTAAATGAAAACACCATTAAGAATCACTCTCTAGAAATGTAAGGATAATATGTTTCAAATTACCACATAAATCAAATCCCAATATTTCCATACGGAATTCAATAATTTCTTTTTAGAAACATTTTTTAAAAATTCTAGCATGCTCTTTGAAAATTAATCAATTTTAAACAATGTTCAAAATTCCAAAAAAATTCCACCTAATGATAAAATAAATACTAAAAAGTAATTATTCCCTTATAGTGGTATGTATTTATAACAAATTAATTTCAAGGAACTATAATTAGCTTAAACCATTATGATGAGGCAACCCCTTCAAAAAGTGTCGAAAAACACTCATGTATCAAACATTCTAGTAACTTTATGTTCATCATAAATTATTCATAGAAGAAGTTTTATTCACAAAATTTCATTTTATTACAATATAATGTCTTTAATAAAAACAAATATCAAAAAATAAGTCAAATTATTTTCTCACTCCAAGATTGAAAAATCAAATACCATTTGTAACAGTTGTCCCCTCACTCATTGGTTTAGGAAGAGGCATAGGTGATAATTTCCTTAAGAGACATCCCCAAGACACCAAACGAGAGAAATAAATTCCTAGTTATTCATTATGAATTAGGGGATGATTCCACCATTGAATATATAAAAAACGAAAAATAATAAGAAACCTAAAAAATGATTATATGAAGCATGCTTACAATGAAAAAACTATCAAACTATATCCAATCAATAACCATATCTGAGTAAAAATAAGAAACTGAATCTAAAAAAACTGAAAGACAACCATGAAACCAACATCGAAACTCCCATAATTATCCATAAACCAATTAATGAAGAAATTTTCATGGTATCATAATGAATCACTAAAGAAATGGGATTCATTTACTTTACCTGTGTTTCGATAGATAACATCTACAAATGCACCATGGTTCCCAAGATGGGGCTGAGTACAATGCATAGTTAGAATCACGAGAATGAATTAACAACACAATCCACAAGGACATAACATGTTATAAAATTTATATAATGAGTTTAGAAATAATTTAATATAGTTTATATCAAATCCCAAAATATTTTTTAAACCAAAATAGTATCCATCTAAATCATTCAAACAACAATTTCGTACAATTTCTCAAATATATTTTTTATACCCATTCCACACATTCAGATGTACAAACATCTCTTCACATATTATAGTTTCATAATCATGATAGGCCTAAAATCAATCAAAAAAGTCATTATATGGTATCCAATACCATGTTCCCCAATATCTCATGCCCCTTCCACAGTGCCGTGACTAATGCAAATGAACTCACACAAACCAAGTATTCCAAAACTCATGTCAATAAAATTCTATAAAATTTTATTTTATTAAATAAGTTCAATAAATTTATTCCATTATTTAAAACCAAATAATAATTTTAATGCCATAATTTTAAAATTATAAACCATATACACATTCCACAAAAATAATTTCCACAATTTCAATGAAAATATCTCTAAAGAGGATTCCATCAAATAAAAAAATGGTTTCATAAATATATTGAGCAATTTGTTCAATTTGAAACTAGAAAATTATTTTATAATCAAGAGATGTTGAGAGAGAACCCATATACCTCTTAAACATTGGAGAATGTGAAGAACGACAAAACAATTTCAGAAATCCATTTTGATACTCTTAAAATAATCATCAGATATTGTTCCAGTCAATAAAGACTATAATATATCATCATTATTGACAAAAAACATCAATATAACCCAAAAAGATTAAATATATGATTCATTGAGAGTAAAATATAATATATCTAAGTAAAATGATAAAAAATGATCAATTATTAATGAATCTTCACCTCCAACACACATAGATCCACCTTGGGAGAAGTCCCAGATTTAAATGAATAGTCTCCACAACCTTGAGAGAACGATAAATTTCGTTTATGAGATAATTAGGGGTAATAAAGAATTAATGATTCAAACATTGTAATATAAAAATAATTCCATATATCATTTTTCTCATTTCATGGTTATGGTATATGGTTAGGAAATAGTGCACTAATCATACATGAACCACTACCTCCATACACACCTCAAATTATAGGATCGGGTGGTTAGAAAAAGTGTGCACTAACTATAATATTCCCATTTTTTATATATCATCATGGGTTTTCCTGGGAATATATATGGTTTGGCCAAAACTTTGCACTTAACCATGCACCTAGAAAATGCCCACTATATTAGTTTCATGGTTTTGAAGGATATATTTTATGGTTTCCACTATCCATGATCAACCTTTAAGTAATGAACCGAACTATTATAAGTAAAATTTCCATTTTTACTTAATAAAATATCTTATTTTGAAAAATTAATGTAGTAAAAACATGAACTAGTTTTTTTGTTATATTCAATTATATTTAAATGATTATTACTTGTCACAACCATTGATAATATTTTCGTAAAATAGTGATAACAAGACTAGTATAAATAAATGATATTAACAAATCTATTTGACATAGAAAAAAGCATTGACAGCCTCAACGAGTAATATCATTATCTATGAAGCCCATTTATTGGGGATTCTGAGGGAGATATCATTTTTTTCCTTTTACATATACCATGCCCAATATGTGATCCAACAACATAATCATAAGACAAGCTTTTTACAGGAGAAATTCAAGCTCATCGAGATCATGACCCAAAACATGTTCACCAAATGGGCCCATGAATGTCCCACCAGAACACACCATACTCTTAGTGCATATTTCAGCGCAATAATGGGATATATATCAAATCCCTGAAATTATTTCTTGATAAATTATTTTATATATATAATAAAGAATATACTTTAATTTTATTCTTATATTAAAGCACAAATAGAAATTTTGGTTAATATTATAATTTAATTATGAAATATAATTTGATTAGTTAATAGATAACATTTTAATAAAATATTATTGTTAAATTACATTAATTAAAAAAATGATATCATATAATTTTTATGAGGAAAATTGTAATTTTTATTATGGTATAAAAATTGTTTTTGTTGAAACCCATCAATTTTCAAAAAATGTCGGTTTTTATTTTAAAATATAAAACAGAAATATTCAAAAACATTTTTTTTAAAATTAATATTATTTTTTTAGCTAGGAATTCAAAAATTTACAATGTTGAAATTTTCATAATTTTTTAAGATAGTCAAATTCTGGGTAAAAATGAAATACCATAAAAATATAGTGTGTTTATGATATCATAATGTACCCATAGTAAGTTAATAAAAACTACAAATGTGATATTCAAAAAAAAAACATGTGTTTTACCTTTAAATTAATGTTATTTTTTATTTTTATGACTTAATTTATAAATAATTAGTGAATCCTCCAAAGTGTATAATATATTTAATGATTCTAAGATCATTTCTTCAATAATGTTACTCATCTCCACATAAAATGGTCTAATATTATAATTTATTCATCCCATGGTATTTTAAAATAATATTCTAGACTCATATTTTGAAAAAACCATTCCAAAAAACCTCAGAATGATTTGTGGTTTTGAATATTTAATTATACAGATTCTAAAACCTATGTATGTGAAATATTATGAAACTACCATCTCATTTCCTATATAATATCACCCAATATCCCACTTATCTTCAGTAAAAATATTTATACCATGTAATCAATTTTTTATCCTTTCTTTAAAATCCTCCCAAGGAACCCAAGGCATTCAATAAGCCCCTTTTCATGCTTTTGAAGTCACAAACTCAAGTAAGGGTTCCCTCTATTCTCATTTTTATCCATGTTTTCATATATTGTCACACCCTTTTTATTTATTTTAATATTAATGGAATATATTTTATCACATCCCCAAAACAGAACATATTATGTTTTAATAATTAAAGTACAATTTCTCCCCCATTTATCCCTTTCAGGTACACCTGTTACCATATTGAAATTTCAGAAGATTTATTACATTTCTCTTCTTTCTTTATGTTTCTTATTTATGTTACTCCCCCTACATACAAAATCCCAAATTTTTGACATGATTTTATATGATCATATTACTATAAATTTAATTTATATATTATGAGAGGTATCATTATCTATCAGTAACCTTTTTTATTAATTTTTATGTCGTGTTGTTAGGGTGACTAAATTGCACCATGAATTTCCATTCCAAAAAAAGTATACTGAATTCCATACACATTACATATCAATGGGGTTCACTTTCATAAAAATATAACATCTTATTAAGGACATAAATGTATTTATTCTACACCCCTTGACCTTGTAAAAAATTATGATGATGAATGAATCCATTCTTTATGATCTATGTATCACACTTAATCAAGATAATGATTTGAAAGTAATGGGTGATCATGGAATTATAAAAGGCACCAATGAATTGGGTAATGATTTGTATCCTGCTATGACATAATGGAATAGGGTTCGACTTTATTCCTTTATGAATCTTTTTCAAATATGATGTTACTGTAGTTTATCTTCGACCTATGATACAATGTTTTATGTTGTTTCCACATTTCCATGTTACGACAATTATGTTATATCATTCATTTATGTACATGTTTATTTTATTCTTCACTTATATGCCTATTTTTTATCTTGTATTGCATTTTTTAATTTAATCATTGTTTATTCCTTTACTGGGCTTTATATCTCACCCCTTTCATGTGTTTTTCCTCAGGTTATCCAATGAAATATTAAGTATAAAAGAATGTTTTGGTCATTTAGAGGATGTTTTCAATTATGATGTTGTATTTCATGTGTTATGTTTTTAGGTAATATTCAAAAATTCTCAAGACACATGAATTATCAATATTTTGTGTTGTATTAACTGTAATTTTATTTCATTAAATCATGTATTATTGAAACAAAAATAACAAGCTTGATATATTTGATATCAATGAAAATTTTATTTATTATTGGGATTATGATTAAAAAACTATAGTCAAATCCGTAGGTATAAGACTATGTATAATAAAAACATCCCAGTGTTATGGTGAGTGTATCGTGAGGGGTATATCAAGAAAATACATATCTCTATGTACATGAAAAAGTGCAAGTGGCTCTGGAAGAGATGTATCTATGGGTAAATCTCAAAAACATAGCTTTGAGCTAAACATGAACAGGAAAAGGTTCTTGATAATAGACCATGCTGAACTCCTGGTTTGACACTCCCATTAAATATTCATTCTTATATTCATATTCATTATATGAACCATTTATATAAGAATAAAATAAATCCCATAATAAAATATGTTAGAAAATAGGTCATGGATAAATTAGATTGAAGCATATAAAATCATAAGTTATGGAAATAAATGTAATTTCTATGTTATCTAATAATTTCATTGAATTTCACATTACATGTCTAATATATTAAAATTCCTACCACTAATTTTCTTTTTATTACAGCTAATGGATTATAATATTAGGAATCTGGATAAAAACCAATGTAAAGATCAATGTAATGACTACCCTAATTAGATTCTGAATCCTATAAGAGGAGAAATCATAATGATTATCATTAAACTATCTTAGTTAACTCAGGTTTTCAATAGAAACTTAGATTAAAATGAAATTCCACCCCCCAAATAAATAACTTGTCGTAGTCGTGGGATTCATGAGACAAATGCCTCATACATTCAATGGATCACTTGATCCCAAAATCTCTGAACTATGGATCAACTACATTTAGAAGATATTATCCATACATAAATGCTCTGAACCAATGAAGATTCTTATGGCTTCATATATTATAGAGGTTAACGGTGATCAATGATGGACATGGATAAAAAATACAAAGCCTAATGAAATGATCGAGGAAATCAGAATGAAGGATTTTCAAAAAATTATTTTTGATAAATATTTTTCCACACCCTCCAACATAATATTAAAAGTGACATCCTTTAACTCAAGAAGTAAAATTGAAAATCTAGTCGAGTTTATCAGGAAAAATTCAAAAGGCTTGCATCATATTCCTCATTATTTTTTGTTACCCCTAGAATTCATGGTTGAACGCTTCTTTTTTTGGATAAAACATAGCCTCTGGGAATCAATAGAGATATGTGAATTTGATAGCTATGAGGATATTGTCAAATAAACCCTCAAAGTGGAAATGGAGATTAGTGAATCTCATAGGTATCATGCGGATAATAAGTGTAAGGTGGGGTAAAATTATGTAAATCTAATATAGAGGTCCAAGTATTCCAAAATTTTCAACACCCCATATTCTAATGGTGTAGAAATAAGAACCAAAACAAATTTCATGAAGGGGACAAGGAAATAATTTGTGTGCGGTAAGGAAGGTCACCTAGATAGTGATTGGTAGAAATAAAAACACACTACATTGATGGTGGAAAATAATGCTCTCTTAAACCCTCAGTGCATTGTTAATTTCTAAAACTATTAGAAACTATGGAATTTATCAAACAAATTCACTAATAGATGGGTTTTCGGGGGAGGGGGTGATTTTTCCATCAATAATGCTAAATTGAATCCCAAAACTAAAGTGGCGATAGGTACTCTAGTTATTCATACAAGAATAAATAATCCACACACCATCATAAATCAAGGAAGTATAGATGTTTGGGAAGCGTAAAATAGAGAATTTATTGAATCCCATGTATATAACTCCACCTATCACAATTTGTGGATTGAAATTACTAGTGATCCTTATCATACATCCATTGGTGGAATTTGTTGAAATTTTTGGCATGGAATGACATTCCATATATAGAACCATCATTATTTCTAGTGAGAGGGAAATAACTCTAAATATGGAAAATCAACTCATGATTCTATACATGTACATGGAGAAGGAATCTTATTTAGCACAATCATTCCATGAATGTATATTAATGCCATATGATCATTTGTATATTTCTCAGATGATAAAGAATAAGTACGTATCCATCCTTGTTGGAAAAAATCCCTCAAGGTAACGTTGCATCATTTTTGGGATGAATGTGTTAGTTGAAAAATCAGGTTTCCACAGAGAATTTTCGAGTTCCAAAGAAGTTATTGACAATACATGTTGACAAAGAACGATGAAAATGGAATGAACTATATGGAGGTGGTACAAAAGAGTAGTACAAGGTGGATCTATTTCCCAGTGTTTGCCAAATTTTTGGGTCCAAAAACTGGAGTTTGGTGAGCATCACGAAAATAGGATTTCCATGAATATCATATATAAATATGGAAAATGCATGAATTTTGAAAATATAGGCTTCTTGGTTTGGATTTTTCGAAGATCATAATAATTTTGATGGTGATGCTTCACGGTTACGAGGAGCATCGCGAATG
Source organism: Viscum album (assembly GCA_963277665.1). Taxonomy (NCBI): domain Eukaryota; kingdom Viridiplantae; phylum Streptophyta; class Magnoliopsida; order Santalales; family Viscaceae; genus Viscum; species Viscum album. The sequence goes on from OY728132.1 coordinate 2,104,754,877, forward strand.
GGAAATTATGATGAGCATTGTGGCGGCGAAGAGATTTGTGAGAGAGCTTCACGACGAAGGTGTGAAGGGTTGACGGGATGATCCACGATTAAGATGAGCTCCGCAATTAGAGAATTTCCATGGTGCATCGCGATATTGATAGAATTATGGAGGAAAATTTGGAGCTTCACGATTTGAGATGACGTGATGCTGACTTCACGTGGAATGTTCGAGGGTCGGTGGAATTTTCTATAAATAGAGGTCGACCCCCTCAAGAGAAGTAGAGAGAATTTTCAATGAATTTTTTTGCTATTGGTTCATGAAGGGAGTTCACGATGGAAGTGTGCTTCGCGAAAGAAGAGCTTCACGTAGGCTATTCTAGCTCCTCGAAAGTTGTGTTCTCCACGTGGGATCATCGAGCTTCATGAGGGAAGTCGCTTTGCGACGACTTGAGCTATGTGAAGGCCTAATAATTTTGAAGGATTGAGATTTGCGATGGTCTGAGCTCTGTGAAATTGTGAGCTTCGCGAAAAGGAAGGAGTTTCGTGAAGGGTTGATTGAGCATCACAAAATTTGGATACTCGTGAAGCAGGGTGCTTTGCGAAGGTATTTCCAATGGAATTGCTCAGTGATTAGGAGGAAAAGGGGTATTCATCAGTTGATGAAAGTTAGACATCAATAGATCATCTACATACAGTGAAGGATGCATTAATTAGTGATAATGAGGAGAATGCAGGTTTATAAACTATGAGTGGTTCCTTTCAGAGCATTGAGAAAAGGAAGAGAAAGAAGGTGATCCTCTCCAACAACAGTGTGATAGAGAGAGAAAAAGGGAGTGACCATTGGGAAAGCAGTGAGTTAACCCAAATCATTGTCAAGGTAGTGAGTCGGGGCATAGAAGTGATCCAGCTTGATCATTATTGGAAGTGAGCCTTAGTGGATTTGGTATAGTGGCACATCGTTGTTGTATAGTCCTTGGACGTAGCCCAGTGAGAGTGAACCAAGTACAAATCACTGGGTCTGCCTGGTTGCTTCCCTGCATTGCATCTAAAGCATAACCATGTGATAAAGACAAAGAGAAGTGATCAACAAAACCACATAAGAGAAAACAAAGTGACCCATGTAATAAAGAGTTCAAGATCCTGTGGGCCAAGATGAATTTTAGAAAAGAATATCCATACCCTGATACACTCCCCCCCGTCTCAGGGTTTATAGGCCCCTATTGGTCCGAACAATTGGTTTCAAATGGAAGGTTGATTTTATCTGATTTGTTTGCTCTGACTTGGTGTAGTCGATTTGTGTGACTAAATTTTTCTGCTCTTATCTCATTGTGCCATGGCGAAGGGAAAAACCTCAAAGAAGATTCAGAAGTCAAGTGATATCCCTCAGTTTGGAAGAGTTTATGGAAAAAGTGTGATTCAACTAAATGGATCAAATAGCTTACTGAAGGAAGGCATGTATGACTCTGATAGGGAAAAGATTAATTCAATCAATCATGATGTATGAATGAGGGAAGTACATGAACATCAGAGTGATACAAAAACAACTATTGGTGAAGAAGTATTTAGATGGAGATGACCAGTATATGTTGTCAATACGACATAGAAATTGGATCGAAAGTTGGATGAAGAAGTTCAATCTAAAGATATCATGATACAAGTATTGGAAATTGAGGTCAACAAGCTAAGAGGATTAAATAAAAGGCTTATTTATGTGGCTACGGACCTAAAGAGAAGAATGATTATCAAAGTGAAGAGTGTACAAAATATGTCTAGAATGAAAGGGAAAAAGGTTGATGGTTATGAAGAGAATCAAAAGGCAGAAGAAGTTCAGAATCTGAAAGCAAGAAATGATGATCTAGATATATAGTTGTCTGAAAATTTTTAGAAGAATCAAAGGATACAACAAGAGATTGTATCATTCTCTGAATCTATTCCTTAGGAAAAATTGAAATTAAAGGAGCAAAGTAACATGGTTGAAAAGCTCACATGAGAACTAGAAGATGAGATGTGTAGTAGAGAGAATCTCCGAAATGAACTCAATGCTCAACATGAATCAAGAGATTAGAAGATTCAACAATTGGAGGAAGAGATAGAAAAATACAATAAATAAATAGAGATATCAAAAGAAAAAGGAAAAACTAAGTTGAAGGATGCAATCCACTTATTATTTGATTATCCTTCGGCAGGTGATGATGAAATGATATGAAAGTTTACTATTTATGAAAAGTGACAAGAAAAAATTCTCTCAACTCAAAGACTATATAGTTTGGGAAAACTAGTATTGGATTTTGATGAATCAATTCCCATGCATTATAGAAAGAGAGATATGAATAGTTCCAGATGTGGAGATAATCCTATAGGTGCTGGAGATAGGCCTTAGAGGATAGTTACAAGAAGTAGTGAAGACATGTGATATTTCTGCAGGATTCATGGCCACACATCAAGCTTCTGTTCAGAGGATCTGAAATACATTTCAGGTTGTGAAAATAGAAACTTTGATAAATCTGATAATGTGATTATGTGTCATGAGAAATCAGATAGAAGAGTCTCTCATAGGAAAGAATTCATTAAATGATATTATTGTGGATGAATGGGACACACCATGAATATGTATCGGGAATCTCTAAAGCTCAATGTCAGAAGAAGAAGTCAAGCTACATCAACATCATGGATGAGAGATGAAGAAATGAGGTTTTCCATTAATGGAAGATGTTTCATTTGTTCTAATCATGTGCATTTGGCAAGATATTGCAACCAGAATAAATCAAGAAAGGAAAAGGAACTCGAAAATGGATTCTTGACTCCAATGGCGCATAATAAGAAATTATGCACTGGGAGAGAAAGTAGTATGTTGAAGAGTAGGCTTAGAGAATTAGTGGAATCACAATGAGCTAAAAGAAATGTGTATCTATCATCGCCTAAGTCACACTCAGAACCACCTGCTAAGAAACAACATGAACAAATCTGGATTAAAAAGGGAGGAAACACTACATCTGGGAGTATGAAAAATGAAGGTTTAGTGGAGAAATCACCACCAATTCAAAATAGAGTGGGGAATCAGATATCTGATAAAATAAAGATGAACAATGAATGCATTGAAAAATATGCATGTTGTGTTCCTCAGCGAAAAGTGGTGGAAATAGAAAGACCCCTACAATGGAGGAAGCATCAAGGAAAGATGAAAAAAAAAATATTCCTGCTCATATATGGAATCAAGGGAAATATAATTTTGGCAGAACAGAAAAGTCAGAAATGTGTATTCGTGAGTTTAAACCACAAGTGGTGAGAAAGGTCAGGCCTTCAGAATCTTAATATTATAAAAAGACTCAACATGCTAGTAATGAATGCTTAGTCATATGTCCAGAGCAGTTGATGTTGGCTAGGCAGCTAGAAGAATCCAAGAAAGAGTGTGATACTCTGAAATAAAGAATCAAAGGGTTTACCCATTATGATCAACCACAATCATCGTCTTGAGTATTCCAGAAGATCCCCTCTCCCTATGTATATAAATGATATTAACTGATGATTCAGGTGTTTCAGGTTTTAGGGAGATAAGATCCAAGGGGAAGAGGTATATAAAGATGAAAATTAGAGAAGTGATGTGCTCCAGAGTTTCAATTGATTCAAATCAGGTACCAGTGTTGAAGAAGAAAGGCTGAAATAGAGCACAATAAGAAGTGATTGTGTTATTTACTTTGTCTCTTGTTTCTTACATTGAGTTCCAACTTAGTATTCTTAGAGATTTTGTAAATGGATCAATTACAAGTGGAATATTAGAATCGATGGTGCAAGAGAAGATGAATGTTTATCGGTCTAAACAGTGGGCCTAACAATACGATGCATTGCATAACATTGGGGGAACATTCAATAACAAATTGAGACACAGTATACATGAAGGCAACAATTGTATGACTTGTCTCAGGTGTTGCCTATTGAGGGAAGAAAGAAACAGATGGAGAAGAAGCAATAATCATGAATATCATTCTTATCTATTTAGTTCTAACAATGTTGTATCGGCTGACTGCTTTCAGGATACCAGGAAGCTACGAGAGAAAATCAAAGGTGTGTCGACAAAAATATGAGAGAAAAAGTTCAATGAAATGACGTCATTGAACAATGACACAGTGTAAAGTTTTCTACTGATTGTAAGGAAGTGGAAAGAGACTCAGGGGCAGTATAAGTGGAAAATGCTAATTCATATGTAGACTCCAAGATATAAGGAATTATTGTCTATGAGGAATTTGCACTGGTTGCAAGGTTGGAGATGATCAGATTATTACTAGCCATTACAGTACAAAGGATTTTCAAGGTATTCCATATGGATATCAAATAAACATTTATGAATGGGATTCTAGAGGAAGAAGTGCATATCTATCATCTGGATAGTTTTCTTATTCATGTGGATGAGAATATGGTTTTTCGGCTAAAGAGGGAATTATATGGGATGAAACAAGCACCAAGAAATGGTACTCAAGGATATATCAATATTTGAAGAATCTTGGTTTTTAGCAAGGTGTATTTGATGAGGATGGTCTATGAAGAAGACATAATATTTGGGGGATCAGATGAAGTATAGTATAGATAATATTATGAATTCAAGAAACATGAGTTTGAAATGTCAGTGATTGGAGAGATAAAATTTTTCCTTTGTTTAAAGGTGATACAAGGAAGGAATGGAACATTCATTTCTCAATCCAAATATGGCAAAGAGGATTTTAAATGGTTTGGAATGGAAAATTCCAAGGATATGAAGACTCCAGTAGCTACTCGGATGGAATTTTCCAAATAATAGGATGGCAAGGTAGTTAATATCATAGAATACTGGAAAATCAATTGAATTTTTCTATACCTGAATGCAACAAGGCCTGACATTGTATTCCCCAATTCTATGCAGCAATATATCAGAGTAATCCCAAAGAAATCCATGAGCTTTAAGTGAAAATAATACTTCGTTATATCATGGGAAATGTGGATTTCAGCATGATGTATAATGTAAAATCTCATTCAGAATTACTAGGATATACTGATGCAGATTGGGTTAGTTGAGTGAATGACAAGAAGTCGACGATAGGAGGTGATTTCTATCTTGGCAGACAAAGTTTTTTTAGATAATCAAGAAGCAAGATTTCATTTCATTGAGCATCATAGAAGCTAAGTACATTGCTGCCACTCAGGAATGCACGCAGTTATTTTGGATGAAATAATAGCTTGATGATATGGGTGTTGAAGTGGAGTCTCTGATCGGAATCCAATGCAATAACTCAAGCGCTATAAATCTAAGAAAAATCACATTCATCACTCATGGAAATGGAACATTTAGATAAAGTATAATTTTATCAAGGAGAATGTTAGGAAACGAATTGTGATGTTAGAGTATGTGCCTACAGAACAACAGGTTGAAGACATTCTTACAAAGGCCTTACCCAAGGAAGTGTTTTAAAGTCATCGACTGGATCTTGTAGTTTAGTCGACTCCCCAAACTAAAAAGAGTGTGGATGTGGAACGACCCCCCTCTCCTTGAGGTAAAATGTTTTATTCCCTAATATGAAAATATGCATTCTCTACTCTGTTACAGACTACAAAGAAGTGAACTTTGGGTTCGTTGAAAAAGGGGGAGAAAATAGTGACTATTCAAGGGGGAGACAGTGTGACAATTTGATACATCATGATTGATAAGGGGAGAAGCTGTTAGGTGGTGAAGTGAGATATGGGGAGTGTAATGATATAGCGGGAGAACATCAAATATGACGATGTTAGAAGTGAACGATCAAAGCATAGATATCACAACAGTTGATGATCATGATAAAAGAAAAAACGTTATGTTGGAAAGGTGTGATAAGCTGTCTAGCTATCAAAAATTGGTATTTGTGTGGTTCAACAATTGGTATCAATTTATCAATTGGTATCAGTTTGGAATCGATAATTGGGGTCTGACATGAAGTGATTCATTGATGATATTTTCATACTACTCTTCTTTATCACGCCGATCATTTCCCATGTGGGCTTAGAGTATGTGTATATTGAATCCTTAAATGCTATCATAATCGCATGAGGTGAACGGTGGTAGCTGTTAGAAGGAGACTCAGTGAGGTATCAATTTGCAGAAAATCAATCTGAGAAGAGTTGTAACGAGTTTTCAACAAACCAAAATGGGGAGATTGTTGGGGAAAAATCCCTCAATGTAAAATTGCAGTATTTTTTGGTTGATTGTGTTTGTTGAAAAAATCAGGTTTCTGTAGAGAATTTTCGACTTCTAGAGATGTTGTTGTCAATCCATGTTGACAAATAACGAAGAAAATTGAACGAACGTTATGGAGGCAGTACAAAAGAGTATTACAAGGTGGATCTGTTTCCCAGTTTTTGCCAAATTTTTGGGTCCAAAAACTGGAGTTTGGTGAGCATCGCGAAAATAGGATTTCCATGAAGATCATATTTAAATATGTAAAATGCATGAATTTCGCGAATATAGGCATCTTGGTTTGGATTTCGTGAAGACCAGAAGAATGTTGATGGTGATGCTTCACGGTTACGAGGAGTTTCGCGAATGGAAAAGGATGAATAGAACTACGGCAATGAAGAGCTTTGTGAGTGATCATTATGAAGAAGTAATGAAGAGTTGAAGTGATGATATATTATTAAGATGAGCTCCACGATCAGAAAATTTCCATGGTGCTTTGTGATATTGACAGAATTCTGGAAGAAACATTGGAGCTTCACGATTTCAGATGACTTGGCGCTGACTTCACGCGGAATGTTTGAGGGTCGATGGAATTGCATATAAATAGAGGCTGACCACCTTGACAAAAGTATAGATAAAGTTTAGAGAAAATATTTTGCTCTCGGTTTACAAAGGTAGTTTATGAAGGAAATGTGCTTTGTGATATAAGAGAATCGCGGTGGCTATTCTAGCTCCGCGAAAGTCGTGTGCTCCACGTTGGATCATTGAGTATCGCGAGGGAATTCTCATTATGACTACTTGAGTTTCGTTAAGGCCTATTAATTGTGAGGTATTTATCTTTGTGACGGTTTGATCTTCACGAAATTGTGTGCTTCGCGAAAAGTAAGGAGCTTCACAAAGGCTTGTTTGGGCATCGCGAAATTGGGAGCCTCACAAAGTTGGGTGCTTTGCGAATGTATTTCCAATGTAATTTCCCAGTGTTTAAGAGTCAACGGAGTATTCATTAGTGGAAGATAGTTGAAATTCAATAGAGAATCTACATAAAGTGGAGCATGCATTCGTTAGTGATAATGAAGAGACATGCATGTCCATAAACTGTGAGTGGATCCTTTCCAGAGCAGCGAGCGAAGGAAGAAGAAGAAGGTGATCCACTCCACCAGCAGTGAGCCAGAGAGAGAGAAACAAGGAGTAACCCTTGGGACAGTAGTGAGTAGACCCTAATCATTGTAATGGCAGTGATACTGGGCATAGACGTGATCTAGATCAAACATTATTGGCAGTGAGCCTTAGTGGATTTGGTACAGCGGCACATCGATGTTGTATGCTCCTTGAACGTAGCCTAGTGAGGGTGAACCAAGTAAAAATCTATGTGTCTGCATGGTTTCTTCACTGCATTTCATATAAAGCATAACCATCAGATAAAGATAAAGGTAAGTGATCAATATAAACACATAAGAGCAAAAAAAGTGACCCTTGTAATAAAGAGGTCATGATCCAGTGGGGCAAGAAGACTTTTAGAAAGAATATCCATACCCTGATTCACCCCCCTCTCAGGGTATATAGGCCACTATTGGTCCTAAAAATCCACAAAGACATTCCTATTATTGAGGAATTAAATAATGTGTTTCATGGGGAATTACTTGTTCTTCCATTAAGGAGAGATGTTGAATTCTTGATTGATCTTATACCTCAAGAATTTCCAGTATCTGAGACATCATATACAAGATATATTTTTGAGAATGAGGAGTTAAATATAAAACTATAATAGAATATAGATGAAGGGTTAATATACCCAATTGCTTTATAGGGTGGAACAACATCCCTCTTCATAAAGAAGAAGGATGGGTCAGTGCACCTTTTCATTTTTTATCCTGAGATCAACATAATCAAGATAATGAAAAATTATCATATTCCATGATTCGATGATGTGTTCGATAAGCTAGGTTGAGCACAATACTTTTACCAGGTAGATATATATTTTTGGGATATTACCATGTAAGGGTGAAGAAGGAAGATATCCCCATGATTTATTTTCATAGAGGGTATGACCATAATGAATTCTTATTAATTCCTTTCAGACTTTATTATTATCCATCAATCTTCTAGGACATTATTAATAGAGTATTTGATGATTAACTCTAATTTTTAGTTAATCTTATTTAATGATATTCTAATTTACTCTAAAATTAAGAACGATCATGATGAGTATGATGTACTATACTAATAACTTTGCAAATGGAAAATCATTATGCCATGTATAGAATATGTGAGTTCTATTTGAAGGAAGACACTTTATTGGGAAATACCATAACAATAAATGGGATATTTTTGGACCCTTGAATGACTATGAAAATTGAAGGATGGTCGAGGCTAACATCTGTGACAGATATGTGTAGTTTCCTAGGATTAGCTAGGAATTATCATCAATTTATGAAAAAATCTCATGATTATCATACACTCTAACCAATCTAACTCTAAATGGAGTCATGTTTTCATGGAATGATAAATTTTAATAGAAATAATAGATATTGAAAAGGAGGGTTATTGATGTGTACATGCTCACGCTAACCATGAGTGGATTGTTTTTTTTGGTATTCGGTGATACTTTGATGAAGGAAATGGGTTTTGAATTGATGAAAATGATAAATTCATGGCCTATGGTTCAAGGAAATTGAATGTTTAGTAGTAATACTATCAAACACATGATCTGTAGATATATGTAGTGATCTTCCCTTTTAATAATTGACGACATTACCTATTTGGGGGAAAGTTTAAAATATATACAGATCACAACATCTTCAAGTACATATTCACAAAGAATAAATTTAATATGAACCAACAAATATGGTTAGAGATGATAAAATATTATGACTATTAAATTTACTAACTGTAGGGTAATGTTAATAAATTGGTAGATGCTATGTGTAAAAAAAATATCAAAACGCATTCATTGATGAGAATTGATAAGGATCTATTCTGCTTAGGCTTGAAGAGGATATACATGGGAATCATAAAGGAAAGAACATCATAAATCCTTTCACAAATTATTGATCAGGAATATAATCTAGGAAGGTTAATGGATTCAAAAAGAGATGATTTCGAAATTCAGAAAAAAAATGTAAACTTTTAGAAATGGTAATTACTTGGAGTTCTATGTTAGTGAAGAAGGTTTTTTAGGATTTGTGTTAAGACAATGTGTACCAAAAAATCCTTATTTAAGGAAATAGATCTTAGTTGATAAACGTACCTCAATTTTTTATATACACCCTGGAATCACATAGATGTATTGAGATCTCTAAGAACACTATTAGTGGAATAATATGATTACGTAGATTAAAAAATATACATCATGTTGTCTAGTATGTTCTCAAGTGATGGAATAAAAGAAAAATGTAAGGGAATGGTGCATCAATTACACATTACGACATAGAAATGGGAAAACATCACCCGGAACATTGTCATCGAGATTCATAATACATACAGGGGAAACATTTCTATCTCTGTTTTTGTGGATCATCTTACAATGAATACACATTTTATTATGATTCGAGAGGTTTTTTTCTTTGGATCGGCTTGGATGGGTATACATCAGATAAGTGATGAGGATGCATGGTGTACCACCATCGATTGTATCAGATCGAGATCCCAAATTCACTTATATTATTTCAAAGTGTCTCCAATATGATTTGAATACTGAGTTAATTTTAGAACAGCCTATCAACCTAGATAATCTGATTAAACGATCATGAAACTCGAGGAAATGTTGAGAGAATTCTACATGTAATTTAAAAGAGGATGGGATCAATATCTTCCTCGGATTGAGTTCTCTTACAACAATTGTTTCCACTCAATTATCCAAATGCCTCCTCATGAAGCCCATTATTGGAAGAGGTGCAGAACACCCCAATGTTGGGTTGATGTTGGTGAACAAAAACTACTTGGTCCTGAAATTTTCAATTAAATGGCGGTGAATGTTAAGACTATTCAACAACACATTAAAACTGTTCATAGTCGATAGAAAAGATATACTGATAATCATCGACGATACCTAGTGTTTGATGTTGGTGACATGGTATTCCTCTGCATATCTCTTTCGTAGAGAGTAATGAAATTTGTAAATAATGGAAAGATTATTCCAATGTACATAGAACCATTTTAGATCCTTGATCACATCATATTTGAGGCCTATCGACTAGCACTCTCACTGAACTAATCCCATGTACATGATGTCTTCCATGTATACCGGTTGCGAAATTACATACCAAACCCATATAATGCACTCAATCAAGAGGTGATGCCATTGGATAATGTCCTCTCTTATGAGGTTAAACCATTGGAGATCTTATATCATAGAGAACAACGTATATGAAATAAGATAATGAACCTAGTCAATGAGATGTGGGGAAACTATAATTTTAATGAAGCATCATTGGAACTGACGGAGGAAATGAAAAAGAGTTACCCTTATCTATTTTAATGTGGGATTTGATAATTTCAAAGAAGGAATTTTTTAAGGGGGGATGATTGTAATGACCCGACCTATTATAAGTAATATTTCACTGTTGATTTAATTAAATTTATTATTTTGAAAATTGGATATAGAAAACACATACACTCTAGTTGTTTTATTATATTCAATTTTATTTAAATGTAAATTATGTATCATTGCCATTGATAATATATATTTTGGACAAAGATAACACAAATTGAAAGAAAATAGGGTTTTAGCAAATCCTTTTGATACAGACCAAAGAGGGGATTACCATTGATAATATATATTCTATGTGCATATGATGAGATACTTTTTTCTCTATCATCAACCAATTTAAATTTTTTATGACACATCGATAGGATTCCAAAATTACACCATGAATTTACCTTCCCAAACAATTATGTAGTGAATACCATACCCATTCGTTATAATGGGTGTTCACTTTTATACAAATATTCCTTTTATTGAGGAAATAAATTTATGTAGTCCACACACATTTTTCATGGAATAAATAATGAAGATGAATGAATATATGCTTTAGGAAACATGTAGCACACTTAAGCATGAAAATGAAATTAAAGTGACGAATGAACCTGAAATTATATAGTGATCTAATGAATTTGGTAATGTTTAGTACCATGAAATTTCTTGTTGGTATAGGGTTTTACCAAATTCCGTTATGGTACTTTTTCCACTATGATGCCTTGGTATTATTCCTTACCCAATAATGGAATTTTTTAAGTTGTTGTCACATTTCCATGATAAAATTATCATGTTATATCATGACATTATGTTCATGTTTATTTTATTATAAATTTATATTGCTATTGTCTAACATGTATTGTATTCCTCATGTTATTCCATTTGTATTCCCTTAATGGGATTTATATATCAACAATTTCTAATCTATATCCTCAGGTTATCCAATATAATGTTAAGTATAGAGGAATTTTGTGTTCATGTAAGGGATGTTTTCAACAATGATGTCATATTTAATGTTTTAATTTGTCATGTATTTTTCATAATTACCTAAGAAACTATAATTATCAATGTTTCGGGTTGTATTAAGTGTGATTTTATTTCATTAAATCATCTATGAATGTAATAAATAGAGAATGGTTGTCATACTGTGTACCTCCATAAAAATCATATAAAATATAAAAAAACTCCTATAATCCTCCTAAAACATAACCAAATAATTTTTTATAATTAAAATAATATAATAAATGGTTAGGTATAAGATGATATGGTTTTTAGAAGAAGAATAATCTGATCTAGTGAATTCGATTGGTAATTCACATGGAATATGATTGCTCAATCCATTACAAATCATTGAAGAAAAATAAAGATGAAAATTATCTAATATAGAAGGATTCCCAAACATTATCAATGATGATAATTGAGAATGATATAATATTCGTAGACTCGATGAGGATGGATATGTAAATCATAATGGATGTAACATCATCATTCCTTTCAGAAATTATTTCTCATCCATTCATTTCAGAGAATATGAAGAATGATCAAAGAGATAATTTGAAAGTTTAAATAAATGTGGAAGATATAAGAAATGGGAAATAATTATATATAAGCATTTATTAATAAATAGTAGTATGAATTGGTTTATGGATATGTGTACCATAAAATCATGATATTAAGATGGAGTTGTTGAATGATTTTCATAGCTCTACCTTCTCCATCCAACCCGAATAGAAGGAAGATGTATCAAGATCTCCATGGAACTATTGGTGGGAAAATATAAATAAAAATTTCATGTCATATAATTCAATTTTAGTAGTTTTTATAAATTAATGGCTGAATATAAATTGTTTTTGATGATGATTAATCCTTTACTAATTCCAACATAGAAATTTGAAAACATATCCATATACTTTTTACTTGTTCATCAAAAGATACCATTAAGAAATAATACTATATTGGTAGTGGTGGATAGGCTTAAAAAGATAGATAATATCATTTAAATAAAATAGGACTTATAACAATATAAACAAACAGGGATATATATCATTGAGGTGGTGAGGATGACTCTAACATCACCATCGATTGTATCTAACTGTGATTTGAGATTTACCTCATTACAGTAGAAGAGTATAAAAAATTATATAAATAGAGAATTAAATTTTATCAAAAAATAACACCACCAAACTAATGTCAAATTGGAAAATAAAATTCCACGTATTAGAGGAAATGGTGAGAGAATGATTGATGGACTTCAATGGAATATGTGACCCACATCTTCTTCTGGATGAGTCCTCGTATAATAATAGCAGTCACTAAATAATCCATCTTTGATTTATGAATCAATTTATAATAATAAAATTAGAACTCATAAGAGTTGGGATTAAATTTTTGATCATAAGTGAATGGGATGTACAATAGTAACAGAAATGGTAGAAAATATTATGTTCATTCAGCATCACATTTGATGTTCTTAGAGTAAGTATAAGAGATATACAAAATATCATCCATGATACCTTGAGTTTGTGGTCAGAGATAAATTTTATCAAAATATAACATCACGAAAGTGGGTAATAGGATTTTTTAATAAAGATAAGAATATCACTAGTTACATTATCCTCTTGGGAAATATTGATCACATTGGAGATGTATCATAACAACAAACACATTCACCAACCCAATCACAATAACTTGATGTATTGCACATATCCATCTTGAGGAAGTACATACCAGATCAATTATGTTTAATGAATTTTTCGGTGGCATAGCTGTAAAAAGAACTATCTTATAAAGAGAAATATTTTATGATCTTGGACAATACGTATAATGTCCTACAGAACAAGACAACTCACCTAGCCAAAGTACTATTGAAAAACAATATTTGTGTGGAGGAAACATTAGAAATAGATAAAACCCTGATGCATATGTAACATCTGAATTTTTATCGTATTATATAATAAAAAATTTCATGGTTGAAATTTCTTTTGGGGAAAAAATGTAAGACACGTTTATTTTAAAAGAACACTATGTTCTATAGCCTATACAACACACCACATCGTTCTTAAAATAACCACTATATATTATTATATTTATATCCTGACCATCAAATTTTTGGGTATAAAAAGTGTTAATAAATTATTATATATATATATACATATATATAATTCTAACACAGTATAAATGTATTGATTAAATCCTACGAAAAAATCACTAATTTACATTGTAAACATTTTCTTCTTCAAAAAAAATTCATCAAAGATTATTTCTATTTATTTTTTCTGAAAAAGGGATATATTATATTTATTCCAAATTTAAAATATATATTTAATAAAATTATATTATATATTTAATATCGATATTTTACAAATTTTTTATGGTGAATATTTTTGATTTTTCAAAAAAATATTCATTTCAATGTGTATGAAAAAATTATGAATTTAATTTAAAACTATATTTAATTTACAAGTATGTAGGTGGTCACATTAAATTCAAGATTTAACACCACAAAAATCCACAACATGTTTCACATTAAATAAATAAATAGTGTGCGATGTACGTAACACCAATTTCAAGCGCACCACGACCTATCAATGTAGCCATTTAAAAAAGTACATATAAATAAAAAATAACCTCATTTTGAATTATATATATATATCCCATATATTTTTAACATTCATATTTTTTGTTTCATAGAAATAATATAAGTAAAAATTAATTTTTATGACAAAAGATGTATTATTCAAAAAAATGCATTTGTATCACCTTTTAATGGTGAACCTTATTTAAATACATAATTTGAAACTTCTATATATTCAATTTGACAAAATAAAGTTCATATTTATAATTATGATATAAAAATTTAGTTTCGTTAAATTTTTTATGTTATTCTGGTAACTTTCTTATTTGGGTGAATAGTGAAAAATACTCAATATTAATTGAAAACAACTTTTTTAATAAAAATAATTTATAGCATTCAATTATACATTTGAATGGTTTTGAAGTATAATTAGATTTTATTTTTACCATTTATTCCAATTTTTTTCATTGGAATTAATTTCACTTCAATAGAATACATAAATAAGTGTCAATCTTTTGATAGTTATTGTTTCTTACAAACATGATATTTGTTTTGACAACGGAAATTAATTTTAAAGTAATTAATTCCACTTCTATTTTTTTAATTTATTAAAATATATATCAATTTTTAATTCGTAATATAAGATATAGGTTAGAATGAATATTTGGTATTTTTCTGAATAACATCAATTATTGATGAATGGTAAAACAACTTAGTAGTAGTTAAAAAACTAAATTTTTCATTTAAATACAATTTTACAACTTCTGTGAAATTTATTTTGAAAATATGACATACATGGTTGTTATTTTTATGTAAAATGTGGTTCAATAAGATGAAAATAATTTTTGGTGAATAGTAACTTCTGAATTTTACTTAACGTGGTTAATTATAAATTGCGCATTTCAAGGTAAACAAAATATTATAATAATACAAAATTACCATAAAACTTGGCCTAGCCTTATTGGATGAGTCATGGATTACCATTGGCATCCTTATGACGATTTTTGGACCACATGGATCCACTTAATAGTAATAATGACAATTTATTTTGACTAACTTAAAGTAAAGACAAAAATAAAATTTAAAAATATCTTTTAGTACATAAATTTTAAATGGGGATATATAAGTCATCTTTTCAACTATATATATTAATTGGAAATATAAATATAGTTTCTACATTATGGTATTTCTTATTATTTTTAAGCTTCAAATAAATTAAACTATTTATGACACAATAATGATGCAGTATTCACCTAATTATTAAAAGATTTAAATAAAAATATTTATTAATATTAATAAAATATCTGAATCCTATTAAATTCATATTTTATAATTTTATTTCAAACATGTTCCATCTAATCATTTTCTTTAATGAGTTTTGGAACTTTTGAAACTGAAGATAAGTTTATAATAAAATAAAATTTCCAAACTTTCTTAAAGAGCCCCGTGTCTCACTTATAAATAGACACCAATTCTAGCCCATTACTCACACCTCTCAAGCTCCTTGGGTCATCCAAACCCTACAAAAATATCTCTCTAGATCCCTCTCTTCCACTTAAAAGACTTACCTTTTGCAGAAGTCATTTCAAGAATTCCTTTTGGTTCAAACCAAAAAGAGTTTCCCAAATTAAAAGTAATGGTTTCTCTTAACTTTTTTTCTTTTATTTACTTCTCTAAAACCTAAAATCTTTTTATTCATTTCTATTATAAAAATACAAGTATCCTCAAAATAATCATATGTTGTTACGAGAAGGATTCAAACTACACTTACACACACCTCCATCTAATGGAAAAAAACAAAGTGTTTATGTGCATGGAAAACTAACGCCTCAAGAAATGATGATTGTTCAATTATCTCCTACAGCCTCTCATGGTGTCCATTAATATGGAACTATATATATATATATGATATATAATATGTTTATGTTTTCTTTATGGTTCTGTATTTTTCATTTATATCATACTATTATGGTTTCAATTATAGATAAACACGATAATTTCATTTGAGGATGTGCGGACCACCGCCCCCTCAAAGTGATATGACTAGTTAATAACATATAATGGACATATAAAGGATGGATATAATTATATTATATATTATATTATACTGGAATTATAATATACCTATGTATCATTATGTTTTAATTCCATTAAAATACAAAATAGAAATGATAGTAGCGTTCATGCGTACGTACGGTTTACCGTCTCCAGGAATGGTGCATTTTATTCCTTTTATCCAGATGTTCTGTATTTTTATAAATACATATAAATAATGGATATATTATATATATATGCTATCTAAATAATGAATATCTTTCTGTATATAAATTAATTTTGACCACATGGAAAATATGTAATTATAAGAAGTTTACTTTTGACTCGTGTACCAACTATCAACTAAACAACGATTATTAACATAAATGATTTAATACTTACATAATAATAAGTGGAATAAAGGTATTAAAAATTAGTAAAAAGGTTCTTAAGTAAGTATTAATTAAAATTATTTTATTATTCAAGATATTAATGAACTAATGGGTCAATTCGTTCAAGAGGTTAGGGTTAATTTCACAATCGATTTATTATCTGAGGTTGTATTTATATAAATATCAATTGGGACCTCATTATCATCCACATAAATGTTTCCTAAAAGTTTATTTCACAAAAAAATTACTATTTACAAGAAAATTGGATAAAGTCATTTACACCCTTCTTTGGATTATTATAAAATTGTTTGAAAGGAATCTTATTGTCATTTTCCAAAGAAGGTACTTTGTGACTTTTTTGAAAAAATTATGGTAAGAATGTATTATTAACATATATGGAGGGTCAAACTATTTTCCTCCATTATATCATCGTCGAAGCTTCCCATACATGATTATAAGAATATTATAAAAAAAAATATTCTATAATTATGTTACTTTTAAATTTATTCACAATATAATGATATATATCTTTCAAGTAGTATATATTTCATATATGTAACATCCTTGGATGGAATTTGCACATGTTTGAAAGTTGACTTGTTATAATAAAATCTTCCTTATAATATATAATGAGTTATGATATGGTTGACTATGGATGTGTTATTTTTATACCATTCATGGTTTATGGTTAATGTATTGACATTTCGTATTATATTTTTAATACGAATGTTAATGTTTTGTTTCAACCTTTTCATTTGAGGAATGTATTGGACTTAGTAAGTGACTGGTGGAGCCCGCAATAGCTCCTCGATGCATCAGTTTGTCTCTAGATACAATTTGACATGGAATTGGCCAATGCCATTCCAAATTTGATATATGGTTTTGGCTGAGGTCTAACTCATTTTTAGACATCTTGGCATAGTACTTGACAAGATTTTTTAGAATGTCTGACATAATACATTCCCTATTTATGAGAATAATATTGATGGAACATGTGTGTATTCGACTAGTAGAATACCCATGACTATGTTTTAGTATGGAATTATTTACTCATGTCATATTTCTTCCATAATGTGTTAATTCTTATTATTTTTAAAGGCATTTGTTTTTAATTATTCACCATTCCTAATGTTTATGTTATCTTCTATTGTATTGCATACCCTTACTGAGCTTTTGATCTCAGCCCTTTCTTATGTTTCATTTTCCCAGTATAAGAAGAATTTAGTTATGAATGACTTCCAGGCAAAATTTTGGTGGCTTATAAGTTTCTAATGGAATAAATTAGTGTTGTATTTCTTTTCAATATGTAATGATGAACTTATGTATGTATATTGTTTCCATAGCTACTAAACTGATCGGTCTTTCAGGATTTGATCCCTTGTGATCATGTAAATATTATGTAATAATCCACCAACTCTAGGTATCTTGGGTTGGGGCATTACATTCAGTATCAGAGAAAGTTTAATACAATCCTTGGAAACTATATTTACATAAACACTAAATAGAGCACATTACCTTATGATTGACATTGAAGATTACTATAGAATAAATTTATATAATTTTGGTAATGAATATATTTTGTGTATTTTTTGAGCAATGCATTTTTTCTACATATGAGTTGGTTGAGGCAACTGGGCAGAAATGTACCTAGAAGTGAAAACTTCGACAATGAGTTTCTGGATTGACCCATGGTATCCAGGTACATGACAACGGGCTTTGCTGCACTTTTGGTTACGGCACTCCCAGGAGATATGATAAGGATAATTCCAATTTTCTATTAAAACAATTATGAATGATTTAAGTGTATATACCTCCTTAAAGAATAAAATTTTATGATTATGAATTATATCCATAAACTATTCAATTTCTGTTATTTGTTCTACAAGTTTGGAATTATGTATTTCAATTCACAAACAAATCTATTGTATGCCATTGTTTAGAAATGGAACCTAGTGGAAGGAATGGAAACCGTATCCATGCTCATAATACATATAGGTATTTCCTCCTACTCAATATAATTATTGTGGAGATGGTGATGACACTATTGTATATCATTTTGTCGCCATATTGGGACAACTCACTCAGGTTATGAATAATAAACTTACTCGTATGGAGCACCCCGATCCACAACACAGTGGATCATCGTCAGACCGATTCATGAGAAAAAAACCACCAAAATTCAATGGTAATACAAATCATTTTTTTGATGATAAATGGGTAAGATCTTGAGATAAAATATATCATTCTTTGGAGAGTAGCGAAAGGGAAAAAGTTATCATGGCAGTTTATCACCTAACGACATATGAATATCAATGGTGGTCATTAATTGAAAACACAATGGAGGATGAAAAATTATCATGAATGTAATGGAGGGATTTTAAAGAACTTTTCTTAGAAAAATACTTTCATCGGGACCATCGAGATGATATGAAAAAGGAAATTTATGAGACTAAGGAAAAGACTGGATGAGAATGTCTCAAAGTATGAAGCTCACATTACAAGGTTAGAAAGGCATGCTGCAGATTATATACATAACCCAAAGAGTAAGATATCGACATTCATTTACTGGTTAAAAACATTTCCCTATCGATCATTAGTATCCTAATTCTTCTCATCATATAAAGATATTGTTTCATGTTCAATCAAGGAAGAAAAATATTTCTCTACGTCTTATGAATTTAATGAAAAGAAGGAGATGAAGAAATTTGTTGATCACTCTAGGAAAGTAAAAAATGAAACAGTGAAGAAGGTAAGAGTTGAGTTTCCACCCTGTGATAATTATGGAAGGAATCACCCCGGTGCCTGACTAAAAGGAAAAAGATTATGCTACAAAGGTGGATAGAAAGGCCATTTTGCTGGTGAATGTAAGGTAACGAAAGAGGCTATATATATTGAATTCTAAAATTTTAGAGAAATGGGTCATTATTTAAATGAATGTCCTATGATCCAAGGAAAATTACCTAATAAAATGCCATAGAAGCAAGGAAAAGCTTATGTTGTTACTATAGTTGAAGTGAAATAATTAATGTGTTTGTGTTTTTGGAATAAAGAATTATTTTCCAATCATAAGAATAATGTGATTTATATAAGTATTGTACTATAGTACTTATTGTTTTCATTAAGGTTTTAATAAGAGAAAGGTATTCATATTTTCAGAACACGAAAATAATATAATATTTAAGTTTCTTGGGGAATCAGATGTTACAATTGATTGTTGAATATAAAGACCTTTTAGATTGAATTTTGAGAGAGGTATTTTGGATAACTATAATGGTTGGAATAGATTAAGTTTATCTTTGGATAGAATTTCCTAAGATTATATTTTGAATATAAAAATACTCTATTTTTATAAAAAGTACAACCTACAGGTCGGGTGATGACTCGTCCCATCGGACAAAGCTGCATGAATCGAACCCACAACCAATGTGCACCAAATCCTTATGGCCAACCACTAGCCTATAGGAATTCACATGTTATTATAAATTTGTTTTCATCATTGTATATGTTTAGAACTTGATACGATTATGATAAATATACTATTTTTAGTTCAATTATCTTTTAGAGTGAAAGATATGTTTGTGGTATAAATTATTTAAATGATTTAACTCAACATGTCACGTATATTTTCCACTCTCTCTTATTCTCTGATAGAATTAATTATTAAACATTAATTGATGGATTTTAAAACCAAATATTTGTTATCCAAATACATTATGTTTTGTTAAACCGATGATATTTTAAATCATCATACTTTGATGGATTTGAGGCAGTAAATTTTACCCTTGTTTGTGAATAATGACGTCAATCACTCCCTATAAATTTTTATGTATTTCTTCTAATTAGGTATCTATAATTTCCACCAATGTTCTCCTAATGGAGATCATAATTTTGTGGTGAAAATTTCGTTTCCATTTCCCTCTTATTAAGACTAAATATTATTAACCATATTTCTGATCTGGGTTTTCTACAAAGGTATTTACTATTTTTAACATTGTATTTTCGAAGATAAATTTCTAATTATAAGGATGACATTTATTGAAATAGGGAAGAATGTAATACCTCATGCTTCCACAGTATGTTTCTCTTTAAATAATATAATAGCGTGTGATGTACGCAACATCGAGTTCAAGCACACCATGACCTATCAATCTAGCCTTTTAAAAATTAGATATGAATATTAATAACCATATTTTGAATGTTATATATATCCAATATAATTTTAACATTCATATTTTGTGTTTCTTAGACATAATATAAGGACATATAATTTTTTTTTCAGAAAATAGATGTATTTTTAAAAAAATTGCAGTTTTACCACCTTTTAATGGAGAACCCTTTTAATATCCAATATTTTCTAGTTTTATATATCCAATTTGAAAAAATATACTTTTTATTTAGAATCAGGACATAAAAATTTAGTTTTTATTAATTTTTTGTGTTTTTATGATATCTTTCATATTTGGGTTAATAGTGAAAAATAATAAATAATAATTGAAAACAATTTTTTATGAAAATAATTTATAGTTTTAAATTATAAATTTTAATGGTTCAGAAGTATAATTATGATTATATTTATACCATTAAATCCAATTTTTTCCATTGGAATTAATTTCACTTTGATATTATACATAAACATGTGTCAATATTTTGATAGTTATTGTTTCTTAAAAACACCCTATTTGTTTTGACATTGGGAAATAATTTTAAATTAATTAATGCAAATTATATTTTTCAATTTTATGGAATAGATATAATTTTTTAATTTGGAATATCAAATATATGATAGACTGATTTTTTTTTATTTTTCTAAAAAACATCAATTTTTGATGAAGAGTAAAACCACTTAGTAGTAGTTAAAAAATAACATCTTCATTTAAAGGAAATTTTATATCTTATTTAAATTGAATTTCAAAAATCCAACATACATGGTTGGTATTAATAATTAAAATGTTGTTCAATATAATGAAAATAATTTTTGGTGAATAGTAACTTTTGAATTTTATTTACTGCAGTTAATGTTATATAGAGTAATTCCTGGTAAAAATAATATTATAATAATAATAAAATTTACAAAACACTTGTTCTATAATTATTTTATGAGTCATGGCTGACCATGGTCATCCTGGGGATCATTTCAGGACCCCATGGGGATAATTATGAGTGATAATGACACTTTATTTTAATTAATTTAATTTAAATAAAAAAAATGACAGTAATAAATATCTTATCGTATATCAATTTTTACATGTGGTTGTTTAAGTAATAATTTAAAATATAAATATTCATTGTAAATCTAAAATTATTTCCAACATTATTGTATTTTTTATAATTTTTTTACATCAAATAAATTAAATAAATTATGACACAATAATTATGCAGTATTTACCACATTAATAAATGATTTAATGAATTAATATTAATAATATTTAAACGATATCAAAACATATCCAACTCTTAATGGATGATTTTATTAAGAACACGAGTAATCATATATTCATCTTTAATGAGTTTTGGACATTTTTAAACCAATGATAGTTTTATAATAAAATAAAAGTTTCCAACATTCCCAAAGAGCCCCTCCCCTCCTTTATAAAAGGACTCCACTTCTATCCCATTCCTCACCCCCCTCAAGCCCCATGACTCATCCAAACATTTCCCAAATAATATCTCAATATCCCTATATTCCAATTAGAATCCTTACATTAGGAAGAAGTCATTTCATGAAGCCCTTTTGATTCAAACCAATTGGAGTTACCCAAATTAAAGCTAATGGTGTCTCTTAACTTCTTTTATTTTATTTTTCATATCCATCCCATAAAATCTTTTTATTAATTTCATTTATAACAACACCAGCATCCTAAATATACTAGGATGTTGTTATGAGAAGTATTCAAACTACGGTTACACACAACCTTATCTAATGGGTAAAGAACAGACTATTTCTGTGGATGGAAAACTAACGCCTCACGGAATGATGATTGTTCAATTATCTCCTACCGCCTATCATGGTTTACATTAAGATTGAAATGTATTTATATATGACATATATTATTTTTTATTATTTATATATGCATATTTAATTTCCATTTATATTATACCTTTATTTTTTCCATTATGTGTAATCATGATAATTTCATTTGAGGAAGTGCGGACGACCTCCCCCTTCAAAGTGATATTTCTCTTTAATGCCTTATGTGGGATGTATAAAGTATGATTTTAGTTATATTATATATGATATTATACTCGAATTATAATATACCTTTGAATCCTTATGTTTAAATTCCATTAAAATTTAAAATAGAAAGGAAAGTAGTGTTCAGGCGTACATACAGCTTACCGTCTCCATGAACGGTGTATTTCATTTCTTATCCCCAAAAGTTATGTATTATTATAAATACATATATATACCAGATATATTTGATATATATGATATCTAAATATTGAATATCTTTCTGGATATAAATTACATTTGACCACATGGACAATCTGTAATTATAAAAGTTTGCTTTTTACTGATGTACCAGATATCAACAAAACGACCATTATTAACATAATTGATTTTGTAATAATGTAGTAATATGTGATATAAAATGAATAATAAATTTGAAAAAGGTTCTGAAGAAAGTATTGATTAACATTATTTTATTATTCATGACATTAAAGAAATAATGGGTCAAGTGAGACATGAGGTATGGGTAAATTACACAATCTCATTATTATCCAAGGTCGTTTTTACATAAGTATCTACTAGGACATCTTTATCATCCACATACATGTTTCTTAAAAGTGTTTTTCAAAAAAAATTACTATTTAATGAATTATGGGATAATGTATTTCATACCCTTTTTTGAGATTTTATAAAATCGGTTGAAAAGAATCTTTCTGCCTTTTTCCAAACAATGTACTTTAAGACATTTTCACCAAAATTAATGTAAAAATGTTTTCTTAAGTTATACAATGGGTGTGGCTATATTGTGCCATTATAAAATTGCCGATACATCCCTTAAAATCATATAAGAATATTTTCAAAATAAATTTTTTCTTGTATAATTATGTTACTTTTAAATGACTTCATAATTGAATGAGATATTTCTCTCAAGTAGTTTTGATTTGATCTATGTTAATATCCATTGATTGATTTTACACATGTTTGAATGTTTATGTGTTATAATAGAGTCTTAAATATTGTATTGAATTAGTTATTATATGATTGATTGTGGATGTGTTATTTTTATAACATTCATGGTTTATGGATAATGTATTGACATTTTGTATGCTAGTTTTAATGCGAATTTTTATGTGATGTTTCATACTTTTCATATGAGGAATGTATTGGACATAGTAATTGATGGGTGGAGACCCCTATATCCCCTCAATGAATCTGTAAATATCATTAGTCAATAAGAAGTGGAATTGGCCAAGGTCTTTACCAATTTTATCTATGGTTTCGGCAGAGACATAAACCATTTTTAGAGGTTTTGGCCGAATCATTGACATGATGTTTCAGAATGTACAAAATTATACATTCCCTCATTATGAAAATAATATTGATGGTTCATGGGGTTATTCTACTAATTTAATACCAATGAATATGTTTTATTATTCTGTCATTTACTCAGATCATATTTCTTCCAAAAAGTGTTCATATTTATTATTTTTAAAGGCAGGTGTTTTC
Source organism: Viscum album (assembly GCA_963277665.1). Classification (NCBI taxonomy): domain Eukaryota; kingdom Viridiplantae; phylum Streptophyta; class Magnoliopsida; order Santalales; family Viscaceae; genus Viscum; species Viscum album. Next base: position 2,104,779,185 of record OY728132.1, read on the forward strand.
CATAATTCATCATGATTAATGTTTCTGTCATCTTACATTGTATTTCTCACCCTTACTAATCATTTGAGCTCACTTATTTATTATGTTTCATTTTCCAAGGAAATAAAGAAGTTAGTTATGAGTGAATTTCAGTCATAATCTAGGAGGCTTGGATGTTTCTAATAGAATAAATTAGTGTTGTATTTCTTTTCAAGTTTTTATGTGGAACATATATATGTATCTTATTTCCAAGGCTACTAAACTAATTGGTCTTTTGGGATTTGATCCCTTTTGATCATGCCAATATTATGTAATAAAGCATCGACTCTAGGTAACTAGGGTGGGGAATTACACTAGATTAGTTATAAAAATTATTGTGTTAATTATTATTTTAATATATTGAATTTGGTTCTTTTTAATAGACTTTATTTTTGAATTTGGTATAAATTCATTTTTCATACTTATAAAGTAATTTTTGAAAAACCTTTTTTCATTGTTTTTTTTCATTTTTTCTAAATTTAAGTTATGATAATTATATAAATTAAATAATGAAAAATATTTTCCATTTTTGATCCAAGATGTCTAAATTTGGTATATATGTCTCTTTTATTTTAAGTCATTATGAATAGTAACGATAGTAAATAATTGTCATCATGAGACAGGTAAATCACATAATTTAGGTTAAAAATAATATGATAAGGATTAAAAAGGACAATATGATTTGAATTAATTCTATTTTATGATTTTATATCAAACATAAACAAAAATTGTTTTAAAATTTTGAAATTTTGTGTCATAATGTCTTTAATGTTGAAATTTATAATATTTATGTCAATGAAAATGAAAAAAATAACTTTTTGATTATAATTTCTATAATATTATATGAAAGTGATAAAAAACATTTATGTTATATTAGAGATAATTATTAAAAAGATAAATAATTTTTTTATTATGGTAATTTATTTTTAATTTATATGAATGAAAAACAATGTTAAATTTTTACATAATAGAAATAAATTATTTATTAAATTTTTAGAGAAACAAAATAAATTATTCCATTTTTTAAAATAATAAAATTTAATTTTTGTGTTCTATTATATTTTTATAAAAAAATAACATAATAAATAAGATTTAATGGATCACATTTGAATGAAAATTTTTTATTGTTGTTTTCAAAGTAAAATAAAATGAATGGTTCAAAAAATGACATTAATGTTATTTTATAAAAAAAATATTTTACTGAAATACATAAAATTACTAATAACCTATCATTAACCATGTTTTTATAATAATTATTTAAAAGCTGATCTTTTTCCAATTTATGGTCATTTTTTCTTTTATAGTATCTGTATTGACCCCATAAAATGTAAAACAATTATTATGACAGTTATTCTTAACAAGGGTTAACATGAGTTTATAAAATATATAAGGGTAATAAAATAATATAATAATTCAAAAAATGTTATTAAATATTATTTATGCACACACACATCCTATATTCTAATTATATAAATTCTAGCCTTCTGTCAGGGAAAAATAGTTTATATTAATTTCATATTTTAAATAATTCAAAGAGCGCCCGTACCTTCAGTTATAAAAGGGAATATAATATTTACTTTTATTAACACTTAAAAATTATTTTAGCTCAAAAAATAACTTCCCTATTATATTCCTAACATCCCTACAATTTTTATAATTCATTTTTTAGGATGAATAATAACTTTATAGGGTTTAATGTGTACTACAAAAGTATTTTTCTGAAGAACTGTTATAGATTTTAATTTAATGTTTTGGATTTATTTTTTCTTATAAATGTTTAAAATGTTAAGAATATATTATTAGACAAAAATTATAGATAAGTCAATGAATAATAATTTATTATATTAATGTAATCACCAACATCCCTTTTCAAACATATCAAATGGGAAATGAAATCGTGCTTCAAGTGTACTGAGAACTGCAACCTCATGATCCAATGTAATTACATTTCCATCATGACATATAATAGTAGGTTATAATGGACGATTTAATAAATAAATAAATAAATAAATATATATATTAATACTATTATTATTCTAGAATGTTGAATTATTATTTAAGTTTATTTCATTCTATCCATCGAAAATGGAAACAATGATTATGCATCGTACGACCTATCGTCTCCATTAATGGTGTAATTCATCTTTTGAATGTACATGTATCGAATGAATCCATATATTTTTAATTTATATATGGGTTATTAGTATCATGGGTACCAATATGGTTATTATTGAAGATTTATCAATGTATTAATATCGAAACATACTAATTAGAACTTGCATGAAAAATGAATCACTTATCACCCACAATAGTGATTTTGATAATGAATTATTAATAAATAGGGTGTAATATTCTATAAGAAAATAATATATGGTGTGATATATATGATTATGGTTATTTAATAAACATATAATAAATCTATTTTTGTTATATATTATTATAAAACACATGCATATAAACATCAGACAAAAGGCAAGGGATCTCCCTCAACAACCCTTTTTCTTCAGGCTATGACCATTCTATCTCTAACTGACTATATCTACAGTATTAATTTTATTAATTGACTAAAAATTATTTATATATGACTGCTAAATATATAAATAAATAATTTTATCTTCATATCATGTGGTAATACTTGTCATTAATTTATTTATAAACATCCTTTTTTATAATCAAACTTGGGTAATGGGAACATTTCTATCACTTAATCCTTTTATGTAACACTCATTTAATGGTTTCATCCACAAATAAAAACATTACATTGATATAAATGAAAATTTAATAGTTTAATAACATCTATTTTATTTTATTTCTCAATCTCCACATCCTAAACATGCTTTGGGATGTTTCTTTCCACCCAGCATTACCAACATATGTGTAAATTTCTTCTCTCCATCAATAAGAAAATTAATCAATCCTGGTTTTAATTAGTAATATTTATTGATTAATTTTATTAATAATAAATAGTCTCCCATATGTATAAATTTCCTCTCACTATCAATATAATACTCAACACAAAATCCATAAATACTTTATCCCAATCCCACTATGGTATGTTATGAGGTTGAGTCAAACCCACTTGAACCTGATCTTATTCCTTCACTAGTTGAATGATTAGGCATCAAGATAAAACCATAGAAATACTAAAACTCATAAATTCCCAAGATAATTTTTATTTAAGTTCTGAATACATATGTATCACTCTATGATGTATATGATAGAATGAGCTATGGAACTCTCTAATCTCACCCTCTTACAACATTACTGGAACCATTATTCATCCACTGGAATGTTTTATATCTTTAGAAAATCCATATAGTGCATCACATAAATGTATATGATCACATATAACTTCAAAATGGTTTTCCTTAAACATAGTCACTCTCACATGCTATCAATGCATTTGGTTCACTAACATTGATTATTGATATGTTTTCCACATCTCCTCTATCAATACATGTAGTAATGAATAAAAAAAATTGATCCCTCCTCCACTAAATAAGAATATTATTACATTCTACAAGAATTTAGAACCATATTATCCATCCCAATAGAATAAAATATCTCAATAATTTAGTATAATTTGAACTCTAACAAAAACATCTATGTTTTGTTGAGGTATCTATGTGAAATGATATAACAAAGACTCTACAATTCAGAGTATAATATATACTTATCACAATGAGGATGATAATTTTAAATTGTCTGAAAAAATATCATTTATACTAGAACAATATCCTAGGTTATGTAGTTCTTCTCAAGGGGATGCTACTATATGGACCCCTAATCAATAATTTCCCACCTATACATCAACACATAGATAAGCACAATTCTAGACTCATAACAGAAACCCATATATATAACACCCTCCATTAGAAACATCTTGATAGGAGAAAAAGTAAAAAACTTACTTATCTTTTATAATTCCATATAACATAGCTCGTTCTATGTGAATAACAAGACTTTTGAATTTTAAAAATTATCAATGGGAAATTTGACCATAAATGTTATTGTATAATGCTTTAATAGTACCCTATCAACATTAGGAAACACCGTACCACTGATAACCACTTAGTGTTTTTCCATTCAAGTGATACAATATATATTTTTGGGTATATCAATAAATATTGTGCAAAAATTTTAATCCCTATAAATTATACTCAACAATATTGACCTGACACTTTGAGAGACTATCGTACATCTAGTTCTCCAATAGTTAGTCTTATATAATCCTAAGTTTCTCAATGTCCTTATCCATAGATATAGAATATAAGAAAACATACATGACAAAAAACCCCTAAATAAATATGAGAAATTTTTAATGATATGATTCATATATCAAATAAATACATTAGGGGAATTTGTCACACCTATGGGAATTAATTAGAACTCAAAATTCTCATAGGTGCATTAGAATGTGGCCTTCAAGATGACCTCCCCCGAAAACCCACCAATGATTGTAGAAGAACCTGCGTTCAATCATTGATAACCATCTTGATACTTTTAACTGGTTGAATAGCTTATCAATTATAGGAAAAAGTAACTTTTTCATTGATATCACATGACTGAGGTGACAATAATCGCTGCATGACCTTAATATCTTGTATGTATTCCTAGTGAACAACACCATAGTCACCCATGATATATAATGGGTATAATAAATACATTCATATAATGTTCTTCCAATTTCACACTTAGATCAATATCAATGTGGGGTCCATCTGATAGATGGTAGATATTATCAAAGTGGTATTGAGAAAGAATTAAATGTTCAAGACATCCTCCATACATGTTGTAATTTAAATTACATATTCTAGGAAAACATTGTTGAAATCATCCACAACAATTTGGTGATATTTTTATTATTATCCTCTATAAAAATGTACTATACATTCCAGTAGATAAATGATAGATTGTGGATTTATTCTCACATTCACCGTCTCAATCTACCAATCGGTCTATCTCTCTATTAATGTGTAATATTATCCTATGTGCCTACAAACATCAAACTCTAATGCGATGGGTGTTTTTATGGAATCCAATGTATGTGCCCAATAAATATCCAAAATGATATCATATGGTTTAATTGAAACTAACAATATGTTCCATTTTAATATCCAAACATATACCATTAGCTCAGACTATTGATAAATGGTAAATATCTAAGAGTCTCCCCATAGTAATATCTAATAATAATTTATTGGATAAAGGATTCACATGAATATAAAGATCTCAAACAAGGGATAAGTAATTCAATGAATGAATTATTTCACTGACTAGAAGTACTATTGATAATTATTATGACCAAAATCATAAATCACTAAATTTCATTGAAAAAAATATCCCCCCATAGCTGACAATAGATGACCTCCTCATCCACTTGCCCATTTATCCAAACGCCTTCCACCATGTGGTGCTGGTGGATATATGTCATAGGGTCATCTTCTGTATATACTTACTCCTTTTAGAACAACTCAACCCCATTTTTTATTAAAAAAAACCCCATTTTCCTTCATAACCTCCCCTGGGAGACAAAAATACATGATGTTGCATCTATAACAAAGGATTATCCACTATTTGACACCGTTTTTTTATGTTAGCTTAATAGAATCACATATCATGAAACCCTACCTATTATAAAAATATCACTACATAATATATATTTTATTGGGTCCCAAGATATATCCATATTATTTTCATCCTTGAGATTGATCATGCTTGTAGAAAGAATCACTTCTCTATTAACTTGATGCGCGACATATACCAGTAGTATAAAATTTCAATTTTCCATGATGTACCTTATCTATTCTAACTACCCATTGATCCCCAATAAGGAACCACTCTATTACCATTTCCCACTTTGGATCCCCATCATATGTTGTAATTCATTTGTAGATCATTTATCCTATATATCCATATAGTTTCTTGACTCAAAATTATATTCTCTAAAGTATCCATATGACACTAAATTAGTGGATTAGTTTATGAGGTTAGAAAACTTTTATGATTACTATTAAACAATCATATTAACCTAATAAAAATAAAAAAGATCATTGATTCATAAATATAGAGAGGTGGAAATATTTTACTCTTCATGGAATAATTTCAGGAACTTCTTCCAAGCGAGCCTCATCTCATTATTTGTCTTGGTGACTATAACCCTTTTGAAAAATATTAATCCTTGAAGAAGAATAATAAAAACTAAAACCATATGATCTATTTGGTTATATATAATCCATAAAAGTAACACCACAAAATTAATCAAATTATTTGCAACATGTGGGTCTACCTTACCCTTAAACGTACACAGTCCTTTCTGCTAAACTCACTCAGCATACTTATCCAATGAGAATATTCATCCTATAACAATATAAAAATTATATTACCAACAAGGAAATTATCATTAACATTAACTACTTTAGGATGGTCCAAATTCCTACCACATTGTATAATAATTTCTCTCTATATTAATAGATGGAACACCTCATGAATTTTCCCCCACACTATCTCCCTATTATTGTGTGAAATATTCTTTTCAAATAAATTTAAAATTTAATATATTTTAAATTATAATAAATAACGATTTATAATATAATTAAATGAAATGTTGAGTTTAGCATGTGTTATAGTAAACCCTTGGTTTTAGCTTGTGTTACATGTAACAATGAGTTTAAACAGAACGTGATATACTATTAAAATATAATTATTCAATATAATAATTATCAAACAGACATTAAAAGGTTGGGTATGAATAAGATTAATGAAACATTGAAAATATATGATTTAAAAATTTCTATATAATTAATAAATTGGTGACTATTTAACTATATATGAAGATAAAAACCTTTTCCAAAGAATCATTTCTTTTCAAAAAACTATTTTAATTGTCTCAAAAATATTTACCTAAATAAAATGTACATATAAATTTGAGTGAATGGTTTTAATTAAATTTTTATAATATATATTAAATAGAGTTTTAATCAATAATATTTGGTGTTTTCTAGGAAATATATATGAATAAATCAAAAGTTACACATAAAAACTTTATTTAAAAAAAATGATGGTGTGTCTCCCTCTATGTGAATATTTTCTAAATTAAATAATTTTAATTTTCAATAATGTATTCTAAATAATAAAAGTTAATTTAGAAAATAAATGCTACCTAATTATCTTATATAATTTTTTATAATTTTATGAAATGATAAATTTTTAGTTAAATAATGAAAAATACCGGTTTTTATTTAAAAGATGAATTTTCATTCAAATAATTTAAGAGATAAATTATTTTTTAATACGGTAAAAAACATAATATTAGTTTAATTATAAATATATTAATCCAATTTATTTAATTAGCATCAATTTTAAATATAAATTTGATATAATAACATTTTTATCTTTTGAAATCCTTCTCTTTTGAAAACAATGTTTTAATCACATCTATGGGATAAAAGTTAAAATATATTTATCACTAATATGATTAGATTTTTGAAAAATTGATCCATTATTTTAAATAATAATAATTTATGTTATCTAATAAGAATATATTAATATTTTTTCATTATTAATTGTAAAAGTAGAATAAATTAATTACCATATATAAGATGAAAATGGGATTATCATAGGGGTTAAGCAAAATATATATGTGGTAAAATGACCTATAATATTTTAAAAAACACATTTCATGGATATAATTATTACTTCAAAACTCTATTATTCAATAATTATACCATTTTTTAGTCATTTGAATTTAAAAATAATGGTTAGACCATATTCTTTTCAAAAATTTATATGTCTTCCACTCACCTTACTTGTAAATTTTTACATGCTCCCCTATACTATATAAACATAGAAATCCAGTATCTTATAACAATTAATACTAAAATATATCAACCCTACCTCATAGAACCCTAGAATATATATTTTGGTAAAAAAAATACAATCTAAGAATGCTTTTGGGGAAAACCAAAAGCAATTGTCTGAAGAAGAGGTAATGTCCTTAACATAGTGTTTTATTTTTTCCATCATATACCTACTTAAATATTCAATAAACATGATTATATAATAACCTCAATCTATTAAATATACTGGGATATTTTTATGTTTATGTAATTACATACAAAAAATTCCACTTCCATCAAATGTTATAAAAAATCATCATTCCTGTGTACGGTGGAATACCCCATGTTGATCCGATGTTATTATTTTTCCATAAACACCTTTAAATACAAGATATTATAATGGATTACATGTTTCTATATGATATTTATTATATTATTATAATTTTATAATTATTAATCCAAATCTTCTTTCTTACATCTTTACACATTCGAAAACTATACAGACGCCCGTGTGTACAGAAGATGACCATCTCACAAGGCGATGTGCTTTATTATTCATGTATAATGTATATGGAGGTAAAAAATACATTATTAAATTAAAATACGATGTTTCTATAGATTAAAAATTATTCTTTAATGTTTATATATTATTTACCTTTATTTCATTCCATCTATTAAGAAAACAAATACATACTTCATGGCTACGTACGACCTACAATCTCTAGGAATGTTGTATTTATTTTTCTATATCTTATTTAAATGGATTAATATAAATACACATATACTGAATATATATAAGATATTTTTATCATGATTAACAATATGGATATTATGTGACCATGATCAATGTATAATGATAAAAAATAATCTATCGGAGCATACATAAAAAAAAGAACTTATTACCAATAAAATGATTTTAAAATAGAATTGTTAATAAATGGTTATTAAAAGTTCATATAAAAATATTATATCAGATAATCTAAAAAATTATTTATAATTTTTATATTAATAATAATCATATATTTTTTATGTAGGTTTTTTAAATCTGTATGAAGGAAGTTTACTTTAAAAAGTTGATTTCTACTCTGTCATTTATTACTAGAAGAGATATTCCAATTCACCGCTTATTTAAATTACATGGTGAATGAATGTACCATTGAAATTATATATAATTAATATCCATACTTTCATGATATTTGATTTAATTTATTATTTTATTCTTTATTGGTGATTTGGATTAAAAATAGTACTAAAATGATAACAAATTTGTGTCTCTGTTTTCCTTCGTTAGTACATATGTCATGTTATAGATGTATATTATTTACTAAGGTGCATATAAACCCCATTATTCATTTAATATTAAGATTTTAATTATTATAATTATATTTTATGGTTCATTTAATGTTATTACTTCATGGGGCTTATGATTAAGTGTTACCCAAGTGGTAAAGGGTTTATGGTACAATCTCATTGTTTATTGTGATTGATTATGTTTTTTTGTATAATGATGAAATATTATGATCCAAATCCATAGAAACATAATAATATTATTATAATATGGTTATTAAATGAGAATAAATTTTTTCTCTACATTTTACTCTATTCATTTAATTACGAGTTAAAAATAATGTTTTTAAGAAAAAGCGTATTTAATTATCTCTTAGGCCGAAAACCAATTTGGTTTCAGAAAACCATAACAAAATTTTCTAAAAAATGTTTTTAAAATTATCATAATGATTTATTAAAGATAATTTTACCAATTTATTACTTTTACAGATATTTTTTTAATGTTATATTCTTGTCTTTTTAAAAAAATTATTGTTTTTATTTTGCTAAAAAGGTGAATGGAATCATTTTTTAATACAAAGTACATGAATAGAATTTACCCCATAATTACCATTAATATATTTTATGATTCCTATAATTTTGTTTGATATTTATTCTAAAATAAAAATAGTTCCAAAAATATTCATGAAATATAGTTTTATAAGTTTATTTTCAATGAAATGTAAACTTCCCCAAGAAATGTTTTAAATGATTTTTAAATCTTCCTTGATATGTATCCATGGGTATTATTATTTAAATTAAATTTAAAAAATATTTTATTAATATGTTTTCATTGAGGAAGTAATATGTTCCTCATGAAATGTTCCATGTGATATTTCAAAATAATTTTCCATATTTGATGACATTTAATGATATTACTTATGATTTATTGGGATTATGATCCAGACATGTAATTATTATTAATTATTTGTATGGTCCGTGTTTATGATGATTATATGTTTATGAAACTCATTTATATTCCACGATACACTGAATGATGAAAATAATATGAAACCCCGATCATTTTCCACAGTTTTGAAATGATTCAGAAATAATGAAACCTATTTCATTTCCAAATGTTGTGTTATGATGTAATGTTTATGAAAAAAATTCATATTCATGAGTTATGACATGCTAAATGGTATTATTTAAGATATTTATAAGATGAGATATATTTATGAAAAACAAAGGGGAGATGGCGTAACTCACTTATAAGCCGGTTTTTTATGAGTCTATGTCAACAAAGGAACTAAACATAAATTATTATTGAATGGTTCAATATGTTATGCGATTAATATTAAACTACTAATATGTGATATTTAAGTATGAGAAGATTGGGTCACTATTTTTGGTATTAAATCTATAATTAAGAATACATTAAAAATATGGATGAGATGAACATTATGAGATCTCTGGAGTTATATCTAATGATATGTCAAGGGATATGACTATGTATATAACAAATGATTACTCAATGTATTGGGAATTATGATGTAATTTTTGTAAAGTAAATGTTGAGTGTTTTTGAGAAATTACATCAATGTCTAGATACTATAAGATGATGTGTCTTTGGAAGAGATGTTCTCAATTGTTAAGAAAATGTCTTTTCACTACATTTTATTTATTTTTCGTATTAGTTACTTAATGATGTTATTGATGTTGAAATTGTAAATATGTTTCTAATTTTGGATAACAATTCGACTTTGGACAGTAATTTATGTTGGGTTTTATCACTCCAATTATTAAATAACCAATGTGATAAAAGCTAATTCACATTGGATACTAAAAAACCAATGTGAAAAAAATCTTCAAATAATTTCGTTATTATTCCTCCTATCCATATTAGAAAAGAGAATGAAAAGAGGAGAAATTCCAGTAGTAATAGTAGGATAACAAAAAAAATTACAATTTGAAATTTCAATATTACAATATATAAAAAAATAAACTAAAATTTAATCATTTGAATGAAATGATTCATCTAATATATTTCCACATGTCTCTAATTTTTTACACTACATTTTTGGGGGTATTTAAAAAGATAAAAATTAATAGTATATCATTTAAAATTTATCCTGAATATAATTAATGAAATATTAAGAAAATGATTATAAATAATTCTAACCTAGTGGAATATCATTATTGTAGCAGTTGTAATAGTTTCGTACAAAAAAATATTAAAACAAAATATCACATTATTTTACTACTTCATTTTTATGAAATTCTGATGAATTTTTTTTTCAATTCAAAAGTAAACGTTTAATTAATAAAACTAAAATATAGTAAATGTAAATGAAAATTCATCATTTCTTTTGTATATTTGACCTTGGGGATCTTTTATTTGTATCAAGAATGAAATTACATGCCTTCATTGAAAATAATATGATTATATAAATTTAAAATTAATTATAATATAAAAATCTATTAAATTATTTAAAAATACATTTCTAATAAAATATTAAAATATTCTTACACTTCACGATGGATAGAGAAAAGCAAGTAGATATCATTATCCCTTAAAAAAACACCAAACATCCAAGGTCCACTGATACAAAATAAAATTTAATGTTAACGAATCATATGATAAGATATATTAAAAAATACATAAGATATATGTTTCCCAGTCTTGAAGATAAAGACAGATATAGCAAATAATAGTTACATTCTTTGGAAATATTTCATCAATATAAACTATTATTTCTATATTAGTTATTATCCTTAGTATAGGTGAAATAAAATAAGGGTCCATATTTCTAAATAAATTTATCATTTCATTCTCATTAAAATTTCTATATATATTCCTAATATAAAACAAACGTAGTTATAAATTATTAATAAAAAAACATAACTATTTTTTAATCAACATACATGGAAAGAAATTCATCGATTTTAATCCCAAATGATCTCCAGTTAAGAGTTCCATGATATCACTTTTCAAAATACCTATAGTCATTGTATTTCTACAAAAACCACCTTCAATTATAATTTCATATACATATAATAACAAATTAGAATATGTTGATAATATACCAAAACATTTATAAACTATATCTATTTTTACAAATTGTATTTTTTACAATCTACACAATATTTTTTACCTTTAAATTAGTCCTTCAAAAAATTAGTTAAATATATAATATTTAACATGATAAATCAAATTTAATAGAAAAATATAAAAATTAAAAATTAAAATAGTTCTATTGTAATGTGTCGAACAATTTTTTATGGAAAAATAAAATAAATGTATGATACTTTGTAAATATTTTCTCACCTCATCTATACGACATTGCATTCTTATTAATCTATTTATAATATCTTGTATAGTGACCCTATGATGCATGTTCTTTATAAGTTAATGATTAAGGGTATTACAAATATACAATATTATCCCATTAGAAACAATATATTATAGATCATCAATATATAACTCATAATATATATAATGCCATGGATGAGGGGGTTTATGAGTGGGATAAGATTGTGTGGGTAATGTAGTAATATGTGAAGGATTTAGAGAAGTAGGAGGAGTGGGATCTTCTGGAAGAGGTGGAAGAGTGTGATGAATAGTATATAACTATATTTTCTTATCTAAAAATATTTACAGTATTAAAAATTTATTATTTTACATCAATTTCATAGAAATATTCTTAATATAAGATTCAAAAGATTTTATTTTTTATAAACATTCTCCATTGAAGAATCTTTAGAATGTGGTATTTATTTTTTCATTGATACAACTAAAACGAATCCTCACACCTGACATGGGTGTCTAACATTTCCTAATGTTGTAGCTAAAATATCCTTCTTACCCCCATATATATAGAACCCTTTTGTTCTCTTATCATTAAGATACTTCTTTATGATATATTTCAAAAAACCTATACAGAATAATAATATATAAATAATTGAATGAACTTAAATCAATGAATGTAGTAAGAATTATGAAAAACTCTAAAATAAAAACATCAAATCATTAGTATGATATTGTAATTTTCTTCTCAGCTAATCCATATTCCTTTTTCCACGACTAGTGGGCAGAGGTGGTCAACATCTGAAAATCATGATGAATCATCTCTCAAATTTTTGATAATTTTTAGCCAACTTTTTTTCTTCCAATATTATATACCCACACTGAGATAAGGAATGAAGGAATACATTTATAGAGTGGATCTATTTATTATATATCCGTGAGTTTGGTTAATTATTTTTAAATAAAACATTATAAAATAATTAATACGATCATTAATATAAAAATACATATAAAATATAACATTTCACATACCAAAAATTGTTTTTTGCATCTAAATTAAACATATTTTTCCATGTTTATTCAGTAATAAATGGATACAAATAACAAGTATTTAGATTTTTCCTATCCCCAAAAATGAAATTTGTAATTATGGATGATTTCAAATTTCTTTATCTCATAACAACCAATGATAAAAAATACCTCCAGGCTCCTTGTATATATCAAATGTCATTTGATAAGAAGGGGAAACATATATTTCTTCCTAAGATAATATATTAATATATTCGGCCCATGGCTATATAAAATAATTTATTCCACTCCAACTTCACAAAAATCATGGGCAAAAACCATGTGATGATTTGTGATTTGGAATATTTAATTATATAGATTCTAGAACCATAGTCTGTAAAATATTAAAATACCCCCCTCTTATTTCTTATATAAACCACAAACGGTCTCACTTATCATCACTAAAAATACTTTTTGAACATCCTTACATTGTCCCACCCTCTCTATAATCCTCCTAATGTTCCTCAAGCTCTCATGAATCCTCTCTTCATGTTTTTTAAGTCACACACTTAGGTGAGGGATCATTGTTTTCTCATTTTTATCCATGTTTCCTTATATTTGTAAACCCTTTTTATTATCATTTATGAATGATGGGTTATGTTTTAACACATCCCCCATACTATCTTTATTATTTTTTAATGATGATAGAACTTGTTCTCTCTCATTAATCCCATCCACATACACCCGATAAATAGATAAAATTTCATAAGTGTTAATCTATTTATTCTCTTTCATCAGGTTTCTTTATTATGATATTCCTTCAATTATAAAATTCACTATGTTGTAACATGTATTTATATTACCCAATTACTTGATAATCCATGTTTATATGATGAGAGACCTATTTCTCCCTCATAAATCTTTTTAATGTTTTATTATTCCACGTCGTTCGGCTGCTGAAATTGCACCATGAATTTCTATTGAAAAAAAAATATATAGTGAATACCGAACCCATTCCCTAAGAAGGTTGTTCAGTTTTATACACATAATAATTTATTTAGTACTTAAATGTATTTATTCCACACACCTTTTTCGTGGATTAAATTATTATGATGAATGAATCCATGGTTTATGATCTATATGTCACATATAAGTATGAGAATGAAATAAAAGTGATGAGTGTGCCCAAAATTATATATTTCTCCAATGCATTATGTAATCCTTAGTATTATTACATGACATATTGGGATAGGGTTTAAACTAATAACATTATGGGACGTTGTCCATAATTATGTCTCGGTGGTTTATCCTTAACCTATAATATAATTTTTTATGTGGTTCCCACATTTCCATGTTAATATTATCATGTTATATCACGCCTTTTTGTTAATGTTACTTTCATACTCCATTTATATGACTATTTTATAACATGTATTTTCTTCTTCATGTTATTCCATTTTTATTTCCTTATTGTCCTTTATATCTCACACCTTTTGTAGTTATATACATAGCTTATCCAATGCAATGTTAAGTATGATACAATGTTGTGGTCGTGTAATTAATCTTTTCAAAAATGATGTCATATTTATTGTTTTATGTTGTTTTGTATTGTTCCTAATTTCCCAAGAAACTATTATTATCAATCATTGGGGTTGAATTAAGTTTAATTTTCTGTCATTAGATCATGTATAAATGTAATAAAAGAGCATGGTTGTTATACTTTGTACGTACAAAAAATCCAAAAAAAAGATCAAACAACTACAATAATCCTCTGAGAACATAACCTAATCAATTTAATTAATTAAAATGCGTTAATAATGGTTTAGGTACCAGAAAACGAGGTTTCAAGATGAATCTTAATATGATACAGTGAGTGGGATTGGAATTTCTCATGAAATATGGTTTCTTAATCCACTACCAATGATGGAGTGAAAATTAAGTTGAATATTATCTACGTTTAAAGGATTCTAAAACATTATCAATTATGATAATTGAGAATGATATAATATTCTAAGAGATGATAAGGATGGATATGAGAATAATAAGGTAAGATACATCATTATTCATTTTTTAAATTATTTCTCAACCATCCATTATATAAAATATGGAGGATGATAAAAGAGAAATTGTGAAAATTCAAATTAAGGTGAAATATATATAAAAATGGATATCTTTATATATAGAAATTTATTAAGAAGGTGTAGTAAGAATTGGTATATGGTTATTTGTACTAAAAATTCTTGATATTAAGAAGGATTTGTGGAATGATTTTTCTAGCTCTACCTTCTCCATCTACCCTTAGAGAATAAAGATGTATTGAGATCTCCAAGGTACTATTGGGGGGAAAATATAAATAAAAAGATCATGGAATATAAATCAATTTTTATAGTTTTTCATAAATTGGGGGTTGAAAGATAATTTTTAAGATGATGATTCTATCTTTAACTATACCAATATGAAAATTGGAAAAAAAACATAGACTTTTTCCTTATTCATCAATAGATTCCCCGAGGAAATAATACTATATGGGTTGTGGTGGATAGACGTAAAAAGAAAGATGATATCATTGAAATAAAATAGGACTACTCACATTATAACCATACAAGGATATAAAAAATATAGGTGGTGAGAATTAATGGAACATCACCATTGATTGCACATAACTAATATTTGAGATTTACCTCATTATAATGGAAGAATATAAAACATTATATAAGTAATGAATTAAATTTTATTACAACATAAAACCTCAAAATTAATTTTGAATTTGGGAAATGTTTCCAATCAGTATAGGATATGGTGAGATAATGCTTGATGGGAATCAATAAAGGATGTAACTAAAATCTTCTTTCAGTTGAGTCCTCATATAATAATAGAATTTATTAAATAAACCATATTTGATTTATGAATCCCTTTATTTGAAGTAATGTATATCCCATAAGAGTTGGGATTACATATTTTAACATAAGTATATATGATTTACAATATTGACCGAAATGGTATAGAATTTAATTCTCATTCAGAAACACATTAGGAGTGCTCAGAGTAAATAGAATAGATATGCTAAAAATCATCCATGATACCATGAGATTAAGGTCAGAGTTAAATTTTATCTAAATATAACATCATGGAAGAGAGTCCTAGTATTTTGGAAAAAGGATAAGAAAATAACATGTTATATTATCCACTTTGTCATTATTTATCACATTGGAGATGTAGAATATAGACTAAAACTCTCACCAACCCCATGAAAAGTACCAGAAGTATTCCACATATCCATATTGGGGAAGTAAATACGAGATAAATTAAATGTAATGAATTTGGAGGTGGTATAACTGAAAAATTAACTATCTTATAAGGAGAAATATGCGATGATCATGGAAAATATGTATAATGTACTACACAACATGACAACACACCTAGATAAATTACTATAGAGAAACAATATGTATGTTGAGGAAACATTAAAAATAGATGAAACAATGAAGCCAAAGTAACATCAAATATTTTAATCATTTTATAAATATTAAAAAATAATGGATGAAATTTATTAAGTTGTAATAATGTAATACCCATATATTTTAAATGAAAAATATGTTCGATAATGTATACAACATGCATCACCGTTCTTAAACTAACCATGAAATATTAATATATTTATATCCCTACCGTTAAATATTTGTTTATAAAAAGTGTTAAACAAATTATTATTATATATATATATATATATATTTCTTCTCAATATAAATATATTGATTAAATATTTGGAAAAAGAACTATTTTTTTTGTAAAGTCGTTTTATTCTTCAAAAAAAATTATTCAATGATGATTTCTATTTATTTTTATAAAAAAAATTTATAATTTATTTATTCAAAATTTATAAAATATATTTGATAAAATTATATTTAATTTTTAATTCAAATTTTCAAAATTATATTAAGGTGAATTTTTCAATTTTTTCTATAACGGATTCATTTCAATGTTTACTGAAAAATATTGAATTTTATTGTAAACTATATTTTATTTATAAGTATTTATGTAGTCAAATTAAATTATTCATTAGTTATAATATTTAATGAGTTAATTTTTATTTTAATTTAACCAATTTTATTCTTTTTAATGGAACTTATTATTTAATATTCAATAAAAACATTTTTTACTTAAAATGTATTTTTTTGGAAAACATTTTTTCATTGTCTTTTTGATTTTTATCTTAAATTATTTCATACCAATTATATTAATAAAATCATGAAAAATAGATTCCATATTTTGATACAATATTTCTAAATTTGGTAAATATGTCCCATTTAATTTAAGTCATTTTTAATAGTAACAATAGTAAATAATTGTCGTCATGATAAGGGTAAATAACCTAATTATGGATAAAAATAAAATATTAATAATTAAAAATGACAATAATATTTCAATTAATTTTATTTTATGATTTTATATCATCCATTCACATAAATGTTTTTAAAATTTGGAAATTCTTTGTGAAATGTATTTTATTTTTACAATTATAATATTTAAGTAAATGATAAAGTAAAAAACATACTTTCCTGCTTTTAATTTATATTATATTATATGATAGTGATAAAAATATTAACGTTCGATTAAAAATATGTTTTTGAAGGATGAATAATTTTTTATTATTATAATTTATTTAAAATTTATATGAATGATATAACAATGTTAAATTTTTACTCAATAAAAGAACATTATTAACTAAATTGGTAGAGAAAAAGATAAATTGTTTCATTTTTTTAAATAATACGATTGGAATTTTGTGTTCTATTAAATTTTTAAGTACAAATATCATAATAAAAAATATTTAATGGATTATATTTTAATTCAATTTTACTCATTTTATTTTCAAAGACATATTAAATAAATAGTTCCCAAAATGAAATTAATGTTATTTTATAAAAAATAATATTTTACTGATATTTTTAAAATTAATAATAAACTATAATCAGGCAATTTATTATTATATTTTTTCTAAAATATTAATTATTTTCTCATTTAGGGTGATTTTTTATAGTAACTATATTGACCTCCTATGGTGTAAAACTTCATTATTACAGTAATTTTCAATAAGGGTAAACATGAGTTCAAAAAATCTATAAGGGTAATTAGATAATATATATTTCAAAAAAATCATCATAAAATATTATTTATACCCACAATGAACATATATTATTGTTTTTGCAATTTTATCATTCTGTAAAAACAATTTATTTTATATTAATTTCATATTTTTTTTAATTCCATTATTACCCATCCCCTCACATATAAAATAGAAAATTATACTCACTTTTAATAACACATAAAAATAATTTTAGATCATAAAATACCTTATCAAATCAATTTCTCAAATACCTACAAATTTTAGATTTCTTTTCATTAGATGAAAACCAGCATTCAAGGGTTTAATGTGTACTATAAAGGATGTTTTCTGAAAAATAGGTATCATTTGTAATTAAATGATTTAGTTTTATTTAGTCTTAAACATACCTATATTATTATGAATATATTATTAATAAATTATTATTGAATATTCCATGAATAATATTTTATTATTTTAATTTAATCACTAATATCCTTCTTCACTTCCATCAAATGGGAAATGAAATCGTCGTTGATGTGCATATAGAACTGCCACCACACGAACCAATGTAATTAATTTTCCATTTTTCCCTCTTAGTAAAGGTTATAATGGATTATTCACAATATATATATATATTTAATTATTAATAATAACATTATTATCGAATGGGGAATTATTATTAAACTTTCTTTCATTCTATCCATTGAAAATGGAAAAAATGATTATACATCGTACGACCTATCGTCTCCAAGAATAGTGTAATTTATCTTTTATATGTACATTATTTGTATGAATATATATATTCATAATCCATATATGGGATATTAGTATCATGGAAACCCTTATGGAGAATATGGATCAATGATCAATGTATAAATACAGAGACATAATAATCAAAACCTGCGTGAAAAATGAACCAATATCACCCACAAGAATAATTTTGATAATGAATTGATAATAAACAGAAAGAAATATTTTAAAAGAAAATCATATTTGGAATGATATATATGATTATGGTTCTTTAATGAACATATAATAAATCTATATATACTATATATTATCATCGTACACGTACATATATTCATGTGAATTAAGGCAAGGGATCTCTCTCAACAACCCTTTTTCATCAGGTTGTGACCATTCTATCTCTAACATACTATATCTACCACATTAATTGTATTCATTGACTAAAAATTCTGTATATATGTCTCCTAAATATGTAAATATATAATTCTACATTAATTTCATGTGGTAATACATGTCGTTGGTTTATTTATAAACTTCCTTCTACAAAATAAAACCTTTTTAGGGGAACATTTCTATCCCTTATACCTTTTATATAACATTCATTTGTAGTTTTTTCCCAACATAAAAACATTACTTTGATACCTATGACAATATAATAAGATAAGAACATCCATTTTATTTAATTTTTTATTCTCTTTGAAAAATTTATGAAATATCCTTGGAGTATGATATGGGGATTAATTATAAATATTGTTTCTATCCATGGATAACTATTAGGATTACACCTTAAGACTGATAAACCTTTTTCGAACAAATTATAAGGAACATGTTGTGATTGGTGATCCCTAATAAAACACCAATTCAATGGGTAATATTTTTTTCATGACACATTATTTAGCAGATTAAGGATTCAACCTAATCCACAATGGGCCTCTTTCCACCTTGTCATGTTTTCAAACGAGCTGACCTTGACTTATAATTATATCATGTATTATATAATTTCTAATTTTCCTTTGATTCCGTTATCTTATGATACCAAATTCAGTAAATTATAATCTCATGGTATTTCTCATGTGATTTTTATATTATGATATCATATTATATATTTGACAACCATATTATTCTTCTTTATCATAATTATTCCCTTGATGATATTTTTATCCCCACCCTTTCTGTCAATATATTCTATAAGTTATCCTATGTAGTTTTAAGATATCAATGGGAATTATCTACTCATTATTTATAATTAAATAATGAAATTTAATTCTCATGTTTATGTTTTATACACTTGGTCATCAAAATACATCATGACTATCGATCCTTATTATGTATTTAATAGATATTTATGTTAAAATACATGAACCAATGTGTGTGAAAAAGGTTGTTCAGTATATATAATCAATATGTAAACAGATTTATAAACATATAAATAAATATTATTAAATATAATATCTATCTTCAATATGTTGATTCCATCATCCATTAAAACAAATAACACCATTCCAATTATGATGAAAAAACCCTATAAGTATTTAAAAAAATATAAGGACTGATCATAAAAATATAAATTCATTACATTTTCTGACCTTCAATGACTTTTCACATAAAAATTATAATCAATACATGGAAATTTTATTTTAATGAGTTCACATATAGCTCTCATTAACCCACAAGATTTCTTAGAGGTTCTTATGCTACTAAAGAACTCATAGTAGTGTGATATCTCTCCCAATAATGTTCCCCACCTATTGATCTATTATGTAAATTAGTTAATAGAGGAAGGTTTCTCTATCATTAATATCCAATTTTCCATATAAAATTATATTACTATGTTTTATATTTATCTCTTTTTTGGACTGTGTAAAATAGTTTATGAACCTAGTTCAGCTATGTGGGTAATTCTAGTTGATAAAAAAACTCCCTAAGAATGTTCAGGATGTTGAGATTCCCGATGAAAATATAGGATAATATTTTAACAAAAATAAATCATCATAAATGTAATTTTGCGGATAAATTCTTAAATACAAGTTACCCATGATAGAACTATATGGGTATATGAAATTAGTTTTCTTATTATTTCTTACAACTCTCAATAGCCTTCATTTAATCTTAAATATCCTAAACATTCTCTATCATCTTCTACACCATCTCTGGTTCAATTAGAAATGAATCCACTATTAAATATACCATGAGGGTAGTCTAACATTTCACAAATATCGTTCCATGAATGGATCCATGTTGATAGTGAAGTGGTCATTATTATTTTTTATAAACCCTTCCAAAATAATGTACCTCATCAAACTCCAAATGAAGTCCAAAACACATGTTCATAGAAAATAAGCCAAAAAAATGGATGTTTAATTAGTCTGAAATTAAATTTAGGGGCACAAAGCCATCATCATCAATAAATAATTTCCAAAATCCCCATGAATACCTCTCGACATCCATGATAGGAACCAAATATCATGTTTACATATAGTCATCAGAGGTTACCCAGGAAGTCATATGATATATCCTATATATGATAACCTCAAACATTTTATCATATTCTAATCATTTATAGTAGTAATGATTGAATAATTTTCCTATAAAAAAATAGTCACCCATATATATAAATGGCCTCTCACTATATATTGAATTTCAAACACAATATCCATCTATATTATATCACACTTCCACTATTGTAACACCCTGGGTAAATAAAGAATATGACATTTTTATATTTAACCCTATTTGTGAATAAAATGATAATATTAATTTAAAGGGAACGCTAGGCTCGATTTCTTACCCAATATGCTACAACGAGTTCCTTTAAAATCCTATGTTGCACTATAATAAAAAAATTATTTTAAATGGTTGTTAACACCTAGACGTTGTAATGGCGGGAATGAACAGAACTAACTACCTAATGATTATATAAGTTGGTCAAATATTTTTACTTTTTACAATAAATGTTAGAGGATTAAAAATGCGACTGAATCCAACTTTAAGCGGAAACATTATAATATTCTATAAAAGGTAGATTAACCGCCTTTTGATGGAGAACCTCTTTTAAATCAACATTTTGAAACTTTTATGTGCTATATTTGAAAAAATAAAATTCTTCATTAAAATTGGGAAATCAAAATTTACGTTGTGTAAATTTTTGGCATTTTTACGATAAAGATCAATTTTAATGAATATGTGAAAAATGTTGTATTTATATTAAAAACCTCTTTTTAATCTAATTTATTTATATGATTAGATAATCTTTTGAATTGTTTTTAAAGTGAAATTATAATTTGTTTACAATTTAATACAATGGTGGTCATTGGAATTAATTACAATTTGAAATTGGACTTAAACTAGTGTCAATCTTTTAATAGATATTATTTCTTAAAAACACGCTATTTGTTTTGATTGCAGGAATTAATTATTAAATTAATTAATGCAACATATATGTTTTAAATTTTGTAAAATAGAAATAATTTTTGAATTCAGAAGATCAAATATAGCTTAGGGTGAATTTTTGGAAATTGTTTGAAAAAGTTCAATTTTTGATGTATAGTGAAACCACTAAGTGGTAGTTTAAAAACGGATTTTTCGTTTAAATGAAACATTACCACTTCTGTGATTTGAGTTTCAAAAATCCGACATACATGGTTGTCATTAAAATGTAAAATGTGGTTTAATGGTATTAAAATAATTTTTTGGTGAATAATAACTTTTATGTTTTATTAATTGCTATTAAAGGTAATTAGTGTAATTTTAGGTAAATATAATGTTATAATAATATGAAATGACTTTGAAACATGTACTACCATTATTTTATGAGTCATAACCGACCATGAAAATCCATGGGTCAACATGGGGACCCCATGGACCCACTTTGGTTGGAAAATGACATTAATAACTTTCTATTCAAAGATAAAATTAAAATATGACAAACATGTATTGTGTTACTAAAACAATTTTTACATGGGGTTAGAGAAGTCATAATTTTGACTATAAACATTAATTAGAAAGAGGAAAATATTTCCTATATCATGATATTTTTTTTATAATTTATAGAAATTATATAAATTAATTTCATTATGACACCGTGATGATGCAGTGATTACCTAAAAAATGAACGATTTAAATAAAATGAGATGATATGGTGAAATATAAGTCATAATATTGCCGGAAACCTATTTTATGGGTGTATTTAGAAACCTTATCACCTCATCCTCGAAATATAAATTTTGGGGACCTTTAAAATCCGAAAAGAAGTTTATAATAATGTTACTTTTCAAGACTATCCAAGAGTGCCCCTCCTCTCTTCTTATAAAAGGCACCCACCTATACCACCATACCCACACCTCTAAAGACTTTTTCTCGGCCAAAACCTGCCATTTGTGCCTCTCCACATCCCTATATTACTCCTAGAAGCATCACATTGTGCAGAAGTCATTTCAGGGAAGCCTTTGATCTCAAATCAAAAAAGAGTTACCTGATTTAAAGGTAATGTCTTCACTTGTGTTCTTTTGTTTTATTTTCATTCTCCAAACCCATAAACTATTTTTATTCCATTCTTTTGTAACAATAAAATTATATTAAATATACTTGGATTATGTTATGTGAAGTATTAGAGCCACACATACACACACATCCATCTAATAGTTAAATAAAATACTATTTCTATGCATGGAGAATTACTGCCTCACGAAGAGGATGATTGTTCAATATTCATTTAACACCTTTAAAGGTGGACATTATGATGTCACTGTATTTTATACTATATATATATATGGTATTTATGGTTTCTATATACTTCTTGTATTTTATATTTAAAACATACCTTTATTATTTTCATGTTGTGCAAATGCGATAATTTCCTATGAGGAAGTGTGGACTACCGCCCCTCAAGTGGCGTGACTCGTTCATGCAAAACATAGAATGTATAAAGAATGAAATTAATGAACACATGTGACCTATATAACATATAAATTATACTATAATTATAATATATATATATATATATCTCTCATTTATTTCTATTTCCATTAATATGAAAAATAAATGAAAGTAGTGTTCATGCGTACGTACGGCTTACCGTCTCCATGAATGTTACATTTCATTTCTTATCTCCATATGTCATGTAATATTATAAGTACATATATATAATGGATATATATTTTATATATTACATATAAATTATGGTTATCATTATGGAACTATAATATATATCTCTCTCTTTTAACTTCAATTCCATTAATATGACAATACAATTAAAGTAGCGTTAATGCGTACGTACGGCCTACCATCTCCATGAACGGTGCTTTTCATTTTTTATCTCCAAATTTTATGTAATTGTATAAAATGAATATTTGAATGATATATATGATATTATAATCATTAATACTATTTTACAAATGATTTACTTATAACTACATGGACAATCATTTTCAAACAAGTTCATTTTTGACTCATGTAACAAACATCGGCAAAAACGTCTGATATAAACTCACATTATTAACAAATTATTATAAAATTATAATATGTGATATGAAATGAATAATAATATTTAAAAGAGGTATTTATGAAATTATAAAATGACCAAAGTTTATTATTCAGGAATATAAAGAAACGAACAAGACAAGTCGGACTTGAGTTAAGGGATCCTACCCCTCTCTTTCTTTTTAAGTACACTCTTTTATAAATTTCCTTTTAATATCATATTTCTTATTATTGGGATGTTATTTTATATTACACTTACTTTACCTTTTATATTAATTTTCTGAGAGACCCTATTTTATCTCATCAATCTATTTTGGATGTTTTGAGTGGTGCTGTTAAGCTACCGAGTTTTCGTAAGAGATCCAATCTCTCTCTTTTTAAGTACTCTACTTTATGTAACTTGTTTTAAGATCCTCTTTGTTATGTTGGGGGATGTTATTTTATATTCCTAGTTATGTAAATTTTATGTTAATATTATGAGAGACCCTATTTGATCTAATCAATCCATTTTTTGGATGTTTTATGTGGCGTCGTTAGGCTGCCGTGTTTTCGTAAGGGAATTTTCATATCACTTTTATTCTCGTAAGATTTATTCTACATTTTCCACCATTTTCTTTGAGTGGTTTATGTACTACCAATTATTCAACTCTTTGTGTAATATAATTTCATTTATGAGTATTTACATCAATGTTGTATTGTCCTTCTTTCATCGGGTGTATGTTTCGAAAGATACCCAAGTCGGTAAGGGATCCTTTCACCCTCCCCTTTCTAAAATATTTCATTTGTTGGGTATTTCAATTTACATATTATAATGTTGGGATATGTTCTTATATATCCTTATTGATGTAAATTTTACTTCCAAGTGATGAGATAACCTTTTATCTCTCATCAACTCATTTTCTGAATTTTGATGTGACGCCGTTAGACTATCAAATTTTTGCAAAGGAACTTCTTAACCCAATTTTGATTCTTTGGGATAAACTTTTACTACATTAATATGTCGTTCTATGAATATGTATGAATGAACTCTTATTTATTTACACTTAATATCCACTTATATTTGCTATATTCGTTTTCCACACATAAATATGTAATTGATTTATCCTTAATCCAAGGATATCGTCATTGTAAGGGTCTTTATCTCAACCATCTTTCATTGAGGCATATATTGTTCTAATACAAGACTTTATTTTATATGGTGTATAAACCACTTTGACTTTTAATTTTATACATGATGAATCATTTTCGTTGAAGCATTTTACAAAATGACAAAATGGAATGTTTCTTTTAACGTGCCTGGTGACAACGACCTTTTCCGCCGCTGCGAGTAATATTTTATCTTGTGCTTACTCAACAAGTCGTAATGTTTTTAAAATGAAATAAATACCATATACTCTTTTATGTATTTTGGTATTGAAAATGGTTTTTTACAATGGATTTGTTATGTCAATATATTTTATTGATATATTGTGATCAAAGTGTGGAAATTTTTTCTTTCCATTATATTTGTTTTATGTCTTATAATTTTATAGTGGTACTTGGACATCTGACGGGTGGTTACATGATAAACCATTTGACGGGTGGTGTCGTGAATACCAGGATGGGTGGTTACATTATAACCTCCAATGCATTGGGTATGGAAGTCGGCCGTATGGATTTTACACTAAGTGATATGTGTGGAAGTCGACCGTATGGGTATTCCATTTAAGTATGTTTATGTCCCAAGTTACCTTTATATGTTATGTGATCCCTATATGGGTTTTATGGTAATATTTGTGTTAAAAAAGGGTAATTAATGATCTTTTATTAATTGAAAAGTTTATACTACTTCATAAAGGTGAGAAGTATTACCTTGAAAAAGTACTCATGGTTTACTTGTTGTTTTGAATAACTAACATTTTTCCTTCTTTGTGTATCCCTTACTAAACATTGTATGCTCACCCCAAGTTTTTTTGAAATGTTTTTCACAGGACTTAATGTGGAATAAGGTCAAGGATGGGATCAAAGAAACATCATGCTATCTAAAACATGGAAATAGACAAGATTCTTTTTAAGAGTTTTTTATCTTATGGAAGCTTAGTAGAAGTGTCTACTTTGTAATCTTTTGAGATGTAATAGTTACGACTTAATTCTCTAAAACTGTAATCCTGAAATGATCCTCTATGTGAATTATTCATTTAATTTAATAATAAGTAATGTTTAAGGTCGGGTCCTTATAGTTGGAATCAGATGTGTGTTTAGATAACATTAGAGGTTATGGTATTCTCTAATCATAAGTGACATTACCATAATTGTTAGGATTTCAGAAAGAATCTTAGTTTTAGATAAATTAAATGAGTAAGTATATCATAGTGTTTATCTTCCTCATTAGTATACGATAATTTTATTGATATACTAACAGTGACATTTTTTGGTTTTAGTAAATGGATGGATCTAAAAGGCACCAAAGTGACAATGGATTTGAAGGAAACTGTGGTGGTTCTCTGATTAAGAGACTCGATGAAATGGGGGATTCAATGAGAAATCTCGTGGTTATTCTAAACCAACTATAAGGAGTCATGATCAACCACTTCAAACATGGTGAGTTATCTAATGCATCATGTACGAGAGAACCAAATCTATGAGGAAGTTCAAGTGATAATAATAAAGGAAACCATTAGGGTTTATATGATCCTTACTTTTGAGGTAATTATGGATTACTATATGTTATGATGAAAAATGAAAGGCATGATATAAACAGGAGGTTAAATTATGATATGGTTATTTTTGAAGATTTTATTTCTTTTTGGGGAATGTTTTATGGATTATATAGTTTTGTAAAAAGCACAACACGCAGACCGTGTGACAACTCTTCACGTTGGACAAAGCTGCGGTAATCGAACCCACAACCAAAGTGCGTCTAGAATTTATCACCTACCACTGGAATACATGAAGTTCATAGTTATTTTGACTAATTATTTTTAGTTAGACAATTTTATGAATCATGATTAAGTGGATTTTGGGTTATCTATTGAAATTATTATCCTATCATGGAAGATATGTGATTTGGTTAATTACTTTTCAATATGAGTCTTCAAGAGAAATTGATGTTATTTGGAGATAAATGTTAATTTGTACCTTGGAAGACTATGTGATTAAATCCTTTAAATATTTGGGTTTCAATC
Organism: Viscum album; assembly: GCA_963277665.1. Taxonomy (NCBI): domain Eukaryota; kingdom Viridiplantae; phylum Streptophyta; class Magnoliopsida; order Santalales; family Viscaceae; genus Viscum; species Viscum album. The sequence goes on from OY728132.1 coordinate 2,104,807,118, forward strand.
TTAGTTTGGTTTATTTTGAATAATTTTATGGACACATTGTTTATCTAATGGTCTTTTTTGAACATAAGGTTTTGTTGGACAAATTATGGAGAATAAGAATAGATTTTCATTTTATAAAGGGTTATCCTTTTTTGGATTTTCTGATCTTTTTCTATCAATTTTGGTTTTGGTAAGGGTCAAAAGACATGGGAAATATATAGTTCTCTTTTTTGGATTAAGTGATTCTCTAGAAAATGATTATATTACTCTTAATGTGAACATGTCTTCCTAAATACTCATCATTTGGGGAAGTATGAGTTTGTGTAAGGAATCTAGTAAAAGTTGAAATTCAACATGACAAGTAATATTGTTTCCTTAAGATAAAAAATAAATTCCTCAATGAAAAGTAACATAAATCAAAAAAAAATTCTATTAGCTTTTCTTATTGTGGAATCGAATACCGTTTAACCCACCACATGTTTGTGATTTTCTTGTGGTTAAATTTCTCCTAAACATGTTTTCTAAAACTCTCCCTCAGAACATGACCCTTTGATTTTTCTTCCATATCCATGTTTTCCTAAATCGAATCCTAGTATGGGTTAACTCGAGTGACCTCTATACTTTCCTTTCTTTCTTTTAAAGTGATTGTTTTACCGACTCTTGTTCTGATGTGGGACTTTCAATGAAGTTTCTCATGTCCAATTTTAAAATTGCGAGGACGCAATTTCAAAAAAGGGGGGGAAGGATGTAACACCCCGGGTAAATAAAGAATATGAAACTTTTATATTTATCCCTATTTTTGAGTAAAATTTTAATATTAATTTAAAGGGAACGCTATGCTCGATGGCTTACCCAATACACAACAACGAGTTCCTTTGAAATCTTACGTTGCACTCTAATAATAAAATAATTTTATTTTAAATGGTAGTTAACACCTATCTGTTGTAATGGAAAGAATGAACATAACTAACAATCAAATTATTATATATTTTTGTCAAATATTTTTACTTTTTACAATAAATGTTAGAGGATTAAAAATGCGAATGAATCCAATTTTATGCATAAACATTCTAATATTATTTAAAAGGTCGATTAACATCCTTTTGATGGAGAACCTCTTTTAAATCCACTTTTTGAAAATTTTATGTGTTATATTTGAAAAAATAAAATTTATCTTTAAAATCAGGACATCTATATTTACATTGTGTAAATTTTTGGTATTTTTACAATAAAGTTCATTTTTAATAAATAAGTGAAAAATGTTGTATTTTTATTGAAAACCTATTTTTAATATAATTTATATATATGATTAGATCATATTTTGAATTGGTTTTAATGTTCAATTAGAATATATTTTTACAATTTATTCCAATGGTGGTCATTAGAGTTAATTTCAATTTGAAATTGGACTTAAACTAGTGTCAATATTTTAAAAGATATTGTTTCTTAAAAACACGCTATTTGTTTTGACAGCGGGAATTAATTACTAAATTAATTAATGAAACTTATATGTTTTAATTTTGTAAAATATAAATAAATTTTTAATTCGTAATTTAAAATATAGCTTAGGGTTAATTTTTGGTGATTTTCTGAAAAACTTCAATTTTTGATGAATAGTGTAACCACTAAGTGGGAGTTTAAAAACTGATTTTTCGTTTAAATGATACTTTACCACTTCTGTGGTTTGAATTTAAAAAATTCGACATAAATGGTTGTTATTAGGATGTAAAATATGGTTCAATGGGATTAAAATAATTTTTTGGTGAATAGTAACTTTTAAGTTTTATTAATTGCGATTAAAGGTAATTTGTGTAATTTAAGGTAAAGATAATGTTATAATAATATGAAATTACATTTACACGTGTACTACCCTTATTGGATGATTCATGACCGACCAAGACAATCCATGGGTCAACTGGGGGTCCCCATGGAGCAACATTGGTTGGGAAATGAAATTAATAACTTTTTATTTAAAGTTAAAATTAAAATGTCACAAACATGTATTGTTTCACTAAAACAATTTTTACATTGGGTTATACAAGTCATATTTTTGACTATAAATATTCATTATAAATATGAAAATATTTCCTACATCCAGATAATTTTTTATAATTTTTAGACATTATATAATATAATTTATTTATGACACCGTGATGATGCAGTGATTACATCATAAATGAACGATTTCAATAAAATGAGAAGATATGATGAAATCTAAGTCATAAACTTGTCACAAAACAATTTTATGGGTGTATTTAAAAACCATATTACTTTATCCTAAAAATATATAATTTTGGGACCTTTAAAATCCGAAATTCATTTTATAATAATGTTACTTTTCAAGACATTCCAAGAGTGCCCCTCATCTCCTCTTATAAAAGGCCCCCACCTCTACCACTTTACCCACACCTCTCTAGCATTTGGCTCGGCCATCCCCTGCCCATTTTGACTATCCACATCCCTATCTTACTCCTAGAAGCCTCATGTTGGGCAGAAGTCTTTCCAATGAAGCCTTTGAGCTCAAATCAAAAAGAGTTACCCGATTTAAAGGTAATGTCTTCACTTGTGTTCTTTTGTTTTATTTTGCTTCTCCAAACCCCGAAACTCTTCTTATTCCTTTCTTTTGTAACAAAAAATTATCTTACATATAATAGGATGTTGTTATGTGAGGTATTCGAGCTACAATTTCACACACTTCCATCTAATGGTTAAAGAACATACTGTTTCTGTGGATGGAGAATGACTGCCTCGCGAAACGATGATTCTTCAATATTCTTTTAACACCTTTAAAGGTGGACACTATGATGTCACTGTATTTTATATATGATATATATGGTATTTATGTTTTCTATATGCTTCTTTATTTTATATTTAAAACATACCATTATTATTTTCATGTTGTGCAAATGCGATAATTTCAAATGAGGAAGTGTGGACTACCGCCCCCACATGGGATGTGACTTGTTCATGCAATACATGGAATGTATATAGAATGAAATTAATCAGAATATGTGAGATATATAACATATATATTATACTTTAATTATAATATATATATCTCTCATTTATTTCTAATTCCATTAATATGACAAATAAAAGAAAGTAGCGTTCATCCATACGTACGGCTTACCGTCTCCATGAACGGTACATTTCATTTCTTATCTCCCAATGTTATGTACTATTATATGTACATAGATATAATGGATATATATGTCATATATTACATATTAATGATGGATATCATTCTAGAACTGTAATATATCTATATATCATTTAGCTTCAATTCCATTAATATGACAAAAAAATGAAAGTAGCGTTCATGCGTACGTACGGCCTACCGTCTCCATGAATGGTGCTTTTCATTTTTTATCTCCAAATGTTTGGAATTGTATAAAATAAATATGTACTGAATATATATTATATTTTAATAATTAATACTATTCTATAAATGATTTACTTATAACTACATGGACAATCATTTTCAAACAAGTTCATTTTTGACTCATGTACCAAACATCAGAAAAAACCTCTGATGTGAACTCACATTATTAACCAATTATTATAACATTATAATATGTGATACGAACTGAATAATAATATTTAAAGGAGGTCGTTAAGCAATTATAAATTGACTAAAGTTTATTATTTAGGAAAATAATGAAACGAACAAGACAAGTCGGACTTGAGGTAAGGGATCCAACCCCTCCCTTTCTTTTTAAGTACACTATTTTATGTCATTCCTTTTAAGATAAACTTTCTTATGATTAGGATGTTCTTTTATATTACTCTTACTTTTATTTTTATGTTCATATGATTAGAGACCCTATTTTCTCTCATCAATCCATTTTGGATGTTTTGTGTGGCGCCGTTAGGCTGCCGAATTTTTGTAAGAGATCCAATCTCTCTCTTTTAAAGTACTCTCCTTTATGTCACTTATTTTAAGCTCCACTTTGTTATGTTGGTGGATTTTCTTTTATATTACTCTTTCTGTAAATTTTATGTTAATATGATGAGATACACTATTTTATCTCATCAATCTATTTTTTAGAAGTCTTAAGTGGCGCTGTTAGGCAGCCAAGTTTTCGTAAGGGATTTTTCATCTCACTTTTATTCCCATGAGATTTATGCTACATTTTCCACCATTTCCTTTGAGTGGTATATGTACTGCCCATTATTATACTCTTTGTGTAATATACATTCGTATATGAGTATTTAAATCAATGTTGTATTGTCTTTCTTTCATGGGGTGTATGTTTCGAAAGATACCCAAGTATGCAAGGGAACCTTTCAACCTCCTCTTTTTAAAAGAATTCTTTTGTTGGGTCTTTTAATTTACATATTTTAATTTTGGGATATGTTATTTCCTATCCTAATTGATATAAATTTTATGTCCATGTGATGAGATACCCTTTTTATATCTCATCAACTCATTTTATGAATTTTGAAGTGATGTCGTTAGGCTGTCAAATTTTTGCAAGGGAACTTCTTAACCCAATTTTGATTCTTTGGGATAAACTTGTACTCCTTGAATATGTTGTTCTATTACTATGTGTGAATTAACTCTTATTTTTTTACAGTTAATATCCACTTATATTTGGTGTATTCGTTTGTCACACATAATTATGTAATCGATTTATCCTTAATCCAAGGATATCATCTTTGTAAGGGACTTCATTTCAATCTCCTTTAATTGATGCACATATTATTCTAATACAAGACTTTCTTTTATACCTTGTATAAACCCCTTTGACTATTAATTTTATACAAAAGGAATATTTTTCTATGAAGTGTTCTACAAAACATCAAAAAGTAATGTTTCTTTTAATGTACGTGGTGACAACGACCTTTTTCGCCGCTGTGAGTATTATTTGATCTTTGGCTTACTCAACAAGTCGTAATGTTTTTAAAATGAAATAAATACTATATGAACTTTTATGTAGTTTGGTATTGAAAATGGTTTTTATAATGGATTTGTTATGTTAATATATTTTAGTGATATATTTTGATTAAGGTGTGGAAATGTTTTCTTTCGATTATATTTGTTTTATATCTGATGATTTTATAATGGTACTTGGACATTTGACAGGTGGTTACGTGATAAACCATATGACGGGTGGTGCCGTGAATACCAGGATGGGTGGTTACGTTATAACCTCCAATGAATTGGGTATGGAAGTCGGTCGTATGGCTATTCCATTAAGTGATATGTGTTAAAGTCGTCCATATGGTTATTCTATTTATGTATATTTATGTCCCATGTTAAATTTATATGTTATGTTATCTTTATATGGGTTTTATGGTAATCTTTTGGTTAAAAATTTGTACGTAATGATATTTTATTCATTGAAGAGTTTATACTACTTCATAAAGGTGAGAAGTATTACTTTGAAAAAGTACTCATGGATTACATGTTGTTTTGAAAAATTACAGTTTTCCTTCTTTGTGTATCCCTTACTGATCTTTTTATGCTGACCCCATGTTTGTTTTTGAAATGTTTTTCACAGGACTTAATGTGGAATAAGTTCAAGGTTGGGAACAAGGAAACGTCATGCTATCTAAATCATGGAACAAGAAAAGTTTGTTTTTAAGAGTTTTTTATCTTATGGAAACTTAGTAGAAGTGCGTATTTTGTAATCTTTTGAGATGTAATAATTACGTCCTAATTCTCTAAAACTCTAAACCTGAAAAGTTCCTCTATGTGAATTATTCATTTAATTTAATAATAAGTAATGTTTAAGGCCGAGTCCTTATAACTATGGTATCTTATGATATTGAGTCAAACCCACTAGAACATGATGCTCTTCCTTCACATGTTGAAATCATAGGCTTTATGAAACAAACATGAAAATAATCCAAATCATAAATTCCCTTTATAATTTTAATTTAAGGTCTCAATACAGCTTTATCACACTATGATGTATGGGAAAGGGGGATATATGAAACTCTCTCAACACCTCCTATTACAATGTGCCCCGAACCATTTTTCATCCATAGAAATTGATGGAATGTTTTCAATCATTAGAAAATACATATGGTGCTTAAATAAAATATATACGATCATGTATAACTTCAAATTGGTTGTCATCAAAATTTGTATCTCCGACTTGCTATCAATATATTAGGTTAAATACCATTGATTTTAGATATGTTTTTCACCACTCATCTGCCAATTCCATCAGTAAAGAATAAAAAAATTGGTGCCTCCTCCGCTAAATAAGAACGATATTTTTAATGGGATTTTGAACCACAGTTAGCATTCTTATATAATAAAATATCTCAATGATTTATTATAATAAAAACTCTAACAAACAAATCAATATTACATTAAGGTCTCTTTGTGAAATTATAGAACTAAGACTCTACATTTCAAAGTATTATATAAACTTATGGCAATGATGATGATACATTAACATTTATTGGAAAAAATAACATTTATAATAGATCAATATCCAAGGTTATATAGTTCTTATAAAGAGGTCCCTACCATGTGGACCCTTAATCAGTAAATCTATACCTCTATATCCACACACAACCAAACACATTTCCAAACTCATCATAAAACCACATATATTAAACAACCTACATTAGATACATAAAAATTGGATAATAAGTAAAAAAACATACATATATCATATAAGGACATATAACACATCTCAATAAATGTGAATAACTAAACTTTTAATTTTAAAGAACAAAGGGAAATACATTCATAATTTTTTTTTTATAATTATTTAATAGTAGCCTATCATTTTGAGGAAACATCATACCTCAGATAACCTCTTATGGTTTCCAATTATGGTACTGCAATATATTATTGGGTACATGAATAAATAGTGTACCCAATTTTAATCCATATAAATTAACCTCACCCATATTGAACTGACACATTGAGATATTATCTTATAACTTGCACTCTAGGAGTCAGTCTTATACTATTCTAAATTTTTATACGTCCATATCCTTTGATATAGAATGTAAAGAAAATCATAGTAAATAATAAAATAAATAAATATAATAAAATTTGATTGATTTGATTAATATGTTAACTGAATACATTAGGTTAAATTTTCGCACATATGGGAATCAATTAGAATTCATATTTCTCATAGTTATAATAGAATATCGTCTTCATGATGGCCTCCACCAAAACTCCAAACTGATAGTAGATAGACATTAGTTCAATTATTGATAACCATCTGAATCATTTTAACTGGTTGAATAAGATATCAATTATTGGAAAAAAGAAATTTTTTCTTGGATGTCACGTTACTCATGTGACCATAATCACTACATGAACTTAAGATCATGTATGTATTTATAGTAAACAACACTTGTGTCACCCATGATATATAATTGGAATAATAAATAACTTAATATAATGTTCTTCCAATTTCACACATAGATCCATATCAATGTGGGTGAAATCTGATAGATGGTAGAGAATATCAATGTTGTTTTGGATAAAAATTCAATATAGAAGATATCCTCCAACCATAAGGGTATTTCAGCAAAATTTTCTTGGAAATAATTAATGTAATTATCCACATACATTGGGAGATAGATTTATTATGAACCTATATAACCATGTTCTAAACATTAAAGTAGATAAAATATAGATTGCATATTTCTTCACACATTCCCCAACTCAATATACCAATCAGTATATCTCTCCATTATATTATATTGTGATTTTATATTCCTATAAACATCAAATAGTATTGCGATGGTTGGTAATTGTATAATACAATGTTGATATTCAATACATACCCAATATGATATCTTATGGTTTTATTGAAACTACCAATATTTTCAATGTTAATATCTATACATGGAACATTAGGTCACACTAATGATAAATGAAAAATATCAAAGTTTCTCCCCATAGGAATCTCTGAGAATAATTTATTAACTAAAGGATCCACCCGAATATAAATATATCAAAAAGGGCAAGGAAACTAAATTAATGATTCGTGCCTATGACTACAAGTAATATTGCTAATTATTATGAACCAAATCCTAACTCAATAAATCCTATAGAAAAAAATATCCCTCCATAGCTGACAACTGATTTCTTCTTTAGCCACTAGCCCAATGAGCCTGACATGGTCCTCTTGTGTTGGTTTGGGATATATGTCATAGGGTCATCTTCTATATATATCTACTCCTACAAGAACGACTCAAACCCATATTTTAGTAACATACCCTCAAGATCCACCCTAACCACCCATGGGAGTCCCTAGTAAATGATTTTTCCTCATTCACTTTAGAATATACACTACTTTTCCAACATTTTTAGTATGCTAGGTTAGGCAATCACATTACAAGAAATTGGACCCATTATAAAAATATCTCTACTTAATATTTTTTTGATTGGATCCCCAGATTTAGTCATAATATTTTCTTCATTGAGACTGATCATTCTTGCAGAATGACTTACTTCTTTAAGAACATGATGTCTAACATCTAACAGTAGTATTAAATTTCTCTTCTCCATGATGCACTCTATCTGGTATAGCTACCCAATGATCACTTATTAGGAATCCCTCTATTACCATGTCCCACACTATAACCCCAACATATATGGGAATTCATTGGTAGACCATGTTATCCTATATATCCATGTAGTGTCCCAACTAAAAATTATTTTCTCTAAAGTATCCATAACACACTAAATCAGTCGATTAGTTCATGAGGTTAGAGAAATTTTATGTCTACTCTAATACAATAATACCACCGTAATAAAAATACATGAGATCATTGATTCATGAAAAGACAATGGTTGAAAGATAGTACTCATCATTGAATACTTTCTTGAACTCCTTCCACGTGATACTCACCTTATCCTGTGTCTTGGTTACTATACACCATTTGAAACCATATAAATCCTTGAATAATACTTGAAAAAATTAAAACCATATGTTATATTATGATCTATACCATCCATAAACCCTAACCCACAAAATAAATCTTTTCATCTACTGCATGTGGGTCTACCTTACACATAAACATACACCGTCCTTGCAACTAAAACCCACTCATCAAACTCATCCAATGAGAATATTCATCAAATACCAATATAAAAACCAGATTATCAACAAGGAAATGATCATTTACATAAACTAATATATGTAGGTCCATGTTTCTCCCACTAGGTATAATAATATCACTCTATAATAATAGAGGGAACACCTCATGAATTGTCCCCCACTATATCACCCCAAGATTTTGTGAATTTTTTTTCAAATAAATTTAAACATTAAAATATTTTAAATTACATGAATCACCGATTTAGAATATAATTACATGAGAAATTGATTTTAGTATGTGTTATAGTAAACACTTGCTTTTAGTATGTGTTACATGCTATAATGAGTTTAAACGGAACATGATATACTATTAAAATATAATTATTAAACATACTATTTTTCAAATAGACATTTTAATGATGGTTATGAATAAGATTAACTAAATTTTGAAAATATTTGATTTAAACAATTATATATAATATATAAATTGAATAATAGATACCTATAAATAAAAAAACCATTTGAAAAAATGGATTTGTTTTTCTTAAAATCTATTTTTATAATCAAAAAACCATTTTCTATAAATTTTTCTATCATTCCTATCATGTGTTTTCTTCGTAATATATATACATTAATTGAATATTACACATAAAAGCTATATTTTCCACAAAACAATTGTGGCTCTCCTTCTTTGAGAATAATATTAAAATTATATTTCTCACATTTCAATAATTTATTCGAGAGAATTAAATAAATTTAAAAAATAAATGCTTCAAAATTATTTATATTTAATTTTTTATAATATTATGTAATGATAATTTTTTTATTAAATATTGAAAAATACTTGTTTTTATTTAAAAGTTGAATTTTAATTCAAATAAATTAAGAGATAAATCATATTATAATGTGGTTAAAAATATTATATTAGTATAATTATAAATATATGAATAAAATTAATTTAATTATGATATAATTTATATTGAAATTTGATATAAAAGAATTTTAATCTTTTGAAACCCTTCTGTTTCAAAATCCATGTTTTCATCCAGTCAATGGGATAAACGTTAAATTATATTTTTCACTTATCTGAATGGAATTTTGAAAAATAGATCTCTTATATGGAATAATAATAATTTATATTATATAATAAGACAAACATAATATTTTACCATTATTAATCGTAAATTTAATAGAAATTAATTTCCATAGTTAAAGTGAAAATTAGTTTATTAGGGGTTTAAACTAAGTAGATACGGGCTAAAATAATGTATAATGTTTTCAAAAACACATTTCATGACTATATTATGAAATTTCAAGCACTATTTTTCACCAATTACACCATTTTTTAGAACTATTATTATGAAAATAAGGGTTAGACATTTTTCTTTTCAAAAATTACATGTGTGCCACTCAACTTACTTGTAAACATTCACCTACTATCCTCTACAATATGCACTTACAAACCAAATTTATTATAACAATAAATACCCTATAAAATGAAAACATACCTAATAGAATAATTTAATTCATATTTTTGTAAAAAAGAAAATCTAGGAAGGCTTTTGGTAAAAACCAAAAGCAATTGTCTGAAGAAGAGGAAATGTTCCTAATAGTGTGTTTCATTTTGTTTCTTCTAATACCTCCATACATTTTCAATAAAACATGATTATATAGTAACCTAAAAATATTATATATTATGAGATATTGTTATAATAATTTAATTACATACAAACACATACACTTCCATCAAATGGTATACAAAATCATAATTCTTTGGTACGGTGGAATACAGCCTCTATTACCAATGTTAATATGTTTCCATATACACCTATAAAAACAAGATAATTTAATTGATTCAATTTATTATATGATATATATGATATTATTATAATTTTATAACTATAATACCGCATCTTTTTTCTTATATCCCAACTAATTGAAAAACTATACCGACACCCATTTGTTGGGAAGACTACCATCTCATGAGGCAATGTGATTCATTTTTCATGTATAATTTATATAGAGGAAAAAAGAAATTTTTATATTAAAATATTTTATATATATAGAAAAAAAATTATTCTGAAATATTTATATATTATTTACCATTATTTCATTCTTTCTATCAAGAAAACAGATACAGAGATCATCGGTATGTACGACCTACAATCTCCACTAATGGTTAATTATATATCTATATCCTATTTCTATGGATTAATATAAATACATATATTCTAAATATATATAATATTTTTATCATGTTTAACAACATTGAAATGATGTGATAATGATCAATATAAGATAACCCAAAATAATAAGTCAATGTATATATAAAAAACAAAGAACTTATTACCAATACCACGAGTTTAACATGGAATTGTTAATAAATGGTTAATAAATGCTTATATTTAAATAATATATGGGATGATATAAATAAATAATGTAATTTATTACATTAATAATTATATTATATTTATTATATAGGTTTTCTGAAACTGTTTTACAGATGCTAAGACAAAAATAAAAAGATTTCTAATATCTCATTTATTTCTAAGGGAAATATACCAATTCACCAATTATTTACATTATGGGGGGCATGTACATACCTTTGAAATTATATATCATTAATATGAAAAATTTCCTTATATTAATTGTTTTTTAATATTTTATTCTTTGATGGTGATTAGGAATAAAAATATTACCACAACGTTAAAAAATTTGTGTCTCCGTTTTCCATATTTGAGACATATGGCATATTATTAAAATATATTATTTTATGAGGTGTATATAAATCCCATTATAAATACAATATTATTATTTTAATTATTCTATTGATATTTTATGCTTCATTTAAAGTTATTATTTCATCGGGCTTATGATTAAATGTTACTAAAGTGGTAAGTATGTTATAGTACAATATCACCATTAATTGGGATTGTTTATGTTTTTCTTCGGATGTGGAAATATTATGTTCCATATCCAAATAAACATATTAATATTATTCTAATATGGTTATTATATGAGAATAAAAATTTTCACTTCATTTTAATTTATTTAATTAAGTGTTTAAAATAATTTTTTTAAGAAAAATATTCATTTATTACCTCCTGGGTTATAACCCTTTTTGTATCAAATAAAATTTTATAAAAAAAATTTCAAAAATGTTTTTTAAATTATATGAATGATTTATTAAAAATAATTTTACCAAATATTTACATTTTTAAAAAAATATATAAAGTTATCTTCCTGTATTTTGAAAAATAAATATTGTTTTTATTTTACTGAAAATTTGAACGGAATCCATGTTTTAATACGTAAGAAATAAATGGAATTTCCCACCATAAGGTCCATTAATATATTTTCTGATTTCTTTAATATATTTCAATGTTTATTCTGAATGAAAAATACTTCCAAAATTTAACATTAAATTTAGTTTTATAAATTTATTTTCAAAGCAAGGTAATTTTCCTCCAGGAATTTTTTAAATTATTTTTAAAGCATCCTTTATATGTATATACGGATAATTTTATTTAAATGAATTTTGAATATATATTTTTAAGGTTTTTTCTTTATGGAAAGTATATTTTCCACATGAAATGTTCCATGTGATCATTCAAAATAATTTTCCGTCATTGATGACATTTAATGATGTTAAATATGATTTAATGGGTTTATAATCCATGGATATCAATCTTATACATTATTTGGATGGTTTATATTTATTATGATAATATTTTTATAAAAACCATTTCTATTCCATGTGTTTTAAATGAGAAAAATAAAATGAAACCCACATAATTTTCCATGGGTTTGAAATTATTAATAAATTATAAAACCTATGTCCTTTTTATAGATTATTTTACGATGGAATGATTATGAAACTAATTTATTTTCGAGAGTTCTAACATGATAAATTTTATTATGTGTGATATTTATAAGGAGATATATATTTACCAAGAATAAAGAGGGAGATAACATAGCTTATAGATAAGAAAGTATTTTATGTGTCCAGGTCTATAACGGAACTAAAAATAAATGATTATGGAATGAATCATTTTGTTATGAAATGAATATTAAACTATTAAAATGTGATATTTATGTATGGGAAGATTGGGTCTCTACTGTTTTGTTTCATATTAACATGTAGGTTTCCTCAAAAAAATTATGAGAAGAATTTGGTGAGATCCACGGGGTTATATCTAATGATATATCTAGGGATATGTATAATTATATAACTAATGATTAAAAAATGTATTGTAAATTATGATGGAAGTTTTCTAAAGGATAAGGTCAATGGTTTCAGCAAATTACATAATTGTCTAGATACTATAGGTTTATTTGGCTTTTGATGGGATGTACTCACTGGTGATGAAAATGTTTTTTGAATTCATTTTATTTATTTTTCACGTCAGTTATTTAATGATGTTATTGTAGTTGAAATTGTTAATAAGTTTCTAATATTGGTAAATAATCAACATCGAATAGAATTTATGATGTGGTTTATCACCTCAGTTATTAAAAAACCAATGTAATAATTTGTTATTCAAGTGGGGTACAAAAAACCAATGTAAAAAATAAAATCTTTTGATAATTTTGTTCGCGTTCTCACTATAAATAGTATAAAACAGAAGAAAAAGAAAATAAATACCATTAGTAAATCTATTTGAAAAACAAACAATATTCATTTAAAAATTAAAATTTCATGATTATAATACATAACACAAATAAACTAAAATTTATTCTATACAATTAAATGATTCATCTATTAAATTTCCAAGTGTCTCAAATCTTGTACACTACCATGTTTAGGGTACTCAAAAAGATACATATGAAAATAATATCATATAAAATTTTTTATGAATAAAATTAATGAAATGTTATGAAAATATTTACAAATAATTATAACCTAATGTAAATTATTTGTTATTGTAGTTGTTATAGTATTATACAAATATATTAAAACATAATATAAAATTATTTTACACCTTCTTTTTTACGAAATTTTTATTTAAAATATTTTTTCAATTTAAAATAACTCTTATATTAATAAAACCAAAATATAGTAATTGTAAATGAAATTTAAAATTTTCTTGTATATAATTGATCATGATAATATTTTTTGTTATCTAGAATGAAATTAAATTCCTTCATTGAAAATAATATGAAAAAATAGATTTAAAATTAATTATAATATAAAAATTTATTAAATTTTTCCTACATTCATGTCCAATATATTCTTAAAAGATTCTCACACATCACCATGGATAGAGAAATGGAACTTATGATCTTTCTACCATAGAAAAAACAAAATAAATGTAATGTACACTGATATAAAATAAAATTCAATGTTATTGGTTCTAATGATATAATATATTGAGAAATTTTTATGATATATGTTTCATGATATTGAAGATAAGGACATATATAGCACAAAATAACTGCATTATTCTGAAATATTTCGATATTATTAATTATAGTTTCTGCATGAGTTATTTTCCATAGTATAATTGAAATATAATGTTGGTCCATATATATAAATAAATTTATCTTTTCATTATAATTAAAAAATATATATAGATAACTAAAATAAAACAATTACAAGTATAAATTATTAATAAAACTAACAAATCGATTTTAAATAATCAACATACATGGAAAAAATTTTAATCGAGTTGATTCCCAACTGATCTCTAGTTACAAGATCTATGATATTGATTTTAAAAATCCCTATAGTCATTGTCTTTCTATAAACACCATCATCAATTATAATATCTTATACATCCATTAAAAATTTTAATATGTTGACAATATTTCAAGACTCGTAGAAATTATATCTAATGTTACACATTGTATTTTTTGTTTTTTATATAGTATTTATTTACCTTAACATAATCCAATAAAAATGGGATAAGTCCATAATTTTTAATATGATGAAACAAATTTAATATAAAAATTAAATAACCAATTATATATCCATATACCTCTATTTTAATGATTCTAATATGTCTTTATGGTCAAACTAATAAATGTTTGATACATTGTCCAACATTACCCACCTCACATATATGAAATTGTATTCTTGATGATCTATATATAATATCGTGAACATTGACCCTATGATTCTTTATCACTATATGTTAATGATTAATTGTATTACATATATAAAATATCATCCCACATGAAAAAATATATTGGGGATCATCAGTATATAACTCATAATATATAAAAGTCTATGGATGAGGGATTTTAGGAGTGGGATAAGAAGGTGTGGGGTATGTAGTAAGATGTAATGGATTTTGATAAGTAATAGGAGTGGGATCTTCTAGGGGAAGAGGAAGAGTGGTATTAATAGTTTGAAACTATATTTTCATGTCTACAAACATCAAATATATTAATGATATAATAAATTCATCCATGGTCGTAGGAATATTTAGAATATAAAATTGCAAATATTATATATTTTTAAATATTCTCCATTGAAGAAGCTATAGAATGTGGTAATTATTTTTTCACTGATACACCTACCTGGTATCTTCATAAATTATGTGGGTGTTCGCAACTTTTTAATTTTTTAGATAAAATATCCTTTTTACCCCCATATATAGAGGGACCTTATGTTCTCTTATCATTAAGAGACTCCTTTATAATATATTTGAAAAATCCCATACAGAATCAAAATACAAATATATTTGAATTTACTTAAATAAATGAATTAATTAAACATCTTACAAACCTCTAAAATAAATCCATCGAATCATTAATGAGATATTGAACAATTATTCTAATTTAACCCTCTTCCTTTTTCAAAGTCTAGCGGGGAGAGGTGGTCAACCTCTGTATATCATAAAGAGTCATCTATCTATTTTTTATAATTTTCATCCAAATTTTGTTCTTCCAATATTTTATACCCACACTGAGATAATGAATGATGGCATACATTTATAGAATTAATTTTCTGATTATATCTCCTCGATTTCTATAAATATGGAATAATTAAAACATTAATAAATAATTAATAATATCATTAATATAAAAAACATATAAAATTTATCATTTCACTTACCAAAAATGGTTTTTTATTCTTATTTTAAAAAATTGTTCAATATATCTTCACCTATAAATGGATATGAATCACATATATTTGGATGGCTCATATCCCCACAACTGAAATTTTCTGGGATGTTTGATTTAAAATTCCTCCATCTCCTAATATCCAAAGATAAACATTTACTCCTCACTCTTTAGATATATCAAATTTAATTTTATAAGAAATAAGAAAAACTATATTTCTATAAATATTTCAAAATTAATAAAATAATAACAAATGATCGTACCAAAACATTCTCCCATAAGAAAAGTATTGTCAATTTTGTCAACACTGCTCCAATCATCAATCAAAATAATAACTTCTCTGTTGGCGTGCACTTCTATAAATGTATTAAATGTTTATTAGTTCAATCCCCTTAGAATATCGCGATCATATAATTCTATCAGTATTATATTTTCCTAGCTATGGGAAACTAATAATTTAAATAAATGTGTGATTCCACATTTACCAACCCTCGAACTCATCTCTGAACCTGTATAATTAGTTGTCTCTTATGAAGAAGGATGGGGCTCATCAGCCGGATCATGTGTACGTTCTTCCAAATAAGTACGACAATGATCATATCAAGAAGTTTGTGGTGTATCATGTGATTAACCTATCTTTATCCTAAATATCAACAAAAAACATAGTAGTACAAAAATACAAAAAATCAACTATTTCTAACGAATGTAAATAAAAAATAAAAAATTAATAAAGGAAAATTGATAACTAACATAAACATAACACATATTTATTTATATTGGTTATAGTTAAATAAAATTATATAAACATTAATGAGATATGAAATGAAATATAAAAAATGAGAAAAAATAAAAAAATATGTTGAAATAGTAAAAAAGATCATTCTAAATAAAAATATTACACCAAAATGGTTTTTTAATATCATCATATTCAATTTTTTATTTAACAAATTAGTTTTAAAATAATATTTCCCTAAAAATTAAGTAATAGAGTTTTTATTAATGGGTAATAATGGTAAACTAAAAAAAACCTAAACTAACATTGAAATAACATTTTACATATTAGTTATAATATGGGTTTTATTAATGAAACTAAAATCCAAATATGTAGGATTTTATGAAAATTAAAAAAATTAAACTGGAAAAAAATATATGTAACCGATAATATTAAGAATATACTACATGATTGTTTTACAAAATTTATTCATCATGTATGACACTGTTATTACCGATAATCCATTTATAATTAGAAATTAGAACATAAAATTTAATGTAATTTACATTCAGCATTTTTTCAATTACACCATAATATTCTCTTGATTAGGATATGGGGTTTACATCTTTAGAAATTAAAAAATGAACTACTTATAAGAACATCAACAAACTTCATGTTTAAACTACACTTTTATTTCCCATTTCATTTTTATGAAATATATATCAATTATAGTGAATCCCGGACCATGTTATAAATTTATTTTATGAACTACCAACTGACCATATTAGTGTTTTTAATGTAGTTATTCAACCAACAACCATCTCTTTAATCCATGGTATAATATTTTTTTAATGATCATTCAAACCCCATATATCTTTATTCGTTGTAAAACATTGATTCAACACATTAATATGAAATGTTATATATGGATAAGCATCATTGTAACATCAAAGGTACATAAAGAACATGAAATTTTCATATTTACAATTTTTTTTAAATATCAATTTCAATTTAAAGGGAATGATATGTTTGATTTCGTACCCGATACACAACAACGGGTTTCCATGAAATCATTGGTTTCACACTAATAATATAATTTAATTATTGTAAATGGTAGTTAACGCATAAAAATTGTATTGGCGGGAATGGATATAACTAACTAAAATATGATTTTATTTTTTTGATAAATGTTTTTTATATTTATCCAATTAAAGTTAGTGGCTTAAAATTTGAATAAATCGAATTTAAAGTACAAATAATCTAATATTATTTAATAGGCTGATTTACAGATTCCTAATAGTGATCACTTTTTAAATATAATTTTGGTAACTTTTATAAATTATTTTCGACAAAATAAAACTCTTCTATAGATTTGATAGATCAAAATTTACATTGGGTAATTTTTTGTTATTTTTCTGGTAAAGTTCATTTTCATTATAAATTGTGAAAAAATATTGTATTTTTATTCAAATGTTCCTTTAATATATTTAGATTATATGGTTAGATTATTTGTTTATTTGGATTTAAAGTTTAAATATATTATATTTTTACCAATTAATTCAATTTTGTTTATTTGAATTTATTTCACATTGAAATTGGACATAAAAATGTGTCGATCTTTTGATAGTTCTTGTTTCTTAAAAACACATTATTTGTGTCGGACAAAATGTATTAAATTTAAATTAATTAATGCAACCTATATGTTTTGAATTTGGTATTATAGTTATCATTTTTGAATTCGGAATATCAAATATAGCTTAGGTTGAATTTTATGTAGTTTTCTGGAAAACATTAATTTTTTATGAATAGTGAAACCACTAAGTAGTAGCTAAAAACTGACATTTTCATTTAAATGAAAATTTAACTCTTCTATGGATTAAATTTAAAAAATATGACATTCATGGTTGTTATTATTATGTGAAATGTGGTTCAATAAGATGAAAATAATTTTTTATGAATAGTAACTTTTGACTTTTATTTTCCACGATTAAAGGTAAATAACGTAATTCAAGGTAAAAAATAATATTATAATAATACAAAATTACCATAACACATTCCCTAAACTTATTGATTAAGTTTTTTAATACCATGGGCATCATTGGGTGGATTATGGGACTCCATGGAGCCACATGGGAGTGATAATGTCACTTTAGATTAATTTACATAAAGTAAAAGAAACAGTGGAAGAAACAAATATTTTTTTAGTTAATTAATTTTTACTAAGGGTTATATATATTATATTCTTGACTTTAAATATTAATTGTAAATATAAGTAGATTTCCAACATCATGGTATTTTTTTATAATTTTTGATTATCTAATAAATTAAATTATTTATGACAGAATAATGATGGAGTATTTACCTCATTAATAAATGATTTAAATAAATATGATTATAAATACTAAAACAATATCTAGAACCTATCCAATTATTATTGGATGATTTTATTTCAACCATGAATCATCTTATCTTGGACTTTAAATTGTTTTGGAACTTTATAAACCGAATATCATTATAAAATATAATAACATTTTCACACATTCCAAAAGATCCCCTACTCCCCCTTATAATTTTCCCTCACTTCTAACCAATTCCTCACACCTCTCAAGACACATGGCTCATCAAGCCCCTACTCAAATAATCTATCAAAATCTCTAACCTCCTTTTAGAAGCCTTACCATAGGATGAAGGCACTTCAAGATGTCCTTTTGGTTCAAACCAAAGGGAGTTTCCCAAATTAAAGTTAATGATCCCTCTTAACTTATTTTCTATTATTTTACTTCTCCAACCCCAGGAATATTTTTATTTTTCATTCAATAATAACGACACCAGTACCCTCAATATACTATGATTTTGTTATGAGACATATTTTAGCTAGACTTACACACACCTCTATCTTATGGGTGATGAACATAATGTTTCTGTGGATGGAAAACTAAATCCTCACGAAACAATGATTTTTCAATTTTCTCCTACCACCTCTCACATATTCAGTTAATATGACACTATATTTATATATGATATATATAATATTTATGTTTTCTTTATGATTCAGTTTTTTATATCATACCTTGATGGTTTCCATTATCGGTAAACATGATACTTTCATTTGAAGATGTGCGGACTACCACCCCTCAAAGTGATATGACTTGTGAATGCCATATGGGGGACGTATATAAGATGGATTTAATGGGATTATATATTATATTTAACTGGAATTATAATATAACTATGAATAATTATGTCTTAATTCCATTAAAAGTTGAAATTAAACTAAAAATAGCGTTCATACGTACGTATGACTTACCATCTCCATGAACAATGCATTTCATTTCTTACATCCAAATGATTTGTACTATTATAAATATATATATATATTGGAAATATATGATATATATGATATCTAAATAATGAATATAATTCTGGATATAATTTTCTACTGAACACATGGAAATCTTGTAAATATAATATGTTTATTTTTCATTCATGTGACAAATATCGACAAAATGATAATTATTAACTTAAATGATTACATAATGTTTATGAAATAGTAATAATTGATATAAAAGGATTAATAAACATGAAAATGGTTCTTAAGAAATTATAAAATAAATTTTGTTTAATATTCAATAGATTAATGAATGAATGGGTCATGTCAGACAATGAGTTAAAGAGATTTCTTATCTCACTTTTAATTCCCTAATATTTCCAATGTTCACCACTTATTCATTTCATGTGGTGTATTGTGTAATTCCATTAGATATATATTATAATTTATCTCATTATATTCATGGTATTCTATGTTTCATTGTGTTGTTATTATCTTTTGTTCATAAGACTGATTTTATTACAATGTGGTAAAGGGTTTTATCTCAATTTTTATTCCCGTGAGATTCATGCAATATTTTACACTATATCATTTTGCGTGGCATATTTACTTCCCGTGATTATAAAATTTGTTTATTATACTTTCATTTCTGAGTATTTACATCATTATTGTATGATTCCTCTTTCATGTGACATATGTTTTGTTTGTTACCAAATCGGTAAGGGATTCTTTCACCCTACACTTTTAAAAGGAATTCTTTTTGTTATGTCTTTTAATTTAAATATTATTATGATGGGATACATTTTCCTATAACATTATTGATTTAAATATTATTTCCAAGTTATGAGATACCTGCTTTATATCATTAACTCATTTTCTGAATTTTAAAGAGATGTGGCTAGGCTGTCGAATTTTTCCAAAGGAACCTCTTAACCCAATTTCAGTTCTTTGGGTTAAATATTTACTTCTTGAATATGTCATCTTATGAATATTTTTGAATGTAATCTGATTGTTTTACAAATTATATACACTTAGATTGAGTGTATTTATATTTGTCACACATAATTATGAGATTGATTTATCCTTAATTTAAGCACACCATCTTTATAAGGGATTTCATCTGAATTTACATTTCCATTGAGTCATCATTGTTCTTATGCACAAATTAACTCTTATATACTATATATACTGTTGTTTTTTATATTATATCCTGAATCCCATTATTCTCATGATATTATAAAATTCTGATTAATTTTTATTTCTCAATTATTTGTATTTAAGAGTCCATAATTTTGTTAAAAACTATTTAACTAAAATATCATTTTAAATGTGTTAAAGATTTATTCATCAAAAGAATTAACTTTAATGACCATGTCTTAAAAATTGTTTTGAGTATTTATTTATATAGACATTAATATTTTAAAAATATAATGAAATTAATTGACTCAATGTTGTATGGGACAATTTGATTTAAACAACACTTTTTTGGATTATGAAAATGGATTGATTATTTCAATATCTTGAAATTTATTTTTGTGATTGAAAATAAAATGTTATTACAGAAATGATAATATTTTCTATATTTTATATGTTTTTATGATACTTGTACATTTGATAGGTGGTTATGTAATAAACCATATGACGGGTGGTTCCATGATAAACTAGGATGGGTGGTATAACCTCCAATGCATTGCATATGGAAGTCGGTTGTGTGGCTATTCCATTTAGTGATATTTGTGGAAGTTGACCATATGGTTATTACACTATGAATTTTTATGTCTCAAGTTACCTATATATGTTATGTGTTCTTTATATGGGTTTTATGGTAACAACATGGTAAAAATAGGCTAATCAATGATCTTTTATTCAGTGAAGAGTATTTACTGGTTCTTAAAGGTATAAAGTATTACTTATGATAAAGCATTCATGGTTTACGTGTTTATTTTGTATCAAAATTAGATAATTCTACAGAACATCACCACACACTAGTAATTTTTTTCGGTTAATTCACTTGTTAAATTATTTTATAAGGGATCCTAAATATGAAATTAGGTAGAATGTATCCTCAGTTGTTTGTAATAATGTTATCAATTTAGATGAAGATATTAATTTTTGGGGGTCTAGAATATAATACACTGATATTTTGTAAAATAGTTTTTTAAAATAATATTAATATTTTCATTATAATATATTACACACAAAAAAAAGTTTATCTATTGATACATGAAACACTGATTTTACCTTGTATTACATGCAACACTGAGTTTTAACTTTTGGTAAATGGAAATGAGTTTAAAGGAAACGTTACACATGACTATAATGTTATTATTTAATATGGTATTTATCACCTAAAAATTATAATGGAACGTATCAAAAACATTAACTATATTATGAAAATATATGAATTATACATTTAAATATAATGAATTCTTTTGTGAAAAATTATTTTGAAATAAAAATAAATTTTTTTAAAAAGAATTATTTGTCTAAAAAACTATTTTATTTGAACAAAAACTTGTTTTACCCTGATAAATTAAACAAAAAACTTTTATTGAATGGTTTTGATAAAATTAATATATAATATATTTGAGAAAATTTTAACATTTATTTTATTATTTCTTAAAAATGAAATAATGAAAATTCAAATTATATACAGAAAACTGTTTTTAAAACATTTCTGTCATATTTTGTAAAGATTATTTTTTCAATTAATTTTTCCCACTCATAGAAATTTTATTTAAAAAAATTACATTATTATTGAAATAATAATGTAAAAGTCATATTGGAGTTATGTTTTGATAATTTTTGACAAATATAGAATTGTTAGTGAATATTTAAAAAATACTTATTTTTATTAAAATGCATCCATTTCATTCAAGGAATTTATAATAAATATTATTATCTAATATTGTTATAAATATGAAATTAGCTCAGTTATATATCTATTATTCATATTTATTTAATTTCGGTCAATTTTATATTGAATTTTTATATATAATCTTTTTAAACTTTTCACACCTTTCACTTCAAAAAAACTGATGATTCATCACATGTATGAGATTATTTTTAAACTAAATTTTACCACTTATATAATTGGAATTCTGAAAAATATATTAAACATTTTTAATCAGAATAATTTAAATTTTCAAATATTATTAGATTATTTTTTGACCATTTTGAATAGTAATTATAGTAAAAAATAATTACCGCCATTAAAGTCAAAATGAGTTTTCAGGGGGATCAACATAAATGAGAAGGGTTAAAATGACCTATAAAAATTTTAAAAAACAAATTTTATGTCCATATTTAATTTTATTCCCTGTATGGTTTTATAATGGCCCATTTGCGATCCTTTTGGAACCAGATAAATGTTGGTGCCCATTTTTCTTTTCAAAAGATACTATTATATTTCTCACCTTACTTATAAAATTCAACCCACTATCATCACTTATTCACACTTCCATGAAAACATTTTTTTATCATTACCTACCCAAATAACTTTATTACTTCAATTGAATCATTATATAAGACTTATTTTGGTCTTAAATCCCAAATGTGAAGGCTTTTGGTACAAACTTAAAGAAGTTGTCCAAAGAAGATGTATTATCCCAAAATGAGTGTTTGATTTTATTTTATCCACCACCTCATTCAATTAATATTAAAAAAGATTATATAAAAACATAAATATCATAAAAATACTATTATAATTTTATATTATGTTAATAACCAAAAACCATATACACTTCCTTCAAATGGGATACACAATCATCATTCATGGGTATGGCGGCCTACCTTCTCGTGAATCTTTATTTTTCATTTTCCATTACCACCTCTCATGGATGAATATAATGATGAATTTAATGTTTATATATAATAATTATTATATTTTTTATATCTATAAATATAATACCACATATTCATTCTTTCATCCAAACTCATTGGAAAACAATAACATTCATTGTTTGTGTGGCAATCTACTGCCTCATGAAGCAATGTTATTCATTTTTCACATATAAATTACAATGAAGGTGGTAAGGATATATTTAAATAAAAATATGTGATATATATGAAATTCCAAAGATTATATAATGTGAATATATTTTTTATATTTTATTCATTCACTTCTTCAAAAAAATGGAAATAACGCTCAGGTGTATTTACGGTCTACCATCTCTATGAAAGATGTATTTAATTTTATATATCTATATTTTACAGATTAATAAAAATAAATATATACAGAATATTTATAATATTTATATCAATTTTTACTTTATATATATTATTATACCATGAGAAATGTTATAGGACAAAAAATAAACAATAAAAACATACACAATAAATATCAGTTAATTAAAGAAACATGACATTAGAAAATAATATTTAATAAACATGTAATAAAAGGTAATAATTAAATTATATATGGTATGATATATATATATGTACTATTTTATAATATATTTATAATAAGATTATATTTATTATACAATATTATTGTATGTATACAAAGGATGTCGAGACTTATGATAAGGGATTTATATTCTCTCATTTATTTCTATGTGACTTTTGGGAATTCACCAATTATTTATTTTTTATTTTTTATATACTACCCATTTGGAATTTTAATTCATGAATATTATTATTTTAATTATATTTATTATTTCATTTTATTTTTTTCTTTTTTAGGGTCTATGATTCAATATTTTACTAAAGTAAAAATGGATTTGTTCTCAATTTACCTTTTTTGGGACATAGGTCATGTTATATATCTATCATCTTTTAGGGGGTTTATAAGTGTCACCTTAGACATATAATATCATCATTTATTTATTATCATTATATTTTATTTTTAATTTAGTGTTTTTATATCATTGATCTTATAATTCATTATTACAATGATTGTAATGCTTTTATGGTACAGTCAAATCGTAAATTGGGTTTGTTTTTGTTTTTGATTCTGATAAGGAAATATTATAATCCATATATCATTTAAACTCATAGATTTCATTCTATTATGTTTCTTTTACGAGAATAAATGTTTTACAAATTATTTCTATCTTTATGTATCCAATAGTTTAATGTAATTTTGTTAATAAAAATCATCTTAATTTATATCATCAATTGAAATACCATTTTCATCGAAAACAATTTTCTCTAAAAGAAGAAAAAATGTTTTTAGCATTGTTCAATTAATTTACTATTTAAATTTATACCCAGATTTTAATTTTTAAAAATTTGTTTTGTGGAATCGTCGTGTCATTTTCCAAAAAAGGACCTTTATGATTTTATCAAAAATGTGAAATGAATATTTTTTTAAAAATGTATGGAATGAAAAGAATTTAGCAATATGTTGATCATTATTTTATATGAAGCTAAATTTATACGATTTAAATGATTATTTTCACAAAAATTGATTTCCAATATTTATTAGGACTTTTTATATTAAAATAGTGCATTTTAATGAACGACAATTTTCCTAATGAATTTTTTTAAATGACTTCTAAAAACTCATTAATATATTTCCATGGTTATTTTTAGAGATAATTATTTTGAAAATAATCTGTGATTTAAAAATAATATTACAAATTAGAAAGCCTATTTCACTAAATATATTTCCCATTTGATCATTCAATATCATTTACCATATAAGAATACATATTTTGAGAATATTTATAATTTTTGTGGAATATGATTCAAGGATACCATTATTATTGAATCTGTAGATGATTTATATTAATATTGAAAAGATATTTTTGAAACCCATTTCTCTTCCACAAGTAATATGATGATAAAATGTTTATGAAATTCTCTTCATTTTCTACAGAATATGATTTGATGAAATGATAAAATTATTACTAACATATTGATATTCAATATTTTATGTTATGTTGATTTTTTTATGAAAAAACCTTTATTTTCAAGGTTTCTAATATAATGAATGTCATTATGTATTATTTATCTAATAAATGTGATAATTATAAAGAATATAGTGAGATATAATGTATAACACTTATGGACATGTTATTTATGTGTATAATTTTCCAAACTAACATGAAATACAAAATTATTGTGAAGATCGCTATGTTAGGTGACAAATATTTATATATTATGTTGTAATATTTATTTATGAGAATTTTGGGACTATACCACAATAATGATTCTTTATCAATCAAATAGTTGGTGTCACGACCCTATCATAGAATCTTATAAGGTTTACATCATGGTGGAATCTTGAAATTTTACAAGACATACCAAAATAAGATGAGAATTTCTCCAGATCTAACTCAAGAAGGATATTGAATAAAAATTACAATTACTATAAGATTCATATACCATTATTTTCTAAACAACTTGTGGCTTCGTATGCTAGGTCAAAAAGATTGATATTATGGTCATAGTGTGTGGATATGTCAACCATAACACTATTACTAGGTTCCGTGGACTATGAGAAGAATATAAAATAACATATCACTATTCCATTATGTCTACAAACCCATCCTTAAAAAACATATAAAATTTATCATTTTCCATAGGATTGAACACTTTTATACCACTCTATCGCGATCCAATCCATTGAGGGAGACATTGATTTTTTGGTCATTTGAGTGTGACAACCCATGAATACATGAAATATTTTACGGCTTGAAAAATAGCGAGGGGTATGTATATATATAATATTAAATGCGTTATCCTAATGAACATATGAAAAAATACCTCCAATAATATCATAACCATGTAAAATAAAAATTATTCAATATCAAGAGAAAGAATTAATGTTATAATATGAATAACCAAAGTGAAACAATAAAAATATATCCCAATAATTATCGGTGTAAATTAAATGATAAATGATTAAAATGAATGGAGTATAAACCAAATATATTAAATAATGTATAAAACTACTCCCAAAGATTATTACCTAGCACCGCATGTGTTCACTTTCACTGAGTATTGCTAAGGCCCAGTAACACTAGGCCCACCAAAATCACTTTCTAAAAATATATCTTCTTCATAAGATTTAAATCGTGAGTGATTATCCAATGAAAGGTTGAATATATAAATTCATTATTGGGTTCACTGAATAATAAAATAATATGAAATAGAAAAAATCACTTAGCTCAATCCATAGGATAGTTCAAGGAATGAAACCTTGAATATGACTTTCTCATAAATGAATAATAATGAAGATGTAGGGAGTGGTAGCTCTTGATATTTATAAAAAGATAAGTATTATGAGTATGTATATATATACAAGTTTTAATGTTGTATCAATTATAGTAAATCAACTTAAATCCCACTAGATATTTGTGACCCATTCCACATCGATGTCATATCTCAACTGAATGGTTTTTTAACCCAAAATGGAAAATTACTTATACATCTTTATTCTTGATGATTTGAGTTCCATGGTCTACATATTAAAGAAACATCCCTTAGGGTATATATTGGTGTTTGAAAATACCACATATATAGGAAATAGGGGATTCATGACCTAACATACACATGTGGTTTTGGGGTTTTCCACCTTTATATTTCCTATATGATTATGTTGAATACTCAATGATATTTGCTCATGTCGATAGAAATTAATTGATCAGTTATATTTACAACTTATCTCGGATATTGAAACAATGGCCACCATTATTTCATAAGTATAAATATACTAAAAAATGGCAACTCATGGGTATAATACCAATTTTATAATTTTTAGATAAATATTATAAAACATTTGAATAAGGTTTTCAAATATGACCCTAGGGGTACACACGGTTTACTCACTATTACATTAAAGGACATGTGTTTCGGTACACTTATGGTGTATAAAGGAAAAAAATGAGATTTCACATGGGGATCAAAATATGTGAGACTAATCAAGGTCCCAAGAACATACCCCCTTTACATGATTAAACATGCTGAGTAGTGTCAAATTTTACATAGGCTTGACCACATGTCATGTGACATTGAACTTGGCCTAGAATCACTAGGAATAAAAAAAATTAGAATATATAATGTGTGTAACTATGGTATACATGGTGCATAATCAGTTTTTTAACAGTATTGTTTTTTCCTTCTTAAAGCTTCATTCATCCATAGATCCTCCATGGATATTTCCAAACAATTACCACATGAAATGAATATTATTGAATCGTCATGGATATTTTGATTCCTACAATCGCTCACATGACGAATGCAATACCATTACCCAACACATATTTCCATCATGTCTCTAATTTATACCTAATTTTTTATCCGAGATACTCCATATTTAATCATTAAATGACCTAAAAAATATATGTAAATAATTATTTACTTCATCAATCCAATAAAAACATGAATATTTTTTAAATCACATTGTGATCTGGAATGGATGTGGAATCATCAACTTATCAAAGGTATGTGATGAACACTCAATGA
This sequence comes from Viscum album, assembly GCA_963277665.1. Classification (NCBI taxonomy): domain Eukaryota; kingdom Viridiplantae; phylum Streptophyta; class Magnoliopsida; order Santalales; family Viscaceae; genus Viscum; species Viscum album. The sequence continues at coordinate 2,104,835,643 of OY728132.1, forward strand.
ACAAGTGATGAAATTAAAATAAAAAATATAATTTATGGAGTAAAATTAAGAACCAAGATATTGATCATAATCATGAAAATATAAATAAAATAAATAAATTCATAGATAATTGATATAATCCTGGAAAAAATGAAAATAAATTTTTTTGTTCCATTCAAACAATGAAAATAGCTTAAGTAAAATCAGTGGATATAACTCCAAATCTTGAATTCAAGAGAAGTTATGTAGAAGTACATAAATAAAAATTCCCACCTAATTATTGGATTTATATATAATTACTACTAAGTGGATTTTAAACATTCTCATCCATATTTTGAAAATATGGTATATTATTTCGATTTTATTTTATTAAGGAAATAATATTACTTTATGTAAATAATAATCACAAAATTTATGTATAATTGATTTATATATCTATTTATTTTATATGAGGCTAAAATTAAATTATACGATGCTATAAATTGTTAGTTTAAATATGAATGATCTTTTATAATCTTAATTTATTTATAAAATTTAGTAATAGAATAATTACTTTAAATTCTTACCCAACAATGACATAGTGTTTCTAAAAGCCATATAAATATCATATAAATGATTCCGGAAACTCGAAAAGTAATATAGTGTTAGTTATTTATGGTATTACAAGAAAAAATGTAGAAAATAATTTATTACTGGTGTTTTATATTTTTATATTATAATTAAATTCTTGTAATTATTTCATTAATGTCAATATCATTCAATGGATCTAAAATGCCTATAATGATATTTTATGTCAAATGTTGTGTTATTAAATGATTTAAAATTTATATAATTACAATATGTAGCACAATTTATAAGATATAATATATTACATAAAAAAATTTCCACTTATTTTTCATTTTTACTTTTATAGTAACTATAATGACATCATGATATTGAAAAATATATTTATTGAAGTAATCATCAAAAGGGTTAACTGTAGATAAAACTAAAATATAATGGTTAAAAATTACAAAGATATTCATAAATATTATTGGATGAGAGTATTTTGAATTTTATAACTCCTAAATTATATATATATATATCATAAGCCATATGAATATGTAAATTAGTTTATATTAAATTAATAATTTACATATTTTTAAGGAAAACCCTCCCCACACTTATAGAAGGAAACCTCCTCTAATACCTTATCTAAAAATTTAAAATATTATTGAAATATATTACCTTATATAATTCCACACTTTTTCCCTTTTATATGTCCTAAATATTTGTCATTGTAAAAAAAATTATTATTTTTTGTCTTCATTTGTAATCTAAATGAGCTTTTGCAACAATAAGGTACAACTCTTTACTGAGCATTAAAATTTTATTTCAATTTATACCTCCTCTAAATATATTGAATTCGTTATAAAATATTGATTTATTATTTTATGTACACTTAATTATTTTATTTATGACATAATGACTATTATCCACATTATTTCCATCTTATGGGAAAAGAAAACATTGTTTATGTGTTCATGTGGCTTACCACCTCCATAAAGTGATGCATTTACTTTTTCATTTCCACTCCACATTGACAATAAAATATTCTATTTAAAATATGTATATCTTATTTATTATTATTATATATTTTTAGAGAGCTTAATTGTTATTTATAGTTTTTTTATATCAGTTGAAATGTTGAAACATCACTCGTGTTTAAGTAAGGATTAATGCCTACATGAAGGGACATAATTAAATTTTTGTTACGACATTATAAGGTATATTATAAAATTGATTATAATTATTAAATATTATACTCATGAAATTAATAATATTTGGTATATTATGGAACTATGATCTTAGTGAAAGGATCAGGATTTCAAAACTGAAACATGCAATATGAACGATGTAGTTATCACTGGGAAAATTAATATTTTTAATGTATTATCAAAATATGTTGCTAATTTATTTTATGTAAAAAATATATGGTTTGATATATATATATATTCATGGTAATTTAATAGATTTATATTATTATATGTTAATTATACTTTATTTTTGAACTCATATAAAGTATGAAGTGACTTTAGGTAAGGGATTCAAATATCACTAATGTTTCTATGAGAAATATTCCATATTCACCAATTTTTTCCATCATTTGTTGTATATAATATTCATTTTAAATGATATATCATGAAAAAATTTATATTAATGGTATTTAATTTTTATATTATGGGTATTTATTTTGGTGTTTATGATTTAATTGTTACCAAAGCGATAATGGGTATATATTAAATTCTCTATTTTTATATTTTCTATTCTGAATTCCAATTGAGAGAAAGTATACAGATATTATTATTTCAATTTTTTATATTATTATTCCTTGAATGTTTATTTATTAGTAAAATCTTGTATAATTTTGTACATAATATTCACAAGAAAATGTTAAAAAAATAATAGTGAATATTTCTTCATTTTCCGATGATAAAACTTTTCTTCTAAGTCTATGATCTTAAAATTGATATAAAGATGACATTAGTATTAAATAAAATAAAGTTACAAAGAAATTTTAATTATATTTTACTTTATAAAAAACGATGAAAATGAATCTTCTTAATGAATCATTTCCCGAACAATTAATTTTTGGATTTTACAAAAGTATAAAATTAATGTTAACTTTTAATGTATACGACATGAATTTTTTTTCCAAAATAACGAAATATATTTTATTTGAAGATTCCATTACATGTTTAAAAATTTATTTTCAAGGAATATTATTTTTTCAATTATTTAAGAATGTTTAGATAAAATATTATCAAAAGGAAGATGATATTTTTATCATGTTCCAAAAAAAAATTCATATGATTTTTTAATGGTATGTTTCATCTATCTCATCATCCTTTAATGATTTCTATAACTCACTAGGGATTAGATATTATTATAAAATATATATTCTTTTTTATATGGGTTATGAGGATAATGACTCAATGATGATTTTATCAACCACATTTCATTTCAACAAGTTATTTATGTAATTATGAAATAATTAGGAAACCTATTTCATGTCCATGGATTATTCTATGTTGAAATAATGGCATGAAACTTGTTCCATTTCCATGGGATATGATATAATGATAAATTAATGTTTTAAAAATCTCATATCTCATTTAATATTTATTGTTATTTGATGGTTAGACCATAAATTATATATCTCTCAAATAATTTTCGAAAAGATCGATAAGTCATGAGATAATAATGTTATGTGTGAACCTGATTTCATAATAACAACATTATTCAATGACATAGTTTTATATCTGTGTGTTAATGTGTGAACATGGATTCATTTAAATAATTTAATAAATGGACAAATATTTTTTGTCTATAAGTTTATGTAAGGATCTAATTTAATTCCCATACCATAAGGAGTGTACCAGATACTATTTATACTTATTAATAATGTTATAATGTTATGTTTTTTACATTACATGGTTTATGATATTCTCCCATGGAATATGATTGATTAATGATGATTCCACACTATTATGGATTTTTTCCTTTGTTATGAAAATTATTTATGTTATGAATCAAGATTTGTGAATTATGAAGTGATTGGATTTTAAATTATTATAATATGATCAAAATAACATTCTGTTATGCTAACATATAATAATTCATTAATATATCAATTTTATCTTTATAGAGCATATGATCTCACCCTTTATAATGTTTTAATTTTTCTATAAGTAATAAAGAATGGGACTATGATTAATGAGAGGGCTGGGGTAACTTATGTAATGAATGATGTTATAGATCTTGGTGATTATAATTGAATTAGTGGCCTATATTTATAGTCTCCAGGTACGCTAAACCATTATGGTTATTATTTAAAGCATAATTATATGTATTGAATAATCATCAAAAAATAGTTAATATTTTTTAATGAAATGTATTTAGTCCCCTAAATTGGTATCAGAGGTGTGATTATTATAGTTTGGGGTTACTATTAGAAACCATAATTGAAAAACAACGTTATATGTCTATGCATAGGATAACTTCTTTATGTTTTGGTAAATAATATATCATTATTTTTTCTAGAAAATACATCCATTTTTGGATATTATAATGTGGATTCAGTTGTTTCATATATGAACGCAGAGGTAACAACTCTGAATGAGGTTTATTTTACGTTAACTATATTATAATAGGAAAATTTTTAGTGGGCCTAGGAATAATGACATTGCTACAACACCCAAGGGATATGATTTGGATAATTTTAATTTTATATATAGACCATTATGAATGATCTGAATAGATAATAACCAAAAATGACATAGGTTAAACCAAATGGTTTATAGATTGAAAATATGTTTTCATGATTTAGACATCCCACTAATGATTTTTCATGATTATATGATTTATTTGTATGATCATTTCTTATCACATTATTATTTTTTCTTTTTTAAATGTTTGTAACCTTAATAAATCATGTTAAATATAAATCCAAAAAACTATGGAATGATTTTTATCCAAAGAAAAAAATGATATATGAACGATAATAAAAAATGTTATGATTATTCCTAAACATATATCTCATTATATGAACAATAATTTCGATATTGGTGATTTTCTTAACACACCTGTCAATATAAGAAGAGTATTTCATTATAGATCAATTGATAAATAACAAGGTGGAAATAATATTTAGATTCATATATGTTGTGAATATGGAATGAATCACTGAAGGGATTGTTTCGAAGTGAGAAGAATTATTTTTATGTGGGTAAAAGGGGTGTCAGGAAACAGATTGGAGATGAAAATGTAATTTTTAAAAAATAGATATAATATAAATCAAATAAAACCTTTTGGTGATAAATTTCTTCTGCGTGGGTAAGTTTATCATTATCTAAGTAATTGACATAATTAAATGTCTAACTCCTAAACCATGGATGGGGTTATGTTATGCCAAGAATTGAAGTGAAATTTTGTAATGATTAAATGTTGTAAAATGAGAGTTATTTTTTCAAAAAAAAATCCATGAAGTTAAATATTTATGAATCATGATAAACAAAATGTTTCTTCTATAAAATCTATAAATAATGATTTCTAAAAATATGATTAATTGTACTGATATAATAGAAAATTGATTTTATGGTTAGATGATACTTTCGAAAAATGCATGAGTGAATGATATATAAAGATAATTTTAAACATTATAATTATATAATAATGTTTTGTTATTATAAAGAGATTATTGATATTATATATTTCATTTAGATTGTATTGGTAACCATAAAAATGATTAGTTATTTGTAGAAAACATGGCTTTTTTAATATGTCTGTATGTTTATTGCATTTATTGATTTATGGACTGTTTTTTGTAGTCTCTATTTTTTAGGGAATAAGTATACAAATAACCTTTTAAGAATGTTTTATTTCAATGATGTTATATGGTGATGTAAGATAATAAAATGTTTTTATAGAATATATTATCTATGTGTTGAAATCATTATTTTATGAATTCGAGAGATTATTTATGTAGTTTTTGGATCTCAACTATTTTGAATTTTGTAATTTTATAATTATATTAAAAAAATTGGGTTTTGAATAAAGGTAAAAAGGATCAGAAGAAATTTTTTATTTTTTATTTTCTTGAATCAAATTATTTTTATTTTAGTTTATAATAGTTTATTCATATTAGTTATGTAATGTACCTGTTCTGGGTGCCACTCAACGGGTGCCCCGAACCCGGTTCACCTCATAACCTCAAGTGCATTTCCCTAAATGCCAGAGGCTACCGACTAGCAGCGAGGGCCCAAGTCTGACAGTGGGGAAATAATGCCCTCATTTGTCAAGGTGTAGCACAACGGAAAGAATAAAGAATACAACAATAGCGGAAGCAAATAACCATACATAACTGAAATAAACAACTGCAGTAGTTATAACCAACCAGTATATAAATAACGATGCAACATGCCTCAATTCAATGAAAACAGCCAGAACATGTTCCACAATCAATACAATACACCTGCAGAGTACAAAACAAAAAAAAACGAAATAGCCGGTAGCATCGTGAGCCTTAGCCCGATCCCATGATCCCCTACTCCTCAGCAGAAATCATATACCTTTATAGGGACCCATTCCCTAATCTACCAATGTATAAAGAAAATCTATTTGGGCCGAAAAGCATGACTTAAACAGGGTGTGAGAAATAATTCCCAGTAGGCACCAACCAAATTCCTCTGCTCAACTATTTGTAAACATGAAACAGCAGTGTACAGTATTAAATGCAATTAACTAAGCAGTACTCAAAAATAACTAGCATAACTAGTTATATTGCAATTTTAATCATTCATTTAACCATTTAATATTTAGAAATGCCACAGTGAATTTCTATGTAAGCAGTCACCTTCCTCAGACAAGAAAAGCCTCACCCTCAAGTAATCAAAATCCAACCCGCTTGTATTTTCCCTCAGGCATAACAAAATCTCACTCTCAGGCATAACAAATATCTATCCCTCAGGCATATAAAGGGTCGCCCTCAGGCACAGAAGTCAAGCCCACAGACACGAAAGGTTTCCCTCATGCAAAATAAAACTTTTCCCTCAGGCTGATACAGTCACGCCCTCAGGCTATAGTAAAACTCTCCAACATGCATAAGTAATTGGGCCATGACAAACATATAAACATGAAATTTACATACAATTCTTCACAAGTAAAAAGTAATGCAGAATTTAAACATGTCATACCCTCGGGTATCCTGGACAAATGGCTTAAAAGTGGAACGCACCCCCGAGGTGGTCCTGGATACAATATCCGATCCCAAATAACAATATTACAATTTTACATAATTACCTATAAAATTCTAGGTAGTTAATGTAGCCATGACCTCAGCCACACGACACCCAATATATTGTTTCATATATAAAAAACCCACAAAACACACTACATTTGGAAAATAAACACCAAACCACATACATTAAACACCAACGAGCAGTATACGTGAACGTCGATTCCTGAAACGCCCACATACGGTGTAGATCTGGGTTAGAAGAAAACCGTTCAAACGTAAATAACTTCCCTACAGAAAAGAATTGTTACGAACTACTCCTGGATAATGGAGAGATTACTTGTGTGGTTTCAACGAGATTGATAATGTAGAAAACAGATTCTCGACGTGCGCTCAGTGGATATCCAAAGATCTGACCTCCCTCTCCAATTCCTTCTTCCCGTTCTAAGTCTTCCCTGTGAACAGGAGAGGCTACTGCCCATTTTATGTGAAGAAAACAAAGTACACAATATGTATTTCCAAGTACATACCGTGTAATTCCCAATTTTTAACTGTTCCTCTAGCGGCTTCCCTCCAGCGTGGAACTATTCACCTATCGACATGACTACATGGTGTGTCTGTATGAGTACACGGCGTGTGCTGTCGCATAGCTGGCCACCACCTTACTATTCACATGTCGACTGACTACACAACCTGTAAAGGACCACTATACGGTGTGTAGTCGGTTCCTACACCCTTTAACAGCGATATTGCCACATGACTCGTGTACTCATCCCACACGGCCAAAAGTACAGGGCGTGTGGAAAAGTACACGATGTGTACTTCCAAAATTTGGGATTTTCACCATTTTCCTTATTTTCTCAAAAACACTTAAGGAAAAGGGAAAAATAGAAACCCATACCTAAAAAGATAAGAACCAGGTTCTTACAATCTTCGCCCCTTAAAGCAATTCATCTCAGAATTTCCCTTCTAAGGGTGGTGAAGGTAAATCTCAGAACATCTCTAGCCAGTGAGAACGTACGTCGGTCTCCCACTCTGAGGTTCTGCACTCGGCCATGCTGCCATAGCACTCGTACGAGAGGAACTGACTGGCTTCAGAGCCTCTTTGTGCTTCTATCAATGATATGAATTGGATGCTACTCAAAGGATGCATTTACCTGAAGCTCAACCTCCTCAGGCTAAAATATGTGAGATGAGTCTGAAAGATAGAGGTGCAACTGAGATACATGGAAAACGTTGTGCAGGGCCCGATACCTCGGAGGTAACTGCAACCGATAAGCAACCATCCCGACTCTCATCAGAATCTCAAATGGCTGCACATACCTCGGTGAAAGTTTACACTATCTCCTGATCCCCCTGTTTCCCAACCTCAGCGAAATACGCAAGAAAACTTGATCCCCAACCACCAACTCCAAAGGTCATCTGCAGCAATCAGCATAAAACATCTGATGAGACTGCGCGGTAGCAATCCTCTTCTAAATCAACTGGACCTACTCAGAAGTCACCTGCACGAGATGTGGTCCCAGTAAAGATGCCTCACCTGCCTCTAACCAGCATAAGGTTTATCGGTATGGCCAAGCATATAATGCCTCGTATGGTGCCATTTTAATAGTCACCTGAAAACTGTTGTTATAGGCAAACTCGACTAGGGGTATGTGATTCTACCAAGATCCACCGATGTCTAGGACGCATGCATGCAGAATGTTCGCAAGCACCTATTTCGTATGCTCTAACTGGTCATCTGTCTGATGGTGGTAAGTTGTGCTCAGAAGCACCTGTGTACCCAGTGCCCTCTGAAAACTCTGCCAGAAACGAGACGTAAAGCGCACATCCCTATCTGAAACCATAGAATGAGGGACTCCATGAAGACATACGGTCTATTGGATATACAACTATCTGATCTCGTCAGCACCGAATATCTCCTTGATCGGCAAAAAGTGAGATACCTTCGAGAGTATATCCAAAACAACCCACACGGCATCATTTCCTCTAGGTGACCTCCGAAACCCCGTCACGAAATCCATCGCGACATCATCCCATTCCTACACCGTAATGGGTAACTGCTGTAATAGTCCAAGTGGCCTCTCATGATCCACCTTCACCTCCTGACATGTGGAACACCTCTTAACAAAACTAGCTACATCTCTTTTCATACCCGACCACCAGTACTGACGTCTCATGTTACGGTACATCTTGGTAACCCCGGGATGAACCTCCCAAGATGAAGCATGAAACTCCCGAATCATCGCCTCACGTATATCCCATGGAACCCACACTCGTCCATGGAAACACACGATTTCATGATCGCCTATTGTCCAACCGGGAGGAGGGTCCTCACATTCCACTGACTCCCGTAAAACTAGGCCCCATGAATCCGATAGCTGTCTCATCCTCACTCTATCTAGGAGGGTAGAAGTCACAACTAATGACGAATGATAGATTCACCCCTGACTATTTTGCACCTTTAAATGCATCTTAGTGAACAAATCCATGAGATTCCACTCCTCACTGGCCTCCTGCATAGCCTGTATCTGAGTGTTACTTCTCAGTGTATCAGTTACTTCATTACCTTTACCAGGTGTATAGGCAAGATCAAAATCGATGGACTGAAGGTATTCAATCCACCTTCGTTGCCTCAGATTCAAGTCACGCTAAGTAATGATATACTTGGTACTTTTGAGCTCGGTAAAAACCACAGAACGTTCTCCCAATAGATAATGTCTCCAACAGTGCAACACATGCACAACTGCAACGAACTCGAGATCATGCGTCGGGTAATTCCCTTAATCTGTCCTCAACTACCGAGACCCGTACGCAACAACTCAATCAACCTGCATCAACACTACTCCTAGCCCATTACCTGATGAATCCCAGTAAAATGTATAGCTCTTCCCCTACTCTAAGAGTATCAGGACTGGTGCGGATGTCAACTTCCCTTTCAGGTCATGAAAGGCTGCCTCACAAGCTTCCGACCAAAAAAACATCACAACCTTCTTATTCAGACCCTTCAACGGTGCTGCTAAGCGGGGGAAGTCCAGTATGAAGATTCTGTATTAACCAGCCGGCCCTAAGAAACTATGTATCCCAAACACGTTCTTATTATGCTCCCAGGAATCTACTACTCTCACCATCTATGGGTGACCTACAACTCCTATATCTGAGATGATATGACCCAGGAAGTAAACCTGTTCTATCCAAAAGTGGCACTTTGAGATCATAGCATGCAGTCGATGCTCTCTCAGTGTACTCATTATGATATCAAGATGGGTGGCATGGTCGTGTAGAGAGTGAGAGTACACCAAGATGTCGTCCACAAATACTACAACTAAATAATCCAGATATGGATGGAACACATTATTCATCAGAGCCATGAAAACTGCTGGCGCATTCGTGAGTCCGAACAGCATAACCAAGTACTCATATAAACCATACCTACACATGAAGGCTATAAGCGGTATATCTGATGGTCTCATTCGTATCTAGTGATATCATGATATCAAGTCAATATTCTAGGACACTCGTGATCCTAAAATATGATAAAAAAGATTATCTATCCTCGGCAAAGGATATCAGTTCATGACTGTGAACTGGTTCAGCTTCAGATAATCCACACAGAGTCTGAGGTTACCGTCATCCTTCTTCGCAAAAAGGACCGGAGAAACCCAAGAAGAAGTACTGGGTTGGATAATACCCTTTGCATGTAACTCCTCTAACTACCTATTAAGCTCCTGAAACACAGGTGTAGCTATCCTCAAAGGATGAATGGACACCGGGGCTACTCATGGCACAAGCTCGATAGAGAAATACACCTCTCGTTCTGGAGGTAGACCATAAAAGTCGTCTGGGAAGACATCCCTAAAGCGATAAACCACTGGAGGGAAATCCATCTGGAAAGTCCACTGATCATATAGATATCAACTCGCAATATGGGTTGTGACTCCACCTCACCCATGATGCTCTGGTCCAGCTCAACTCCCCTGAACATCACATTCGCCCTTGTATAGAAACTGTCTGCCCTCTGGTGATGTAAAACTCACCCTGTGATGATAGCAGTATACAAAGTCTTGAAAGGTAACTAACCAGTCCAACCTGATAATGAAATCATAACTCGTCATCTCTAAGACATAGAGGTCTGATAAGAAGTGACACCCTCCAACACCATGGGGGAACTTCTTCTACTGACACAAACCGGCCGTTCTAGTCCCCAACAGAGTGTGTAGTGTCATAATATCAGAAGAAGTAGTAACACAGAGCCCAAGGCTCTCTACAACGGGTACAGATATGAAAATATGTGTTGCAACCGTATCGAAAATTACAGAAGATAAGAAAAAAGCTACTAGAATAGTACCTATGATTGTATAAGGTCCGGGATCCTGCTCCTACTGGGTCTGTTTCACTGCATATTCCTGAACAATGTCGCGGCCCTCAGAAATAGCCTGGATACCTTGAGATATCCCGCACTGCTGCCTCTGAGAACTTGTTGTCTGGCTACCACGACCACGACCACCATCTCTACCTGCATGCCATGACATATTCATGTTCCCTCACTGGTAGAATGATACTGGTCATTCTCCCGCACACGGAGTCTGCATAGAACCCCACTCACTAGCCACTGGTCGAAACACCCTACAAAAGCGCTGGAGGTGACCCATCTTTCCGCAAGCTCGGCACTCCAGTGGATCGCAAGGACACTGCAGTCTCTTGGGCCCCTCTTTGCCACACTGGTAGCACCATATCAAGCCACATGAAGAAACTGCCTGGATGGTATTGCCACCATGATATAAATCCATCTGTCTATTCCTCTTTCCAGAAGAAATAGTACCGGTAACTGTTGTTGAACCGCCCTGGCACACACCACTAGCTTCCCGCAGGATCCTCTCTGTAATCAGCGCCTGGTTTACAATAGCATGTACTGAAGGCAACCTGAATACATTCACCAGTGCTCGGATGTCATACTAAAGGCCATCCTCGAAGTGCATGGCCCTCAATGTCTCATCACCCACCAAATGGGTTCAAAACGCTGAAGCTCAGAAAAGCGAGTAGAATAGTCCATCACTAACATAGCGCCCTACAGCAGATTCATTAACTCTCGAGCTCTACCTTCCATCAGTGTCTCTTGAAAGAATAATTCATTGAAGAATGCCTGAAAATATTCCCATTCCATGTCCCTGTGATTCTCTAATGGGGTGGTCACATCCCACCACATCTTGGTGGAATCACGCAACATTTAAGTTGCGAGCTTGACCATCCACCCTGGAGGTGTCTCAAGATACTCGAAAATAGTCTGCATCATTCCTAGACAAGACTCTATAGCATGTGGTCTTGAATACGATGGCGGATGCAGCTGTTGGAAGATACTTGTCAGATCGTCCATAGATGTGGCAGCCTGCGATGCTCTCTGAAAGGTCTGCATGAACCGAATAAAGCCTTCACGGAACTGTTCCTCCGTGCCTGTGTCAGGTATAACAACTAGTTCCGCATCTGGCTTTGCTGGAGGGTCCACTAGTTTCCCATGGCGCACCATCTCTGAAGTATAATCATTTTCGCTCTCCTAGAGAATAGTGTGCGGTCGTCTCAGCGGAATGACTCTACAAGGTCAACACACACCTTAGATCAATATTTATCAAAGATCTAAAGGAAGGGACAAAAATAGAAATAGGAGGATGTAGGTATTCAAGATTTGTAAAACAAGACTACACATCATGTATATTGACTACACAGTGTTAAGATGATTCTCTTCCCCTGCCCGGGTCCTTCTACACGTCTATTCCACATGGCACCCATTGAAATAATACTACACAGAGTGTATAATATCTACATGGCGTGTATGGTGTAATTTTCCCACTTCCCCTGTCGTTTGTGACACAGCTGACTACTCGGCTTCACACTACACGACATGTTACACCCGCACAAGGTGTGTACACTACCCCATTTCCCAACTACATGGTCAGGTCCACATGTTCTTTCCTCAGACAAGACTACACGGCGTGTCCCATTGGTACACAACGTGTTCAAGAAGTGGTGACACCACCCTGTGATTGTTAGTTACACGACTGGGTCCTGAGGCCAGACTACACGACGTGTTCCATTGTGGACACGGCATGTATGTATTAAGGTATCCTCCATCTGTGTTGTTAGTTACATGGTTGGACTCCGGGTCAATAATACACGGTGTGTACAGAAGCTATACGGCATGTTCTCCCCAAGCTCTTCCCTTCTCCATGTCGCCACCCACGCGGTTTGTGACACGGGAAGAGACTACACGGCCTGTACTCTGGGTACACGGCGTGTACTCAAAATGTTTATTTTTCAATTGAACAGAAGACCATGCATGGCATGTTAAAGGTACTACGCGGCATGTATACTGGGAATTCCAGACAGTATTCCTCAGAAACATCCCCAGAACCCAGAAAATAATGAAAACAACACCAAAGTGCCAAATTTCGACCTGTGAGGGACAATAATTTCTGTGAATCAATGTTTGGCATCTTATCTGTGTTATAATAAAATAAACAGTCAATGATCTACCAAATTATGGTCAATGGGGGCCCATACTCCCCAAAAACCAATGTTTGGATTCCATTCTACCAACCGGATCACAAGAAAATACCCTATCACACAACATGTATTTATCAAAGCAGCTATCACAACTGCATGATTTTCTAGCACACAAATATCACAACAACATGCATTCTCTAATGCACCTATATGGCATGAAACTACCATGACATGTGATTTCTAGCATGTGCCTAAATGATGCATGAGATGGAACACCCTAATCTCATCGGGTTGCAACCAAATTGAACCCATAGATAAAATATAAATAGAACAATATCATGTGCATCACCCATCAGTGAAATCATATCACCTGTAAAATTTGCAAAATCAAAAGAATTTTAAAAATATAAGGCAGACTGGATTTTCCCTATATATGGGTTAGCTACGCCCGGGCCCAACTTATCACCAACTACCGTTCTCGTCCTATCCTTGACTAAGGCTCCAAATAGTAATTCAAACAAATGAAATACTCTGATACCACTTTGTGACGTCCTGGTTCCGGGTTCCACTCAATGGGTACCCCGAACCCGGTTCGCCCCATGACCTCAAGCGCATTCCCATAAACGCCAGAGGATGTCGACTAGTAGTGAGGGCCCAGGTCTGATAGTGGGGAAACTATGCCCTCATTTGTCAAAGTGAAGCGCAGTGGAAATAATAAAGAATACAACAATAGCGGAAGAAAATAACCATACATAACTGAAATAAGAAACTGTAATAGTTGTCACCAACCTGTATATAAATAATGATGCAACATGCCTAAATTCTATGAAAACAACTAGAAAATGTTACATAATCAATACAATACAACTAAAGAGTAAACAAAACCAAACGAAATTGCTGATAGAATCGCAAGCAAAAGCCCAGTCCCATGCTCCCATACTCCTCAACACCAATAAAGTTCCTGTATAGGGACCCTTGCGCTTATCTACCCCTGTAGAAATGTAATCTGTTTGGGTAGAAAAGCATGACCCAAACATGGTGTGGGAAATAATTCCCAGTAGGCACCCACCAAAGGCCCGTGCTAAACTGTGTGTAAACATGAAACAACAGTGTGTAGTAGTAAATGAAATAAACTAAATAGTAATAAAAAGTAATTAAATTAACCGGTTAAATTTCCATTCTAACCATTCATTTTACCATTTAATATTTAGAAACACAATAGTGAATTTCCAAGTAAGCAGTCAGCATCCTCAAACAAGAAAAGCTTCACCCTCTGGTAATTAGAGTCCAACCCACAGGTATTTTCCATCAGGTGTAACAGAATCTTGCCCTCAAGCATAACAGAATCGCTCCCTCAGGCATACGATGTTTCGCCCTCAAGAACAGAATTCAAACCATCAGGCATGAACGGTTTCCCTCAGGCGAAATAGAATGTTTCCCCCAGGCTGATATAGTGACGCCCTTATGCTATAGTAAAACACCTCCCTTAGGAATAAGTAAATGGTCCATGCCCAATATATAAACAAGCAATTTACATAAAATTCCTCTCACGGAAAAATTAATCCACATTTTAAACATGGCATACCCTCAGGTATCCTGACCAAATAGCTAAACAGAGGAACGCACCCTCGGGGTGGTCCTGGATCCAAGCACTGATCCGAAATAACAATTTTACAATTTTACTTAATTATCTATACAATTTTAGGTAGTAACATATCCACGAACTCAGCCACACAACACCCCATATATGGGTCCGTAGCTAAAAAACACAAAAAACACATTATAGTTGGAAAATAAACACCAAGCCATCTACCTTAAACACCAACGTGTAGTATATGCGAACGTCGATTCCAAAAATTACAATAGACGGCATAGATCTAGGTTAAAAGAAAACCCATTCAAACAAAAATAACATCCCTACGGGAAAGAATGGGTAATAAATACTCCAGGTGAAGGCAGAGCTTACCCGTGAGGTTCCAACGAGATCGATGGTGTTGAAAACGGATTCCCGACGTGCGCTCGGTGGATCTATAAAGCTCCAGCCTGCCTCTCCCATTCCTTCCTCCCATTCTAAGCCTTCCCTATGAACAAGGGAGGCCACTTCCCATTTTAAGCGATAAAAACAAAGTACACGACATGTATTTCCATGTACATGATGTGTACTTTCCATTTTTTAACTGTTCCTCTGGCGGATTCCCGCCAGTGTGGCACTGTTCACCTACCGACATGACTACACGGCGTGTATGCATGAGTACACGGTGTGTGCTGTCTCACTGCTAGCCACCACCTTACTTTTCACCTGCTGACTGACTACACGGAGTGTAGAGGACCACTACAAAACGTATAGTCGGTTCCTACATCCTTCATCTCCAACATTGCCACACGAACCATATACTCATCCCACACGACCAAAAGTACATGGTGTGAGGAAAAGTACACGGCGTGTACTTCCAAAATATGAGAATTATCCCCATTTTTCTTATTTTCTAAAAAACACTTAAGGAAAATAGAAAAAGAGATACATGTACATCAAAATATAAGAACCGGGTTCTTAAAAGTTATATTATAATGAGGTTAATTTTATTTAGTCACTGAATGGGGATAAGAGGAATATTTTTCCATCCTTTTATAAATCTTATTATATATTAGTAGATGATTTCAGTGCCTCATGGATTAGAAAAATCATCTTGAATATTCATTTTGCGGAATATGATATGAGATTGTAGTAGAAAATTATTCACTAGAAACTAAATGATGTAATTATGATTAGGAAATTAAAATATATAAAATATGTGTATTTTATTACCCACCATCCATTGATAACCAAAGTACCCCTCAGCTCTAGGAAAATGATCATGAAATAAAAATACTTTCTTTTTATCATTATCACCCATTAATTGATAGACTTATTTATCCCTTATTTATTTATGGTTTTCTATTAATTAATAATATATATCAAAATATATTAAATGAAGGGGTTTTAGAGGTGATTGTTGGGTGTGGGATGGGAACAATCCCACTAAATTTGCCGACGTGGATAATATTAAAATGGACATTGAGAATGTGGAGTTCGTATTGGATGATCGAAGGGATGATGTTATTTTCTATAATATGTTCATCATAAAAGGGTGCATGGATGAACATGTTCTTGAACATGATATAGTTTTCATTGAATTTTTTAGATCCATCAAGATGAATAAGGGTGACAAGAACAAAACATATTTCCATGACTGTATTAATGAATATAAGAGGTAATATGTCCCTAACATCATTCTTGTTTATGGGTCATTCATTAATGACCCCAATGATGTTGTATGTATGGATTCTTCATTTATCTCCTCCTTTTTTGTAGGTGTTAATACTCAATTGAAAAATGGAACCCCAAATAATAGTGATGAATTATTTGACACCATTATAAAGAGGATACCACTACTGATCAATATTTTATTTGAGAACATTCTTGAAGAAGATCATATTTGGGAGGTTGTTAAGGCTCCTAACCCTATAAGTTCCCTTGACCCAATGGTTTCTATGGTTCTTTCTATATTACTTCATGGGACACCATCAAATGAGACCTTGTGGAAATCATCTGGGATTTTTGAGAGGGGGAGTCTTCCGAGAGTGTCCAATCCCACCACATTAATTCTCATTCCTAATTTCAAAAATCCTTCCTCCCACAAGAAATATAAATACACTATCATGTGAAAAATACTATACAAATTCCTTACTATTATTATTGATAGTATCCATCATGTTCACATACATAAGTGGATATTAGAGGAACAACAAGGATTTATTTGGGGCATTTCAAAACATATGTCTGTGGGATTTTCCCAAAAAATTCTATGTGACATTAATAAAATGTGGTGGGATCTAATATTTCCATTAAATTTCACATGGACGGGGTATATGATAGGATGGAGTAGAGTTTTATTATAAATTTTTTTGTGTTGTATGGGTTTCTCTGAGCCTATTATCTGTCTCTTTTTCAAGTTCATATATTCCTATTGGAGTTCAGTCACTTTCATGGGAAATATATAAGGGTTTTTAAAGTATGTTCCAAGTATCCAACAATAGAAACCATAATATTCTACAATATTTATCGTTATTCCGGACACTTTTATGAAATATCAAAATAAATGCATGCATGAGGGATTTATACCTCATTATCATAGCAAGTCAAACATTATCGTTATTTCCCACATATTAATTGAAAATTATGTAGTCCTCTTCAAAAATAGAAATAGTCATTCCATTTACGGTCTAAACTATATTATGGAAACATAAAAAATAGATGTGGCCATGTTATGAGAAAATAGAAAAGTTATATCTTTACATCCAAGAACATCCCAGAAAATAGGAGTAAGAGGATTGAGGAGAAGTTGGAAATTAAAAGAATTAAATTTCATAGGTATTATCTATAGGGCCAACAATATCCAGGTAAAACTCAGATCAAACACTCTTATGGCTAAGTGGATAAATTTATTCTTATGTTCTCAACTGGAAAAATCACTTTCGTTCTTTTAGAGGCCTCATCACTATTGTTAATTATTTTCTAACCCTAATACCCATGCTCGTTCTATCATTAATCAACACCCTAAGATAGTGCATCAAAATATTGAGAACATTATTTTAAGATTTATTTGGGAATTAAAGGGTGAGGGTAGATACCACTTAGCCACATGGGACAAACTGAAAAGAGAAGTGGGGGATGGGGTATTAATCGTAGAATTTTATGAGAAACTATACACATTCTATAGGGTTAACTGGTGTGGGTCTTCTTGGAATATAATTATTTGTGGTAATGATTCATCCATTTAAAATACAGAGCAGAATCTAGTGTCTTAGGAAGGATTGGAACGAAAACATGTGATATGGTCTGGTGACACATTCCTGTTCTTTGCAACAACTCTAGATGGATTATGGGGAAGTCATAGTTTACTTCTTGAGTGATAAAAGGGTGGGTATCCTACTAGGATTCCCAAAATTTCCAATTCTTGATATTTATCTCTATCATGATATTATGTTTCCAAGCCCCAATAACACTGTTTTTCACCTACATCAGTTAGAGATATTATAAGGTATTGAATTCAATTCTGATATAAAGAGAATTGTCTTTATAGGCTCTTCTTCGTGACTAATCACGATGAACGCATATAGTCAGGAATTTCATTATACCCTCAATGATGATACATGGGTGTCCTCTCCATGGTACAATGAAATTTTTTCATTGATCAAATTCCTTGTCTTGAATTTTCACAACCATGTTCTTCAAACTAAAAATGGGGTGTGGTGTAATGGAATATTCATTGCCATTAAATTCCCATGTTGTCGTGTCAGATCGGAAGAATCCAGTTCTCACTTTTTTTTCATGAGGAAGTGGGACTCTATGGTTTAGAATTGTTCCTTCATTTTCATTATTTGTGTGATGTAGGATCATAATGGTGATGTCTTTCTACATTCATGGTTTCAAGGAACTGCGGTCAATACACATGAAAGGAATTATTAGGTCTTATTTTATTCATTTTACATCTAAATAATCTGGAATGCATATAATATGTTGATACATGCGGGTACAGTTATCTCATGAAATTCTATGATGATTAGGGTGAGGTTCATGGTGTTTTAGATTGTCCTTATCTTCCTGTAATGGGAATCCTCTCCTTCCATCTGATCCCTCAATCTAAATGATAGGTTTCTTCAAAGTCTGACACTTCATGGATACTGGGTGATTTTCAATCCCCCTCCCTGGGTTCTAATAGAAATCACTGATGAATCATGCAGGAATGGTGTTATGTGGGGTGGGGTGATTAGTGACGAAACAGGTTCTGTCATGTTGGTCGTTAGAGCTTTCTACGAACTAAGAGACTCCCTCCTGGTAGAATCCCCATCCATGTTCAAGATCATTGAGATTATACACTCACATAGCATACATATGTATTGGCTATAGATGGACTCTATCACATTATAGAAGGTTTTCTTAAATGGAATCAACACCCTATGGCCGATCACCTATCTTGTATGAAAATGAAAAGGCCTACTCTTCAGACACAATGATATGTCACATACATAGCTGGAGGGAAACAAGGTGGCTAACTCCCCCTGAGTGTGTTATCCTTTCTATGGGTAATGCGCATAGTATCTATTATTTTAGTCCCCCTTGAACTTTTTGGGATCCACCCTGTTAATAATAAAAAACTCCCAACATTAAATGGATAATAATTCTCATTAAAAATGTATGGAATTTTTCTTATAAAAAACTCTATTGTTTTAAAGTAATTTTATGCTTTAAAAACACATTTTGTCCCAAAAAGGTTTTTTGGTCGATGAATATTTAAAAAAAATTTCCACTTATATAAATTTTATTTTATAATTGTATATCAACTTTTAAATTTTTATATGAAAATTATATTTGGGAGAATTTTAGTGAAATCAGTAATTTTTTCTAATGACAATGAAAAATACTCATTTTTTTGTAAAATAATCACTTATTTTCATTCAGACAATTAATTTAAAAGTACCATTATTTTTTTTTAATTTGATCATAGGCTAACATAACACTATTTTAAAAAGATAAAATCTAATTATATTCATATTAATAAATATTATAATTGATTTTGAATAATTTAATAATTATTTTTAAAAAAAATAACTCAATCTACTAAGGATGGACAAATATTAATATTTTTTTACCTCTTATGAATTTTGAATACCCAAAATATTTTCATAGTTATTCATAAACTGATGACCTAAATTTTACCCTTCTTCCAGAATCAATATTCTAGGATTTTTGAACATATCCCTCTTCTATTGCTTTGTGATTTGATAACTATAATTTCTATCTAAATAGATATTCTTATTCACTATCAAACTAGATGATCATCACATTTATTTCTTCCTCACATCCAAAACATACGATTCACCTTGAATCATATATATTTTCCTTATTTCATTAGATTTTTATAACTATTATTGAAAAAAACACTTCAATCCTCATACTTTTTCTTCTAGTCCACTCAATAGAATTAATTTTGTAGTTTCATTCCAGAAATTATTATATTCTTATATCAATTTCCCAAAATTTTGATCTTCGTTATTAAATTGTTAATAATTTCATATATTTTATGATATTATACTTATTTTAGTTTTATTAAATTTCAATTTTAAGTACATATATTTTTCCGATGTTTCATATATTAAAATGGAATTTCTCTTCTTCAAATTAACATATTACAATTTAAATTTGAATCAGCTAGTCATAATATTATATAAATTTTATCTTTATAATGGTAGATGATTTATTATTCCAAATGAAATAAATGATTTACTTTTTCGGTACTGATATCTAAAATTATTGACTAAACCCTAAATGAAAATCTGCTTCTAATTTAAATTAATCCATTTATATATCATCTGGTTGAAGAAATGTTTATATTATTGACATATTTATTTCAAAAAATTATATTCAACTATGATAAATTTTATATAATCTAGAATATTGATTTGTAACATTGTTTTACAGTACATGAAAAATTTAATTTTTATTTGTTGTAAAAAATTATATGAAATGGTTTATTAATATAAATATTCATATAATTATTTTTTAACTCCTTTATGATTAATTAAATCTATAACATTAAAATTATTAAATCCCCTTCATGTTCTAGGGAAGGATTCTTCCATATGAGATTACTAAGGTAATTCCAACAACAAGGATATCAAATATATAATTATCATTACATGAATCTTTTGTTAAATTAGTATTCATTTTTAGTATGGATTTATTTTATTTTAATAATTATAGGTTCATCATCTACTTAAACTCATTTAATAGATACAATAAATATTCACATACTCTTATACCTAAAACAATGTAATCCTATGGTTGTAAACAAAGAGAAACATGAATTTCATTATCAACTAAATCATGCAATGATTATATTATTTTAGTTTTATCATTTTAAATTTTTGTAATTATAAATTCATCAAAATGTTTATAAAATTACCAAATCATACATCCCTTTAATATGAATGGATTAAAGAACATGATAATTTTTCAACCATATCATTTAGATCCAACTAGTGAAAATAGAGGGAATATGCCATGTGATAATAGTTTCATTCATATTCTAAGTATATTGTTATATAATTATGAATAACACTTTGGTTCATATATAACACTTTATTATATTCACTCACATTACTATCTCTTTCCTAGTCACAATAGCTTAAAGGAATATGGAGGAAATGTTTAATGAATCATCAGTTCCATCAATTGAAAATTATTTATAAATAATTGAAGTACATTATATATGTATATTATAATCAATAATTATTCTTATAAATACATCTTTAAATAAGATTTAGTGCACTGATAATGTTAATGTAAATTCCAGATCACCATTTTCATTAGGTATTTTACAAAATGGATATTTAGTAGAATAATTATTGTAAACATATATATAATTTTTAATCTTATATTTATTAGGATAAACTCTTAATGCCTATGTATGATAATGAAAATTGGAACATGTTCAGTCTTCAATGAACTATATAAATTCAAAAACACATGTAATAACAAATCAAATAATACAGGATGTGAAAAATTATATAGGTTATTTTAAATAATTGTTTTTAGATATTTTATCCATTAATCATCTTTAAAATATTACCGATTAAACATTAATTTTAATTCTAGTAACATTTAATGCCAACAAAAATTAATAGTTTCTTTAAAATGAATATTGAACATGTTGGATTAATAATTACATCTATCTTGTCAATAATAATAAATTATGCCTTAGTTTTTAATATTATTACTACACTTTAGGAAATATGTTTCAATATATTTTACTATAATTTTAGTGTACTCATAAATTTTTGATTTATTATATTTTTTCCAATACTATGGTTCACAATTTTGGATTGGTGAGGGAAAAAATATGGTTCTAAACAAAACCCAGATTTCTATTTATGATGGTCAAATGGAAATATTGTGTTGGGAATACATCCTATATGTCTATAATCCTTGAAAAAATGGTTTTAAATTATACTTCTTTCATGGGAAAACATTCCCATAGAATATCTACCTTTACGATGTAATTATTTCATTTAAATTAATGGGTGGTATAGTGGGTTGATTAATCAATTCTGGTTGACCTCTAAAATAATTTATATTAAATAATAAAATCTACCATTGCATTTGTAATTAGTTCATCTTGACATACACAAAAAAAAATTTAATACATTATGTATATGACACTCTAAATGAGTCTCATAATATAACGATATTGGTCTAGTAAATATAAAATTCATTATGAAATTCTTTGATATATTTTAAAGTATCAATATTTTCACATACAGCTTTGATGAAAGGAATTCTGAATCATCTACCGATTAAAAAATTTTAGATAAACAACAAGAAATGATTGATGTTAAAAATTCATTATATCATCATCATCTAAATTTTTGGTATGTTCTATAGTCACAAGAAATTCCAAATTTATTGTTTTATCTTCTTAAACAATGAGAATGTATGAATTAATATATAACATGCTAATAATTTAAAAAATATCCCTTTTTATATATGGTGACGTTAAAGATCATAATCATTAAAGGGATAAAATATGATAATTCTAGATTTCTAACATACAATGTATAGATGTCATTCGCCCATTTTACATATCCTTAAAATATCTATTTAATTTCATAGGAGGCCCTGATGGATTTGTTGATAATATATATCATCACACTAAATCCGTTAATATAATTACAAATCCCTATAAAGTGAAAATAATATAATAATATTTTTATCTATTGAATTTATGATCCATTTATGTACCAGATCTACTTAGTTATATATGGTCGTTCAAATAATTCATTATACAAAATAATATAGTAATTGATTCTTAATGACTATCTATTTTCTATAATGAAAATATATTCGGAGCTGAAATATGTAAAGGATTGTAAGATTCATATATTAGTGTTTATCAAGACGTCTCCTCTTGTGTAAAATATATTATTTGACCTTTATTAATTTCTATTTTTCCTAGGTTGTTTATACAAAAGTAACAAGATGTTGTTTCGACCTATAATTGGGAATGATAACCTGTGTTGGTGTTTACATTAACATGTAATGAAATTTGGTATTTAATTTATATATTTGTTAAAAATAAAAACTTTTACTATCACATTGTCCCCAAATAATATCAATAATATTCAATATGATGATTTACCAACTAATGGATATTTTATGAGAAGTATTTATCATTGTAAAAACTCATGACGGTACTATAATATGAATTATAGGTTATTAAATTCTTTATGATACAATATTTATATAGAATAATCTATGATATTTCCCTAATATTATTCTTTTACATTTAGTTAATATATAATATAATATAATTTTTTTTCTTGCCTATTTTTCAAAATCTCATGTATCTTTTTCATTAGAAAAAAGAAACAAATCAATGTAATATAAACAAAATTGTATCCCCTATAAATTTAAATAAATAAATCATTCAAAAAAAGAAGATTTTTAGAATTTTACGATCTATTTTTAATATAGTTATAATAATAATCAATCTCATTAAACTACAATTACAAAATGGATGATGGTTATACTAAATAAATTTTATCAGTATACAACATTTTAAGGTGATAGTTACACAATTTATCAATGAAGGAATATTGAATAAATAGTTTCCCTGAATGGAATTCTTTTAGATAAGCTATATATTTTCTCTTACAATCATATTTTCCAGTTTACGTACTATGATTATATAAATATCATGATTTACAACAAGTAAATTACTATCAAATAAATTATTAAATATAACTTAAATGGCAATTGTCGTATTATAGTGGAACATTAGGAGCTCAATCACAGTCACATGTATGACTAAAATATATATGAAATTAATATTTATTTTTATTTCCTATACGTATCACCTTCCATTGAATCACAATTAATTTTTTATTTTAATATTCATTACATATATCATCCATTAAACAAACAAAGTTTCATCTATCAGGACAACATACTATGACTTACAATGATGGTGAAAACAATGGTGAGGTCTTGACTAAATGATACTTTTGCAAAATAATGTATTCTTCATAGTTTTTTGAAATTCAATATATGTAGAGGAAATAACTCTATATTATTCCAAATTCATGGAATGATTTTCATTTATCTCTTCTAAAATAACATGGCTCCCCTAGAAGCATGGATTTTTTACTAGTAGAATCTATTTTTCTATTTACACAACTCGTGTGATATATTAAATGAGAATATTTATTAATGTATAAAAAAATCAAGGAAATGGATCATCAAGACATTATATTAATTCATAGAATTTGTTAAATGAAACATATAGATTAAATCTAATTGGGTACATATATCTACAATTAATTGAATGCTATTTTTATTGATACTTTTAAATTGAACAATTATATTTATAATTTTTGTAAATTTATATAATATAATACAATTATTTTTATAGTTTAACATAGTAACTATGTTATAAAATCAAGAATTATTAGACCCATAATGTTGAAACCATTACACCAGAGTAGGGATTTATATTAGGTGTTTGGGGCACAAATACATTAAGCACACACACCTCACACAACAGATGGAAATACATTCCATAACCCCCCCCCCCCCACCCCCCTCAAGGGATAGCATGAAAATCAAGAAATATTTATTCAGTACTGTCTTAAAGGCACAATGGGAATGAATCTCATTACTTGACTCGACGCCCCATAAACAGGCTCAAAAACATAGTGAAATGGTATTCCTACATCACACTACATTCATATATTTTTCCAATAGCTTGAATTACATTTATATATTGTTGTATTTTTCTTTATAGGTCCTTGAATTTTACTTTGATCATTATGAAATGGGTATATTACCCATTTGTAGGTCATTGAATAAAGACATAACAATTTAATTTTATTATTATTTTGATTTGTTTTAATTTTATATTTTAGTTCACATTAATACATTGAATTTAATTATAAAACATGATATTATTTATAGAAAAACCAGAAACATGATTTTAATGTTGAGGATTCAGGGAATCATGATATTATAAAGTGTGGGGACTCATCGTCTTTAATTGAATCAAATAATGGACCAAAACCATCAACAAAAAATAACAAAAAAATTATTTCTAAAAAAATTATTGATAATTTATCATCTAATTCTCCAGTTTCCACTTTTATGTATGTCATTATAGAATATCAAAACAATTAACTATTTTTATATTAATTGTTATTTTAATTTTAATATAAAATTACTTATTATATTCTCTAAAAAACAATACATTTTGATATATCATGTGTTGAATGCCTTTTATACTAAGAAAGTTAAAGTGTTTAAATTATGGTAGATTATATACATATTTTCATGTTTCATTTTTTATGTGAATATTTTTTTTAAATACCTGAACATACAAATTACAATTACTGATATTTATACTTTTCACTATTACAATATCATCAAATTAATTATTAGTAACCGTTACATAAATATTTATCTAACATTATATAGTTATGTGAATTTCTATTTTACCTTTAAACAATGATAATTATAGCTTTTCATGAATAATTTCATACCTTTATTCAAGTACCTTATACTACTATGAAATTTAGTTTTAGAACTACATACATTTACCTGAAATCTACTTTAGACCCTTATAAAGGTGAAACATCAACATTACCCATTTGTAGGAAATTAGTTATGTTGACAGATATTTTGAAATAATTGTTACATATACATATCCCATTAAAAATGAAGGATACAGTTACATATAAATATATGCTTACATTTATGTATAAATGTAAGCCGAACGTTATGTAACTAACTGTTTACCATTACGTAAGTTCCTTATATAGTTATATAGGTTAATCATACCCTTGTTTAGGTTCTTTATACCATCATAAAGATTATTTATTGAGCAAAATAGGTGCTTTCTAACCATACATTAGTTTTTTGATCTAATAAATTTAACAAGACATTTACAATATACCCTTAAGAAGTTTTAGTTTTATACCCTTATGAAGGTTGAATTCATATTTACCCTTATGAAATAAATGAGTTACCATGATACAACTTTTCAAGTTATATTTTCTCTTAATTATCCCATAAAAAATGAATCATACCATTATGTAAAAATTTAAGGTTACCCTTATATAGAATTTTATGTCTACATTGATGTAAAAAAATTAAACCCTTGTGTTGGTTCTTAATAAACATTCATAGGTTAGTTTAAAACTATTTACCATTACATGAGATCTACTCTATACTCCTATATTTGTGATTATTATAATCTAACATAGGTTGGAGTTAGAAATTACCCTTACAATAGAAAATGAATTACCCTAAGAAAACTGTTGAATTCATAGTTAACTTTATGAATCCCTTACATAGTTAAGCATGACATTATAAAAGATTATATTTTACCGTTACGTATATATTTATGGTTTCCCTAACATAGATAACTAAAATGAATTTCACATATCTATTTGTCTTGAGTTTTTATTTTATTTTTCTACTCTGTTCAGTGACATGGAATCTTCATCACTACCACCCATAGTTTGTAAAATAATTTTAAAATATTTATAAATTTTTTTTAAAAAAAAATATAATATTTTACCTTTTGAAATAAATTTTACCCAAGTTATATGGTATAACATATGATTTTGTATTAAAGGTGTTAATTTTTAAATCATAAATGATAATTTAAAAAATATATGAATCATTAAATATGTAAAAAATATTAAATATTTATATTTGAAATATAAATTTTCATAGTTTATATTTAAAAACATTTTAATTGTATAACCTTATATCATTTAATTTTAATATCAACAAATGACAAATATTTTACTTTTTTAAATAAAATTTAAATTGATTTATGGAAGATAAAATGTTAATAAATCATTATATTATGTATTTCAAAAATAAAAATTTAAAAATAGTTAATTAATTAATTAATATAATGTAAATTGGTAATAAATAATTCAAAAAAATTTAAAAAAATTATATTTTTCGGAAAAAAATTATAATTTTATGAAATACCATTTTACCTCATTTTAGTGTATAATATATTATTTATAAATAAATGTGCTTATTTTAAAATCATATGAGATAATTTACAAAAAGTTATAAATTATTAAATAAGGCCAAAATATACAAAAAATTTATATTTGAATTATTAATTGTTCATATTTTATATTTAAAAAGGAAATGTTATGACATTGTAAATTTCAATTATATTTTCAAAATATGTATTATAGAATAATTTTTTCAATTTTATATCTTTGGGGTTTAGTAAATAGTGTTGACATATTTCTTAATCACAAAATATTAATTATGTTTGATTCATGAAAGATGATATTCATAAATGATAGTCTATTCATCTTATGGATATCAGGTGAGGAGTATAGTTTCTATTCTGTGTCATATATTGCATGAATTGTTTCCTGGTACCCTTTTGGGAGGTTCATAATTGTATTATAATTTTCCCAAATCTATAAACATTTATATTTTGTATTTATAGATTTTAGTTCAAAATAATATTTACTATTATCTTAAAATATGATAGTCTTAAGAGAAAAACCTGTTACATGATTATGAGGTTGATGTTTATGTAAAATATCGTAGTCTTTTGGGTTTGGACTCTATGACATCAATTGTAATTTTGAATATAAAATAACCATCAACAATAAAAATCATAAAATGTAAGTCTGCAAAAACTAACTGATATGTTTTCTTTCTCTTTTTTAGTTTACCATTTTATATGATTATTTTAATATTATTAAAAATGACTACTTGTTGATTATTTTTAACATATTATCATTAGTATTTTTAAAATCCTATTGTTTTCTCTAAAAAAATTTAATTTTTAAATTTTATCAATCATAATGTTTACCATTCCTGAGAATTTTTAAGGGTGAAGTACAAGTTTTTATAAAAATGGGTTTTCCTTTAGTTTTATGAATTTATATTAAAATTTATTTCATCTGTATGTATAACTTTAATCTTGAAATATGGATTCCATTTCTAAAATAATGACATTATATTTTTTAAATGAAGCGACTTTTATTTTTCCAATTAAAAATAGTATGAATGGTAAATATTTATCTCCTCAATGATTGTTAATAAGACAAAACTAGGTTTGAACCGAAGGATAAGTATTTAAAATCATTATAAAACAATTATATATCATACTGTATGAGTTTATTTCATCTATTATCATTTATTTATCTAAAATATGGGAAATAAATTCCTTGATTTTTTATTATGACCTTTATATTATTTTAAGAAAATAAAAAATAAAAAATGTCAATCTAATTTAATTAAATATATAATATTTTTAATAGATTTAAATTGAGCTTATATTTTTTCAAAATTTAATTTTGATAGATAAATATATATTCTTTAAATATATTTTAAAATTTTTAGTGATTGAAGAATATCATTAAATTATTATGTAATACAGATGTTGTGTTTATGAATAAAATATAAAAAATGATGTAAATAGTTTTAATGAACTAAAAAAGTAATATATTTTTTTAGTTATCCTTTTTCAAAAAAAATGAAAAAAATATATCATATTACAGATAATATAAAATTTTATATTTTAATTACATTCTTATGTAAATTTATTTAAATTAAAAAAAATATGAATAGTTTTTCAAGTTATATTAATTGTATTTTATGTTAAATTATATTTTATTAAATAATTTAGATTTAATAAAATTATGAAAATGCATAAATGAATCGAATATTGTCTATAAAACAATTCATATTACACATATAGTACACTTTTTGTTTTATAGCAATTATCATAACCCATAAAGTGGAAAAAAATATTTATATCATGGTAATCATAAAATGGATTACCAGGGGATAAAAACTAATGGATAAGTATTAAATGATAACCTAAATAAGTTTAAATATTATTTCATGATAAAATATAAAATTATATTAATCATAGATTCTAAATTTTTAAACATTATCAATGTTAATATGAAAATTAGTTAAATAATTTGTGTAATTATAAAGTTTCCCCTCCCCTCACTTGGGAAAAGGATCATTTAGTTATCCATTATTCACAATTTTTAATAATTATAAATCATAAATTACATTCCCTAATAAAATTTTATATTCTTTCTTCATGTCACAGACCCTACAGTTCTCTAAAAATTATATTCGTTCAAGTCATAAGAAGTAATCCAAAGGATTTTTCTCAATATAGATGTATAAATCTTAACCATGAACATTTATCTTTATTTATTCACTACATAAAATAAATATATGGTATATATTATATGATAATCAATTTAATATCATAAATATGCTGAATTATTATTATTATTAGAGAAAAGCCAATTTATAACAGCTTTCTATCCATTAGTTAATGAAATCATTGCTTTTGTGTATGTTTAGATTACCACCTGCTCCCAGTGACATGTTTTTCAAATCACTGCTTCATAATGATTATTATAATTATATATTTAATAAAATAAATTGTGATTAATTAAATTTATATAAAATTTTATGTGTTATTAATTGTTTACTACTCTTTCATTCCGTCCCTAATAAAGTGCAAATGACAAAAATGTATATGTAAGGATTATCATCTCTTTGAAGTGATGTGTTTATTTATTCATCACATAATATATGAATACATAAAAATATTAATATAATGATTAAATATGAAACTCATCGAATGATTTATATTGTAGATATTAGGGAACCATGATCATTTTATAATGACCTCGACAGCCTAAATGAAACATGCATGCAAAACATGTTAAATTATTTTATATAGTATCACCTAAAAAATCATTTAAAATGGAATTATTAATAAACATGTGATAATATTCTATATGTAATAATATATGTAATGATATACATTATTATATTTCTATAATCTATGTTTAGTATATCGATTTTTTTAAACAATGTTTGAATGTATATAAAGTTGGACTAGACTTCAGTTATGGGTTTCTTATCTCACAATCGTTTCTATGATAAATAAGTCATATTCACCACATGTATCATTCATGTTGTGTATATACTTGCACTATGATAATATATAGCATGATTTGATTTATAATAATGGTACATAATGATTCATTTTATGTGATTTAATTTGAAGGGGTTATGATTCAAATGTTTCCATAGAGGCAAGGGGTGTTTGTTACAATATCATTTATTTTTGGTATTTTTAATGATAAATTTAGTTATATGAAAATCATATATATATATATATATATTATCAATTAGAAACCATCTATTTCATTATCATATTTTTATTCATATAATATTTTTTACATTACTACCATTTTCTACAATTTGTTTCTTAAAATGATCAGGAAAATTTCTCTAAAGAGAATATCAACTTATTTCTTTTTTAGTTGATGTAAATTTTCATCCATGAACATGCCCTTTAAAAAATATAAGTATTTATATATATAAGATATGTTTTTAAAAGGTATTTTTCTTTAGCATTTCTTTTATTTAAAATGGATTAAAATTATTTGTTCTTATGAAATTATTTTCAAAAGGTCAATTTTAACATTTTAATAATATATGAATATATATTTCCCATTTAATGTATAAAACATGAGTGGAATTTCAAAAAATCATTAAAATTACTTTCCTTGAGGCATGCATTAACTATTTTCATGGTAGTATTTTAAGAAAAAAAATTTATAATATTTGTATAATATTTTTATAATATTTAGTTAAAATTGAATCCAATGAAAATAGTATTTACCACTTGTTTAATATTAAATGTCTTAATAAATAATTAAATGTGTTTTTAATATATTTGATCATAAATTAGGTATTAATTTAAATTAGTTATGATATGACCATTAGTTACCATTCAATATCACTCTCTGTATAATATATGATTATTATTATTCATGAATTATTCTATGAATCCTATTTATTGTCAACAAGTTTACTACATTAAGGAGAAATATTTATAAAACCATTTTATTTACCATTTGTTATAATATGATGAAATTTTTATATAAAACTGGATTACTTTAAAAGTGTAATGATATTATTAATTAATGATTTTTTCAAAATCTTGTGGCACAATTATTGTTTATAGTTAACTTGTGAGTGGGACCAATATTATATAGCCCTCTAATATACTAAGTAATGATCATTAATTATTCATATTACTATGATATTAATGTTCCTCATTTCATTCTTACCACATTATATATAGATATAGATTCATATCTATGTGTTAATATGTTGAACTGGTTTTATTTATATAAGGTAATTCATGGACCTGGTTTATAACCCAAAAGTTCTTGTGAGGGAATGATTTAATTTCCTTTACATAAAGACTGAATCTATTATTATTTATACATGCTAAAATTTTAATAATACTATGTTTTTTTCACATAAAAATAATTTTAATATTCCCTTACAGATCATGATTAATTTATGATTATTCAAACTATTATGCCTTGTTTCTTTTGTTATGATAATTTATTATTTAATGATCGAATATTTTTGATCTACGAATTTATTTTCTATCAATTTATTATGTTATAATAATGTTCGCAAACCCTTATTCTAAATTCTGATAATTTATTGATATATCTTGTGTTTAACCTTACGGATTATCTATACATACCCTTTATTATTTATTAAATTTCTTCCCATGCTATGATGAAATTTATTAACTATAATGAGTCAAGAATGGTATCATATCTAAAGAAATAATTCAGTTATGAATAATATTTTTTATAAATATGTTGTTTATATATTCATTATAAAATTAATCTAAACATTAATGGTTCAGGGTTGATTTAAATTATATGTAATGATTATTAATTTAAGAATATATGATATTTATTAGTGAAATGATTTTGTAACTATATGGTTTTCTAGTAGATTGATTTGATTGTGCATTTAAATTTATTGGGATTTTAATACTTATTATTTATTTTATTTATTCCACCAAAAATATTTCTAATCATTTAGTTGAGTTTTATTATTACTCAATCAATTAATAATACTACCCATACTCTTTACAAGATGGTGTATGCATTTTACTCTCATAGTTTTACTATCCATTGGGGTGATCGACATTCTCTAGGGGATGTGGAGGAGCCTATGAATGTTTGGAAATTATTTAAATATTTGAAAATACTTATTTTAAGATTTTACGGTATTTATTGGGTTTGATCAAATAGATTTTTTTTATCATTGAAATTTTTTTTCCCACTTAGTTAGAAGATATAATGATGTTGGAATTATTTTTTAAAACATTAACTTAGTGGTTTCACCCTTAGTAGTTTTTGATTGAAAATATGGTCATGTTGATGACTTTAAATCATGATTAATCAATAGTGAAGGAAATAGTCAATCATATTTATAAGATATTCCCATTTATGTATGAGACCGATTCATGTTAATCATTAAGGGATTGACTATTTGTGAGTTATTATTTTTAGGACATCAGTGCATGATTTTTTTTACTTTGGAATAAAATTGGTAAAAATATATATGGGATAAGCCTTATATATTGGTGTTAGAGATTAGGGGGAACCCATGATAGGATGTTTCATTGTGTCATTAATTATAGTTGATGGTTCCATATCTATTGAGGAGTGGAAACATGAGGAACCTTCCCTTTGAGAGTATTATTCTTAATCACTATTTGTTAAGGAAGGAATACTCTATCAGGTCCGTCAGCTATGGTTGGTTGTAGAATTCGAAGCCCCAACCCTAATATTTTCCTTAGATATATATCTACTTATATATGATTGTATAAATATCAATGTTTATTTATTAAAAAAACATTTCTTTTACACTATTATAAAAGGGTTTAAAAGTGCCACATTTTGAAAATAAAAAAAAATTCCAATAATTTTTTACA
Source organism: Viscum album (assembly GCA_963277665.1). Lineage (NCBI taxonomy): Eukaryota > Viridiplantae > Streptophyta > Magnoliopsida > Santalales > Viscaceae > Viscum > Viscum album. The sequence continues at coordinate 2,104,868,829 of OY728132.1, forward strand.
AATTAGAACATTGGTATAAAAATCATCAATTAATAATTTTTAATGTGTTGAATAATTATTTGATTTTTTTAGAAAACAATTATATGTATAATAATGAATTTTAACTAAAGAATTAAATGATGTATATTTTCCCTCAAAAAATAATTTTGATCTATTTAGTTCTTATAATAAGGATAATGACAGTTAAACATTTATAACATAAACATTTAAAAATTATTTATTTCTTGATGTTCAAGAAAATGTTTCTGGAGAATTTACCCCAGAAGACTTCTTACCATATGTTGATGAATAGGTTTTGCAAAACCCAAATCATTTACTTGTTAAAAATAATCCCAATGATAAAATCATTTGTGATTAAAATCATCATGCATAGACTAGAAGTTTGTTAAGAAATGATATATAACATCTAGAATTTCATTCCCAATTAGAACATAAAATCACTGATGAAGCTTTTGGTGATGATGAATGGATAAAAACAATGAAATATGAGATAAATTAATTCAAAAGGAATAAGGTCAGGATCATGGTTGAAGGACAAAAGTAAAAATCTATTTTTGGAGTAAAATGGGCCTTCAGAAATAACTGTGATGAGTAACGAATCATAGTAGGAATTAAATCTTGATTGGTTGATAAAGGCTATAATCAACAATATGGATTAGAATATAAAGAAACTTATTCTCCAGTATCTATACTTGAATCTATTCATATTCTAAATGCCTTTGTAGAATTCTACAATTTTAAAATTTTTCAAATGGATGTAAAATGTGCTTTATTTAATGGTTTTGTTCAAGAGGATGTTATTGTTGAACATCATTTTGGTATTGAAGATACAAAACATCTTGAACATGTTTTCCAACATAAAAAAGATTTATTTTAATTTACAAAATCCCCTATAACATGGTGTGATAGACTCATAGGTTTTTTTCTTCATAACAATTATTATAAGGGAAATACTAATCAAAACCTTTTTTAAAGAATGTCCAGAATAATATTTTGATTGTTCAAATTTATGTTCATGACATTATATTTGGTTTATCCCAGCAATCATTAACTGATTCCTTGGTCGATCTAAAAAAACATGAGTTTGAAATGAGTATGATGGAAGAGTTGACATTCTTCCTTGGTTTTCACATTTCTCAAAAACCAAAAGGAATCTATGTATCAAAAAATAAGTATATTAAATATTATCTCAAAAAGTATGGAAATTACAACACTAAGAGTATATGTACTCCCCTTGGAACCTCAAAATCTCTTGATCTTGAGGATGCTAGGAAACCAAAGATCAAAAATCATTTAGATTTATGATAGTAATTCTAATGTACTTGATAGCTAGTCGTCCAGACATAATGTTTTCATTATTATAATGTTATTGATATCAATCCAATGGTATGGAATCAAATTTAAAGGCAGTGAAAATATTTTTTAGCTACTAAAAGTGAACCATGGATTTAAGTCTCTTTTATACTTCTGTTTATTATTTATTTTTAAAAAGTTATTCAGATGATGAAATTGGGGTTGTAGAATAGATAGTAAAAGTACATTTGGAATTAGTCATTTATTAAGAGAATCATTAATTAATTGGTCAGGAAAAAAGCATCATTGAGTATCAATTTCCACAGCTGAAGCTGAATATGTAGCAGCTGTATGTTCTTCTGCTCACGTGTTGTGGATGCAACACACACTCACAGACTATGGAATGAGTTTTAAAAAAACACTAATATTTGATAATACTATTATCATTTCCTTATGTAAAAACCCTTCACATCTCTCTCATTCAAAACACATAGTTATTAGGCATCACATTCTTAAGGATCATGAACTTAAAAAGATATCATTCTTCAGTTTATCAGAATTCCAGATAAACATGATGATATTTTCATAAAATCATTACCCTCTAATATATTTTAATACATTAAACAGAAGTTAGGAATGATAACTATAAGGTAATATTCCATATTAACTTTTTGTTGAAACCTATCTTCTTACTATAGGAAAATATTTTTCATAGGGGAGTACATTTTCTTATTATTCAAATTTTTCGTAGTCAAATTTTTCATAGGAAAAAATTGTGGTACTAAAAATTATTTGTTGTCAAATTTTTCATAGACAATATATTTCTGTAGTCAAAAATTTTCGTATTCAAAATTTTTCATAGATAAAATTTTCGTAATCTAAAATTTTCATAATATAAATATATTCAAGAATATTTTTACTCATTATGAACAATTTTCCTATCTATTTAGAATGTATGATTTAATTTCTATGTTTTCGTAATCATATTTTACTAGTTGGTATTTTATTTTTGTTTTAAATTTTCAGATTCATGTTTTTTAATACGACTGTTTTCTTAAAAATATCGCAATTGATGAGATTCAAATCAAAATCCCTCTTCGGTTATCACCTCAATCGTCAGATTTGATCAGAAGCTTTTTCAACCATTGGATAAAACATGGAATTTGAACTGTCAGTGAAATCACTTATATAAATCCCACCCTAATGGTTTTAACACATCACATTTTCATGATTTCATGTGCTGAATCTATACCGATGTATTTTAATACTATTCTGGATCATCAAAAGTTTCCTCAATTTAAGATGTCTTTTGAAGACTCTCATCAGAATGAAATGTCAACTGTTAAGGAAATCTCTGAATGAATGATATACCAAAAGAGGCTAGTTGATCAGAAATTCCTTGATAAGTATGATGCTATTATTTCCAGAAAAATTGACATGAATGGTTGGGATAGCCATTTTTTTTGAATCTGAAGGAACATGATCCGATGTATCCGAATTTGATTGGGGAGTTTTATGAATCTGTTATATTTTTCAATTAAGGAGGGAAAGATAAATTTTCATTAAAGTGTTATTGGAAATCCTATTCTATTTCATACATCAAATCAGTGAGTCTGATTGGTATTCCTTATGAAGGGGAAGCTGAGTTTTTTTCCCATAAATTACCAGATGACTTAGGATCATGGAACAATGAGAAGCCAATATAATTTCATAACTTCAAAGGAGTGAAGACTCTGATGAGTGTTCATATTTCTACAAATTTTTTGCTTCCTAAATTATGGGTTCAAGTATTTATAATTCCACAGAAAAGAGATATGGATAATCTGAAGAAGAGTGACATCAATATATTTTATTTCATGGCGAATATATAGATTATAAACATGGTTATGTAAATCATGTTAACAATTGAAAACCTCAAGAATGGAAATATGATGTATTTTATAATTATGTATCCCTCCATTATTTCAAAGATCATTGTTTTTTACCATCAGTCATTGAAAATTCAATGCACCAGAATCATCTTTGACAGAACCATTACAAGAGACTCTAAGAAATAAATTCATGGTTCCAAAATCACTTCAAGAAGAAAAATTTTCTTCGGAAGTCGAAGAAGAAATAGAAGAAGAAGTGGAGGTGGAAGAAGATGGGAATGAATCTGATGGTGTTTCTAAATAAGTGGAAGAGTACAATGAGAAGGAAATTCCATCTGTGAAATTATCAGTACAAACTTCACAAGATAAATCATCATAAATTTCCACATAGGAAAAATATGAGAAGGGTGAAGAAGCCATGAATAAGTCAACAGATGATGAAAGTAGTAATCATGATTTTATTCATCTGGAAGATCTAGTGGCTAATTCATTGATAGAAGATGTTGAGGAAAAAAATATTGTTCATATAAATGATAGTGAGCATGAATCATATAAAGAACATGATATCATTCTGACATCAAATAAGGGAAACAAGTATGTTGTAGACATTCCAAATAAAACCATAGAAAAGAAGAAATATGCCAGTGTCTCATCAAAGTAAAAATTGAGGATATATAGAAAGAATCCTCACCATCAAAACTTTTGGATTCAAATTCATCTTTAATTGGACATGATTTGGTTGACCAGTCCTTGAAGATGTTTTTTGATACTATTCCATTATTTCCTAGCATAGATTCATGATATCAGTTACTTCAACATACCATAAACCATAAGTCAGAATCTGTTTCCATGGTTATGGGTAATTGAGTTGAACTAGAGGCAGATTTCAAGACCATCCTCATTTGATATGAGTCCCATAATAGATCATTCAAAGGGATGACTAGCTCGAAAAACAAGGTTATTGAAGAAATGAGAATTTTTTATGAATTCCATGATAATGTTAAGGATGATTTTGATACCGAATATGGGAAGATTAAAGATCATTAAAATATTTTTGAGGAAAAGTTAAGTCTTGAGGAGTTTACTCGGAAGAAAAAATGTTAGTGATTAGAATGGAAAATAGAACTATGTGGCCATGAATTGGAAAAGAGAAAGAGTTCTCATAATGGATATTGAAGAAAAGGTTTTTAATCAATAAGAACTCTTGAAATCTCATGCATAAATTATTAAGGCTCAGGAAGATAAAATTCAAGCCTTAGAGATGAAAAGTGAAGACCGGGATAAGTCACTTAAGAAAGAAGAAGAAGATCATAAAGAGGTTAAGAAGCTAAAAAATATTGTTAAAAAGTTTAATCGAAAGATGAAAGAGGGATAATTTCATTAAAATCTGATATATATTTTTTGTATTTTCCTCATCTTACAAATACATCCAATCGTAATGAAATTTTTTGGTTGTTATCCTTATTTATTGACGTTTATTACTGATGTTTCAGGTTCCAATTTTTCCGTTACCTCTATTTCTCTTTTAGAATCACAATGTGGGAGAAATGAAAGCTATTATGAATTCAAAGCAAGGATGATAATTCTATAAGTAAAGAGATGTTCATATAGTTGAATGTTCGTTTAAACGATGTTTTTTGAATGCAAGAAAATGAAAAATCACAATCAGGAAATCAATAAGATGATATTTAGTGATTCTAAATCCTAAGGTGGAGTTACACGTATTCACAATGATCCATAAGTAAAGGGAGATATGATTGTATTTTCATGTCCATAAAATTTCTAATTCCTTAGACTCTTTTAGTAAGGAGGTTTCTGCTATACAAAATGGAGAGGTTGTTGAGTCAATTCAGTTTCCTTATGACTTTTCTATTCCTTTATGTTTTAAAAATCGCAAACTCACTATATTATGAAAAATTTTATTTACCCGTTTATTTTTTTAATAAGAAATATTTCCTACCCCAAGAAAGTTTATCCTATCCATTTTTTCATTGTCCATGATTTAGTTTCACTAAACCTAACTCTTTTTATTTAAAATTGTAAAATTTGTTTTCAATTTTAAAACCACATAATCCTATAAATAATTTGATATAATGTATTCTGTTTACTAGTTCTAAAATTCTAATTCCATATTCAAAAAAAGTTATATTCAAAATTCATTGAAATTTAGATTCCAAATTCTATGAAATCAGATTCGAAATTTTCAGAAATTCATGTTATGAAATCTCAGAAATTCATATTCCGAATTCTCTAAAATTCAGCTTCTGAAATCACTGAAATTCTAATTCTGAATTCTCTGAAATTTCATTTCCAAATTCATGGAAATTGAGAGTCTGAATTTTTTAAAATTCAGTTTCTGAATTCTCTATAATTCAGACTCCAAATTCATTGAAATTATGATTATAAATTCTCTTAAATACATGTTCAATTTTTTTTTAAATTCTGATTCTAAATTCTTTGAAAATATGATTCTAAAATCTCTTAAATTCAGACATAGAATTCCTTATAATTCAGAGTCCGAATTCCTTATAATTCTGATTCTTAATTCCTTATAATTCAGACATTGAATTTGGTAGAAATCAGGCTCTAAATTCCTTATAAATAAGACTCCTACGTCCATATAATTCAGACTCCAATTTTCTTATAATTCATAATCTAAATTCCTTAGAATTCAGGTTCTGAATTCTTTAGAATTCAGGTTATGAATTCCATAGAATTTAGCCTCTAAAATCAATATAATCCTAATTCAGAATTCCTTGAGAAATAGAATCCAAATATCCATGTAATTTAGACTCCGAATGTTTTTTTATCACAGACTCCAAAAAAATATATTTGGTTGAAATAAAATATTTTTCATACTCATGTTTTAGTTATGAAAATATGTCGTTCATTCTAATTCAGCCTAAAAGTTGTTTGAGTGAACCATGTATAGTTCCATTTGAAATTTAATGGAAAATATGATTGTTGGAGAAGGGAACCAACCATTTGAGAAGATCATATAAATGGGATCTCATTTGAATGAGATGAATACTTATGACTGATAAAAACATTGAATGAACTCTTCTATAACTCTATATATTACATTCTATTGAATTGATTTCTCAAGGAAAAGACTCTCATGCTTTGTGCGTACTGAACATCTTGTTTAGATTTCATCATGTGAATCTGATTAATATTTTTTACAATCGAGGGCTTCTGAAGACTAGAAGACAGTGTTTTTAACTACCTTAACGTTATAGGAATGCCTCGATAAGGAAGAAAGAGGATCCCACTATCTTAACATTCATGGACTTCCTTGATAACGAAGACAGAGGTGCTGACTACCTTAATGTTAAAGGGCTTGCATGGATTTAAAGAAAAACTCTGATATTCCTATTGTGGGATTACCCAAGTGTGGGTAAGAAAGACATTCATGAAAGTATAAATCATAGGTCCTTTATACATGGTTCTTGGATATCCTACTCTTTGGGTAAACATATTATCGACATGATATTTGTATTGTTTCATGATAAATTTCCGCTGCATTTTGATTAATAAGGAACGCATAACTATCTAATACATTCTTCTATTTGTAATCTGATTAGTATGATTACATATGCTTTAAGGTAGAATCTTTTCCTCTTAAACGTTTCTTATGTTAAATTTCTGAAACTATATTTCTGGAATCTACCATGTTTCTAGAGCGAGGAGGTTATTTTTAATTTACCTTGTTTTACATTGTTAAACAATAGAATTTTTTATTTCAACATTAAAAGTTCTAAAGGAAATTCTAAAAGATAAAATTATCCCCACTCTTGTATATTTATAATATAAATCATTATTTTTATCATTCAATGTAATCCATATAAAATAAAATATGTGCATTGTAATAAAATATTCCTTAGAAGGAAAATGAGATGAAATCTCGTACCTAAGGACTAATTTCCTCCATACATGTTCATACCTTATGTATATTAAATACATATTTATAATATTATGCATAAATTATTGAAAAATATTGATATATTTCAAACAATATTAAATTTTTTATATTATTTTATTACATACTTATTATAATATCTTTATTAAAATATCTATTTCATGATGTAATTGCATTCGTTTTTCATATATGTTTAGTTTTTTTTGTAATTTTGGTTATTTTACATTGATCAAGGTTCAATAATATCTAATATTTTAATAATTATATAATTATCATAGATTATTTTTATATAATTATATATAATACTACATAAAAGGTATATATGAAAAAATATTTTACAGCATCCATGAATATGTTTGGTCATACGTATTCATGAAATATGTTTCTATTTTTCCAACATATGTTATGAATAAAATTTAAATAATATTTCAGTTTTATACAACCATTATTATATAAAATATATCCTACATTTTACATAAATATAACCTTATTATCATCATTATAAAAATAAAATGAAAAAAATTACACACTACTTTATAGAGGATGTAGTCCATATATATGCATGAGCGAAATTATTGTTTTAAAATTGGTTGGGAGGTAATACAGTATATGTTATATTATAATTAAAGAATTATATTAAAGTACAAAATTTCATATTAATATTTTTAATCCATCCTTAGGTACTAATGAGAGAGTCGATGATGGAAAATGAATTACATTAGTTCGCGACGAAGTAGTCTTTCATACAAATGTTCCACAGTTTAATTTCCTATTTGGTGGAAGATGAGGTAGATATAGGTTATTAATTAAACATATACAATATTATTATATATTATATATTTTTGTTATTATTTTAGCATATTAGGTTAATATTTTAATTATTTTTTATATTATGTTAAATGAAAATTCATAGATAATAAGTTTCACACTTCATTAGAAAACATCATTATGATTATAGCTAAAGCCTTACTACATTAGATTTGTAATTAATGAAAGTAATATAGGACATGGGGATAGATTTAATTAATATTTTTATATAGTTAATGGATGAACCAAAATTCTTTTTTACTACCAAATGGATATGATTAGGTGTGGCCTTTTATAAGTGGGTGAGAGAATGCAATTGGAATTCATGAAAACAAAAAGTAATTCCCCATATTTTCACATGATACAAGGATACTATGAATATAATTTTATAATTATGGATGTTATAATGTATAAAAATTTCCATAAAATATCAATTGGAAATTTTCTATGTCATTTTAACTCTTATCTATTTAGTTTAACCCTCAGTAAACTTGTTTTAACCATATCTGTATAAATTAGATTTTATTGGTTTTACAATTCATTATGACCAACAATGAAGTTCAAATTTTTATAAAATATTAATTATTCTTATTAAAAATATATAATACACTTATACAAATTAAAATTATATATGTGGAAGAATTTAATTTTAAATTTAATTGATAAATACGAAGAATTTTTTTTCCCAAAATATGTTTTCTTAAGTAATATCAAAATTCAATAAGAAAATGATTTCAATTACATAAAGTTTATTAATTATAATCTAATTGATTTTTTTTTACTTTAATTTTTTTAATTCAAAATTAATCTTATAAACTCATTAAATGAAAAGTCTGTTTTTAATAAAAACCACTAATTTTCACTCATTATTGAAAAATAATCATTTCAAAAATTATAAAAGATGTACACTCTGATATTTATTAAATTATAATTTAAAAAATAAATATAAATATATAAAATAAATTTTATATTTTTGGTAAAAATTAATTTTAATGTATGTGTGAATAGATTCGTGAAATCTTCTTTTAGAAAAATACCAATTCAGTGATAAACATTATTTTTACTTCAAATGCTTATTATTTTATTTCTAATGAATATATTACCATTTAATTTTTATATACGTGTTGAAATCATATAATTTTGATATTTTAATTATCCCCATTCATAAAATCTATTTTAATTAATATGTTATAAATCTATATTATATTATGGTTCATATAGATTTTGGGTTGTTTTAACCAAAAGCTATTAATGTGAATAAATTTTAAGAAATATTTATCATAGATCATTTAAGCTTGTTATTGAGTTTTATATACACTATGAAACATAATGATCTTCAATTTAAAATCATAGGGCGCCATATATCTAATGAAAAAAAGATCAATTAATTGAAACAGTATTCTAGGGGAATGAAAATTAGTATGGTTTAAGGAGGAAATAGTATTTTTTATATTCATATCAAGGGGGTTTTGAGGCTCCGATTATATATGTCATGATTATAGATTTTTTATAAATATTTCAAGTATATATAAAGGGATTAAATGCTAAATATGTTAATTGGCTCAAAAATAGGCAAATATTGGATTTCTAATGATAAAAGGTTGATGAAAATTTCATTGACTCAATTCTATAAATGTATTTATCACGTTTCATGTCTTTTAACCTTTGATTAATTAATTTTACCATTTTAGATTGCACTGTAGAAATCAGTATTTATCAAAGGAAACCTGTCCTTTAATCCCAAAAATAAATCATTCCTTAATATATAATTTGGACCAACAGATTCTTAATGTGCAATTAATTTCATTAGATTCAATTTATAAAATTGATAAAACAAAATTTTAATATAAAAATATATAATTTAATTTTTTTAAAAAATTAAGAATATAATAAAATAATAAATTTGTGTTTGTAAATTTAATCCAAAAATTAAAAAAATTATAAAATCCAAGATAAAAAAATTATTTAGTATTTTTATAATATTTCTTTAATTTCCAATTGTAATTTATATACAAATAATCTCATAATAGATATGTTATTCATAAAAATGATATTTTCGCCTAAAAATCAATATTATTACGAAAATATAAGAAAATTTTATTATGAATATATTTATGATTAATTAAAAATTTAATAATATTTATTAAAAATAATATTTTAAATTTTAGAAAATAAACTTTTTAAAAAATTTAGATATTATGAAAAACAGTTTTAAGAGGGAAATATATTTTTAAGAATATTAAACATTCTCATTAAGATTTCATATAATTTACTAATTAAATTATTATTATCTAATTACTAATATATATTATATTTTATTTAAATTAAATAGATATTTATTAAATTATGAATCCATATTTATTAGAAACTCAATATCTAAAAAAATATATTTCTTAGTATAAAATGATCTAATTACTCATTTTGGTAATATAAATTGAATTTATTAAATATGAAAAGTAACATTAATTTTCATTATATAAAAATTTAATATGTTGAAATTCATATTCATTCCCTATAATTCAATGTCAAGGTTTTAAAAATCATACTTAATATTTATATTTTCATAGAATTATATAACAATTTAATTTTAGAATGGTGTTGTGTTTGGGGAAAGAATTTGAAAAAAATCATATCTTTTAAAAGAAGTCATGCATTTAAATATTAAGGTGTTACACATTGATTCCCCCTACCTCAGGGTTCCCTGGGTCCAAACCCTCCTAACACTAACTCAATAAATATATCCCCATCAAAAAAATATATGGGGTTCTCATCCTATAAATATCATACAATATTATCCCCATAAAAAACATAGTACCCCAAATCCTCCACCCTATGATCTCCAAACTATGAATCATACAAATAAAACATCAATAAAAATTTCACTATAATCTATTAAATTAATCCACTACAACTAATTTTATCTCTGTGAAAATAAAATGTTTCAAGATACTTCATCACCCTCCATAAATCATCACACATGTAATGACCAATACCCAAGTAGCCAAAATTAAGTAGTTATTTTATTGCAGTGGAATAAGATACCAAGAATCACACCCAAAATTTCATAAGAGTTTAGTAGACTTGCTAAACTAGATACATAATTTAATATATCATTTCAATTTAGAACATACAACAAAAAATAAAATTTTCTTTGATTACACAATTATACCCTTTATCCTATCATTGTATATCAATCATGATACACTTCATAGCATCACGGGGAATGGAAACATAATAAATTGGTAAGATATAATACATAGTAAGGTTATACATACATCATAATCTATCATGAAAAAATAATTAATAATAAATATGTATATGTAAAAAACTAAAACACATATCATATAATAAATAACATGAACATGAAGACGAATAATGTAGGAATAAATGATGATCATATAATTCCATATAAATAATTACATGATCTTTAAACTTTTCCATAGATATTCTAAAAATTCAATACTCAATTTGATATTCATAAATAATCTCACAATAAGATAATTCATAATTATTGACATCATAAACATATTTTCAAGCCCCATGATAAGATATATTACATAAATGGGAAATGCCTGAGCCAAATATTCTAACCAGTTTGTCTCATGAGACCTATCTATGAATTGATGAGCGGTTTCGGGACCCCACCATCACCGACTAAAACCAATGCATTCCTTATATTAAATGATTTAAACACAATTGACATACAAATTCGTATTGAAAAATTGACATATTTAATATTAATAATTTCACAAATCAATAAAAATAATAATTAATCATCAATTGAAGTATGAATTGTATAATAAATGTACTTCCCCAGTAAAAATAATTATAATATATCAAGTGAAATAAAAGTGGTGAATCATTGAAACATATATGTATTCAATTATAATTATAATAAGGATTGATAATGTTGATTAATATAAATATCAAAAGGAGATCATTAAAATAATTCTTGAGTAAAATAACATTTCCCATTTAAAAATAAAATTTTAAAATGAAAATTTCAGATAATTTTGTTAAGATGTTTTTTTGAAACAATATAATATAATTAATTATGAATTTTAAGATTTAGTGGTCATCATAGATTGGAATTCCATTCTTACCATACATGTTAAAACAAATATTTCTTACATATTTTCATAAGAAAAATTAAAAATACCTTATTTTAATATTGAAAGGAATATTACTTTTATATATTCTTGTAAAAATAAAATAATGTGTTACAATTTCTAAAATAATTAATTTATATAAAGTTAAAATCATTTTTTATAATAAGAGAGAAATAAAAGAATATATTTAAAAAAAAAATTCTCAATAATTTATAATTACCCCCGAGAGGATAATTACAATATAATAGAAAAATTTATTAATAAATATATGATATGTAATATCATGATTTTATTGATTCATATATCATATTATTTCATTATTGATAACATCATAATAAACAATCATTATAGAAAATGATATTGTAACATAAACTCTTACCACATTGATAACTACTGAATTATATGAATCATGAATGAAATAACATCAAATTTAAATTCTAAAATACCTTAATATAAAGTTATTTAAGATATAAAATATAAAATAGGTATTATATACACCACAAAAATAGCTAAGTGGTGATTATGAGATACATATCACCGATGTTAAAGTGAGATGAGAAACCCTTATAATGATCATAATATTATATTAATAATTAATAATTGAATCAATTATGAATATAAAATATAAATCCACATTTTACACGTTTAGATACAACATAAAATAATCAAAATCATTTATATACATAATCTAATGATATTAAATATAATGAATAAGTTATATAACCTAGTGAAAAGAAACTAGGATATGAAATTATTTTCAACTTGGAAATTTTCAATTCAAATCAACATGGATAAAATAATTCAAATTGATTCATAAAATACCCTTAATTATGAAATTTTTACGATATTAAAATTTTAATGGCTATTATATACACCATAAAAATGAAATTTAGTGCATTATAATAAAATATTACATAACAAAGGAAAATATCGACCGAATCTCTTACCTTATTTTCAATTACCATTATTAATGTTTATACAACCTGTATAATAAATATATACTTATTATTAATATTTTATAAAATCATAATTATATATTTAATTCCACATATTATTTACATATAGTATTTTATGACCTGTTTAATAATAATTCTTTGATAGAATTTATGTTTTGTGTGATAATTGCTTTATTTTTCATGTATGTTTAGGTTTAGTAATTTTTACATCTTCTGTTTTTCATGGTTATATACAATATATAATGTTAAAAACAGTATAAATATAATTTATATAATTTATATATCTTTTTATACGATTTCAATTGATTATATATGGGAATATGAGTTATATTGTTCTTTAAGATGGTAAGTCATACAAACACATGAATGTTGTTTCTAATTTTCAATAATATGGAACAAAAGAAAGATAAATAATATTAAATAATTAAATAAACATTATAATATTAATTATATCATATAAAATCATAAAATTAATTATTACTACAATCCATTTAAAAATAAAATGAAAAACATTTCACATCACTCCGTGGAGGTAGTAGTCCACACGTACGCATGAATGACATTATTGTTTTCCAAATGTTTGAAAGGAATGAATTTATATATAATATTATAATTAAATAATTTGATATATATCATAAATATCAATTAAATGTGTTATATAAATGATTATATATAGTAGAGGGAGGTGGTGATGGAAAATGAATTAAATCAGTTCGTGAGGAGGTTGTCTATCATATAAATTATCGATAGTTTTGATTCCCATTTGATGGATGAGGATAAATATATAAGTTAAATAATTAAAATAATAAATTTTATTATATAGTATATAATTTTATTATTATTTAATCATAGTTTTATAGCACTAGAAGTTGTTATATGAATAATTAAAATGGAAATTCTTGGATAAAAACTTTACATCTTCTTCAGATATCCTCATTAGGATTACATAAAAATCCATCCTATATAGGATTTATTATAATTAAATGGAATCTATGATTTGGGCAGGGTTTTAATGAAGATATATTTATATGGATTTTATGAACTAAAAATCATTGGGAGTTTATAATGGAGAGAATAGAGGGTGGCCTATTATAAGTGGTGGACAAAACACACTAAGAATTTTGGGGAATAAAAAGTGATACCGAGGGTTTTCACATTTTATAAGGATCCAAATGAAATAATTATGTAACCATTTATTATATAAGAAAATTTTTCTATATAAAATAATAATTGGAAATGTTTATAGGCCGTTTCATGTATTATCTTTTTAATTAACCATTGATTTACTACGTTTAACCTTAATAACATTAATTAATTTGAACTATTTTTACTATTCATTAAAACTAAACATAAATTTGACAATATTGTATCATATTATTTATTGTGATTGTAAATATCAATTATATTTTTTTCCAAATATCAATCACAATTCTTCAAAATATTATTTTAAAATTAATCTCTCATATGCGTTGAAAAATTCGCTCCCCAAAGAAAATTATTCACAAGTATTACATGATTTAATATAAATATTCATCATGAAATTAATTAAAATGACATAAATTGTTTTAATTATAATATATATGAATTAATTTTACTTTTAAACCTATTTTTAATCAAAATATAACTTCAAAATTATTTAAACAAAAAGGTTTTTTTAAATAAAAACAAATATTTTTCACTATTCATTTAAAAATTAATCTTTTTAAAAAAATCTAAAAAATTGAAACTAAAATAATTATTTCATTATAATTTCAAAAATAAATTCCATAAATAAAAATTAATATTCTAAATTTTCAAAAAATTATTTTTTATGTTTGTGCACCAAGAATAGTTAAACCACATTTCAGAAAAAATATTGTTTTTCCAAAAACCATTATTTTTATTTAAAATGATTCTTTTTATAATTATAATAAATTTATAAACATTAAACTTTACATTTAAATTTTTTATTTAATTTTATTAAATAATTTATTTATTCATAATCAAAGCTAACCATTTAATATTTCTGTTATAATGATATACTAAATTGTGGTTCATTTAGACAGGGGGTTGTGAGTACCATAAGATATAAAAGAGATTAAATTTAAATAAATATATTTCATTAGTTACATAATATTATTTTTGAATTTCATAATTTGAATAAAACCTAATTATGATCCTATTATAATATAATGGTGTCACATTCAACCACCATCAATAAATTGTATCCTCGCAATTTGAACTTGTGTTTAGAAATCAAGGGTATCCATCAGAAGATACATTTGTTAACACCCATATCATAAAAAGGATTAATATATATTCTTGATATGATTGAAGGGGGAATACATATTTTATCTAAAATAACTAATAAGTAGGATTCCAGGTAGGTGAAAATTAGTGGGAGGTGAAAATTTGGATATGGAAGAAAAGAATATATAATTATATAAAGTGATAAAGAAAATTGATTAGAAGAAATTGAATGATGAATAAAATTTTAATAGATCAAATAAATTATGATGAGTTCAAATATCATTGATACATAATATATGAAGGTAATATGATAATAATTTTTTTTCAAGGTCTCTTTCCTAGTATCGAGGGATTATTTTACTATCATGATAAAGAATACCAGAAAATATACCTATTAATCCAAAATTTGGTTATACATTGAAAAATATATTCTTCATTTCATAATCCAGGAAATTAATATCCAGTATGAGTTTTTTTATTCCTGAGGCACTAAAATTAAAATTTAATGATCTATATGATCTAAAAAATAGTGAATGTCCTTCCATATGTCACTAAATATATAACAAAACACATATATTTATAATTAGTTACACAATATAAAAAATTAATCAATGATCCTCCAATTGAATACACAAATATTAATATATTCTATAAGTATTTATCAATAAAATTGTTTAAATTAAAATAATTTCATATTAACCAGGTCATCATGTAGGCCAAAGGTAGAAGCTACAATACTATGAGCCTTCTATTTTCTGTTCAATCCCAATGGCCTAACCTGATGTGGTGGTTTTTCACCAGGTTTGTGGGTTATCATTTTTAGAAAACCATATTAATATAATCTAATTAACATTCCTTAAAATATTGTTAATATCCTCAAATATAACATTGTCCATAAAATATTCTTTTTAACTACATGGGTTTTCTATATAATGTATTTTTCCCATTAAATAAAATAATCTTAATTGAATATTATTACCATAGAATCAGTTAAAATATTATGACTAAAGGATATATATACATTTAAAAAAATTCACAAAATTGTAAAATAATTATTCCAAAAATATATTTTCCACAATAACCAATACTAACACAAATTTTATATTACCATCAAATTCTCCAAAAATACTCTTAATCATATTGTACTTCAATCACATAAAAACACAAGATGGGGGTCTAGAAAAATAAAATTATGATTAAACATTATTTCATAAACCCATGAAGTTATCCATAATAGATTATTTAAACAAAGAAGAAGACATATATTCCTATAAAAATTGATATGATCCTTATAAGTTTCGTGATTCTTATAACCAAAATGGAATTGACAAAAATACTTATTCAATATAATTCATCTATCCAAAATCATTAATATTTAAAATATTTTACTTTAAATGTTTTTATAATATTAAAACTTTATTTTTCTATGATTTAACAATTAAAATAGTATATTTACATAGATAATTCATAGGCTTCCCACATTAAAGAAAATGATTAATAAATGGATACTTGTGATGAAATTTAGTTCCTTCCATTATACTCTTCATTAAATTTTCAATTAATTATTTTATGCCCTTATTTTCCCCACATAAATGATTTAAAATTCCTTTTATATTTTATTCTTGGTATCACTTTCAACATTTCTAACATGAAGGAAATTGAGATTTCATTTCTCTAAGGTCTACACCACTTGAGATCTCATTGAACTCTATTATTCTCTTCATTGGTGAGTTTTATAGTTGGTTAAGATGTAGGTTGTGAATCATATATAGTGTAAATTGATATGAAATAATAACTAAATATTTTACACTTGTCATCATCTGACTTGGTTTCTCATAATTACCATATTTTCTATTACATTCAATGTTGAAAAAAATCTTTCTACTTTCATCCATTAAAAAAACCGAAAATAATACCATGACAAACAATAATTCTAGTGTAAAACCATATAATCCATTATATAATGTCTAAATAATGGATACTTAATTTTAATAAAAGAAATATTATTTTTAATATAGGAAATTAATTTTCATTATCTATTCAAGTAATTCATGACTATTTATATAGGGATTGTGAATTTACCCACTTATATCCTACAAGAATGGCATCCCATGTGTGTATAAATGCATGTTATCAAGCACTATGTGATGATTGAGTCAAATCTGAGTGTTTCATTTTCAGCTTTATTACACCTAGGTATATCTTTACTAGATCCACATCTACTTATAGTATCATGAAAAAGATTTATTTCAAGAGAATCCACATAATCCATAACATAATAAACATTAAGATGGTACGTTATAATAAAAATTATTCTTAAATTCATTCAAATATTTATGTTATTTGATCTATGATTCCATATATATTTTTTCCATTGTTTCATATAAACTTCATATAATACCAACAATAAAAATTGTGAATCTAGTGGCCCAAATTCATGGGATAATTTAATAAATTGGTATTAGATTCATGTAATCACACCCTAAATAACGAGATAGTTTACTTGTCATGGAAAAATAGATACATAGAATAATCTCACATTATAATTGAGAACATGAAATAAACCAAGTCATTTAATTAAGAACACCATTATTCCCTTTCGCATATCCCTGCATATCAATAATAAAACACTTCTTCGTATCCTAAGTAAGGGAAATATAAGAACTTAGTGAGCTCTAATTCTTAGAAATGGTATTCATAATGTACAATAAATCATGAATAAATAAAAAAATTTTAAATATAGAAAGGTAAATAACTAAAACTCATTTTATTTAATAAATAACATGAACATGAAACATTATATGAAATGAATAAATGGTGACAAAGTAATTCCATATAAATAATCACATGATATTAAAAAAATCCATGTATATTATAACTAATATATTAATCAAATGGAAATCAATAACTAATCTCATAATTAGTGTATTTGTACTTATAAAAATTCTAATCATATAATTATATCTTTTTTCAAGACATCTTATATAATGTGGTAAGACGTCAATAAAATATACAATCTAGTTTGTCTTATTATACCTACCGATGAATCGAGGTGTTAGAATGTACCATGACCACCACTTATTAAGTATAATTCATTCTACATATAAAAAACCTGAAACATAATCAACATAAACATTCATATTAAAAAACTATCAAATGAAATGTTAATAATTACCCCGATTCGTAAACAAAATCAAAAACCATCCAGAGTAATATGGATGCTATCAACATACTACACCACTGTAACATCCCAGGTAAATAAAGAATAAATAATTTTCATATATATTAATATTTACAAATTAAATATTAATTTTATTTTAAAGGGGTTGCTATGTTCGATAGCGTACCCGATACGCAACGATGAGTTTCTTTGAAACTTACGTAGCACACTAGTAATAAAATAATATTAGTTTAAATGTTAGTTAACAAGTAGTCGTTGTACTGGCGGGAATGGATAGAAATAACTAAAATATGATTAGATATGTTTTTAAATGTTTATACATTTACCCAATAAAAGATAAAAGCTTAAAATACGGAAAGAGTTCAATTTTACGGGTATATACACTCTAATTTTCACTAAAGGTTCACTTATCACCTTTTAATGGTGAACCGTCATTAAATATAGTTTTGATCACTCTTATACTTTATTTTGGACCAAATATAACTCTTCTTTAGAATCGGGACATCAAACTTTACTTTGTGTAAATTTTTGGTACCTTTCTGATAAAGTTCATTTTTTTATGAATAGTGTAAAATGTTGTATTTTAATTCAAAACCTCTTTTTATTCTAATTTATTTATATGATTAGATTATTATTTTAATTGTTTTTAAAGTGAAATTAGAAAATATTTTTACCAGTTAATCCAATGGTGGTCATTGGAATCAATTTGACTTTGAAATTGGACTTAAACTGGTGTCAATCTTTTGATACTTATTGTTTCACAAAAACACGCTACTTGTCATGACAACGGGAATTAATTATTAAATTAATTAATTTGACTTATATGTTTTTAATTTTGTAAAATGGACTTTATTTTTGAATTCAGAATATCAAATATAGCTTAGGGTGAATTTTTGGTAATTTTCTGAAAAACTTCAATTTTTGATGAATAGTGAAACCACTAAGTGGTACTTATAAAAATTGATTTTCCATTTAAAAGAAATTTTTCCATCATTGTGTTTTTATTTTCAAAAATCCGACATACATGGTTTTCATTAAGAAGTAAAATGTGGTTCAATGAGATTATAATAAATTTTTGGTGAATAGTAACTTATTAAGTTCTTAATCCCGATTAGAGGTAATTAGTGTAATTTAAGGTAAAAATGATATTATAAGAATGTGAAAACACCATGACACTTGTCCTACACCTATTGGGTGAGTCATGGCCGACCAAGACAAGCCATGGGCCAACTTGGGGACCCCATGGAGCCACTTTATTTGGAAAATGACAATAATATATTTTTATTTAATGTTAAAATTAAATTGACACAAACATGAGTTGTTTTACTAAAATAGTTTTTTAGTGTGGTTAAATAAGTCCAAATTATGATTATGAATAGTCATTGGAAAGATAAAAATATTTCCTACATCATAGTAGTTTTTTTATAATTTTTATACATTAAATAAATAATATTATTTATGACATAATAATGATGCAGCGATGACATCATTATTTGACGATTTAAATAAAATGGAAAGATAATGTAAAATATATGAACTACAAATGTCCAAAACCAATTAGATGAGTGGATTACAAACCCTTATCACCTTATCCACGAATTATATCAATGTGGGACCTTTTAAAACCGAAACACATTTTCAAATAAAGTAATATTTCTTTAATTTCCAAAAGTGCCCCTCCTCTCCTCTTATAAAAGGCCCCCACCTCTACCTCATTTCACACACTCCTCAAGCATTTGGCTCGTCCAAACGCTGCCAATTTACTCTCTCCACATCCCTATCCTCATCCTAGAGGATTCCCTTTGGGCAGAATCCTTTCAAAGGAATCCTTTAGGCTCAAATCAAAAGGAGTTACACTTTTAAAGGTAATTCATTCTCTCATGTTCATTTTTTTATTTTGCTTCTCCAACCCTCTAAACTCTTTTTATTTACTTCTTTTGTAACAACACCAGTATCATCAATATACTAGGATGTTGTTATAAGATTTATTCGAGCTACACTCTCACACAACTACATCAAATGGTTAAAGAACATACGGTTTCCGTGGATGGCGAAATTCTGCCTCCCGAAACGATGATTGTTCAATACTCATTTAACACCTTCAAAGGTGGCCATTACGATGTCACTATTTTTATATATGATATATAATATGTTTATGTTTTCTTTAAGATTCTGTATTTTTCATTTTTGGCATACCTTCATGGTTTCCATTATGAGTAAACACGATATCTTCATTTAAGGAAGTGCGGACTACCGCCCCCTCAAAGTGATGTGATTCGTTAATGCCATATGTGGGATGTGTAAAGGATGGATTTAATGTTATTATATATGATGTTATACTGGAATTATAATATACCTCTATATAATAATTATTTCTTTCCATTAAAGTATGAGATAGAAATGAAAGTAGTGTTAATGCGTACGTACGGCTTATCGTCTCCATGAACGGTGCATTTCATTTCTTATCCCCAAATGTAATGTACTATTAAAAGTACATGTATATAATGGATATATATAATTAATGATATATCTAAATGATGAATATAATTTTGGAATTAAAATATACATACATCTCATTTAGTTTTAATTCCATTAATATGACAAAGAAATGAAAGTAGCGTTCATGCGTACGTACGGCTTACCATCTCCATGAACGGTGCATTTCATTTCTTACCTCTAAATGATTATGTAATATTATAAATACATGTATATGATGGATATATATGATATATATGATATCCAAATCAGGAATTTCATTCTGGATATAAATAACTTTTGACCACACGAACAACATGTAATTGTAAGAAGTCAACTTTCGACTTAAGAACCAAATATTGACAAAACAAACATTATTAACATAAATGGTTACATAATGGTTATAACATGGCAATAAGTGATATAAAAGGAATAATGAACTTTAAAATGGTTCTTAATCAGGTATAAATTAACTCATGTTTATTATTCAGGACGTTAAAGAACGATCGAGTCAAGTCGGACCCGAGGTATGGGACTTCATCTCAATCTCCTTTCATTGAGGCATATTTCGTTTTATACACAAATTTCTTTTATACGGTGTATAAACTCCTTTGACTTTTACTTTTATACAAAAGGAATCTTTTTCTACGAATCGTTTTACTAAACGACAAAAAGGAATGTTTTTTTTAACGTACGCGGTGACAACGACCTTTTCCGCCGCCGCGAGTATTATTTGATCTTTGGCTTTCTCAACAAGACATAATGTTTTTAGAATAAAATAAATACCATATACTCTTTTATGTATTTTGGTATTGAAAATGGTTTTGAAAAAGGATTCTATTATGTCAATATATTTATGATATATTGTGATTGAAATGTGGAAATTTTATCATTCCTTTATATTGGTTTTATGTTTTATGATTTTATATTGGTACTTGGAAATTTTAACGGGTGGTTACGTTATAAACCATATGACGGGTGGTGCCGTGAATACCAGGACGGGTGGTTACGTTATAACCTCCAATGCATTGGGTATGGAAGTCGGCCGTATGGCTATTCCATTATGTATGTATGGAAATTGGCCGTTTGGCTATTCCATTAAGTGATATGTGTGGAAGTCAAACGTACGGTTATTCCACTTAAGTATGTTTATGTCCCATGTTACCTTTATATATTCTATGTGTTCTTTATATGGGTTTTATGGTAATCCTTTGGTTACAAAAAGGTAAGTAATGATACTTTATTCAGTGAAGATTTTTTTTACTACTTCATGAAGGTGAAGGTATTACTTTGATATAGTATACATGGTTTACTTGATGTTTGAAAAACTAACAGTTTTCATTCTTTTTGTATCCCTTACTGAGCTTTTTATGCTCAACCCAAGTTTTTCGAAATGTTTTTCACAGGACATAAAGTGGAATAAGGTCAAGGATGGGATAAAGGGAATTTCATGCTATCTAAAACATGGAATCTAGACATCTTTCTTTTTAAAAGTTTTTATTTTATGGAGACTTAGTAGAAGTGTCTACTTTGTAATCTTTTAAGATGTAATAGTTATGTTCTAATTCTCTAAAACTCTAAACCTGAAAAGATCCTCAATGTGAATTATTCATTTAATTCAATATTAAGTAAGGTTTGAGGCTGGGGCCTTATAGTTGGTATCAGAGGACGGTTTAGACAACTTTAGGAGTTAGAAAAGTGTTAAATTATAATATGATTCAAATGATATAGCATTTACGGATTACCATGTTGCTTTGCCTAAGATATTTCTGTGTTCAGAATGGTTTTCCGCAGAGGAAACAAAGAAGCTATGTTGGGACGACATCAGGAGGAAGACAACCTTCCAAATCAGCAACCTGAGATGGTCGGAATCAGAACTGAACAGTTTGTTGCAGTGATGGCACAGTTGACTCAGGCTATAAATGGTGGTGGTATCCATGCATGAGATCAGCCAGATCAATCGCAGAGGAACATGTCAGTGGTGGAACATTTCATGAGGAAACATCCCCCATCATTCAGAGGATCATTTGACCCTGTGCAAGCTGAAGGGTGGATTAAAGCACTGGAGAAGATTTTTGATGTCATGGGGTGTTCAGAACATCAAAAGGTTAGTCTTTCTGTTTACTGTTTTGAAGGTGAAGCTGATCAGTGGTGGTCGATGGTGAAAAATATAAGGGATAGTGATGAGATTGAGGATCTTCACTGGGAAGAATTCAAAGGTATGTTTCTTGAGAAATATTTTCCTAAGGTGGTTCGTCTTAGGATGGAAAAACAGTTCCTAGAATTGAGGCAGGAGGATGATTCTGTGGCTACTTATGAAGAAAAGTTCACTCGATTGGCAAGGTATGCTCCAAACTTAAACGAGATCTTGATAGTAAAATAAACCGTTTTTACTCATGGTTAAATCCAAAGTATCGAAGGGATTTAGCTTCTCGTGAGTTCAAAAGTTATGAAAAACTTGTTCGATGTACGGAGAAGGTGGAAATGGAGTTTGCTGATGATCAGGTGTTCTATGACAAACAACAGAATAAGAGATCTTGTTGGCAGGAAAAGGGGAAGAATTCATCAAAGAAGCAAGGAGGTAAGAAAACCAAATATCCATCCTGTGAGAAGTGTGGTAAAATGCATCCTGGAGAATGTTTATCCAAGTCTGGTAAGTGCTTTCGGTGTGGTAAGTCTGGTCATATTGCTCGTAACTGTAAGGAAGATGATCAAGCAGGAAATGAAAAGCAAACGGTAAGATGTTTTAAGTGTAATGAAATGGGTCATTATGCAAACGAGTGTCCAACGAAGAACTCAACTGGGGGAATGAAGCTAGACTACAAGCAGAAAGGGGTGGTAAAATCATTTTCAACAACTTCAGAAGATGTTGGGCCATCGAATGAAGTGGTATCAGCTCTAGGGAGCTCAGTATTTTTCGAAGATTGACTTGAGGTCGGGGTACCATCAGTTGAAAGTATAAGAAGTAGATGTTCCGAAGACTGTGTTCCGTACTAGATATGGACATTATTAATTTGTAGTTATGCCTTTTGGGTTAACCAATGCACCTGCTGTATTCATGGACCTTATGAATAAAATTTTCCATGAGTTCTTGGATAAGTTTGTGTTTGTGTTTTGAGGTTTGGGAAGAGGTTATATGTGCCTTGTGATTCACAGTTGAAGAGAGAGTTGTTATGTGAAGCTTATAGTTCTCCGTTTTCAGTTCATCCGGGCAGTACTAAGATGTATAAGGATCTTCGGAAGTATTACTGGTGGGATGGAATGAAAAGAGACATTGCTGATTTTACTGTGAAGTGTTTAACATGTCAACATGTTAAAGCAGAGCAGCATTTACCGAAAGGGATGCTTCAGCCTTTACCAATGCCAGAGTGGAAATGGGAAAACATATCCATGGTCTTTGTTGTGGGATT
Source organism: Viscum album (assembly GCA_963277665.1). Classification (NCBI taxonomy): domain Eukaryota; kingdom Viridiplantae; phylum Streptophyta; class Magnoliopsida; order Santalales; family Viscaceae; genus Viscum; species Viscum album. The sequence continues at coordinate 2,104,893,079 of OY728132.1, forward strand.
ACCGAGGACATATCGAGGTAATAATGCAATCTAGGTTATTGTTGATCGCTTGACCAAATCTGCTCATTTCATTTCTATACGAGATACTTTCTCTCTTGATCAACTTTCCCGTCTGTATCTTAAATAGATAGTCAGGTTACATGGAGTTCCTCTCTCCATTGTATCGGATCATGATCCCAGGTTTACTTTTAAATTTTGGAAAGGCCTTCAGAAGTCGTTGGGTACTGAATTAAATTTTAGTACAGCTTTTCATCCTCAATCAGATGGGCAGTCAGAACGAACAACTCAGACATTAGAGGATATGCTACGAGCTTGTTTTATGGATTATCAGGGAAGTTGGGACCAACATCTTTCTTTGGTTGAGTTTTCTTATAATAACAGCTTTCATTCCAGTATACAGATGGCACTATTTGAGGCATTATATGGGAAGCGGTGTCGAACTACAGCATTTTGGAATGTAGTGGGTGAAAGGAAGCTGATGGGACCAGAATTGGTAGAAGAGATGGCAGAAAAAGTTCAGCTGATTCAGAAACACATGAGAACAGCTCAGAGCAGGCAGAAGAGTTATGAGGATAACCGGAGGAAGGATCTATCTTTCGAGGTAGGTGATCATGTTTTTCTCAAGGTTTCTCCTTGGAAAAGTGTGATGAGATTTGGTAAGAAAGGAAAGTTGAGTCCATGGTTGGTTGGACCATAAGAAATTCTGGAAAGAGTTGGATCAGTTGCATACCGAGTGGCTTTACCTCCGAGTTTATCTCAGGTACACAATGTTTTTCACGTTTCGATGTTGAGAAAGTATATGCCAGATCCATCTCAGGTTTTGAGCCCAGAGGTAGTTCAGCTGGAAGAGAACCTATCTTATGAGGAACAACCGGTCCAGATTCTTGACCACAGGGATCAAGTGTTACGGAATAAGGTGATTCATCAGGTAAAGGTTTTGTGGAAAACCATGTGATTGAAGAGGCAATGTGGTAATCTGAAAATGCTATGAGGGATAAATACCCCCACTTATTTTGATAAGTGAATAAAACTGCGAGGACACAATTCCCAAAAGGGGGGAAGGATGTAACATCCCAGGTAAATAAAGAATAAAGAATTTTCATATTTATTTATATTTACAAATTAAATATTAATTTTATTTTAAAGGGGTTGCTATGTTCGATAGCGTACCCGATACACAACGATGAGTTTCTTTGAAACTTACGTAGCACACTAGTAATAAAATAATATTATTTTAAATGATAGTTAACAAGTAGCCGTTGTACTGGCGGGAATGGATAGAAATAACTAAAATATGATTAGATATGTTTTTAAATGTTTATACATTTACCCAATAAAAGATAAAAGCTTAAAATACGGAAAGAGTTCAATTTTACGGGTATATACACTCTAATTTTCACTAAAGGTTCACTTATCACCTTTTAATGGTGAACCGTCATTAAATATAGTTTTTATCACTTTTATAATTTATTTTGGACCAAATATAACTCTTCTTTAGAATCGGGACATCAAAATTTACTTTGTGTAAATTTTTGGTACCTTTCTGATAAAGTTCATTTTTTTATGAATAGTGTAAAATGTTGTATTTTAATTCAAAACCTCTTTTTAATCTAATTTATTTATATGATTAGATTATTATTTTAATTGGTTTTAAAGTGAAATTAGAAAATAGTTTTACCAGTTAATCCAATGGTGGTCATTGGAATCAATTTGACTTTGAAATTGGACTTAAACTGATGTCAATCTTTTGATACTTATTGTTTCACAAAAACACGCTATTTGTCATGACAGCGGGAATTAATTATTAAATTAATTAATTTGACTTATATGTTTTGAATTTTGTAAAATGGACTTCATTTTTGAATTCGGAATATCAAATATAGCTTAGGGTAAATTTTTGGTAATTTTCTGAAAAACTTCAATTTTTGATGATTAGTAAAACCACTAAATGGTACTTATAAAAATTGATTTTCCGTTTAAATGAAATTTTTCAATCATTGTGTTTTTATTTTAAAAAATCCTACATACATGGTTTTCATTAATAAGTAAAATGTGGTTCAATGAGATTATAATAAATTTTTGGTGAATAGTAACTTATTAAGTTCTTAATCGTGATTAGAGGTAATTAGTGTAATTTAAGTTAAAAATGATATTATAAGAATGTAAAAACACCATGAAACTTGTCCTACTCCTATTGGGTGAGTCATGGCCGACCAAGACAAGCCATGGGCCAACTTGGGGACCCCATGGAGCCACTTTATTTGGAAAATGACAATAATATATTTTTATTTAATGTTAAAATTAAATTGACACAAACATGAGTTGTTTTACTAAAACAGTTTTTTAGTGTGGTTACATAAGTTCAAATTTTGATTATAAATAGTCATTGGAAAGCTAAAAATATTTCCTACATCATAGGATTTTTTTTATAATTTTTATACATTAAATAAATTATATTATTTATGACATAATAATGATGCAGCGATGACATCATTATTTGACGATTTAAATAAAATTGAAAGATAATGTAAAATATATGAACTACACATGTCCAAAAACAATTGGATGAGTGTATTTCGAACCCTTATCACCTTATCCACGAATTATATTAATGTGGGACCTTTTAAAACCGAAACACATTTTCAAATAAAGTAATATTTCTTTACTTTCCAAAAGTGCCCCTCCTCTCCTCTTATAAAAGGCCCCCACCTCTACCTCATTTCACACACTCCTCAAGCCTTTGGCTCGGCCAACCCCTGCCCATTTACTCTATCCACATCCCTCTCCACATCCTAGAGGATTCCCTTTGAGCAGAATCCTTTCAAAAGAATCCTTTAGGCTCAAATCAAAAGGAGTTACACTTTTAAAGGTAATTCATTCTCTCATGTTCATTTTTTTTATTTTGCTTCTCCAACCCCCTAAACTCTTTTTATTTACTTCTTTTGTAACAACACCAGTATCTTCAATATACTAGTATGTTGTTATAAGATTTATTCGATCTACACTCTCACACAACTACATCAAATGGTTAAAGAACATACGGTTTCTGTGGATGGCGAAATTCTGCCTCCCGAAACGATGATTGTTCAATACTCATTTAACACCTTCAAAGGTGGCCATTATGATGTCACTATTTTTATATATGATATATAATATTTTTATGTTTTCTTTAAGATTCTGTATTTTTCATTTTTGGCATACCTTCATGGTTTCCATTATGGGTAAACACGATATCTTCATTTAAGGAAGTGCGGACTACCGCCCCCTCAAAGTGATGTGATTCGTTAATGCCATATGTGGGACGTGTAAAGGATGGATTTAAAGTTATTATATATGATGTTATACTGGAATTATAATATACCTCTATATCATTATTATTTCTTTCCATTAAAGTATGAGATAGAAATGAAATTAGCGTTCATGCGTACGTACGACTTATCGTCTCCATGAACAGTGCATTTCATTTCTTATCCCCAAATGTAATGTACTATTAAAAGTACATGTATATAATGGATATATATAATTAATGAAATATCTAAATGATGAATATTATTCTTGAATTAAAATATACATACATCTCATTTAGTTTTAATTCCATTAATATGACAATGAAATGAAAGTAGCGTTCATGCGTACGTACGGCTTACCGTCTCCATGAACGGTGCATTTAATTTCTTACCTCTAAATGATTATGTAATATTATAAATACATGTATATTCTGGATATATATGATATATATGATATCCAAATCAGTAATTTCAATCTGGATATAAATAACTTTTGACCACACGAACAACGTGTAATTGTAAGAAGTCAACTTTCGACTTAAGAACCAAATATTGACAAAACAATAATTATTAACTTAAATGGTTACATAATGGTTATAACATGGAAATAAGTGATATAAAAGGAATAATGAACTTTAAATGGTTCTTAATCAGGTATAAATTAACTCATGTTTATTATTCAGGACGTTAAAGAACGATCGAGTCAAGTCGGACCCGAGGTATGGGACTTCGTCTCAATCTCCTTTCATTGAGGCATATTTCGTTTTATACACAAATTTCTTTTATACGGTGTATAAACTCCTTTGACTTTTACTTTTATACAAAAGGAATATTTTTCTACGAATCGTTTTACTAAACGACAAAAAGGAATGTTTTTTTTAACGTCGGCGGTGACAACGACCTTTTTCGCCGCCGCGAGTACTATTTGATCTTTGGCTTTCTCAACAAGCCGTAATGTTTTTAGAATAAAATAAATACCATATAATCTTTTATGTATTTTGGTATTGAAAATGGTTTTGAAAAAGGATTCTATTATGTCAATATATTTATGATATATTGTGATTGAAATGTGGAAATTTTATCATTCATTTATATTGGTTTTATGTTTTATGATTTTATATTGGTACATGGAAATTTTTACGGGTGGTTACGTTATAAACCATATGACGGGTGGTGCCGTGAATACCAGGACGGGTGGTTATGTTATAACCTCCAATGCATTGGGTATGGAAGTCGGCCGTATGGCTATTCCATTAAGTATGTATGGAAATTGGCCGTATGGCTATTCCATTAAGTGATATGTGTGGAAGTCAACCGTATGGTTATTCCACTTAAGTATGTTTATGTCCCAAGTTACCTTTATATATTCTATGTGTTCTTTATATGGGTTTTATGGTAATCCTTTGGTTACAAAAAGGTAAGTAATGATACTTTATTCAGTGAAGATTTTTTTTACTACTTCATGAAGGTGAAGGTATTACTTTGATATAGTATACATGGTTTACTTGATGTTTGAAAAACTAACAGTTTTCATTCTTTTTGTATCCATTACTGAGCTTTTTATGCTCACCCCAAGTATTTTGAAATGTTTTTCACAAGACTTAAAGTGGAATAAGGTCAAGGATGGGATCAAGGGAATTTCATGCTATCTAAAACATCGAATCTAGACATCTTTCTTTTTAAGAGTTTTTATTTTATGGAGACTTAGTAGAAGTGTATACTTTGTAATCTTTTAAGATGTAATAGTTATGTTCTAATTCTCTAAAACTCTAAACCTGAAAAGATCCTCAATGTGAATTATTCATTTTATTCAATATTAAGTAAGTTTTAAGGCTGGGGCCTTATAGTTGGTATCAGAGGATGGTTTAGACAACTTTAGGAGTTAGAAAAGTGTTAAATTATAATATGATTCAAATGATATAGCATTTACGGATTACCATGTTGCTTAGCCTAAGATATTTCTGTGTTCAGAATGGTTTTCCGCAGAGGAAACAAAGCAGATATGTTGGGACGACATCAGGAGGAAGACAACCTTCCAAATCAGCAACCTGAGATGGTCGGAATCAGAACTGAACAGTTTGTTGCAGTGATGGCACAGTTGACTCAGGCTATAAATGGTGGTGGTATCCATGCATGAGATCAGCCAGATCAATCGCAGAGGAACATGTCAGTGGTGGAACATTTCATGATGAAACATCCCCCATCATTCAGAGGATCATTTGACGATGTGCAAGCTGAAGGGTGGATTAAAGCACTGGAGAAGATTTTTGATGTCATGGGGTGTTCAGAACATCAAACGGTTAGTCTTGATGTTTACTGTTTTGAAGGTGAAGCTGATCAGTGTTGGTCGATGGTGAAAAATATAAGGGATAGTGATGAGATTGAGGATCTTCACTGGGACGAATTCAAAGGTATGTTTCTTGAGAAATATTTTCCTAAGGTGGTTCGTCTTAGGATGGAAAAATAGTTCCTAGAATTGAGGCAGGAGGATGATTCAATGGCTACTTATGAAGAAAAGTTCACTCGATTGGCAAGGTATGCTCCAAAATTCATACGAGATCTTGATAGTAAAATAAACCGTTATTACTCAGGGTTAAAGCCAAAGTATCGAAGGGCTTTAGCTTCTAGTGAGTTCAAAAGTTATGAAAAACTTGTTCGATGTACGGAGAAGGTGGAAATGGAGTTTGCTGATGATCAGGTGTTCTATGACAAACAACAGAATAAGAGATCTAGTTGGCAGGAAAAGGGGAAGAATTCATCAATGAAGCAAGGAGGTAAGAAAAACAAATATCCATCCTGTGAGAAGTGTGGTAAAATGCATCTTGGAGAATGTTTATCCAAGTCTGGTAAGTGCTTTCGGTGTGGTAAGTCTGGTCATATTGCTCGTAACTGTAAGGAAGATGATCAAGCAGGAAATGAAAAGCCAACGGTAAGATGTTTTAAGTGTAATGAAATGGGTCATTATGAAAACGAGTGTCCAACGAAGAACTCAACTGGGGGAATGAAGCTAGACTACAAGCAGAAAGGGGTGGTAAAATCATTTGCAACAACTTCAGCAGATGTTGGTCCATCGAATGAAGTGGTATCAGCTCTAGGGAGCTCAGTATTTTTCAAAGATTGACTTGAGGTCGGGGTACCATCAGTTGAAAGTAAAAGAAGCAAACGTTACAAAGACTGTGTTCCGTACTAGATATTTCCATTATGAATTTGTAGTTATGCCTTTTGGGTTAACCAATGCACATGCTGTATTCATGGACCTTATGAATAAAATTTTCCATGAGTTCTTGGATAAGTTTGTGTTTGTGTTTTGAGGTTTGGGAAGAGGTTATGTGTGCCTTGTGATTCACAGTTGAAGAGAGAGTTGTTATGTGAAGCTTATAGTTCTCCATTTTCAGTTCATCCGGGCAGTACTAAGATGTATAGAGATCTGCGGGAGTATTACTGGTGGGATGGAATGAAAAGAGACATTGCTGATTTTACTGTGAAGTGTTTGACATGTCAACAGGTTAAAGCAGAGCAGTAGTTACCGAAAGGGATGCTTCAGCCTTTACTAGTGCCAGAGTGGAAATGGGAAAACATATCCATGGACTTTGTTGTGGGATTACCGAGGACATCTCAAGGTAATAATGCAATCTGGGTTATTGTTGATCGCTTGACCAAATCTGCTCATTTCCTTTCTATACGAGATACTTTCTCTCTTGATCAACTTTCCCGTCTGTATCTTAAATATATAGTTAGGTTACATGGAGTTCCTCTCTCCATTGTATCGGATCATGATCCCAGGTTTACTTTTAAATTTTGGAAAGGCCTTCAGAAGTCGTTGGGTACTGAATTAAATTTTAGTACAGCTTTTCATCCTCAATCAGATAGGCAGTCAGAACGAACAATTCAGACATTGGAGGATATGATACGAGCTTGTTTGATGGATTATCATGGAAGTTGGGACCAAAATCTTTCTTTGGTTGAGTTTTCTTATAATAAAAGCTTTCATTCCAGTATACAGATGGCACTATTTGAGGCATTATATGGGAAGCGGTGTCGAACTCTAGCATTTTGGAATGAAGTGGGTGAAAGGAAGCTGATGGGACCAGAATTGGTAGAAGAGATGGCAGAAAAAGTTCAGCTAATTCAGAAACACATGATAACAGCTCAGAGCAGGCAGAAGAGTTATGCGGATAACCGGAGGAAGGATCTATCTTTCGAGGTAGGTGATCATGTTTTTTCTCAAGGTTTCTCCTTGGAAAAGTGTGATGAGATTTGGTATGAAAGGAAAGTTGAGTCCATGATTGGTTGGACCATATGAAATTCTGGAAAGAGTTTGATCAGTTGAATACCGAGTGGCTTTACCTCCGAGTTTATCTCAGGTACACAATGTTTTTCACGTTTCGATGTTGAGAAAGTATATTCCAGATCCATCTCATGTTTTGAGCCCACAGGTAGTTCAGCTGGAAGAGAACCTATCTTATGAGGAACAACCGGTCTAGATTCTTGACCACAGGGAGCAAGTGTTACGGAATAAGGTGATTGATCAGGTAATGGTTTTGTGGAAAACCATGTGATTGAAGAGGCAACGTGGGAATCTGAAAATGCTATGAGGGATAAATACCCCCACTTATTTTGATAAGTGAATAAAATTGCAAGGACGCAATTCCCAAAAGGGGGGAAGGATGTAACATCCCAGGTAAATAAAGAATAAAGAATTTTCATATTTATTAATATTTACAAATTAATTATTAATTTTATTTTAAAGGGGTTGCTATGTTCGATAGCGTACCCGATACACAACGATGAGTTTCTTTGAAACTTACGTAGCACACTAGTTATAAAATAATATTATTTTAAATGTTATTTAACAAGTATCCGTTGTACTGGCGAGAATGGATAGAAATAACTAAAATATGATTAGATATGTTTTTAAATGTTTATACATTTACCCAATAAAAGATAAAAGCTTAAAATACGGAAAGAGTTCAATTTTACGGGTATATACACTCTAATTTTCACTAAAGGTTCACTTATCACCTTTTAATGGTGAACCGTCATTAAATATATTTTTGATCACACTTATACTTTATTTTGGACCAAATATAACTCTTCTTTAGAATCGGGACATCAAAATATACTTTGTGTAAATTTTTGGTACCTTTCTGATAAAGTTCATTTTTTTATGAATAGTGTAAAATGTTGTATTTTAATTCAAAACCTCTTTTTAATATAATTTATTTATATGATTAGATTATTATTTTAATTGGTTTTAAAGTGAAATTAGAAAATATTTTTACCAGTTAATCCAATGGTGGTCATTGGAATCAATTTCACATTGAAATTGGACTTAAACTGGTGTCAATCTTTTGATACTTATTGTTTCACAAAAACACGCTATTTGTCATGACATCGGGAATTAATTATTAAATTAATTAATTTGACATATCTTTTTTGAATTTTGTAAAATGGACTTCATTTTTGAATTCAGAATATCAAATATTGCTTAGGGTGAATTTTTGGTAATTTTCTGAAAAACTTCAATTTTTGATGAATAGTGAAACCATTAAGTGGTACTTATAAAAATTGATTTTCGGATTAAATGAAATTTTTCCATCATTGTGTTTTTATTTTCAAAAATCCGACATACATGGTTTTCATTAAGAAGTAAAATGTGGTTCAATGAGATTATAATAAATTTTTGGTGAATAGTAACTTATTAAGTTCTTAATCGCGATTAGAGGTAATTAGTGTAATTTAAGGTAAAAATGATATTATAAGAATGTGAAAACACCATGACACTTGTCCTACACCTATTGGGTGAGTCATGGACGACTAATACAAGCCATGGGGCAACTTGGGGACCCCATGGAGCCACTTTATTTGGAAAATGTCAAAAATATATTTTTATTTAATGTTAAAATTAAATTGACACAAACATGAGTTGTTTTACTAAAACAATTTTTTAGTATGGTTACATAAGTCCAAATTTTGATTAAAAATAGTCATTGGAAATATAAAAATATTTACTACATCATAGTATTTTTTTTATAATTTTTATACATTAAATAAATTATATTATTTATGACATAATAATGATGCAGCGATGACATCATTATTTGACGATTTAAATAAAATGGAAAGATAATGTAAAATATATGAACTAAACATGTCCAAAACCAATTGGATGAGTGGATTTCGAACCCTTATCACCTTATCCACGAATTATATCAATGTGGGACCTTTTAAAACCGAAACACATTTTCAAATAAGGTAATATTTCTTTACTTTCCAAAAGTGCCCCTCCTCTCCTCTTATAAAAGGCCCCCACCTCTACCTCATTTCACACACTCCTCAAGCCTTTGGCTCGGCCAACCCCTGCCCATTTACTCTCTACACATCCCTCTCCTCATCCTAGAGGATTCCCTTTTGGCAGAATCCTTTCAAAGGAAGCCTTTAGGCTCAAATCAAAAGGAGTTACACTTTTAAAGGTAATTCACTCTCTCATGTTCTTTTTTATTATTTTGCTTCTCCAACCCCCTAAACTCTTTTTATTTACTTCTTTTGTAAAAACACCAGTATCATAAATGTACTAGGATGTTGTTATAAGATTTATTCGAGCTACACTCTCACACAACTACATCAAATGGTTAAAGAACATACGGTTTCCGTGGATGGCGAAATTCTACCTCCCGAAACGATGATTGTTCAATACTCATTTAACACCTTCAAAGGTGGCCATTATGATGTCACTATTTTTATATATGATATATAATATGTTTATGTTTTCTTTAAGCTTCTGAATTTTTCATTTTTGGCATACCTTCATGGTTTCCATTATGGGTAAACACGATATCTTCATTTAAGAAAGTGCGGACTACCGCCCCCTCAAAGTGATGTGATTCGTTAATGCCATATGTGAGACATGTAAAGGATGGATTTAAAGTTATTATATATGATGTTATACTGGAATTATAATATACCTCTATATCATTATTAATTCTTTCCATTAAAGTATGAGATAGAAATGAAAGTAGCGTTCATGCGTACGTACGGCTTATCGTCTCCATGAACGGTGCATTTCATTTCTTATCCCCAAATGTAATGTACTATTAAAAGTACATGTATATAATGTATATATATAATTAATGATATATCTAAAGGATGAATATAATTCTGGAATTAAAATATACATACATCTCATTTAGTTTTAATTCAATTAATATGACAAAGAAATGAAAGTAGCGTTCATGCGTACGTACGGCTTACCGTCTCCATGAACGGTGCATTTCATTTGTTACCTATAAATGATTATGTAATATTATAAATACATGTATATGCTGGATATATATTATATATATGATATCCAAATCATGAATTTCATTCTGGATATAAATAACTTTTGACCACACGAACAACATGTAATTGTAAGAAGTCAACTTTCGACTTAAGAACCAAATATTGGCAAAACAAACATTATTAACTTAAATGGTTACATAATGGTTATAACATGGAAATAAGTGATATAAAAGGAATAATGAACTTTAAAATGGTTCTTAATCAGGTATAAATTAACTAATGTTTATTATTCAGTGCGTTAAAGAACGATCGAGTCAAGTCGGACCCAAGGTATGGGACTTCGTCTCAATCTCCTTTCATTGAGGCATATTTCGTATTATACACAAATTTCTTTTATACGATGTATAAACTCCTTTGAATTTTACATTTATACAAAAGGAATCTTTTTCTACGAATCTTTTTACTAAACGACAAAAAGGAATGTTTTTTTAACGTACGCGGTGACAACGGCCTTTTCCGCCGCCGCGAGTATTATTTGATCTATGGCTTTCTCAACAAGCCGTAATGTTTTTAGAATAAAATAAATACCATATACTCTTTTATGTATTTTGGTATTGAAAATGGTTTTGAAAAAGGATTCTATTATGTCAATATATTTATGATATATTGTGATTGAAATGTGGAAATGTTATCATTCCTTTATATTGGTTTTATGTTTTATGATTTTATATTGGTACTTGGACATTTTAACGGGTGGTTACGTTATAAACCATATGATGGGTGGTGACGTGAATACCAGGACGGGTGGTTACGTTATAACCTCCAATGCATTGGGTATGGAAGTCGGCCGTATGGCTATTCCATTAAGTATGTATGGAAATTGGCCGTATGGCTATTCCATTAAGTGATATGTGTGGAAGTCAACCGTATGGTTATTCCACTTAAGTATGTTTATGTCCCAAGTTACCTTTATATATTCTATGTGTTCTTTATATGGGTTTTATGGTAATCCTTTGGTTACAAAAAGGTAAGTAATGATACTTTATTCAGTGAAGATTTTTTTTACTACTTCATGAAGGTGAAGGTATTACTTTGATATAGTATACATGGTTTACTTGATGTTTGAAAAACTAACAGTTTTCATTCTTTTTGTATCCCTTACTGAGCTTTTTATGCTCACCCCAAGTTTTTCGAAATGTTTTTCACAGGACTTAAAGTGGAATAAGGTCAAGGATGGGATCAATGGAATTTCATGCTATCTAAAACATGGAATCTAGACATCTTTCTTTTTAAGAGTTTTTATTTTATGGAGACTTAGTAGAAGTGTATACTTTGTAATCTTTTAAGATGTAATAGTTATGTTCTAATTCTCTAAAACTATAAACCTGAAAATATCCTCAATGTGAATTATTCATTTAATTCAATATTAAGTAAGGTTTAAGGCTGGGGCCTTATAACCACCATTAAAACAGTTAATAAAACATCCAGAAAAATAAAAAGTATAGTATTATTATAACTTATTCCATGTAGAAAATAAACTTAATAAGGGTTATAGATGTTGATGAATATAAATTCAATAGAGAGATCAATAAAACAATACTGGGTAGATAATCCTTCCGATGTAAAAATAATATTTTTTAAGAAAATTGTTTGTAATTTTTGTTAAAAATACCATTACCGAAAGTAATATATGAAACCAATTATGGAATATTTAAAACATTGTGTTCTTATGATGGAAATAAATTTCATTCATTATTTAAAAGTTAAAACAATGATTTCACTCACTTTTTTTAAAAATTCATAAAGTATATTAAATAGAAAATAATGGAAATAATAATTTTTAAAAAATATGTAATATAAATAATGAGTTAATATTTATTTCATAAATCATTTAGATATGTTTTAAAAAATTATTAAAAATATCTTTAGTAAAAATTGATTTGGAAGAAAAAGTATTTTCGGTAAAAGAGAGAAATAACATCATTTTTTCATTGAACAAAATTCCCTATATTTTTTAGTACCAAAGAGTGAAATTTTTTAAAACAAAGTGTAATCACAATTAATAACCATATAATAATAAAAATAATGAGATAATTGAATGGTAGATCAAAATATTTCAAAACCAGAAACATAAACATAAACAACCCCGATAAACAACGTGATTGCAACATAAACCCATACCACTTTGTTAACATTAGCATCATTAGAAAATTGAGAAAAAAAATTAAAATGAAAAAATAAATATCATAAATATAAATTGATTCATGATATAAATTATCAAATGGTCTTTATAAATACCATAAAAAATAAGTGGTGAATATGACGTATGTCTCATGGAAGTAAAAGTGAGATGAGAAACCCATAAAATTTTCATGACCTTGAAGTGATAATTAATAAATTAATATATTATGTTTATTAAATTTTATAAAAAATAGAAAATTGGAAATAAAATGTATGATAATAAAATTCTATTAAAAATCATATAATATTATTCATAATGAAGATGTTATATAACCCAATAAAAACAAATAGAGGTATGAAATTAGTTTCCACTTGTTAATTTTAAATTCAAAACCAAATGATTGAAATAATTCAAAGTAAATCATATTATATAATTAATTATAATTTATTTATGACATTACATGTAAAATTGGAATTATAAAGACAATATATGATAAATTATATTCATAATAATAAAATATGCATCAGCTGAGGAAAATTGAGTTAGAATCCCTTACCTGATGCCCAATTTCCATTATATGTGTCTATACCTCCTATATATTAAAAATATATTTATTATAAATATAATATAGAATGGTAGTCATATATTAAATACTAAATTTACTTATTTTCTATTAAGTTATGTTTATAAACAATTCTTTTCAAAAATAAATATTTGAAGTGAAATTTTTTTTTTTCATTTATGTTTAGGATTGGTATTTTTTGTAATTTTTTAAATAATGTTTAAATAATATATATAATTTGATCCATGATATATGTATCCTATATAATCACAAAATTAAACTTTATAATAGTTAATGAAGAATATATTTTGTAAAATGAGTTACATCCTTCATGTGGATTATAGTCTATGCGTAAACATTAACGATATTTATATTGTTCAAAATGCTAAAATGAAATAATGATAAATAATATTTAACCATTAAATAACCATTATTTTATAAAAAATATATCATATATAATAATTAAATATATCTTTTTTTCCATCATCTCCAAATAAAATGAAAAAATTATACATCGCTATGTTGGGGTGGTAGTCCACACAAACACGCAACCAATGTTATTTTTTTCCCAAAAGTTTGAAGGTAAGAATATATGTGTGATATTATAATTAAATATGTTTGTTAATGTCATAAATATGTTATTCATATGTTTAATCTATCATTACTTCCATTTAACATATTTGGTGATGTAAACTGAATTACATCTGTACGTGAGGTTGTGGTCTTCCGTAAAAACGATCGATAGTTTCATTTTCCATTTGATGGAAGAGAAGATTTATAAATATTATGAGGTTAAAATAATAAATTATAATTATATAATTGATATATTATATACTATTTAATCATATTTATTTTATATTTTATGGAGTTCAAACAAGAAGTAAAATAAAAAGCATGGTTAAGAACATTAATTGTTCTTCAGACAACCTCTTTTGTTTTAAACATAAGTATAAGGACTCGAAATTAAACATTAAATAATATTGAATTAAATGAGTAATTCATGTTGAATATCTTTTCGGGTTTATAGTTTTAGAGAATTTTGAAATAACTATTACATCTCAAAATTTTACAACTAGATACTTCTATAATGATTCCATAAAATAAATACTATTAAAAAGATACATGTCTAGTTCCATGTTTTAGGAATCATGTATTTCCTTGATCCCGTCCTTGACACTATTCAGCTTTTTTTTCCTGTGGAAAACATTTCAAAAACATGGCATGAGTATAAAAATCCTAGGAAAGGATACACAAAGAAGGAAAATAGTTATTTTTTTCTAGATAACAAGTAAATAATGAATACTTTATCATAAGTAATAAATTTCAACTATATGAAGTAGTAAATACTCTTCACTGAATAACATATCATTACGTACCATTTTGTAACCAAAATACTAACATAGGACCCACATAAAGAACACATAACATATATAGGTAACATGGGACATAAAAATACATAATTGGAATAACCATACGGTCGACTTCCACACATATCACTAAATAGAATATCCATACAGCTGACTTCCATACCCAATGCATTGGAGGATATAATGTAACCACCCATTTTGGTATTCATGGCACTACCCTTCATAGGGTTTATCACGTAACCACCCGTCAAATGTCCAAGTACCATTATAAAATCATTAGACATAAAACAAATAAAATGGAAAGATAACATTTCCACATTTCAATCTCAATATATCACTTAACCATAATTACATAACAAATCCATTATCAATACCATTTTCCATAACAAAATAAATATAATAGTAGATTGAATTTATTTTCTTTTAAAAAAACTATAGCTTGTTAAGGAAGCCAAAGATCAAGTAGTACTCATAGTGGAGGAAAAGGTCGTTGTCACTATGTACGTTAAAAGAAACATTCCTTTTTGTGGTTTAGTAAAACGCTTTGTAGAAAAATATTCTCTTTGAATTAAAAGTCAATAGTGTTTATACATCATATAAAAGAACGTCTTGTATTAGAACAAAATATGCCTCAATGAAAGGAGATTGAGGCGAAGTCCCTTATAAAGACGATATCCTTAGATTAAGGATAAATGAACTACATAATTATGTGTGAAAAAAACACACACCAAATATAAGTGGATATTACGTGTAAAAAAAGCAGAGGTCATTCACCCATATTCATAGAACGACATATTCAATGAGTACATGTTTAACCCAACGAATCGAAATTGGGTTAATAAGTTCCCTTACAAAAATTCGGCAGCCTAAAGACGACACATTAACATTCATAAAATGGGTTAATGAGAGATAAAAAGGGCATATCAACACTAGTACATTTAATCTACAGTAATAATGATATATAATAACATATCAAAACATAATAAGATGTAAATTAAAAGACCTAACAAAAATAAGTATTTTAAAAAGAGGAGGATGAAAGGTTCCCTTACCAATTTGGGTAACTTTGAAAACGTACACCCCATGAAAGAAAGGTCATACAAAGAATATGTAAATACCCATAAAAGAGATTATATTACAAAAATATTAGAATAATGGGCAGTACATAAACCACACAAAATTTAATAGTGGCAAATGTAGCATGAATCTCATAGGAATAAAAAGTGAGATAAAAACCCCTTGCCTCGTCGTAATCAATCGACTGGTATGACCAAAAGATAATAACCAAAAAATGAATTTCAGAATAATATTCATAGAATCATGATAATATATATCAATGTGAAGTACACAATACAAAAAATTCCCTAAATAAGTGGCGGACAATGGAAATATCACGAAATTAAAAGTGAGATAAGAAATCCCTTACGAAAATTCGGCAGCCTAACGACGCCACTTAAAAATTCTTAAAATGACTTAATGAGAGAAATAGGTGGTATCTCATCATATGAAAATAAAAATTATAGTATTGTGAATATAAAATAACAACCTCCGACATAAGAAAATGGATCATAAAACAAATGACATAAAAGAGAGTACTTGAAAAGAAAGAGAGAGGTCGGATCCCTTACCTCATGTCCGACTTGACTCGATCGTTATTTAATCCCATGAATAATAAACTAGAGATAATTTATACATTCTTAAGAACCTTTTAAATTAAATTATTACTTTAATATCTCTTATTACCATGTCATTAAAATTATGTAATCATTTATGTTAATAACGTTTGTATTGTTGATCCTAGGTACTTGAGTCAAAAATAAACTTATTATAATTACAAGTTATTCATGTGGTAAAATATCCATTAACTCAAGAAATATATTCATGAGTTAGATGTCATATATATCATATAAATCCAGTATATACATGCATTTACTATATTACAAAACATTTAGAGGTAAGAAATGAAATTCACCGTTCGTGGAGACGGTAAGCCGTACGTACGCATGAACGCTACTTTCATTTATATTTCACATTTAATAGAATTAAAAATTAATGATAAATAGTTATATCATAATTCCAGTATATTATCATATATAATATCATTAACTCCATCCATTATACGTACACCTTATGGTATTAACAAGTCATATCACTTTGAGTGGGCGGTAGTCCGCACTTCCTCTAATGAGATTATCGTGTTTACCCATAATGGAAACCATAATGGTATGATATAAAAGAAGAATATAGATTCATAAATTAAACATTAACATCATATATATCATATATAAAAATAGTTTCATCTTAATGTCCACCAAGATAACTGTTAAAAGAAGATTGAACAATCATGGTTTTGTGAGGCAGTAATTCGCCATCCACAGAAACAATATGTTCTTTATCCATTAGAAGATGGTGTGTGTAAGTGTAACTAGAATACTTGTATAAATATAATATAATATTGAATATACTAGTTTTTTTACAAATGAAATAAATAAAAAGAGTTTAGGTGGTTGGAGAATCAAAATAAAAGAAATGAACATAAGTGAAGACATTACCTTTAAATTGGCTAACTTCTCTTGGTTTGAACCAAAAGGGTTTCTTGAAGAGATTTTTGCGCAAGGTAATGCTTCTAGGATAAATAGAGGGATATTGGGAAATTATTTTAGTAGAGGTTTGAGGAGCCAAAGGTCTTGATAAGTGTGATAGTTGAGTAGGAATTGAGGTCTATTTATAATGGAGATGAGGGGTTCTTTTGGAAATCATGAAACAATTATTTTACTGTAAAATTACATTCTGTTTCAAAAGATCCAAAAATCATTAATTCCAAAGATAAGGTGTCCCATGTTATAAATAAAATCATCCAATAATATTTTGACAAGTTTATGATATTATATTAACATTTATCTTTTTATTAATATAATTTATTCATCAATGACATAAACAAGGATCACTATTGTGTCATAAATAATTTTATTTTTTTGATGTCTAAAAATTATCAAAAAATTACCATGATGTATTAAATATTTTTAGATTTATAATGAATCTTTATAATCAAAATGATAACATATATAACCCCATGTAAAAATTAGTTTAGTAAATCAATACTTGTTTATGGCATTTTTATTTTTTCTTTAAATAAAAGGTATTAATGTCATTATCTTACCGAAGTATCTCCGTGGAGTCCCTAAAATCGACCCATGGATTGTAATGGTCGGCCAAGACTCATTAAATAAGTTTAGGACAATTTCAAATGTATTTTCATATTATTATAACATTATATTTACCTTAAATTACACTAATTACCTTTAATCACGATTAATAAAACATAAAAATAATTATTCACCAAAAATTATTTTTATCCCATTGAACCATATTTTACATATTAATGACAACTATGAATGTCGGATTTTTTATATTCAATTCACAGAAGTGGTAATGTTTAATTTAAATGAAAAATCAATTTTTTAACTACCACTTAGTGGTTTCAGTATTCATAAAAAATTGATGTTTTTCAGTAAAATACCAAAAACTCACCCTAAGTTATATTTGATATTATGAATTTAAAAATGACTTATATTTTACAAAATTAAAATAATATAAGTCTGAATAATTAATTTAATAATTAATTCTCGTTGTCAAAACAAATAGCGTGTTTTTAGGAAATAATATATATCAAAAAATTGACACTTGTTTATGTCCAATTTCAAAGTGAAATTAATTCCAACGTCCACCATTATATTAAATGGTAACAATATATTTTAACTAAACATTAAAACCAATTATAAATATAATCTAACCATATAAATAAATTAGATTAAAAGGAGGTTTTGAATTTAAATACATCATTTTTTTCTATTCATTAATAAATGAACATTATCAGAAAAATAAAAAAATTACACATAGTAAATTTCTATGTCTTTATTCTAAAGAAAAATTTTATTTTGTCAAATATAACATATAAAATTGTCAAAAGGTTGATTTAAAATGGGTTCCCCATCAAAATGAGGTTAATCGCCCTTTTAAATTACATTATAATATTTATGAAAAAAATAAAATTCTTTTTTTATTTTAAGCCTATATATTTTATTGTATAAATGATAAAAATTATTTAACAATCATAACAAATCATTTTGTAGTTTGTTCTGTTCATTCTCGCCATTACAATGGCTAGGTGTTAACTACCATTTAAAATAATATTATTATATTATTACTGTGAAATGTAAGATTTCAAAGAAACTTGTTATTGCATATTGGGTACTCCATCAAACATAGCATTCCCTTTAATGTAATATTAACATTTTATTCACAAATATTTTTTGAACATGAAAATATATTATTCTTTATTTACATAGGATGATACATCCTTCCCCCCTTTTGGAAATTGTGTCCTCAGAATTTTAATATTGGGATCGGAAACTTTATTGAAATCCCCCCACATCGAAAAAGGATTCAATTAAACTATAACTTTAAATGAAATAAAGAAAATTACAAAGGTCACCCAAGACAAGAGATACCATGATTCCATTATAAAATGGATAAAGTGGAGAAAACAAACCATCATGTTCTCATGGAGAGTTATGGAAATCATTTCTAGGATAATTTTAACCACCATAAAATCACAAACTTGTGATGGGTTAAATGGTATTTGATTCCCCACTAAGAAAAGTTAGAAAACAACATTTTTGTTTTAAGTTACATTTCTTTGAGGAATTTATTTATGAGCTTAACTAAAACATAAGGAAACATACTTACTTGTCTTGTAGGCTTTCATCTCTTACTAGATTTCTAACACAAACTCATATTATCTCTAGAAGATGAGTATTTAGGATGACATTGTCACATTAAGACTACTATAATCAACTTCTAGAGAATCTCCTATCCACAAAAGATGAACTATATATTTCCAATGTCTTTAGACCTTAACAAATACCAAAATGGTTAGTATAGGATTAGATAATCCCCAAAGGGGTCATCCATTATAAAAATAAATACTAATCTTAATCAATGAAATTCAACAAAAAGAACCCAAGGTTCAAGAAAAATCATTAAATAAACTGTTTTCCATAAAATTCTTCAAAAGTAATCCAAAATAAGATTGAAACACATATATTTGTAGGATTTAATCACATTTTCTTCTGAGGTAAATATTAACATTTATCTCCAAATAACATCAGAAAGTATTAAAGTATCATACTGATAAGTAATTAACCTAATCATGTATCCTCCATTATAGGTTAATCATTTCCATAGATATCCCAATATCAACCTATTTCTGATTCATAAGATCATATAACTAAAAATAATTATTCATACTAAACAGGGACTTCACGTAGTCCAGTGGTAGGTGAAAAACACCAGTCACACTTGGGTTGTGGGTTTTATTCCCGCAGCTTCGTCCGATAGGATGGGTTGTCACAGGGTCTGCGTGTTATCCTTTTTCTAAAACTATATAATTCATAAAACATTCCCCAAAAAAGAGATTAAATCTTCAAAAATAACTATAACGTAATTTAACCTCATGCTTATCTCATGCCATTCATTTTCCATCATAACATATAGTAACAATTAATTACCTCAAAAGTAAGGATCATATAATCCTTAATGGTTACCTTTATAATTATTACCTGAACATCCACATTGAGTTGGTTCTCTCGAACATGATGAATTAGGGAACTCACCAAGGTTCAATTGTTTAATCATGACTCCCAAAATTTGTTTGAGAATAACCACAAGAGTTCTCATTTCAGATCCCATATCATCCAGTTGTTCCTTCAGAAAACTGTTATAGTTTTCTTCACATCCACTGTTTCTTTGGTGCCTGCTAGATCCAGCCATTTACTAAAACCAAAAATGTCAGTGTGATTATGTCAATTGAATCTTTGTATAATATCGTATGAGGAGGGTAAATACTATGATATAATTAATAATGTTTTCTTAAACTCATGCACTTTATCTAAAACTATCACCCTTTCAGAAAGCCTAACCATTATGGTAATGTCACTTATGCCTAAAGAAAACCCTAACCTATAAAGTTATCTAAACCAACCTTTGATACCAACTATAAGAACTCGACCCTAAACATTACATAATCTTTAATTAAATGAATAATTCACATTGGGGATTTTTTTGGTTTAGTTTTTTAGAGAATTAGGTCATAACTATTACATCTCAATATATTACAAAGTAGATACTTCTACTAAGTTTCCATAAAATTAAAATTCTTAAAGAGAAACATGTATAGTTCCATGTTGTAGATATCATGACCTTCCTTGATCCCATACATGACAATATTTATATTTATGTCCTATGGAAAACATTTAAAAAACATGGTATTAGCATAAAAAACCTAGTAAGGATACACCATAAAAGAAAACTATTATTTTTTTCAAGATAATAAGTAAATCATCAATACTTTATCATAAGAAATACTTTTCACCTTTATGATTTAGTAAATACTCTTCACCGATTAAAAGATAATTACATACCCTTTTGTAACCAAAAGATTACCATAAGACCCATATTAAAAACACATAACATATTAAAGTAACTTGGGACATAAACAAACATAAATTGAATAACCATACAGTCAACTTCCACACATATCACTAAATGGAATATCCGTACCACTGACTTCCATACCCAATGCATTTGAGGTTATAACGTAACCACCCATCTTGGTATTCATGACACCACCCGTCATATTGTTTATCAAGAAACCACCCGTCCAATATCCAGGTACCATTATAAAATCATAATACATAAAATAAATATAATGAAAAGAAAACATTTCTAAATTTCAATCAAAATATATCACATTAACATATTTATATAACTAATCCATTATCAAAACCATTTTCAATAACAAAATACCTAAACGAGTATATGGTATTTATTTTATTTTAAAAACATTATGACATGTTATGGAAGCCAAAGATCAAGTAGTACACGATGCGGCGGAAAAGTCATTGCCACCACATACATTAAAAGAAACAATCCTTTTTTTATTTTAGTAAAATGCTTCGTAGAAAAGGATTCCCTTTTAATGAAAACTCATTGGTGTTTATACAACATATAAAAGAAGGTCTTGTACTAGAACAAAATATGCCACAATGAAAGTAGATTGAGAAGAAGTCCCTTATAAAGACGATATCCTTAGATTAAGGATAAATCAATTACATTATTATTTGTGACAAAAGAATACACCAAATGATAGTGGGTATTATGTTTAAAAAAATCATAGGTCATTAAAAAAAATTCATATAATGACATTTTCAATGAGAACAAGTTTAACCCAATGAATCGAAATTGGGTTAATATGTTCCCTTACAGAAATTCGACAGCCTAACAACGTCACTTTAAAATTCCTAAAATGAGTTGATAAGTCATAAAAAAGGTATCTCATCACTTGGAAATTGCATTTACAAGAATAAGGATATATAATAGCATATAAAAACAGAAGAATTTTTAAATTAAAATACATAACAAAAACATGTCTTTAAAAAGGAGGATGGTGAAAGGTTCCATTACCGATTTGGGTAACTTTAAAAACATAAAACCCATGAGAGAAGGTTTATACAAGGAAGATGTAAATACCCATAAATTTGATTATATTATAGAAATAGTAGAATAATGGACATTACATACACCACACAAAAGGAAATTGTGTCAAATGTAGCATGAATCTCACGGGAATAAAAAGTGAAATAAAAACTCCTTACCTCGTTGAAATCAATTGAGTTGTATGACCAAAAGATAATAACCTACAAATTAATTTCAGAAAAAAAATGGATAGAATCATGATAATATATATCATTTGGAAGTAAACAATACAACACATTCCATAAATAACTGGTGACCAATCAGGATCTAACGGAATTAAAAGTGAGATAAGAAATCCCTTACGAAAATTCGGCATCCTAACGACACCACTTAAAAATTCATAAAATGAATTGATGAGACTATGAGAGTGTATCTCATCATATGAAAATAAAAATTACAGTTTGGTTAATATAAAAGAACATCCTCCAACATAAGAACATGGTGATTAAAATAAATGACATAAAAGAAAGTACTTGAAATGAATGATAGAGGTCGGATCCCTTACCTCATGTCCGACTTAAATCGATCGTTATTTAATCTCATGAATAATAAACTAGAGTTAATTTATAATTGATTAATAATATTTTCAAGTTCATTATTCTTTTTATATCTCTTATTATCCTGTTATGAACATTATGTAATCATTTAAGTTAATAACGGTTGTTTTGTTGATCCTTGGTACTTGAGTCAAAAATAAACTTTTTATAATTACAAGTCGTTCATGTGTTAAAAAATCCATTATATATGGAATTATATTCATGAGTTAGATATCATATATATCATATATATCTAGTATATACATGAATTTATAGTTTTACATATCATTTAAAGGTAATAAATCAAATGCACAGTTCAAGGAGATGGTGAGCCGTACGTATGAATGAACGATAATTTCATTTATATTTGGTATTCAATAGAATTAAAACATAATGATACATAAATATATAAAACATACAGTATAGTATCATATATAATATCATTAACTCCATCATTTACACATAACACATATGGTATTAACAAGTCATAACACTTTGAGGGGGCGGTAGTCCGCACTTCCTCTAATGAGATTATCAGGTTTACCCATAGGGAAACAATAAAGGTATTATATAAAAGAAAAATACATAAGAATAAAGTAAACATAAACATAATATATATCATATATAAAAATAGTTTCATCTTAATGGCCACCATGATAGGTGTTAAAAGAAGATCGAACAATCATTGTTTTGTGAGGCAGTAATTCATCATCCACAGAAACAATGTGTTCTTTAACTGTTAGACGAAGGTGTGTGTAAGTGTAGATTGAATATATAAAAAAAATCCTAATATATATTGAATATATGGTTATTGTTACAAAATAAAGTAATAAAAAGAGTTTAGGGGGCTGGAGAATCAGAATCAAACAAAAGAACATAAGTGAAGACATTGCCTTTAAATCACGTAACTCCTCTTAGTTTGAACCGAAAGGGTTCATTGAAAAGATTTCAGCCTATGTTAAGGCTTTTAGGGTGGAGATACAGATATTGGGAGCTTATTTGAGTCTAGTTTGGATGAGAAAAATGGATTCAGAAGTGTGAGAGTTGGGTAGGAATTGGGGTATTTTTATAAGGGAGAGGAGGGGCTCTTTTGGAAATCTTGAAACTATTATTTTATTATAACATGACGTTCGGTTTCTAAAGCTCCAAAAATCAATAAAGTAGAAGATAAGGTATTCCATGTTTGAAATAAAATCATCCAATAAGATTTGGACAAGTTTTTGATATTATATTAACCATTATCTTCTTTATTTATTTAATTTATTCATTAATTACAAAAACACTACGTCACCATTGCGTCATAAATAATTTTATTTATTTGATTTCTAAAAATTATAAACAAATTTACATGTGTATGAAATATTTTTATATTTCTAATGAATATTTTTAGTAAAAAATATAGCTTATATAAACACATGTAAAAATTTTATTAATAAAACAATACATGTTTGAGACATTTTTATTTATACTTTAAATAAAAGGTATTAATGTCATTATCTTACCCAAGTGGCTCCATGGGGTCCCCAAAATCGACCCATGGATTGTAATGGTCGTACATGACTCTTACAATAAGTGTAGGACAAGCGTTAAGGTATTTTAATATTATCATAACATTATATTTACCTAAAATTACAATATTTACCTTTAATCGCGATTAATAAAACTTAAATGTTACTATTCACCATAAATTATTTTCATCCCATTGAACCACATTTTACATACTAATGACAAAAATGTGTGTTTGATTTTTTAAATTAAATTAAAAAAAGTGGAATTGTTTCATTTAAATGAAAAATCAGTTTTTAACTACCACTAAGTGGTTTTACTATTCATAAAAAATGCAGTTTTTTCAGAAAAATACAAAAAAAACTCACCCGAAGCTATATTTGATATTCCAAATTCAAACAATATGTCTATATTAAAAAATTAAAAACATATAGGTAGCATTAATTAATTTAATAATTAATTCCCGTTGTCAAAACAAATAGCGTGTTTTTAAGAAACAATATATATCAATAGATTGACACTTGTTTATGTCAAATTTCAAAGTGAAATTAATTCCAATGTACACCATTGGATTAAATGGTAAAAATATATTTTAACTACACATTAAACCCAATTAAAATGATAATCTAACCATATAAATAATTTATATTAAAAGGAGGTTTTGAATTAAAATACAACATTTTTTCCTATTCATTAAAAACTAAACATTATCGGAAAAATAACAAAAATTTACACAAAGTAAATTTTGATGTCTTGATTATAAATGAGTATTTTAGTTTCACAAATATAACATATAAAATTGTAAAAAGTTATATTTAAAAACGTTTCTCAATCAAAAGGCGTTAAATCGTCCTTTTAAATAACATAAGAATATTTATGCTTAAAATCAAATTCTTTTCTTATTTTAAGCCTCTAACATTTATTGGATAAATGTAAAAAAAATTTAAAATTAATATATAATAATTTTGTATTTAGTTATATTCATTCCCTACATTATAACTTATAGGCATTAACTGCCATTTAAAATAATATTATTATATTATTAGTGTGCATAGAAAGATTTCAAAGAAACTCATTGTTGTGTATTGGGTACTCCATCGAACATAGCATTCCCTTTAATGTAATATTAAAATTTCATCCACAAATATTAATAAACATGAAAATGTCATATTCTTTATTTACCTGGGATGTTACAATAAATCCTTCATATATTAAATTTATAATCAAACCCAGTACTATATTATTTGGGGAGTGATTTAAGTAAAATCTTTTGTAAGGTATTTTACTATATAAACAAATTTTATAGTGTGAATATGAGAAGAGAGATGGTGGCCCTTTTTATGTAGGGGGGATAAAAATATTTTTTGAAAAGAAAAAATGATACCCATGTTTTTCAAATTCCAAAAGGATCAATAATAGTAAATTATTAAACCATGGATGATATAAGGTAAAAAAATTACTATAAAATAGGAATTTGAGAATTTTATAGGTCATTTTAACCATTATCCTTTTAGTTGAACCCCGTTAAACCAGTTTCAACCTTAATCAAGAAAAATAATTTTCACTATTTTCACTATTAATTATATAGAAATTAATTTAGGAATTTTATATAATATTAATTATCCTGATTTAAAATATTTAATAAATTTTTTCAAATTTAATTCTTATAATTTATGAATTTAATTTAACATTAACAATTCATATGCGACAAAATAACGGTTTTCCAAAGAATATTTTTCATATGTATGGAACCATTTAATATCAAAATTAAAAATTAAATTTAAATAATTAACTTAAATTGTATTTATTATAAATTATTTTTACCATCTATAGTTTTAAAAAAAATCAAAAGGGAAAATATAAATTCTTAAATTAAAATGGTATTTAATTTAAGAACTTTTTTTTCATATTCATTGAAAAATTATTCATTTTATGAAAATTTAAAAAAATCACCATAAAATTATTATGAAATACTAATTTAAAAAATTAATTTAATTTTATAAAATTAATTTTTAAATTATATTAGAAATAAATTTTAATGTATGTGTGTAGAGATAAATGAAACCTCCTTTTTAGAATAATGCAGTTTTTCAGAAACAAATTTCATTCAAATGATTCATATTTTATTTAAAATAAATATATTAATGTTGAATTTATTTTATGAATATTTAAATTCTATAATAATATTAAATTATTTAGTCGTATTCATACATTCCAATTTAACATCGAGGATATAATGGTATACTATACTTTAGATCATTAAAACATAGGGTATCATGTATTGCAAGTTATCAATGAGATCAAATTTAAGGAAAAATATTTCAAAATCCATTTAAGATTACTGTTTGATTTTTTATATGCTGTCAAACAAAATTATATTCATTTTGAAATAATTTGATTATACAACACTCACAAACAACATCTCCATTATATTTCATGGTCAAAACATCAGCTACAAAACTATATTTCCAAGTGGTGTTGAGGGTGTAAAATATTTGTCTTGAAACAAATATTCACATATCCATTGATTCATATTCACATCCCAAAAAAATTAAAGTATACTTTAGGCTACTATTATTTTTAATGCCCATAAATAATTCACCAATGAACACATTCCACTATATCTATACATAAAACACCACTTCTATGAACTCATGATTTTTGGTAGCTTTGGTATGTCCACTGGGAAGATATACTGAGATATATAATAGATTATCACCAAATTCCATATTAATGAACAAACCTATAAACCATGAGAAAAATAATTGAAACCCTTAAATATAAATCCATTACCTAGTAATTATGGAAATTAATTATTAGATTTCTTTTTTACATAGGTACCCAAAATCCAACTACATCGATCTGTCTATACAAATTACTTTCCATTTCTAGTCTAGGAATTAAATTAGTTTATGATTCAAGGGAAATATAGCATCAACCATAAAAATTATCTACTCATAATAATGGTAATGTGAACCATTTAAAAAATCATGGGATCCAAAGAAGAAACAAATGCCTCAATCTTTAAAGGATTGACAGACTCAACAATTGAGAGAATCCACGGCCAAATAAATACTCCACTCTTATGGGAAATATGAAAATAGATTATATTTTATAGATCCAATTTCAATTATTATTTCACATAATTATACCAAAATAAAAACATGATCTTCCTATAACTTCAAATATGATAGGATTTCAATGATGAACACTACCAAATCATGATCTTGTAAGATATGAAAAATTGAGTTCATCATACGATGAATACAAATATTGGATTTTTTATAATTACTAGAAAAAAATGAATGTAAAATATCCATGATGAAATATAAAATTAGACATTGTGATATATCCTTCGATTACACTCATCTTATTATTTCCAATCCATTTATCAATCTTCAAAAAAATAATTAGATTTAACTAATATATTAGATCATCAATCTTCGAGAGAGGATAAAAAAAATTTTGTCACCTAGTTCAAATACTACTAGTTTAAGAAAAACCCTATTCTTTAATCTACCTTCCTTACAAATGACCATGAATATCCACAAGTTGAGATTATAGGATGGAATATACCTTTTTCGAGTAATCATTGATCTGAATCATTATATATCATAAATCTGAAAGATCCATTCAATAATATGACATAAAAATTAAAGATAAACCAAGTTGAAACTCTATAATAATCATGATATTATGTTATATAGGATTTTATAACATCCATTTTAGGAAAAATATCATTGAATTTTTCAAATAAAAATGAAACACTTCTTTTGGGATTTCAACCAAACCCATTATCAACAGTGCTAACTATGGAAAAAAAGCATCACACATATTTAATTCAGGAAAAATATCATTAACATATATATATATATAATATTGGCATTCCATATCAATTGAAAGAAATATCCTCATATTGAAATCAATAACAACTTACATTGAATACATCCAATCTACTCAAAGGATGACATTATATTGTTTTTTATTTAATAATAAAAAATCCCCCAAGGATTGATTCTTATATATCACTAACTCAAAATGGATATATTCCATGAAGAGCTAGACATTACTCCAATGATATTTGTAAAATACAAGGGAAATGCAACTCAATTCAACTATTTTCCTACAGCTTTGATTATGGTAGTCATAATAAAAGAGTTTTAATAAACAAAATAATACTATGTACATGTATATATAGTGGATAATCTAGTGGTACATTATATGATATTTTTCCAACCTGAATTAGTAATTTCATGGAATAAAACTAACAATTCATTGATTGTAAATCTTACTAATACTAATGTCGGAACCCAGTACTACCAAAATTAGCCCTATTTACATAGTGACGAAAAAATATATAAGGATTTCCTCTACAAATTAATCACCTCTACACTACCCCAAAGCATTGGGGCCATATATCTTCTAAAATATCCTCCATGTAAATTGTTTCGAAGCCTATACAAAAAACACACTACCTCCCCCCACACCAACTACTAGTAATGGTTGGTCACTTTAAATTTATGTCTCCATGAAATTTAATAGAATAAAAAACCATGCCAAAATTCTTGAATGAGTCATATAAATCCAATTCTAGTGAATTTTAAAGAAGTAAGCTAAGATATAATCCTTACATATTAGAATCTCAACCACCTAGAAAACAAGGAATCTCAATACATAGGGTTACACTTAGGTATATAATGATTACGTAAATTTATATATGATTTAGTTTATAAAATAAAATTCTAAATAACCTAAACCTTTTACCCACACAATTATATATGTCCTAAAAATAAATTGGGTAACCTACAAATTGATCTACAGATAAAATAAGTACATGGAATGAAAACCTGTATCCTTTTAATCAAGAAGAATGTTGGTAACATAATGAAATATGTCCTTGAGTTGTATTTTTTAATATCTAACACAAAATAATCACTTCCTAATATATATATAATTATAACACATGAATTTCATTATTATTGGTGGGGGAAAATCTACGCAGATATATCACAAGATCACTACCAAATATAGCAGAGTCTTCTCATTCTCGCTAATGAAAAATATCCACCATTAATGAGTAGAATAACTCAATATATGAAAACCCAAAATAATCTCATAGTTTTACATATAAATTATTAAAATGAAATCAATATAGATATCCTATAACCTTATAAATATTCCAAAATCTTAAATATATTCCCCATATTTTTTCATGCTTTGACGCATCAACCCACACATTATTATTCTCTCAAGATAATCCTCCTCAATAAATGCGCAATTATGTTAGTATGGGAACCCTATTATTCTTCTCCAAAATGAATCACATGAGGATGCCATCCACTATTCAAATATATAGTAGAAATATGGTCTCAAAATTGTATAATATGGAATTAATTTATGATTATTTAATTATATTCATTTTAGTTGCCTATAATTTTCCCAATTCTACCACAAGTGAATACAATTTCAATTCATGTAATACTCCAAGGTCTCTAACATTCAATCAAAATCTTCACCGAAAAATATTTTACATTATTGAGGTCCTTATATTGGATGAAATGGTTTTCGGATTTTCTATATCGAATCTATCATCCATGTAATACATCATACAAAACTAAAATATTAATTTTTACCTATTAAACCCATTTAACCATCACTATTTCAAACTAATAGCTCCATCATAACATATATATATATCTTTGGTACTACTCTCTAACATATCATCCCAACTAAATTACCTATTTAAATGTGCATGAAGACATGTGGGACCTCTAAATCCAACATCCAATAGGCCATTATTTGTATGAAACACACATAAGGGATGAATTACTCCAATAAATACATCAAACATTAATAAGAACTACATATCAAATCAATATAAATAAATTTAAAATATATATCTTAATTCATGTAATGTCACAGGGAAGGATAATTTTCCAAAAAGAATGTTGTAATGATTTCCTATGATTGATATTTCAACATGACCATATACTATAGGATCTAGTAATGTACAAATTGATCACCAAATACATCATCATAATCATGAAAAAATGAAAATGTATATAAAGGTGTGATAATACATGTACAATCAACAATATTCCCTAAAAATTATCTCATGAAAATATGGAATAATCATACTAATTCTAATAAAATTACATTACAGAACCAACTCATACCCGATTCAAATTCAACTACCACCAAACCATAATAAGTCGCACTCAACCAAATCATTATAAAATATAGTAATATAATATCAAATGATTTAATAGTAGTGATCATTTGACCACTTCCCTAATAATGTAGTTTATTTTGAGAACTAATTAAATATTTCATACCATAAGAATCTACTCCATATCCATATATCCTTATAAGGACACATATTTATACCAACCACAAAACACGTCATTCCTCATTTCATAAAACATAATCACATCATATAATTAACACATGCTTATAATTTAAATTTTACACACATGTATCATAAAATTTATGTTAAATTATGTAATCACGACAGATATTAAGATCATTTCCTCCCCCTTCCATATTCTACGCCACTATGCCTCCACATTATGACCTCATTATCACAAATAATATCCGTATTATATTATATTCACACTATTTCATGAATATATAGACGAAAAGGGGTGGTATTTATACATTCATGTCACCTTAACTCGGGAGGGTAGGGAAAATAATGAGAACCCGGACCTACTAAGTGAGTCAATATGGGTACCTTATAGAAGTTGTAGTGAAATTTAAATAACACAAAATATAATGGATAAAACAGAAAATATAGAAAATCCTAAGGGTTGACTCATAGATACATATAATTTATTACAATAACATTCAACACCTATTTCTTCCCAACAAAAAAACATCAATAACCAACACCATAACAATCATAGAATAATAAATGACATACTCATGAAATAACTATCACATATAAAACACTTATTACAATTCTATCAACTAATTACCAATTTTCAAATTTTTTATTTTCCATCCAAATTAAATTTATTACAGAACATAAATTTTTGAAAACACAGTAATTATTAAACCACGTTAGTTTCATCAATAATACTTTATACCAAAAAATATCCCTTTTTAAATTTCATTATCAAATTTATCATATTAATAAGTAACCCAAATTTTATAATATTAATCCCATAAATTGAATTACAATATCCCAAAACAATTAACTATTTTAAAAATTCATTACATTCCATATTTTTAGGTTATACTATGCATCCTTTAACAACCACTCTCAACACCACATTAACATTAACATTGCTTCTTTTTTAATAGCTTTAATGTGAATAAACTCATCTTACAAAACATTCGTCATATTTTTTTCATATCAAACATATCAGTCCAATTCCAACAAAATAATATAAAATAAACTAGAATTTAAACCACAATAACTGAATAAAAAATAATTTAACCATATAAGATATAACGAAAACAACCAAATTAAAAATAAATATCAAATAAAATTCAATGAAATGTCAAACTACCTTCTTATTCATAATACAGTTTTTAATAAATATATCATGTTAAAAAAGTTTCAATATTAATTTAATGATTCTATGGATCCCTTATCATTACAATGATTAATGGTGATAAAAAATTATATATATGGTTATGTATACTAATTATAAAATTATTCAATGGGTTCCATTTAAATACAATAAAATTTTTATAAAAGAAACAACATGTATGAAATAACAATGAAATATCATAAATAAAAATTCAATCATGATTATAATTCTATGAAATTATATATACATTATTATATTCATAAGGGTAATTCAATATAATTATAAATATATAATAATAGAAATGGTCATTAATTATTCATACATTACAAAAAGAAGAGAGATTTCAAATACATTACCTTGAATTTAATCATCATAAATTTATTAAATGATCTAAAAATAATTGATGATAAAATAAAAATCTAAATACCTATAAACTTATGTGTAAAACCCTAAAATATTTATTCAAAAACATATCATTTATGACATATTTCTTAATAAGAAACAACTAGATTTAAGAAAACAACAATACACTATATGAATAATTGTATTTACATGTAACAATGGTTACATACCTTTTAAAATAAAATGTATTAATAGTAATAAACACATTAAAAATATGATTAATGGTTTAAAATAATTAAATTTTATTTAAATATTCAATATATAAAAGTATATAATTTAAATAATCTCATTTTATGTCTTAATAATGTGGTTTTTTAACAAATGGATTTTATAGAATTTTTTATGATATTATAATTGATTTATAAATTATTTATAAATTTTATTTCATTTTATATTTATTATATTTTCTTAATTAATAATTTCAATATTAAATTTTGATGATTTTTTTTGGATTTTTCTAAAATGATTTATTTTTTATGGTATAGTGAAAATACTATTTTTTGTAAATTTTCCATTTCTTTTCATTAAATAAATTATTTTCAAAGTCCCAATCATATTTTGAATTTGGTAATAAATAAAAACTATTCTAATTTAATTAGAAATAATCTAGTTAATTATATTGTAATTTACCTTATACATTATTTTGGTATATGTTCATTTTATAGTTAAAAAACACATTTATCTAAAAAATGATTTTATGTACGCAATGTTTTTTTCTAATAATAATATTTATTAATTTCAAATATCTTTTTTATTAAAATTAAAATTATATATTTTACATTCAATGAAAAATTTTAACATTAATTTTTTTGTTTTTACTACATTTGGGAGAAGAATAAATGTACTTTTACCCCAAAAAATGCACCTTTTTAACTACTTTTCTTGTGTTTTGTGTACATATATTAATGTGAATTATTAAATTAATAGTACTATAATATTGTAAAATTAAATTTACATTCTTTAATCATAATAATTATAATAATTTCCTTTCATTAAATTAATTTTTGTCTTTAATTAATTGTAATAATTTTAAATTCATTTTAACACTATTAATTTTTAACTTGTTTAATGGTGGGTTAAACTAAAAGATAATGATAGAAATTCCACATAAATTTTATAATTAGTATTAGATCAATTTATTTCTAGATTCACTTATATTATATTAAAATTAATATCTATTTCCCCCTTTATCGGATAAGTGACATTCTGTTATTTAAATCTATTATATAATTCCATGTCTGTCCTCTCCCCCACATATAAATGAGAACCTCCTATCCTTCGTTATTCATGAATTTTGTGACTTCCAAATCAGTAAATTTATAATAAAAAACCATATAAAATTTCTTTTATTATTTATCCATTGTACTTCTCTACAATACAGTATTTTTATTGGAAAATATGTGAGTTTAAGGTGGTCTCTTAAAGAATGTGTTTAAAAATTAACTGATATATTTCATGTTTATTTCATCTTTCACCTTATATAATCTAATGTTATCCATAATTAAAAGATTAATTCAATATCAATATAATAATAAGATATTTTTAAGACGATTTTAAAAAACATTCCCCACCCAACATCTATCAATCATGAAG
Source organism: Viscum album (assembly GCA_963277665.1). Taxonomy (NCBI): domain Eukaryota; kingdom Viridiplantae; phylum Streptophyta; class Magnoliopsida; order Santalales; family Viscaceae; genus Viscum; species Viscum album. Next base: position 2,104,926,929 of record OY728132.1, read on the forward strand.
TTAAAGTATATTTCATATTTATTTGTGGACTACCACCTCCGAATACTGATACGATTCATTTTCCATTCACATTTTCATGGATGAATATTATAATGCTTTTAATATATATATATATGTATGTATGTATGTATGTATGTATGTGTGTGTGTGTGTATGGATGTGTGTATGTATGTGTGTATTAATTTTTTTATAACATTATATGATCTTATCTACCATCTTACCATCCCATATTTTGGAAAATGATAGTGTTTATCATGTGTATGTGTGATCAACCACTTCAATGGAGTGATGCGATTCATTTTTCATTTCAACATTACCTAGATGGTTATAAAAATATAAATAAAAAATATATATGATAATTATTTTAATGTAATTATCATATAATGGTGATACATAATTAAATTTTTTATCCATCTCATGAAATAGAAAAACATCACTTGTGCCTACTTACTTATTATCGTTTCTACAAAGTGATATAAATAATTTTTCATCGCCACATTATATTAATGGTTATTAATGTATATTTAATGATTAAATATGTTATTTATGAGTTTATTAAAATTATATAAACTATTTAACCATTATAAATGTTCATGGCCCATAACTGGCAAATAAAATCATTTTTTCAAAATTGAATCAATTTTCAATATGAATCATGGACTTCGATAATGAATTATTAATAAAATAGTTTTAAGACGTTTTAAGTGGATCATATATGATATTATATGTGTGTTAATAGTTATTTAATGTAATTATAAAAAATATTAATTAGTTATACATGAGGATATATCGCTAGTGAATCATGTTGGACATAATGTATGGAAATGTTTAACTCAATTTCCATTCATTGGGTGATAATGTTCTTCATTGACATTGTTATTCCATTATTATGTGTGAATATATCATTAAATTGTTTTATGATTTATATACACTTAATTCATGTGAATTTATATATGATCACATACTAAATTCATGAATTAATTGTCACTTTAAATGTTATGATAATTGAAATGGATTTCAAGGTGTAAATTTAAATTCATTGAGACCTAATATATGTTATGCACTATGATTATTTTATACCATTTATTCAATACCAATGAAAATTTTTAAAATATAATTTCAAGGAAATTATGAGTTTTATATAATTATTTTTTTCCCTCATTCAATGGATTTTTTATTCATGAATTAACCATGTTATAAGTCTTCATGGTCTCAATATTATATTATTGAGACATGTTTGATATTAGGACAATATTTATATTTATGAGGTGTAAATAATATCTATATGTCATGTTATAGCATTGATTAATCATAATTAATGGAATTTAATGTTACAATTCAATTATTTCATCAGTGTGGTTTTGATTCAAATATTTTAAATGTGGTAATGGATTTATGTTACAATATCAATTTTTAATGGGTTTGATTACATATAAATTCCCAATGATTAAAATATATGATATTTCTATCCAAATTCACATATATCTATGTATAATCTAGTTATTTATATATATTAAATGTTTACATTTCATTTCCATATCTCTACATACTAAAATGCCTGGATAAATGATTTTGAGGTAAATATAATTTATTTCTCTCTATGGCCGAGAATATATTTCCTTCAATTTCAATATCTTATTCAAAAAAATTCTATGATCAATTTTAATATTATCCAATTATTAATTAATTTAAATTTTGACCATTTTTAATTTTCTATTAAAATATTTAAAATAATATATCTTTTTATTTTTCAAAAAGGTAGTTTTTGTCTATGGTATGAATCTATTCCCTCTTTTATCATATACACATGAAAAAATTTTCTCACCACCATCACCACTCATTTATTTAAATATTAATTTATTTGTTTACATTTTTATTTTCCAATAAAATTTAATCAATACAATTTGGTTAATTTTTATATTTTTAAAAAATTATTTTTTTTAAAAAAAATCTATAATTTCTATAAAAAATATCAGGAAACACTATAAACTAATTTTTCGTCTATGATAACATCCTTTGATGTTTTTTATAATATAAAAACACTTATTTTTACAATTATTTTTTAGACTATTGTATGGATTATTTTTGGATCTAGGCATCGAGATGGAATGAGATTCTGAGGCCATGTGTGGCTGTAATAAATTTTGGAAATATTATATATATATTAAATGCACAAACACAAAGTTTTGATAGTGAAGTGAAATAAATTCTAAGCATATCCTTCCATCAAATATTTAATGATTTTATTGATTTTAGAGTGAGCATTTTCAGATGGTGAAAATTAATACTGGAGTGCACCAGATGATCTTGTTGATAGAGGTCGTGGGTGAACATTTATATAAATTAATCAAACCAATTTATTTATTTAATTAATTACACAAACCTATAATGTTTTCTATATAAAAACTATTATGATGGATTTTTTGTGTAAGGAGCACAATCATACATAACATGATGATCTATTAGAGAGCATTGGAGGAGCATCCATTGGTGAGAGAAAACTGGATCATGGGTCATTAATTGGTGTGTGAAAAAACACAATGATCTCACCAAAGACAATGAAAAGGAACTGTTCATCATTAGAGATTGATCCAAATTGAGGTAGGATTATGTTTTAATTTGATTATTATCCTCATCTATTATTTCTGTGATTTAATTAATTTAATTTAACAATACATTGATTCTCAGATCGGTCATATTGGGGGTATGGGATTTATCTGTGGGGAGTATTGGGAGGTTTTTTATTATTATATGGTAATTTTTATTTTATTCTAATGATAATGAATCAATTCCAACCAAACACAAATTTGTTTTTTTCATTTTTTTGTATTTCATAGATTTCTATCATTATTATGTGTTCATCATAGGCAATTATTTTATCCCATGTTTCATAAAATATTGGTAAATCAATCATTTTCCACTGATTCCAGGGTCAGACAGATTGATATCACAGATCTTGGTCAAAATCTATGAAGACATTGAGATACTATGATATATGGATACTGTATTTGATTTTATTCATGAGGGTTCAATGTACAACATCCAGGATACAAAACATAGTTAATTCCCATGTGTTTTGAATTCCATATTCCGATGAGCGGTGACAGAAAGGTTAAGATAGGAAAGATTCACCATTTCTTACATGATTCTTAGCCATATTTGAAGTTGGATTCATGGATGGTGTCTTTTGAGGTTGAATCATGAGTTCTATGAAATCTTGAAGAACATGACATGTAATCCAAGAATAAATGTTGTGCGGGACCCTTGGTATAATGATTGGGTTTATGTGAGAGTGTTAAATATCACACGACATGTGGCCCATGACACATAGCAAGCGACCATTTCTTAAATGCTTGATAATTACATAAGTAGGAACACTGGGGCCAGCATTAGAATGGATATCCATTTACAAACATGGACACAACCAGAAGTACATTATCTCAGACATGACGTGTACTTAGGCACAAACTTGATAACAGGAACGGGACATGACACACATGCAGGACCCAGTTTCCAGGGTATATGTTGTTTACTACTAGTTAATTCCATATACTCCATCATATAGTCATAAAGACCTTTTCTACATTATCATGGAAGTGTTTATTTATGGAGAATTACCGTTCACTATTCCCTATTGGTTAGTATGGAATCACTTCCTATAGATTGGTTAATAATCTCTTTATTATGATTTCTTGGGTAGAGTTTTTAGAATACTTATAATAATTCTAGATTGATATCCTCTATCATACACTTACCTTAAGTGGAGTTCCTGGTTTCGTTGTGACCTACAATATGTGGGAACCAATCATTTACATAGTGGGTTATTCTATATTGAATTTTTGAATTAATTTTTTGGCATTATTTGTGATGCTCATACGGGTATTTTTTACATTAGGAATCCAATGCATACTTCATATGTAGATACCTGATGTGTTTTACATATCATTTGATTACAATTAGCGCTATCTACCTCATGGAGCATGTTTTCCTAGACGAGTGTTATGTGGAATATTAGTGGAAAATTCCTAGAGTGGTAGTATGGTTGTGACATTAACTTGAGATAGCATGTCTTTGTTGAGTACATATATATATTCATATCATATTTCCTTTAGAAATATATATATTATGAGATAAATATTATTCTTTTTGACATATACTTAGTGAATTTGGGGTTTCCTACTAGGTATTGTTATACTCACCCTTGTATGATATTTACCGTCACGTGTAATGTCTTATGCATATGATCAACTTTTTTTTGGAGTCCTAAAGGGACTAGGACTAGGTAGGGTATAGTGATCCAGACTAGAAAAGGTGTGATCTAGTAGTTATATTAATTGTAGTCCCATACTATACTTTCAGGTTGGACTTATCTTCAGAATGTTTATCGCAATATTGTATTTGGATCTTCTTTATTTCTAGTACATTTTTTGGTGCATTGATAGTGGGATCTAGATGTATGAATTCATGTTTTATTAGTTGTTTTATATTTCATCATTTTATGGGCATGGAGATGTGTTCATGTGTATAGGTACATTATGATAAGTCCTCCCATGGGAGTGGTTTTCCTACTAAGTTCCAGTCACCTACCCCTATCCCAATTGGAGGTGTACTTGGTGTTGTTACAACATGGTCCATGATGGTTTTGTCCGTGATAGAATAATATCATTTCAGTATGTTCTACCACATAACTAGAATATATGTGGTTTTTTGAGGAAATATTGTTTAGTGTTTGGAGTTCATATTTTTGTCCAAGGACTCTAGTATTGGTGTGATGAACAACGTATCCATACACCCAGACTCGGATCACCTATATTTCAACTCGGTACATTTAGATGATTGTTTTAGGGAAAAATCGGTGCATGATTCATATAGAAATGGGTTTTTGTTTCTATGTTCTTATTGATTCAGGTCACTAGATATATTCATTAACCATTATACATATTGTATATTCCAAGATGCTTCTTTGACATATTCCAACTAGGATTCAGCATCAATATCATGAAGATGATCCCCTCAATGATGATGTATTGATACAAGGAGCTATTGTAGAGATGTTACCTCCATGTGGTTCATCATTTATACCAAAACATTTTGAGCAGTAAATGGTATCTGTAGTTTGATTAGATTATGTGTGTTGAGAACATTGTATGTGTTTTTTTGAAATTGAATCCTCATATATCATGGAAAGACCAAACTGCAGGTCGATGAAAAATGAATTGATGTTGTATAGGTAAGTTTTCTATCTTATCAGGACACTAGAATATTTGATGGTGGTCCTACAAATAATAATTTCCCTTGGATCTATAGATATATGGTGGGGTTTTGTGACTCATTTGTATGAATAGGAAAATATAACATGGTTAATGTTAGAGTGCATTTTCATAGAGGAGATATATTCAGCTATGATGAGGAATGTGCACATCCATGAGCTTCTACAGAATTATTAGAGTGGTATGATAATGGTGGTGTGTTCATCAAGGTTCACCGACCTCTCTAGTTACCCAATTTATATGGTACACGATTAGTTTTGGGGTTAGAACATAGTAAAATGACTGTGTAGAGACATTTTATTCAATGTTATACCTCTATGTATTCTTACCTCTGTTGTGGTTCTAGAGAATGGTTTGGTGGTTGAAAAATATTTGGATTAGAAAACACAAATATTTGTTTTCAGTAGCGGGGCCAAATGAAGAGTTACATCAGATGAATCCTATATATATTTTCAATATGAGGGTGTAGTTGGAGGACTTGTATAGGAAGGGATTTTTTATACCATGTGATTCAACATAGGCATCCCTAATATTATTTTCCATGGAGGGTGGTGAGAGGATGAGGATATTTGTAGACAATCGTTTCCAAAACCTGGTGACTGTAAAGAACATGTATCCACCACCATTTATTAATGAACTATTTGATTAGTTGATAGGGGTACGATGGTTCTCAAAGATTGACGTCATATCTGGTTATGAGTAGTTACAAGTATGGGATGGGGATATACCAAAGATGAAATTTAGATATAATTAATATCACCATTAGTACATTGTGATTCAATTTGGAAAATAGAAATCCCAAAAGTGTTCATGGGACTCATGAATCAGATCATTCAACATTTTGTATGTCTGGTTCATAATAGTCATCATCGATGATATCCTAGTGCACTCAACACGTGAGGAGAATAATTCAAGACCCTTGTGACTGTTTATAGAAATACACTATGCTAAGTGACTTTAAATATCATGAAGTGATACTTTTGGATTTAGGAGGTTCACTTTTTGGGACATGATATCATAGTAGACGGTGTAGCAGTGGTCCTAGGGAAGGTTGATGTTGTGTTATTTTGGGAGACAACCATGATCAAGATAAAGGTGTTGAGATTTCTAGGGTTTTTAGGATTCTATCATATATTCATACGTTATTTGTCAAGGATATCAGATCCCTTAAAAATTTTGATCTATAAAGGGAATCCATTATTATTTACCTAGAGGTTATAACAGGCTTTCCATGATTTGATATAGAGATTGATGAGTGATCCCATATTGATCTTACAAAAATAGGGTGCTAATTAGGTAGTGTTAAGTGATGGATCAGGGACTGTGATTAGTTGGGTTCTAAGGTAAAGGGAGGAGGTAATTGAGTATGTTTAATTTTAGTTGAGACTACATGATCATTACTACATAATTCATGATCTTTAGTTAGAGGTGATAGTCTTCACACTGAGGATGTGGAGGCACTACCTTATGGGTGAGTATTTTATCATTCAATCTTACAAAATTATTCTCAAGTATATCTTCTCTTAGAAGGATCTTGACATGATATATAGGTAATGGATAGGGTTGCTATAGTATTATGACTTTTATTTTGTCTAGAATCCTATAATGGGAATCATGGTAGAAGAATCTATGAGAATAAGATCATATTTTCAGTTTGTGGGAAAGGAATCAGTGAATATAGACTTGTTGTAGATATCCATTGTTAATGGGAATAGAGTATCTTTCCACTAGTTGAAAGTTATTACCCCTTTACTTTTACAATGATTCAGGGTGTAATAGTTTTGGTGCACTGACTGTGGGACCCAATGTACTCTGATAACCATCAAATATACAATTGATGGGTTTTCTGAAGTTAGAGAGGATGTCATTATATTTAGAGAAAGTATGATGTGACTAGTTACATTGTTGGTAGAGGTTCTAAGAGATTTATAAACATATCCATTTTTCGAACATCTACATGTGAGAAATATGGACTAGGATCTCTAATGTCAGTTTTGGTTGCTAGGGAAAAGGAAGACATTAGTAGAGTTTTTCTGTAAATCCCTTACATGTTAGCAAGTGAAGGATGAGGACCCAATTTCACTGGGTATTTCTAAACTCCATGAGATTCTAGATTGGATATGTTTTGGGGTTTACATGGACTTTATGATTGGTTTACCACGTACATCCTGGGAAAATTAATACATCCGGGTGATCATATACTGATTCTCCATGTTGGTACACTTGTTAGCTATTTTGGAGTAGAGTTCAGTAGAGGGCGTCAAATGACTCTACGTGTAAGAGATATTCCAAATCCATGGATTTCTATGATAATAAATTCTGAACATGATTCTTACATCACATATTTAATATAGAAGGGATTATATAAGGATTTTGGTACTCTGCTGCATTTGATAATGGCTTTTCACCCTTATATTGATGTCCATATCGAGCATACCATTCAAGATATGAGGAAATGCTGGAAGCATTTATTTTGGATATTCTCTATAGTTGTGAGGACCCCCAACTATTGGTATAATTTTAATACAAATTAGGTACCATTTAGACATTATAATGTCACTACTCAAGGACATTTATAGATGAACCTATAGGTAAACACTATGCTGGATTCACCCAGGAGATTCTCTACTTATGCGCCTAGAGTTGGTGTGAGACACTACATTGAAGGAAAAGGTAATCCAAGATTCATTTAGGACTATACAAAGACATAATAAGTCATATACAAAATGATGATAGAGACCTTTGGGTTCGCGGAGGGAGGCCATGTGTTACAATGGGTTTCACCTCTATGTGGATAACATAGATTTAGTCCGGGCAGAATGTTATCTACGATATTCATTAGCTCTTTCTAGATACTATATAAAGATGTGGAGGTGGAATGCCACATATCTCTAACACTTAATTTAGATTATTTACACGATCCATGACTCATTTCTTAGTTGATGCGGTATGTACATGATCTGTTATATATGTCATTGATTGATATAAGCTAGACATCGAAGATGGAGATAACTTTACTGAGTGCCCAATATTGATCAAGAATCGAAAATAGGTAATACATTATGGGAAATCAACTCCCTTAGTGTGTTTCCAGTTACAACAGATGAATTTTTGTCACATAACCTAGGAGATATAGACCGAGATGTGAGTTCAGAACTAACATATCTTTTTGTTTTGATTTTTTATTGATTTTTGGGACGTAAATCATAATGGTGAGGAGAATTAAATGACTCATAATTTTTAATTTATTGTTTTAGAGTATTTTATTTATTATTTTTGGTTCTAGTCATGGAGACTTCATTTGAATTTTATGCTCGGTGTGAACAAAATTAATTTGTGACATATATTATATATATTAAATCCTCACATTAACATTTTTACTGAAAAAGAATAATAACTCATAAATAGAGGCTCTGATAAGATATCTTAGGTCTCCATTGAGTTTAGATTATGAGTTTTACCCTTTGTCGAATATGTCATTGGTTCGTGTTGGACATTCAGGTTGAGCCCAAGCTTGGGAAGAAGTTTATATAAATTAATTTACTTAACAAATCAAAACAAACTATCAACTAATTTCTATAAATTATGTTATGAATGATTTGAAGAGTTATAAAAATAACCCTTCATATTTATAGAATCCATTAGAGAGCATTGGAGGATCTTTTGTTGGAATGCGAAAACTAAATTGTGAATCATCGATTGACGTGTAATTAAATTCAAGGACATATCCAATGACTACAACAAGAAATTATTTTTCAAAAATGAATGATCAAAATCAATGTATAATGATGTTTTATTTGGATTCATATCCCCTTATATTATTTATATGATTAGTGTGAATCAATCTTCCAATGGATTGATTTTATGATTGATCATATTGTGGGTTTTGGATCTATCTTGGGGATTATTTGGAGAATTTTTTATTCTATTATGGTTGTTCATTTGTAGTTATAGTAGCAAAAAATATAGTCCAACTGAACATACCCATTGTTAATTCCTCTTTTCTGTGTGTCTTGGATTTCTCTAACCATTTTTCATTCGTCATGGGAAATTATTTTGATAGGTGGTTTGAAAAATACTTGTAAATCAATCATTGCACACCCATTTCCTAGCACAATAGTTTGATATCACATATCCGAGTTCGGATCGATGATAATATTGAGCTAAGATGATGGATGGAGACAAAATTGGACTTTCGTTGTGAAATTTTGATGTGAAACTACTGAGAGATTCCCTGAAGGAATTTTCAATTTATTTTGGTTGGATGATTTAGATGAGGAGTGACCGAAAGGATTGGACAGACTATATCCACCCTTCATAGAATGATCCCCTATCAGATTTGTATTTAGAGAAGAGTAAGATGGTTCATAATGAGTAACAATAATTTTTCTAAAATAAAAAAGAACATAGTTTTTAATTTAAGATTACACGACATGTTGAAACCTTGGGGCGATGGTAGCGTTTCTCTGAGAATTTTAAATATAACACGACATGTTACTCCTGCCACATGGCTTGTGAAAACTACTTATAATATATTATTGTACATATGAAGGTACTGAGGCATGTAAATGGGATCAACTAGCTATAAAAAATGACATCCAGACAAGGACACTGCCATGAGTATAGAGGCTCAAACACCCCATGTACTCAAGTACTAACTCATACATGGACACAAGCCATGATTCATCGGGAGGACCTATGTAGAAGGGATACATAATGTACTACCATTACATGTCATGTACTACCTAAAACCAATATTTGAGCCCTTTTCATCCTTATCATCTACATGTTTCATTAGGGTGATTTCCATTTATCCATTCCCTGAGGTTAGTATAGATTCACATCCTACACAGAGGATAGTGAACCCATTAGTGGAACTTCTTGGATTGTGTTATTGGAATCCTTTCAAGAATATTGGAGTGAGATCATTTATAATCATCTTTCCCTAGGTAGATTTCATAGTATCATTATGGCCAAAAATAGTTGGGCACCTATCCTCTATTTAGTGGGTTATTCAAAATAAATTTGTTAGTATACCCCATGGAATTTGGTGTGATCATCATATATGTATCATCATCATAAAAAATCTATAATTAAAATATTATGGTTAGAGTCAATGAGTTGTACATCTCAAATAGAAACCATCAGTGCTATATGGATCCTAGAGCATGTTCTCCTAGATGAGTGCTATGTTGAACCTTCGATCAAGAGTCATAGACTGGAAATATAGTTGTGGATTTACAGTGACATTGTGTTAATTTGTTGAGTATATCTTGATATTATTGTTATATGTGATATAAACACGTTTATGTGATGAAATGACTATTATTATTATTTTAATATGTTTAGTGATTTCAAGGGGGTCTTATAGGTAATTTTGATGTCCACCCCTACTTGAGTTATTCCTAAACATGTCAATTCTTATGCAAATGATCGACCTTTTAGTGAAATCCTAGAGGGACCAGGACCAGTTAGATCTTAGTGTGCCATACTAATTGAGGTGTGTTCTTGCAGTTACCTTAGCAGCAATCCACTTCTATACATTTAGGATGTACTTGTTATCAGACACTTTATGGTGGGCTTAAATATTGATCTTTTTTATTTCTAATACTTGTTTTCATAATAAGATAGTGGGATATAGATGTATGACTGTGTGTTTTATCATTTGTTTTACATTTAATCATTGTATGGAATTGGAGATGATTCCATGTGTATATTTACATTAGTCTAAGGCCTCCCATGTGAGTGATATGACTAATCGGTGCTAGTTTATAGACCATGACCTATTTGAGATGGGATTGGGGTAGTCTGGACTTAGGCTGTATTGGGATGGGTCATGACATGTGCTTCAATAGGGATATGATACTATGATAACACCTTTATTCTTCCTCTGCATGGATTTTGATTGTGAAGATGAAATATTAATAAAACCTATATTTTTTCATTTGTAATGGTATAACGAAATGATATGATTTTTCATAATCATATGGAATAAATTTAAATGTATTATGATTATATTATGTTGGGTATATTTTACACCACCAATGCATAGGTAAATTATTATTGTTTATAATCTCACAGAATATATGGGGGGTTATCTCATGCCTGAAAAAAGGTACATGAGATGTTATCCCAAGACAAAATGAGGGTATATGTGAGGTTATCCCAAGCCCAAATTAGGGTACTTGAGACGTTATATTAGTTCAAGATGAGAGTAAATAGGAGGATATCCCATGACCAATGTAGTTACATGAGTGTGAATCCCAAGAATAACATTTAATGAATAACTTAATGTTTTTTAGTGACATAATATTTCAATAATATGATTTTCACACACATAATATTCCAATAATTATGTTATGTTATTATTATTATGTTATAATCACATGGTTTAAGATATTTGATTAATTTATAATTATTTCTTATGAACATCTTAAGACTTACTCTATTATTAAAATCTATGAATTGATGGGTGTGATTTAAAAATATGAAGCTCATGTTCTCAAACCCTTAGGGTCATGAAATTATTACATATTATAACTCATTTATATATCCTTTTTTTACCAATTATGGCCATATTAACTCTCCCATTATTATGTTTCATTTTACCGAGGTTATAAAGAATTGTTTTTTGTATGATATATCTAAAAAGATTACAAGTTATGAAGAACATAGTAAAAGATTCTTTAGACGTTTTTTGTAAATGTTTATTATTTATTCACATTTACAATGACATCAAATCATTATGGTTATGTTGTGGATTATAATGATATGATATGATTATATATTTAATAATGATTAATATTTATGAATGTAGGTGTTGGTTCACATTTTTTGGTTTTATATTAGGTTTTATATATTTTTAGAAACTAGGATGATAAATGATTAGTGATAACCCTAAGTAATTTTAAATAAATGACTGTTGTTTTCGTAGAAAATACATATCAATCAAGATATTTGGAAGATGATACAAATTTTTGATAGATATCCCTAGGAATATAAAATCTAAATAGGGTGTATTTGGTATTAGTTTGGTCTTCAGTGGTGGAATTGAGTGGACATAATGCCACACACATTGATATACACTCATTGGGTATATGGTTGGGTTAATTCACATTTTCATTATGAACCATTCTAGAAGTTATGAATTTATAATAATAGCTAATGAAAAAGTTTAAAACTAAGGTATCATGGAAGGAAAAAATGTGTCTTTATTTATACATCCTAGGAAATATTTTTTATGATCATCTGATTACTCAGTATGACTATTATTTATGATATCATTGTTTTTTATTATTGTTAATGCATGGTACTATAAGGAATTGTGTTACTTATAAATGTGATAGAAGATGAAATTATTTTATTCATGAGAAATAAAAATATGGGATATGTAATATGAATGATTTGATTATGATAACTAGATATTTGGAGATATTTGTAACAACATAAACATAGTTGAGTTTTTAAATGATCCAAATAAGAGTAATATAATGTTTCTTGGAGGCCAAAAATGAAACAATATCTAGATTCATGTATTATGATAATGTTTCAAGATGAATCAAGTGAAATTTCATAATAAAATAGAATAATGTTTCATGTGTGGATAGATGACATTAAGTTGAATGTTTATTATGAAGAAAGAAAATTTTTATCAATTATATAATGGGAATATTCTATTCCATGAGGTATCATGAATGGTTTAATGTTTTAAATGTGGAATTTATATTAAATAGGTATGAATTATTTAAATGCTTTTTATTATGTTGTAATTAAAAATTATGATTAAATTGAGATTGATAAATATTAGAAAAGTACTCATATTCAATGTTGATGTATGATAAACTGAGGAACAAAATTATGAAGTAGATATAATGATTGAAGAAGTAAGTGGACTGAATGAAGGATTTATATAATTTGATTTATGAATTTTAAATTAAATGTGTTTTAAAAATTATATTCTAGTCATTAAAATTAAAAAACATCTCAGGATTGTTATACAAATTCCTCTCAATATGGATTTTTGAGTATATATCATATAGGGATGATAAACATGGATATTGATTTTATGGTAATTTGATATAATTGGAAATAAAATTACTATCATATGTATAACAATTAATATTTTTTATACAATGATATAATAATGTTTATTTGGGGTAATGTTCTGATCAATTTTGATATAGAAAATTGTATAGTATCATTGACCTTGAAAATGAATAGTTATTTGATGAAAATTATATTTATATTTTCATTTATAAATTTTGATTATTTTATGGATTTAAGGAATATATTATATAGTATATATTGAGTTAATTTTTGCATGAATATATGTTTTCATTTAGGTTATAATGTGATTAAGGTGGATATAATTTTTTAGCAAAATATATGATCAATGAATTCAACATATTGTTATGTAAAATTAATAATAATTTAATGATGGTTTGGGACTAATGTAAATATGATTTTATAATTTATTATATTTTTCTTCAAATAATTTGATTTTTTAATACTAGTTTTTTTACATCCGTTCCAAAACCATATCTTTAGTTTCGGTTAGAGGTTCGACTAACATTATGTGACATCCCATAGACACTACTTTCTAGAAAAAAGTTAATGTATTACCTAAATTTAGTGTATAATATTTGAATTTAAAATAATACAAACTATCAAGAAAAAATATAATCAAAAAACAAATTATATGATGCTTCATTATATGAAATAAAACTCAAATTAAATCCCAATAAAATAAAAAAATTCATAGTATTAGATTAAAACTATAGAAATTCTATTAAGAAACTAAACGTTCCATTGATGTATCCAAAAATGATATATAATTATACAAATAACTCCAGAAGACAAACTCTAATAGCAATACTCCATCCTAAAAGAAAAGTATCATGATAATCCACTAGATAAATTCCAAAAACTTATGTCACATGTGGTGTGTAGAATATGGTATTCATAAATACCAATATCCTTATAATTGGAATGATAATTAGAAAAAATATTTCTCCATTATAATTATAAATTAATCCAACTAGTATAATAACACAAGATGTCCTTGATTAAAATATAATGTATAAAAATATAACAGTAAAACTATTTAATAATTTAATGTAATTTAAATTAAAAATATGTTATTTTATCTATCAAAACCACTTGATATAACAACACCACATCCATATATAAACAAAACAATTTATGATGAATGAAAACACCAGTACTTTGGAGTGATGATCCTTCCTTCACTGATACATTACATGGCTATATACACTTGTTCATATGGTTTGGAATGATGTGACTATTCAATTCAAATAAAGGCTCATAGATGTTAAAAATTATCAATGAAAAAAATTTAATCCAATATTCCATAACAATATAGTCCACATAAAAAATCCTTCATTTTAAAATACTTTACCAGGAAACATTCTTTTATTAAAAAAGAACTATGATTTATGACCAAAAATAATATCGATTTAACAAAACCCTTTAAATTTAACAAGTTTCTCAAATAAATAAAATTCCTTAATGAAATCATTAAAATTTTATTACAACTCAAAATAATAATAATGAAAGTAAGACTTTTTGTTATAGAATATTTGGAGAAGAGTGAGAAATAACCTACCTCTTAAATGGAGAAGAAAATAATGAAAAACATTATGAAATCTTTAGATCCATGTTCATTCCTCTAATTTATTAATATAACAAATCATGATCTTATAATAAAACATCATATATCATAAATATATCCATAAAACATTTGATTTGGCATGTAATTTTATTATATAAGAGGATATATAAAGATAATGACAGAAAATGAAGTCCTAACATTGATTATAGAGATGAAACACACACAAAACCATAATATTTGGATTTCAGATCCATGGGAATAACAATGAATTCACTATAAAGGAGTAGATTCTGATAAACTAATACAAGATAAAACATTTCTAATCGTTTTAAATGAATTAAATTATAATTTTTAGTTCATTAAATGAACATCGCATTGTGAGACTACATGGTTTGGGAAACTGTGTATTAACAACAGGATGTTACTACCTCAGAACCACACCCACATGGTTTGTTCTCGTAGATAGGAAAAAAATAAAACAATCATAGTATTAAATCTTTCTCTATTCATATGGCTTCTCCATGAACCCACATTGTTTTGATAAACTATGTGAAAACCATCTTCCTCTATAGAATCTCAAAATATTTATCACAAAATTTGTTAGAGAATATTTTTGGTTTCCCCAAACAATTTTGAAACCATTATCCCATAGAAAAACGTCCATTCCACACCAAAAACCCCAGTAAAATCTTGAAAATCCAAAAATTAATTTTATAAGATAAAAATTCTAGGTAAAATGGTAATGTACATAAAATTGGGTTTATACATTCTTCCCACCATTGGGCTTTCCTTCACGAAAAATCATTATATCTAGAATGATTTATAAAATTTCATGAAAATGCCCCAAATAATATATCTAAAATTCCCATATATCTTCCTAAATACAAACACGTTTCTATAAAACTCAAACCAAACGAATACTATTAGCATGTAATAATTTCTATTTTTTTCAAAAATCTATATCAACATATGTATCAACATAAATTTTAACATATGAATAATGTGGTCTCATCAAAAAAAATAGTCATGATTATTCCTGTACTTTTTCGATTTTGATACAAGAATTAAATTTTTTACAAAGCTGAATCATGGATTTTAATCTAAAGTATAATCCCAATGAACAATCAGTTATAGAATTTTGCATAGGGCTATGTATAGAGAAGATAATTATCTTTACTAAATATGTTTAAAATGCATGATTTAGGGAGGAAAATTCAACATCCCACGATTTTACATATCAAATGTCATTGGATGATGATGATAATAAAATAATTTTACTGATGAATCTATGTTGTCACTACCAATTTCCAAATCATATGACTTTTGACATCCATGTCTAAAAAAGACAATGTCATAATATTGATGTGCCTTTAGTCATTGAAAAAAATGTGAAGACCAATATAGATGACCATAATATGGTTAAAATGGTTCTATACGTATCAAGCCCAAATAATTTTTATTATAATATAACTCTATCATTTTTATATGATCCCCTCATGAGCCCCTAAAATCCCTAATATATGTGTGAAACAAATATTCTAATGTTTGTATGTGTTTAGGGTTAACTGGGTACACAATGTTTTTTAATGATCATTAAATGAAAAAAATAAAAGAAGGGTATCCAATAAATTTTATCAAAAATGGTTTTCCATGAAACATTACCACATCTTTAAAATAGTGTTTTTCTATAACTTCAACCATATCAAATTCCTGAATAATGATTAACTGAGCTGCACATTTTATCAAATCCACAATAAACTCTATGGAGTATTGTTTCAAACTATTCTTTATATACTTATCACAAAATCAATAGCTATGCGTTCCCATTCCCTTATATTTATTTGTGATGATCGCAATATACTAGCTGGTCATTGGTTCATTACCTTGTACTAATGATAATTGAATCATCTCAAGAAATAATTTTCTACATTCCTTTCATTTTCAACCCACCAGAAATGAGTTTACAACAACATCAATATGTTATCAATTAAAGGACATAAAACCCATTTCAAGTGGTGGTATAATGATATATTTAGTTATTTTAAAGAAAATAGAAATACCATCTGATAACCAAAAATCAACACTGACTATCCATCATGTTTTATTCCATTAATGGTCACTGTATCATTGAGGGTTGAAGTAATATTAATTAAATAAGGATTCATTATTTTTAATTCCTTATCTTGATAAAAGAAATAAATTCTGAGAGTCACCAGAATTAAAACAATATATCATTTTCCCCAGTTCAATCCAAATGCATATTAGTAATTATAAATTCAGTTTCCTCTGATTACAAGCATGACTTGATAATTGATTTTATGAATTTCAACTCTGATAATTTGTAATTTAAATCACTTTTTAGGGGTTAAAAACAACTCATAGTATATAATATAGAGATATTTGATCTATAATTGTTTTCATATTTTAAAATGTCATTGAAAAAAGATGTGTTTCAAGCTCACATGTTCTGTGAACATATTGAATTTCTCTCAAAAGATATGATGATTCCATATTTTAAAAGCATTCATCATCACATCCAATTCCAAAATCATGGTTTAGATAATAATTTGATTAATTCACTACTATCAATATCCATAATCTAAATCATTTTCTCCCTAAAAGAGAAAAAATATGAGTCTAGATCTAGATGTCTTAAAATTATTCACAAAACCATTCCAAGTTTATCGTTAGTAAAGAGTTCATTTGGAAGTGAGCATTCATTTTACTTCAAAAAGGATTATTGACACTCAAATTTAATTGAATTTACTTAACTTCGAGTGATTTGGAAGTATATATGATCCACAAAATGTCCCAAACAAAGTGGTGATGGAAATATTATATGCCCAAAAAGCATCATATATCAAATATTTTTTTTAATTGTTTCTGAGAGACAACAACTTTAATTTTTTTACGGTCAATTGATACGCCTTTCACATAAATTACATGGTGAAGTAAATGAAATTTTTTGTCAATAAAGATTTTTTTTTGAATTTTTAATATAACTAGTTCTCTAAAAAAATGCTCAAAAAATATCTTAATGTAAATCATGTTTTCTCTATGTTTTAGACTACAATCAAATTGTATCCAAAAATAAAATAATGAATGAGTTTATGTACCACTAAATGAAATTTCTAATCCATTATATTAATTCCTTGGTGGATTTATAAACCAAATTTCGTGACCAAATATTTATAATGACCCTAATGACAATAAAAATTTATTTCTATTATATAATCCTTTATAACAAAAAATGTGTGAAACCCTAATGAAAGATAAATCTTGAACAAACTTTGGGATATCGTAATTTATTTAATAAGGTGATCAATATGAGGTAGGGTATAACCATTCATTATTGTAACCTAATTTATCTTACAGTATTCAACAAATTAAAAATAAAAAATGTAATTTTTTAAAAAAAAAACGAATTAAATCATCCCAATGTTATATACTCGGTCTTATGAGTCCTTTACTTTCCAATTCTTTTAATTGGATCATTAACACCATAAATTCTACTAGTTCAATTTTATATAATCTAAGTTAAATTCGATCGTTCTTTATAAGGTGACCAATAATAAATTCATCTTCCATTTTAGGATTAAATATTTTCAAATTATCAGTATGCACACCCAAATATTGATCCAAAATAGTTGAATATTTTATAGTCTCTTTTTTGTAATTAGTCCCAAAATTAACCACTGCCAATTGATATGAAAACTTTTCCACCATTGGTGATAATGGTCCTATATTTCAAGTCTATATATGTCATTATACTTTAAAAAGAGGTATGATCCCATCATAATATATAAACATTATGCATTGCACATAAAAATCCTTAAGGGTCATGAAAATAATAATAAATCCACTCTCCTAATCATGTTATATACATCCACATCTAAAATATAAATTTCTTAATAAAACTAGAGTCCAATTATTTTCATGGAATATGTTTCACAGTTAAATCTCTTACACTCTCTCTTCTCAAGAAGTGTCATGATACTCATAATTCGTGGAAACAACTTGATATACAACCCCAATTGATTAATGTCATGTGGAGAAATAAAAGGGTGGGATGAACCAATATCAAATGAACATTCAATATGATTTGAGTTATATTTAATGGGACCTTGAATAATTTAAGGACTTGATTGGGATTTTGTGGTTATTTACTCTGAAATATAATTTTTTTTACTCACTACCCCATGTTCCTTTATTCCATGTTGCAGTTTAATTTTTCAAGGAGTCAAGTATTTCATAGAATCACTCTGGATTTCTCATTTCATTTTATTGAAATGAGAATGCATATGAATTATATGATGTTCGGGATACATGTGGTGTATTTCCAGTAACTGAATATGTTGCATTATGGAAATAACACAAGAGAAGTTTTATCATACTACAATTATAACATACTCTTAGTGGTGTCATATAATCTCTCTTAATATGATAAAATAATCAACAATAGAAACATGATTTATTAATATGTTGGCATAGAGGAATGTTATTTGATCTAGTGGTATGACTTTGATATGATCCTCCACATTTAATGTTGGGTTATTCTTCCCTTATTCGCAACATTAGAGTTACCACCCTATCTTATGCAGAAAAATATACAATCACTAATGGAATTCCTTTTTATATACCTTATTATCAGCTTTTACCTTTTAAATATCATTTTATAATTAGTAATATAATTCATAATTGTAACTTAATTAATCTCTAGTTATAGTTCAGTCTCAAATATGCATTCATTCAATGATGCACATATAAATACATCGGGATGAAACTTAACTATGATCATAAACATAACTACATTTTTTTCACCAATAGATTCTATTAATTGAGGTTGATTAAATATTGCATTATAAATATATTTATGGTGGGGGAGTATATATATATGTTTAACTATTCAACAATGTGCATCTATGTTATTACTTTGTCAATTATAGATTAGAAAAACTAATCCATCCATTGGGATAAAACATCCTCAAAAGTATATATAACTAAATTAAATGTTTTGTTGGGTAGTGTTCCATGTAAAATAAATATTCAATTAAAAAAATTATTCCCTATTTCTTATGTATCATGTTCTTAATCCCTATGAAAAAATAGAAGATTTTATTTCTGAAATTTCTCATAATAATATAGTTACATAGGTTCTGAATTTCAATTTCCCATAAAAATATATAAAAATTATTTAAATATACACTAAAAAGTTGTTGTTTCACTTGTGGTTAATATATATCCATGTTTTCCATGGCCAGATGATATCGTTTTTTTCATCGTCTAATAAATTCCATTTAACTAAAATTAAAATAGAAAAACTCTTAGTTATTAATAACATGAAACTTAAGGCTCATAATTTTCTGAAATTTTAAATGAAACAAAAAGAACATACAATATTGTGTAAATCATAATACATAATGTTAAAAATGTAGTCCTTTTGAGATGTCACATTTGCAATATTGGATTGGATGTATTGATTAGATATAAAAATGATTATGTTATGAAAACATCCCAATTGGTTTCAAAATCACCTCTCGTACCCAAAAAACTCTGTGAACATAATGTTCCACATAATGAGTTTAGTTATAGTTTTTTATGTAATAATTTCACATTAAAATATTTGTTATATTCTTAATAGAATCCCATGATAAATAACTATGGAAGGATAATACCATTTGTAACATACCATACCAACCCATTAAATTTGGCCAGGTTTGAAATGTCGTTATCCTTTGCTGACATCACCATGAATGAAAAGGTTTGTAATAAATCCCCAATTAATATCTAAAATTAGAGTTTGAATTTACCATTTAAAATAATTAAACTTATAAATACATATCATGATTAACAAAACAAAAATAATTACACATGAATATGAACAAATCATCTCAAATGAAAACACAATAGACTAATAATATTATATTATCAATGAGAAAATTTATTAAAGAGACTATAGAAATAAAAATGAAACATTGAAACAAATAAAATGGACTTCACATAACCCCAATGACTTTATAAGATCAAATCTAAGAAAAAAAACTCCCTCCCCCAAGAGAATATAATCATGTTGATCTAATTGAGAAAATCATGACCTTTTCATTATGTGATTTAAGAAGTGTAACATCTTCATATTCACCAATAATAATATGATGGGGGTGAGAAATAAAAAAAAAGTTTCATTCCTCATGGTAATTCCCTACCTTAATTAGATGGATAATAACACACTATCTCATAGTTTAAATTTGAATTTATAATAATTATCAGAACATAATTTTTATCAATTTAATATAAATAAAATAAAAAATAAACAGGTTTACAATTCAGTACCACATGGAATAACCCCACCGCATCTATCCACGGAAACACACATGCATGCCAGTGAAAATACCATTACTCTAATGTAGTGATATATCCTTCACCAAGCCGTCATTTATTGATATCACTTTTGGTGTATAGTCTAGAACCAAACACAGATTATTGAAAAAAAATCACCCAAAACAATTCAATAATTAACACACATCATAAAAATATTCCATATTTCCATATGAATATATTCCTCATAATTCATTTCTATTTTTTAAAAAATTTATTAGAGAATATTTCTTTAATTTAAACAATTCATTATTTTAAAATCATAAATTAAATAATTTTTTTAAATCTATCCAATCTCCCATGTTTCTCATAAAATAATTTTGTTTACTTTATGAAATCATCCAACATATAATTTTCAAATAAAATCAAAAAAATTAAGCAACTAATCTATCATGTTTTGTAATTAGTGGATAAGAGAGGGTGGCCACCAACCTCTCAACAGGTGATGATAAATGGTCAACGTCACTTCAAAACATATAGATTAGAGCTCAAAAATCGTTTCATTTAATGATAAAATCAATATCTCATAAAAATTTATATATTTTATATCTATACATAATGGATTAGATGTTACATTATGTTTTATCCAAGAGGAGTATATATAAATAGAAAGTGAGAAAAAGGAGGGTTACCATTTATTTTAGTGATCCATCACACTTAAATCTCTCAAAATATAAAACTAGATCACATTTAATAACCAATAATATTTTTGATATTAGTAGAGTTAAAGAGTCTAACATGAGAGTACAAAAATTTTGTTTGTGGGGGGGTTAAAATGGAGTTAAAAATTAATTTTATATTTGTATTAAATTCACATTGAATAGTTAGGCTACATAGTTTAGAAAACCATTCAGTAACCATGTGCATGATAATGACTCCAAAACACCCCCTCATAAGGTTTGATCACATGGTTTGAATTTTTTTTTCAACTATGATTTTCTATCTACCTTCACTTACATAGTTTCACATTGAACACACTCAGTTGTGAATAATATTACACCTTTCTAGAACCTTGTAGAATATTTATCAAGGTTTACTGGAGACGATTCACATATTACTAAGATTGTGTAGAAATATTTCTTCCTTATAAATAAATAAAATAACATAAACCCCTCTAGAAACTCCAAAAATAATCCCATGTATTATATAAGATCAATATACATAGTAAAAGGGTAATATACAATAAATAATGGTTATTATAGGTTATACATTCTTCAAGGAGTTTTTTAATTTATCAATTTGTGGAATTAAATGTGTAGATCTTTAAATATTACCAATGAAATAATTGAGATTGATCATTTAAAAGATTTTAGTTATATTATTTATCATTAAATAAAATAAATCGTGTTCTTTCAATAATAGTATAGAGAAACGGGGAATACATTCTCACCTTTTTATGGATTTAATAATATATTATAAGTTTAGTTTAGTTATTCATGGATGAAAAATCATATTGTTCATTCATCTTTGTAATCTGGGATAAAAATAGGTGGAAACAAATTGAAAATTAAAACAATAATTAAATTAAATAAATCATTTTATGAAAATCATTATTTTTCATCTTTTAATATTCCATGGTAAAATATTTTATCAGCTATTAGAATATGAAATTTTAAAATAAAATGTTTTCATTTTTAGAATTATTACTGAGGAATTCATAGTTTTTTTACTCTTCATTTATATATGGTTTTGTGGTCAATAACATCCTAATTACTATGTTTTCTATTACTCTCAATTATTTTTTGAACATTATTTATCTTCTCTATATCTATATTTTTAAATCCAATTAATTTTATCCTTATCTGAGAAACTCATTTTGTTTTATTTTTTGTTACCATTATATTTACCCACTTCCCCTTTTCAAATGAAGTTTTATTATCATTTTATATGAAGTTGGTTTCTAACAAAGAAATTTTCAAATATTGAACCACTAATCACTGAGTTAAAATTTTTGTGGGGAAAATTTACATATGATGGGATGATGCGACACCCTGATTTTTTTTAAAATAACATGACACTTGATATCGTACATAACATACAACAACGAGCATTCTGCGGACTACATTATACTATAAAAATAATATTATTTAACTATTACTTTTATAACCTAATATTTATATTACAAGGTATGAATTTTAATAAACATATTATGAAAAATATTAAAAATGGATTTATCTAAAGTAAATTTATTGATTTATTCAAAAAAAATAAATCCTAAAGTTTTAGTAATGTCATTTTATGCTTCAAAAATATATTTTAGAAAAAATGATTTATATTACATATTGTGCATGGAAAAAAAATTAATTAATTTGATTTTTATAAAAAAATATAAAATTAATATAAATCTTAAATTATAGATTTCTATGTTATCATTTCATTGTTTTTGGGATTTGTTTAATACTATTTATTTTAAAATGAATAGTAAAAATTCTGATTTTTGTGAAACTATTATATCTTTTCATCAAACAGTGTTAATTTCAAGTCATATTTATTTCAAATTTTACCTTAGTGTAACGTATGTATCCTTTAATTATAAATAATATTATTAATTACATATAAATCATCATTGTACTTGATTTTTTTAAGTTAATTTTTTGGCTGGAAGCACATTTTTCTAAAAACTATTTTTAAATGTGCACTATGTTTTATATTATTAAATAAAATTACTCACAATTTATTTTGTTTTTTAATAAAATAATTTGATTACAAATTCAATGCAATGTTTTTTTATAATTTTATGTATTTTATTAGTCATAAAATAATAATAAATCATGCATTATGATTATAAATAATATTTTCCAAAACTTATATTTGTTTCATTATTACACAACTACTTTCCATTGAATTTACTATATTTTTAGAAATTTAATCATATATAATGTATTAAATATTTTTACTCATCATAATTCCTATAATTTAATTTGATTAAATTAATTTTTTGACTTATTGGATCGTAAATATAATAAAATTTGGTTACCAAGGTTAATGTGATAAAAGATTTACCGTGGGGGGGGGGGGGTAACAATTATATATAGAAAATAATTCCACATAATCATTTTTAAATCATATTAGTTGAAAATAAATCTATTTTATATTATATTATATTTTAATTAGTGGTTATTTTCCCACATTCTATAGAAAGTGACCTAATATTATTAAAATATTTTATATAATTAAATGTATGTCCTATCAATCACATATAAAAGAGAACTTCCTATCCTACCTTATTCCTGAATATTTATCCTTATATATCAAAAAATACCTAAAACATCCCTTTTATATTTATTCTCCTAATCCATCTTATTCTTTTTTTCTTATAAGAAAAATCATTCAAGAATTAAGCTATAAGTCAAAGGAAGTCTCTCAAAGATGAGCTATAAATCTAAATAGAGCTCATTAAATTGAATATATTCATACACATTATATAAAATTTTTGTATACCACATAAGTTATTGAAAAGGATTCAATAATAAACAAATATTTTATTTTGAATATAGAACAAATATTTCCAAAGTCATGTCCATCAAATGGGAAATGAGAGTTCCACTTAGGTGTAACTGTGGACTACCTCCTCCACATGGTGATATGATTTATTTTCAATCATCATCATTCATGTGAGATTATAATAATGAATATAATATATATATATATACTAAATAATAATTATTCTATTTTATTCCATCATACCTAACTTCTTATCATCACATCTATTAGAAAATTGACTACGTCCCCCGTGCGTGCACATGGTCCACCACCTCTACGAAACGATGAGATACATTTTTCATTTAATATAAAAATGGATATTAATAAACATATATTTAATTAATATATATATATACTATTTATTATATGATAATTATTATATATATATTAATTAATATTTACCGTTTTGGGTTCCATCAATCAAAATGTGGATACATTACTCTTGAGCATGTATATAAAAACCTCCCAATGAAGACATGTAATTAAATATTCATCACTAATTAGAATGAATGGTTATAAAAGTATATATATTCACAAAATAAGATAAATATGAAATTTATAATATTATGGATATGATAGAACAATGATCAATGTGCAAGGACCATAATTGTCGAACCAAAACATATGTGAAAAACGAAACTGTTGTCACCAAAAAATGAGGATTTTAATGAAGAGTTATTAATAAATGGATGTTGAAATATTATAAGTAGATCATATATGATATAATAGGATTTTTTTTATTTTGGTATAGAATTATAAAAAATGGAATTATATTATACATTAGGTTTTAGGGAAATTTAATGAAGCCAAATAAGAGGTGACATACTTTTTACCTCATTTTCCATTCATTATGATATAATAATTCCTGATCGACATTGTTGTGACATGATTATGTGTGACATGCTCTATTATTTTTTATGACGTATTTAGAAAATTTTCAAATGGTTTTTAATATTTGGACATGATCACTTCTTGGAATAATCATCGCTTTAAATGTTTTGATATTTTTAATTGTTTTCTTAGTCCAAATTTTATCTCTTGGGGACAATATTATTTTTATACACCATGGTTAATTTTATATATTGTATTTACTATAAAATCATTGTGTTTTAGAATTTCATATTAATTTCTTAAATTATATTATTGCATCCTAGAAATTTTATTCCTAGTTTTCATTTTTAGTAAATATTTATAATTTTTTTTATAATAAAAACTATAAACCAATGAAAAAGTATATTAATATAAATAAATTTTTATGAAATGAATTTATTTAATCTAAATAATTTTTTATTATAAATTATGATAAAATTATAAAATAATAAAAATGTTTACTTTAGTATTATTATTAATTAAAATGAATTTGTATTGAAAAAATATATATTCTATATTAATATAAAGATTTTAATTTTTATATATTTTTATTATTTAAAAAATGTATGACTTAAATAATAAATTTCATTCAACAATATAGAATTATTTTTGTCAAATATTCGATAGCATTAATAATTATTTTTTATAAATAGTTATTTAATATAATTTGTATAACAAATTTATACTGATCTGTAATATCGTAGTAATATAAGTAAATATACTAAATATAATTTTGATATGAAAATTTTAAATGTGTATAATTTCATCCAGACTTAAGTAATACTCTATTTAAAAATTACTTCGTTTAAAAAAATTAATATAATTTATAAATTATTTTAAATAAAATTTATTTTAAGTTATAAATTCAAAGTATTCAAAATATTATTTTCAATTTAAAATTTTTGTAAAACATAGCAAAATAGACAGTGATAACAGTTTATATTGACTAGAAAAATATTAAATTGAATTTACTCTTATAATATACAGTAACATGGATTAAAATTGACATAGTCAATATTAACATGTTGTGTATAATATAAAATATAAGATAGATAAGTAAACTGAATTATTATTAAGTAGTTAAAAATATATATACATATAGTTTACACTTACTCTCATAAGTAAATAATTTAATCATAATAATTTTGAAGAAATTGGCCTTCAAAAAATCCACATGGGTCAGGACTTCACCCCTACTGTAGGGTGAAAGATCAAACCATATGGAAAATCTAGCTTGAGCAGCATACTAACAACATGGTGCATGTGAATATAGTGCTCGAGTAGTGCATATTACTCTCTAAGACGCAGAAGTGGTTCGACAAGAAAGGCTTGTCCCGAGTTGGTGTTTGTATGTGTTTCTAGTTGCTGCCCCTGGTACATTGGATTGAGTTACTATTGATTTTTTTAATATATTTAATAAGAAAAACACCTTAAAGTTCAATGTGGGATCACCTAACATGGGTACATTTCACATGTATCAATAACATACACTTAAAACACCATTGTCTAATTTTACCTTTCTCAAGCATTCAATCGTCTTACTCATTGTCGCCTTCCACATCACACTAACCATGAGCCCCCACCATCATCCTTTTATTCAACACATGATTATGAATTCCTCAAATTACTCTTATCCATTATAAGTATGGAACCTGTTGCATGTTTGACCTCTAAACATTTCACCTAAAACCCCTTAAATTCACAATCAATTTCCCTGGGTGAAAAATATGTAGCCCATGGTCTACCCGTCATAGGTTTCTATCCCAAAACAAACATCAAAAAACAAGTGGCATGATTTTCTATCCCATAAACTCTATTAAAGGGTGAATTAAACATAAAATTACATTTTTCAAATTTAAATCATTGGTAATATTCTTACACTCTTAAATTTTAATTTTTGGTTTCATGGGTTTTTGAAAAAAATGATAAATATGAAAAAATGTAAATATATATATAACAATTGAAAATATTTTTTTCAAATCTAGTAATATAATCTTTCCATTTTTGATTCCCGAGTTAGTCTCTTTGTCTACAGTTTTTTCCAGCCATAAGAGACCAAAATTATAAAAGTAAATATATGTAAACCATCAAATAATTAAAACTTAATCTTTATTTTAATGCTTGATCTCCATAAATCATTATGACTTAAAGAAAATTATTTATCAATGAAAAATTTGGATGAAATAAGACTCGATTATAGTACATTTTTATCATGAATATCACCTTTAATAATCAACTAGATATCCAAACCCCATTATATATATACATATTGAGAGACTGTCTATCACTCATTGTAAAACCTCTATAAATATCTCTCATTATCCCTTGATAAATACTTCTAATTCCATTCACAAATAGTGGGGAACACCTGTAATGTCTTGGACCTCTCTGGTTTATTCCACTGCTGAAATCTGGTGTTTGACGTGTTCTTTGTGGTCAACGTTACATATCCCCAACACTTTTCGAAATTTATAGTTATTTAAATGATGTTTATAGTTTTGTGAACATCACTATTGGCGATTCATTTTCAATGTCAGTGTTTCATTCTGAACTGTCGATGTTGGTGTTTCTTTTTGAAATATCTATGTGAGTGTGTCATTTTGAACATTTAGGGTCGATGTGTCATTTTCAACAATCTATTTTTCCCATTCCGTTTGAAGTGTCGATGTCATCAATTCATTTTGATATATTGGATTCATAATTTCATTTTGAACTCTCAGTGTTGGCATGTAATTTTGAACTATAGTTTTTGGCATATCATTATGAAAAATCAGAGCTAGCATGTCATTTTGAACTATCGGTGTCGACATATCATTTTCAACAGTTGCTGTCAGCGTGTCATTTTGAACTGTCAATGCTAATGTGTTATTTTGAACTGTTGCTGTCACCATGTCATTTTGAACTGTTAGTGTCAGTGTTTCATTTTTAACATCCGGTGATGTTGTTTCATTTTTATATGTTGGTGTCAGCATTTCATTTTGAACTATCAGTTTTGGCATGAAATTTTGGAATACTTTATTCATATTCCAACAATTTCTCCCATTTGACATTTTTTAATGTAAAACTTGTTCAAGGTCTTGTTTTAATGGATTTAATTCCAATTCAAATCCTATAACTCCTATCATAATATTCGTATGTTTTTGAGTGCCACTAAATGCTTAAAATGTGGAGGATTGATGAGATCATCCTTTAATGGTAAATATAAAACTATAACTAAACTAATGGTCTGTTTAGATTTTCAAAAGGCCAAGATATCTTCTACTCATATTATTTTTTAATTTTCCTCCCACGTATAAGGTTACAATAGTTATTTCACCCATAGAGGATTTTTTATCGAATTGTGACCCATGTATCGTTCTCCTTGGAGTGTTCCAACTATAAGCGCATAACCTGTTTTGGTGAAATAAGGATGTTATGATCTGTCATCAATAGAAGGAATGATCTAACATTATTCTTTTATTTTCTTTGATCATTATTCTCCTATTTTAACTTTCAATGTAACGGAATGTG
Organism: Viscum album; assembly: GCA_963277665.1. Taxonomy (NCBI): domain Eukaryota; kingdom Viridiplantae; phylum Streptophyta; class Magnoliopsida; order Santalales; family Viscaceae; genus Viscum; species Viscum album. Next base: position 2,104,956,068 of record OY728132.1, read on the forward strand.
ATCTCTATGTTTTTAATGGAGTTTTCTTGGGTGTCATTTGGTGTGGTCCTACCGTGGCATCCTCAGGTTGATGTAGTTGTCACGACGAGAGGTGATCAATATCTGTTTTGTTGGGTTTTTTTAAAGAATATCTGAACCTTTTGAGGTAGGGGATTCGTGGATTCCCAATTCCTTTATGGGAAACTCTATAGTTAGCATTTTTTATCCTACTGGATCACAGTGTAAAGTCGTAAAAAATATTTGATCTCGATTAATAAATTGGTATCGATCGTATGTTATTGACTTTTATTTTTTATATATATTGTGACATCTTTGATTTTATTTTTTACCATTTAGTTTTTAATTGGAATGATTAAATAACATAAATAGAGATTAATTATAAATTATTTTTCCATTGATAAAGTGGAATCTAAATGAATCTAGTTGTTTCTGTATTAAATTTATGATAATCAAATTATTGATGTAAGAATTTTTAATTAGATTGTTATATCTATGATAAATTCTTATTTATGTTTCCAGTAGTAGGAACCTAATAATAATGGATAAAGTAATTCAAGATGAATTAAAGATCAATTTGATCGATAAAAGATAATGCTCTGTAGGGTTCTGAGATACCCTATTTCTTATAAAGCCGATTGCCTTTTATATTGGAGCCATTAGAGCTCGGTGCATGTGAAAGAAGGATTCCTTATTTAAGGACATGATCCCAATTGATTTGTTATTTATTGATTTTTATGATGTTTTTTGATCCTGGATGGATGTTGAATGATATAGGGGTAGGGAGGCCTAGTGGTTGTGGTATCAGTCGATGTCTATATTGGCGAGGTACATCAGTTTATGCATGTGGGTGTCCGATAGGACATCGGAAATGTTTAAATGGGTTGTATGTGAATGTTGGATACTTGTTGATTTTTTTTTGTTCATCTGATTTTCTTTCCCATTGCATAAGGTTTATGGTCTTGGTTCCAATCCTACCAAAAAATTAAATGATTCATAAGTTGTTGTACACTATTTCTATGTTTATCTTCTCGATGATGGATGGGTTTACCCTCTTGCTATAGGTGTAAAAGACTCAACAGAAAGTTCACCTACTCACTTTGTTGATCCACTTTTTTTTGGTATTATATAATGTTTTTCTAGAATGCCTCAAAATATGGGAAAGTAATAATGTGTTAACTAAATTATTCAATAAATGATGTTAACCCATGGTGTTGGAGAACTCTAGGATGTAATGATGAGGTAATATTTATAAGAAGCATTGGAATTGGATTGGTTATTCTTGGAGGGAATGGTAATTTGGTGTGATGCTAATGAAATGTAATGTTGAATTAATAAAGTTTAATTAATTGTTAATGTATTGAATAACGTAAAGTGAAACTAATAAAAAGGGATAATTAACATAATATATCTATTTAAATGGTTATATTTTTATAGGACATCTATTCATAGAAGTGGAAGTCGAGAGTCCGAGAGACGTTAGCTGTAGTTCAGTCTCAGACTTGGTTTTTCCATACAGTGGTTGTGATCTATATTATATAATGTATTTTTTATGTTCTTATACACCAATCTACCATATCTGATATGGAAACTAGAACCCCAGGTTTTCTGAGACCTAGGGATGTATTACCCATCATTATGTTGGGAGGAAGGATGGATGACTACCCACATTGGCCTTACTCTCATCGCATGTAAGTTACTCCTACTAGTAGGAACAAAGGTTAGATTTCCATATATGTGTGTGTAGAGGGTTGTAATTGGTTGTGGTTATTCAAACACATATATTCTATATATATTTTCCTATGGAATCTTATAGGTGTAACCTGTATAGGCTTTGATGGCGTGAGGAACTTTACTCGACATATGGGTTGTTTGGCTTGAGGTATAATGCCTGATATATGACACATTCTATGCACATTGTGATATCTCATATAAAATACATGGTCACATTGGTTATGTGGACATAGTGGTTGTGTTGCACATGGTTCATGTTGTGGTGTAACACCCATGGGTCTATAGGAAATCATTTTTTGAGAAAGATACATAGGACGTGCGACATTGGGGAAAAGTGGAAACCCTATGGGGATGTCATAACATGGTACCCTTGATATTCATTATTATGTTATATAATTATTAATGTGATACTTGGTGAGAGCATCCATTATGAGTCTAAGAACATAGTATACATGTTTAGGTGGTGAGTTAGTTTCACATGTTGTTCATAATGCTTTATCAAGATTTCATTACATTTTCAGGAGACGATCTTGGGCGGATCCTACTGAGTATATTGTTATACTCACCCTACGTATATTTAAATTATTTTCCTGGTTACTTGAATCATGATGAAGATCGGGCTAGTTACTACTATTTTGGGGTTGCATGAGCTCTTCGAGCTTCATGGTCTCTACTATTTTACTTTCTTTTTGTACTTCAAATTTTTCATTCATGTTGTCTGTGTTATCGTGTGAACTTACATATATGTACATAGGATTTTTTAGATATTAAAGCCAGATTTGGGGTTGGTTGGTTTATGTATTATCTCTCTCTTTCACATGTGTTGTCTTAGAGGGTAATGCCTCCCATTTTTTGTGTTTTCTATAACCTCGGTGCAAGTCACCAACTTAAGGACTATTGAAGGCATGACTCAGGGGGTTCACTATCTACTTTTACAAATTTTTGGCCCATTAGGGATATAATTTATAGAGAGGTAGTCATGATAAAGTTGTATGATAAGTCTGATTGAGGGATATGATGGAGATTAGAGTTAGAATCATGTTAGATTTCATGGGTTGGTAGGGAAACGGTGTCAGGCATGTTGAAAAATTGTTCTAATCTCTGGAGATTGGAATAGAAATGGTTATTTAGGTCCCATTTTGGTCTAATGTAGAGACCATTAATATTACAGTGGCTACTAAATGATGTGATACTTGTTGTAGGGTAGAGAACTAGGAAATTATCATGCATAATGCTTGCTTACGACTATGTTTGAATGGGTCGATCATGTGATTGGGTAACCGAAAATTAATAAAATAAAAAAATTAATTAATTAATGTCAAATATTCTATATTCTAGGGATATGAGTTAAAAAAATTATTTTTGAGTTATGGCTCTAGGTCGACGTCCTAATTAGGTTTTCATTGATGACATTCGGTAGGCTGTTCCATCCAATCGCAACAGAGTAGAGGTTGACGATGATGAAATTTAGAGGAGGAAACTCCAAGAGCTTCATCACTATGGTCTGTAGAAATGTGAGGGATCCATTTTAGTCACTGACATGAAAGACTGGTTGGATTAGGTTGAGAAATATTTCATCTGAATCTATGCTCGTATAGAGAACTCGGTACTATTGGTTGTGACGATGCAACGTGCGTTAGTGAGGTAGTGGTGGTTATTATTCTTGGGGATAGTGGTGAGTCATCGGTCTCATGGGGGGAGTTCTGAAACATGTTTGTAGTCGAGTTTCATTCTTTGTAGCCAAATTCAGCTAATCATTAGGAATATCTAACCCTTAGATAGGGTACTCTAGTGTGCTAGATTTTGGAATCCATATCAGCAACCTTTTAAGATATTATTTGGATAAATTGACTGATTAGGAGTCCATGAAGTTGAATTTTTAAGAGGATTTGTGTCCATATATCGAGCTCCAGGTCACCCAATTTATGAAAAAGACATATATTGATGTGCTAGATAGGGCAGAGGTCAATGAGTGAATTTTATCAAGAATAGGATCATTTCAAGAGGAGAGTTGTTAGGATTCATCATGAAGTAGGGTTATGGTCTGGGGTTTCCAGTTTTCAATGATGAAGTGTTTCCGTTCGGCTGGGGTAGGACCATGCCATCAATATCTTGCTTCTCTATGGAAAGTGATCCTCAATACTATTAAAAGGGATCAAGTGATTCTTTATCTTAATGAGGTTTATGTAATAATAAATCCGAGTGCCTGAAATTTCTATATAGTCAGCATGCGTCTGGTGTTCCACTTCATGTTCCTCCATTGTGGTAGTTTCATCCATAGCATCAGCAGCAGGTTTCACCATCATTGGATCAACAAAGCGAAAAAGGAGTAGGCAAAGAACAGACATGGGACACTCTTTATCCATTGATATAGAAGTGTGGCCTTGGTGGCGGTCATCATCAAGGTCAGATAGGTCGTGGTATGCTCTATGCTTTAGTGTTTCCAGCACTTAGCGAGCCAGATGTCATTCTAGGTACCATTTTCTTGTTTTATAAATGGGTGTATTCCTTGTTTGATTATGGTGATACACACTATTTCATATCACATACCCATGTCCATGCTTTGTGACTTGATTTCGAGAGGCTACGGGTTTCTGTGGCCTTGACTACGCCAGTTGGAGGTCATACATACTTGTTTTGTGAATGTAGATACTGCAAGATAGTGTTGTGGTAGAACAAATCTTATGGAGATTTACAATTTTTAGTGATGCAACCATTTTATTTCATCCTCAGCATGGGTGGGTTGTATTCAGTGTAGGCTATTGTGGATTAATTCATGAGGCAGGTTGTGTTCATCGAGGATAATAGAGATCTAGTGGAGTATGTTGGTGAGAGAGACCCTCAGATAGGTCAGACGCATGTTCCTTCTTTGTCATCCTTGATGGATGATCTGATGGTGACTTCATAAAAGATTTAGTAGTTGGGAATTCCTTGGGTCATAGAAGAGTACCTTGATGTCTTTTTAGAATAGGTTTCTGCATTAATTACTCGACGAGATATCTATTCCGGGATCGAGCTATAGTAAGTCATGTATCCTATTCGATGTCTTCGTATAGTATAGAACCTTTCGCATTGCGAGAACTCTGTATACCACACAATGGTCGATTGTAGATTGAATTATGGTTAGGATTTCATCATATGTGCGTGAGGGTTGTGGATGTCCTCTGTAAAACATTCCATTTTCGTCATGGGCATTAAAATTTCATTATAATGTCATTCATTGTGATAAATACTCCATCTGTGTTCATGGGGTTGATGAACGATGTGTTCTGTGAGTTCTTATATATGTTCATGGTGGTCTTCATAGATGACATCTTTCTCTACTCTGTGTCTGTGGGGGAGTATAGACAGTATACTCATGTTATTTTTTGATATCTTTATCAATAATATTATTTTGGGATTGAAGTGTGAGTTTTGGGCCCACGATGTCTAGTTCTTGGGGCTTGTTATATCCTTGTAGAGAGTAGCTATGGATTCATCAATGATTGAAGCAGTTGTGCCTTTGGAATCATCCAAGACTGTGGTAGAGGTTTGATGTTTCCATGGTCTTTTAGGCTATTTTATAAGATTCATAGATGGTTTCTCATGGGTTGTGACTCCTCATACATTGTTTACAAATAATTATTAAGCCTTCATATAGATCGATCAGTGTCAGGATGATTTCAAGTATCTGTAGGATAATTTGTTCAGTTATCCAGTTCATTTCCTGCCACTAGATGGAGTTCAATTTGATGTTTTCTATGATACTTTTTGTCTAGATTTAGGCTTCATTCTGGTGAATTAGATATCTTTCATTTCTTATAGGTCTCAGAAATTGAATCCCTATAAATGTAACTATGCTACTCATGATCATGAGTTAGTGGAAGTGGTGTTTTATTTTATGATGGGGATACATTACCTCATTAGTGAGCTCTTTGTGGTTTTCACTAATCATATAATCCTATGGTATGTTTTCTCCAAACATGACTTGAACAGTTGGAATTCCCAGGGGGATTGAGTTCATAAAGGACTACGACATCGAAATATATTATACAACAAGTAAGGGGAATTTTGTAGACGATGTGCTAAGTAGGAAGTCGCATAGTAATGCTGTGGTTGAATTAAGTGATTCTTAGAGGGTAATGGAAGTTTATTCTATATTACATCTCGATATGGAAAATTTTAGTGAATATGTTGACTTTTTAAAATGATGGTGCATTTTCATTTGTGAAGTAGGAGGAATATTCATATTTGGGGGATCTTGATGTGTTGGTCTGGATAGATCATGTTGTTTGTGGAGAGGGCCCTGATGGTTGATCTGAGGATAAACATCATTGAGTGTTATATCATGGAAGGATTTTTATTCCTTTTTCTATGTGTGAGATAGTTCTTAGAGAGTTCCATAGTTCACAATTAGTCATGCATCCTTGCGTGACAATGATGTATTGACCCTTAAGGAGTCATTTTTGGTGGCCTGGGATTGCATGTGAAGTTGCATAGTTTGTGTCTCGATGATTGTTCTTCCAGAAGGTGAATGTCATGAATTGTGTCCCCAGTGGTTATATTCAGTCATTGGTGTTTCCTCAATAGAAGTGGGAGAAAATCTTGATGGACATTCCTAACATTTTACCTCAAGATCAGGGAGACTGTGATGCAATATGGGTGGTAGTGGAAAATTTAACAAAATAATCCAACTTCAAAGAGATCAAGGAGCTGATTTCGGTGGATGTTTTATCATGGATGTATTTGGAGGAGGAGGTAATAATCCATGAAGACATATGGACGATAATTTTCTATAGATATCATTAATATAATTATAGGGTGTGGAGAGTTCTACATCATGATTTTTTTCTCAGTTATACCTTCACACTACTTTTTACACGCAGAAAGATGGACCGACAGAGAAACCCATTCTGACTCTTGAAGACATATTGCACTATTATGTCCTAGTTTTTAGAGTTTCATTAATGAGAACCATACCCTTGGTGTATATTTCCTAAAAATATAGTTTCCACTCCACCATCGGTATGGTGCAGTTTGATGGTTTCTATGGCTGATATTTTTATTCTCCATTATACTAGACTGGGGTTATAGGGTCATCAATTCTAAATTTGGAACTAGTTTAGAACATGACAAAGATGGATCAAGTGACTCATGAGAGGATGAAGGCAACATGAGATCTTTAAAATCCTATTAAGATCCGTGGAGGATACACCTAGAATTTGATGTTTTGGATCAAGTGTTTTTCTCCCCATTTCGGGAAGTGATGTTTTGGTAATGGAAGTGTGATTTCACCCCAGTTTGTTGGTCCATTGGAGTTGATAGCTCATGTTGGAGCCATGTAATATCTGGTATCACTTCTCTCAATGATGAGTTGTATACAAGATGTTTTTCATGTTTCCTTGCTCCATCATTATAATCAGGATGACTCTCACATCATCAATTGGGGAGAGAACGATGTTGATGATAATGTGACTATCAAGGATCAGCCTGTAGAGATTTATGACCAAAAGGATAATGCGTTTTTTGGGAATTCAATTCCCTTGGTTCATGTTTTGAGGTATCACAGTGGTGTTTTATAGATTACTTGGGAATGTGAGTCCAAGATACGTGCTTTGTACCCTAATATATTTGTTTTTAATCTCTTTTCTTATAACGATGTTCATTTTGTTGTTGTATTATGTTCCTCTTTATGAGATGAAATTCCATTATTTCTTGTTTGGATTACTCTTTTTAAAAAGCATCTACCTTGGGAGGGTGGTTATAGATGGTTGTGGTTGTTTTGTTGTTTTGAAAGTTCCATTTGAAGTGGTTGTACTCATTTGGTGGCGAGATCCTTGAGAGGTATCTTTATGGGTGGTTGTTTAGAAATATTTATATTTATCCTCAAGATTAGTTTTATATTGTCAAGGATGGTAATGTTTTGAGTTGTATCTAATGCAATTTCCCACACCTCTTTGGTAAAATGTTTTTCTAATAACCTGGTGTTTGTGGTGTCCTGGGAGGTCATGGAAAATTTAACCCAACACATTCCCTTATTTTCAATTCCATGATATATGTTCTTAGTTTTTTTATAGTACTATTTGTGAGAAATTATTACATTTAGCATGTCATTTTGGACTATCGGTGTCGGCATGTCATTTTTAACAGTTGGTGTCAGCATATCATTTTGAAATGTCAGTGTCGGTATGTCATTTTGAACTATCAGTGCCAGCATGTCATTTTGAACTCTTGGTGTCGGTGTGTCATTTTAAACTGTCGGTTTCTGTGTGTCATTTTCAAGTGTCAGTGTAGGCATGTCATATTGACCTTTCGGGGTGGGTGTGTCATTATGAATTTTCACTGTTGGCATGACATTTTAAACTGTATGTGTCAGCAGGTCATTTTGAACTGTCGATGTGGGCATATTATTTTGAATTGTCAGTATCAGCATTTCTTTTTGAAGTGTCGGTGTCAGCATGTCATTTTGATCTATCCGTGTTGGCATATCATTTTAAACTGTCAGTGTCAGAGTGCCATTTGTGAAAAGTTTTTCTAGCTTCTTAAAGTTTTTCCCTTTTGAAATTTTTTAATACATAAAATGTGTTCAAGGCCTTTTTTTGTGGATATAAGGATTATTAAAATCCCATAACTCCCATATTAATATCCCAAATTGTATAAGATAATTTACATGTTCAAACAACCTAGTTTTGATGAGATATGTCTTGAATGGTATATCTAAAAATTGTATCTATACTGATGATCGATCTATTAGGATTTATAAAAGGTTCAGATAGCTTCTGCTGGTGTTCTTCCTTCTAGAAAATCCTGAGTTCGAGGTGCCTAGAATTATATATCCCATAGGATTCTAGCGATTAAGCTACGACCCATGGATCACTTTCCTTTGAGTCTTCCTATGTCAAGTGCACCCCCTATTTTGGGGCAATAATGATGTTTTAATCTGTCATCAATAAAAGTAATGATCTACCTTTTTTCATGTGTTTTATTAGATACTATTTTTCTTGTTTCTCCTTTCTATGTTATTGAAGGTGATCTCAATGTTTCCAATGGAGTTTACTTTGGTGTCTATTTGTACGGTCATGATGTGGTGTCCTCAGGTGGATGCAGTTTCCATGGGGAGAAGCGATCATGATTCATTGTGTTGGCCTATTCCCAAAGAATGTCTAAAACATTTGAGGTAGGGTATTCATGGATTCTCTATTACTATAAATAATATTATAGTGTTATCATGTTTTATCCCTATGGATCAGAATGGAATTTTCATTATAAATATTGTAACCTATTAAATAAACTGGTTTTGATCGTATTCTATTTCCCTTTATTTTTATCTAGATAGTGTAATATATATTCTTTCATTGTTTAACATATCTTTATTGACAGAAATTGGAAAATAATGTAAATTCAGATTAATTGTAAATTATTTGGTAAAAGATAAAGAGGTAGGTAAATGAATCAGGTTGCTTCTATTGTAAATTGATGAAAAAAATTGTTTTAGAAGCATGTTTAATTAAATTTTTCTAGATAAGATAGCATGTTGTTTAGGTTACACATAGTTATAGCCTACTAATAATGAATCAAATACATAAATATGGATTATATATTTAGTTGATAACTAAAATTTAATGGTATTTAGTTTTCTGTGTTATCCTTTTTCTTGTAAGGCGGAGTTCCTTTTTCATTGGAGCAATGATATCTCGATGTGTGTGAACGAAGAATTCCTTGTTTATTTACAGTAGCCCAGCTGATTTGTTATTTCCTACTTCTTTTGTTGTTTTATGACCCTAAATGGATGTTGTGTGATGTGGTGGTAGGGAGGCCCAGTGTTTGTGGAAATAGTTGACAACTACAGTGGTGATTGAATTAGTTTATGCATGTGGGTGTCAGGGATGACACTAGAGTTGATCAAATGGATTTTCTGTGAATGTTGGAGACTTATTGGATCTTGTTGGTTGTTTATATTCATTACATTTCCATTGTTTAAGGAATTTGGTCTTGATTACCCTCATTCCAAAATAGGTGAAGACATGTGGGGTATTCCATATGTTTTCTATGATTATATTCTCGATGATTGATGGGTATAGACTCTTGATGTAGGTGTAAAAAACTCGATGGGTACTTGACCTACTCACCGCGTTGATCCACTTGTGTTTGGTAGAATATAATGTATTCCTTGAATTTATAGGAATATAATAAATTTATAAAGCTATTAATAAATGATGTTAACCCATGGCGTTGGATCTTGCTGGGATACAGTGCTGAGGTAATATTTCCGAGAAGCTATGGACTTGGTGTGGTTATTAGTAGAAGGAATATAACATTAATGGGATGCTAATGAAATGGAATGCAGAATTAATAATGGATAACTAATGGTTATGTAATTATTTAACATAATGTGAAAATAATAAAGTGGTATAAGTGACTAAATATAGCTCTTTAAATGGTTATATGCTTATAAGATATATTGTCTTAGTTGTGGTTGCTGGGAGAGCGAGAGGAGTTAGGTACAGTTGAGTCAACGTCTACGTTCTTTCTATTGCAAGGCTGTGATCTATATTATCTTATATACATCTTGTATTTCTATATGATACGCCACCATGTCGGTTAGTGAGATTGACACTCGAGTGAGACCTATAAGGTATAAGGACACAGCCTCAATCATTTCATATTCTTGAACTGAATGATTAATTCACATTGACGATATCTTCAGGATTAGATTTTTAGAGAATTAGGCCATAACTATTACATTACATATAAAAAATTATAGGGTAGACACTTCTACTCAGTTTAAAATTTTCCCAGAAAATAAATATTTTTGATAAAAAGGGTCATGTACAGTCCCATGTTTTAGACAACATGACTTTTCCATGATCCCATCTGTGACCATATTCATATTTAAGTCATGTGAAAAAACATTTCAAAACAGGGGATGAGGATAAAAAGCTCAGTAAGTCTTATAAAACAATGAAAGAAGACAATATTTAATCATTTCATATATAACATAATCTCATTAACATACCTATTTTGATCTTAAGATTTATGAATAACTCATAGAAAAAATAAATCATAAAGGTAACTTGTGGAATCCAAATAGTACATACATTATATCTACTATTACTACGTAGGAATTTACATTTGGAATACCAATAACAGTATATTCCAAAAATTAATTAGGAGAAACATTCACATTTACCTCTATCACATTACCAAATGCACTAGAGAGTTATCATGGGCTCACTCTCCCAATGTTTATCATGGAACAAACCATATACGTAACAATTCCCAAGAACCATAACATATTGATAACACATAAAACAAACATAAAATGAAGGTAAAAATTCCACATTTCAATCACAATATATAATTTAAATATATTGAAACAATGAATCCATTATCAAAACCATTTTAAATACAAATATATGTAAAAAGAGTAAACATTATTTACTTTTCTTTTAAAAAAATTACGGCGTGTTAAGGAAGCCAAAGATCAAATAATACTCGAGGAGGCGGAAAGGTCATTGTCACCTATTGTGTTGAAAAGAAACATTCTTTTTTTAGTTTAGTAAAACTCTTCATAATAAAAGATTCAATTTTAATGAAATCAAATGAAAAAGGGTCTATATAGCATATAAATGAGTGTCATGTATTAAAACAAAATATTCCTCAAGGAGATTGAGACTAGTCCCTTACCTCACGTCTAACTTGACATGTTCATTCTTTAATCTCCTGAATAATAAACATAAGTTAATTTATATTTACATAAGAACCATTTTCATGTTTATTATTCTATTTATATCTATCTTATAACAATTTTATAAACATTATGAAATCATTATGTTAATAATGGTCGTTTTGTCGCTATTTGGTACTTGAGTCTAAAGTGGACTTCTTATAATTAAATTTTTTTCACATGGAAAAATTATTTATATTCAAGATGATATTCCAGATTTAGATATCATATATATAATATTTATCATGTATATACATGTATTTAAAATAGTACATAACATTTGGATGAAAGAAATGAAATGCACTGATTGTGGTGATGGTAAGTCTTACGTATACATGAACGATACTTACATTTTTACATCTTATTTTAATGGAATTAAAACATAATGATACATAGGTATGTTATATTTCAAGTCTATTATCATATATAATATCATTAAATCCATCCTTTATACATCCCACATAAGACATTAACAAGTCATATCATTTTGAGGGGGCAGTAGTCCGCACTTCGCCAAATGAAATTATGGCGTTTACCCATAATGGAAAACATAAAGGAATTATATAAATAAAAAATAAATAAACATAAACAAAACATAAACATAATATATATCATATATAAATATAGTTCTGTCTTAATGGATACTATGATATGCGGTATTACACAATTGAACAATCATCATTTCGTGAGCTGTTAGTTATCCATCCACAGAAATAGGATGTTCTTTACCCATTAGATGGAGGTGTGTGATAGTGTAGATTGAATCCTTCTAATAACCACATACTAGTATATTTATTATACTGGTTTCGTTATAAATGAAAATAATAAAAAGAGTGTAAGGGTTGGATATGTAAAATAACAGAAAATAATTAAAAGAATCTATTAGCTTTAATTCGAGTAACATTCATTGGTTTGAACCAAAAGGAATTTTTGAAGATCCTTCTGCCTAAGTAATGGTATCTAGGTGTAAGAGAGGGATAATTAATGATTATTTTTGTAGGTTACGGATGATCTATGGGGCTTTAGTGGAGTATGTACTGGGTTATAGGTGAGGACTATTTATAAGTGGGAGGAGGGGCTCTTTAAGAAAGTGTGAATATATAATTTTATTATATAATGATTTGATATTTATAAAGGTATAAAACATCTCAATGAAGATGATAAGATAACTCATGGTTAAAATAACATCATGCAATAATACATTTACCGGTTTTAGATATTTTTTTAATCATTATAATATTATTTATTTAAATCATTTATTAATGAGGTAAACAATACATCATTATTGTGTCATAAATAATTATATTTATTTTATGTCTAAAAAATATAAAAAATCACCATGATGTAGGAATTAGTTTTATCCTTACAATGAAAATTTATTTTCGAAATAATAGCATAAATAACCCCTTTTATGAATTTATTTACAAAAAGATATCTTTTTATGCCATTTTTGTATTTACTTTATGATAATTAAAAAAAGTTTCATTATCACTCTTATGTGGCTCCATGGGGTCCCAAAATCGACCCCAGGAAAACCATGATTGGAAATGTATCATCAAATAGGATTAGGACACATGTTATGTAAATTTTATATTATTATAATAATATTTTTTGACCCTTATTTACCAAAGTTACCCTTTAACCATGGTAAATAAAATTTTTATTGTAGTTAATATTTAAAATGACTAAAACTAAAAGTTACCTATTTACACAATTTGTACAATCTAATTCCAAATATGGAATCCATTTTTCAAATTTCAAAACACAAAAGTGGAAAAATTAATTTAAATTTAATTCCCATTGTCAAAACAAAAAACGTGTTTTTTATTAAATAATAACTATCGAAAGAAGAACACTTATTTATGTTAAATTTCAAAGTAAAATTACATAAAATGATCAAAATTAGATTAAATGGTAAAATTATAATCTAATTAAACATGAAAACCAATTAAAATGATAATATATCCATATTTATAATTAATATTAAAAGGAAGTTTTGAATTAAAATACAACATTTTCAACTATTCATCAAAAATTAATTTTTATCGGAAAAATAACAAAGTTTTACCCTAAGTGAATATTGATGTCCTGATTCTAAAGAAAAATTTTATTTTGTCAAAAATAATATATAAAAGTGACCAAAACTACATTGAATGTGGGTTCTCCATTAAACGGCGGTAAATCAACCTATTAATGTAAATTAGGCTTAAAATTAGATTCATTCAAATATTATTCCTCTAAATTTTAATGGATAAATGTAAAAACACTTAAAAAATAATTATAATCATATTGTAGTTAGTTATATTGATTCCTACCAATACAACATATAGGCATTAAGAGCCATTTAAAATAATAATATTATATTATTATTATGCGATGTAAGATTTCCAAGAAACCCATGGTTGCGTATTGGGTAATCCATAGAACATATAATACCATTTAAACTAAAATTAATATTTAGTTCAAAAATATTAATAAAAAATAAAATTTTCTTATTCTTTATTTGACTAGGATGTTACATCCTTCCCCCCTTTTGGAAATTGTGTCCTCTCAATTTTATTCACCTATCAAATAAATCGGGGTATTGATCGCTCATAGCATTTTTAGATTCCCACATTTCCTCTTAAACCATATGGTTTTCCCGAATACCTTTACCTGGTGAATCACCTTATTCTACAAAAGTTTCTCTTTTTGGTCAAGAATCGAGACTATTTGTTCCTTATAAGAGAGATTCTCTTTCAAATGAACTACCTCTAGACATAAAACATGAGTTGGATCTGGCATATAATTTCTCAACATTGAAACATGAATAACATTGTGTACCTGGGATATAAATGGAGGTAAAGCAACTATGTAAGAATCTAATTTAACTTTCTCCAAGATTTCATAAGGTCCAATGAACATCATACCCAACTTTTCTTTCTTAAAAAATCTCATCACACTTTTCCACGGAGAAAGATTGAGAAAGACAAGTTCACATTCCTTGAAAAAAAAATCCTTCCTCCAGTTATCTGCATAACTTTTCTGCCTACTCTGAGTTGTTCTCATATGCTTTTGAATCAACAAAACTTTTTCTTCCATGTCTTCTATCTATTCTGGTCCCATCATCTTCCTTTCAACTACATCATCCCAAAAATTTTGAGTTCCACACCATATTCAATATAATGCCTCTAATGGTGCCATCTATATACTAGAATGAAAATTATTATTATAAGAAAATTCGACCAAAAAAATATGTTGGTCTCAAATTCCCTGTTAATATAGTGAACAAGAAAATAACATATGTTCTATGTTCTGATTTTTTCGTTATGACTGCCCATCTGATTTTGGAAGAAAAGTTGTACTAAATTTTTATTCAGTACCCAATGACTTCTAAAGGAATTTCATCAAATTATAAGTAAACCTAGGGTCATGATCAGAATAAATGGAGAGGGGAAGACCATGAAACCTAAAATTCTCTTTAATATAAAATAGATAAAGTTGATCTTGAGGAAAAGTATCTCGAACATGAAGGAAATGAGAAGATTTAGTCAATCGATCAACAATAACCATGATTTCATTATTTCCATGAGATGTCTTCGGTAATCCCACAATAATGTCCATGGATATATTTTACAATTTTCTCTCTAGAACTGGTAAAGACTGAAGCATCCCTTTCTGTAACTCTCGCTCTGCTATAACCTGCTGATAAGTCAAACACATCAATATAAAATCTTCTATATCTCGTTTCATTCTATTCCACCTATAATACTCATGAAGATCATTGTACGTATTAATATATCTAGGATGAACTGAAAATGGGGAACTATGATCTTCACAAAATAATTATTTCTTCAACTGGGAATCATGAGGCACACATAATCTCTTCTCAAACCCCAAAACAAAATCATTCCCAATGTTAAATTCAGGCAACATACTCTTCTAAACCAAATCTACCATTATCTGCAACTCACTATCTTCTATCTGCATTTGAATTATTCTATCTTATAGAGATGATTTCACTGACACATGAAAAATATATAATAATTTCCTACACCATGAACTTCTATGCAAAAGTTCTTCAAATCAAAAACCAAAGGATCGAGTTCCAAATATTTCATGGTTAATGAAGCATTACTTTTTCGACTCAATGCATCGACCACATTATTTTCTTTTATCAGATTGTAAAGGATCGTGAAATTATAATCATTTATTAATTCCAACAATATCCTCTATCTCATTTTCAATTCATTCAAAGTGAATATATACTTTTAACTTTTGTGTTCAGTATATATTTCACATTTTACACCATTGAAAGGATGCTTCCAAATTTTTAAAGAAAAAACCACATCAACTATTCTAAATCATGTATAGGGTAATTTAACTCATGAGGTTTAAAATGTCATGAATCATAAGAAATTACCTGATCATTCTACACTAGGACACATCCAAGCCCATTCAACGAATTATCACTTTAAATAACAAACTCTCCCTTTCTATAAGGTTGTTTGAAAACTAGAGCACTGTAACGACCCAAAATATTGTTAATGAAAATCCCTCATGATTTAATTAAATGTCTTAATATGTGAAATGGATATACCACATATTTAATTCTTTTGTTTTATGTTTTTTGATTATAAAATACCATTAATAATTGAGACTGTTTCTATTTTAGTCGTTGAACAATGACCAAAAGATTAGTATAAATATGGGCTTTAACAAATCCAATTTACTCAGAAAAAGGAAGTGATGGCCTCATCCAGTAGACATTCCCCATATGAAGCCCATTTTTCAGAGCTCAGAAAGGAGGTGTTCTTATTGGGCTTCACTCTTGACCAAGTTCAAGCCAAGCTTGAAAATTCTATGATTGAGCGGAACTGCATGTTGGAAAAGTGGAAGTTGATAGAGATTACCACTCGAACGATGTAATCCGAGTCACCCCAAGCGTCTATCACCATTGCACACCTCACCCTTCTTTCTTATGATGGTGTTTTAAGGAGTTATATAACAATACCCATGTACTATGTTTATGTACATAATTTGTGTATATAATAATGAATATATTATTGTTATCTTGTAAATATATTTTAATGAAAAAAAAATTATTTTTAGCTAATGTTCAACTAAAAAATATATTTTGATGAATTATTGGATTTTTGAATTAAATATTATTTTAATAAAATATTATTTTTATTATTAAATTAATTTTTATTATATATAAATGATCGTATAATTTTATGAATGTGATTTTATTTTTTATTAATGTTTGAAATCCATATTCGTCAAAACCCATGAATTTTCGATAAATGTCAGTTTTTATTTTAAAATTGAAAATTAACATATTTAAAAAAATATCTATATAAATTTAATATTATTTCTGGAATTAGGATGATGAAATTATCCCATGGTGAATTGTTCACAACTTTCTGAGACAATCATGTTTTTAGGAAAAAATAAAATATCGTTTAAATATATAATTTGTTTTATGACATCATTATGACATAATAGTGATGTAATAAAGTACCATAAACATTCTGTTCGGACAATATATGTTTTAAAATTAAAATAATGTGATTTTGTGGTTTTTTATTTATTTTACAAAGATTTAGTAGACCCTTAAGAATTTTTAAATAGTTATTGTTTTTAAATTGTTTTCCTTGAGTGTGTGACTCACCTCAACATAATCAACCCCATTATTTTAAGAATTTAGGATTTTGGTATTATAAAATATTGTTTCCACTTCCATTTCACAAAAATTATGGGACAAAATCGTGGGATGGTTTTTGGTTTGGATTAGTTTAATGTGAGGTGTTCTAAACCCAAATAATACATAATTCCATCACCATTGATATATAATCCCACCCATGATACTACTTCCTCCCCACTCAAAGCCTTTGGAGTTCATCTAACAATTTCCCTTCTCCCTCTAGAATCCTCCAAAAGTTCCCCAAACTCCCAATAATCCTTTCTCAAGCCTCTCTGAAGCCTTTGGAAGCATACTTCCATGTTAGGGTTTTTCTTCCATTGTTATTTTTGTCCAATATTATTTAAATTGTTATTCCCTTTCTATTTCAGTTATAAATATTGGGGTATAGTTTCTCACCTCCCCCATACAGACCCCTTTATTATTGAATGATGGGATACCCCTTTCTCTATCATTAAATCCCTCCCTTTTTCTCTTGTTACTATGCCAAAATTCTGAAAGGAAGTTTTATCTCCTCATTTACCTTCATTGTATTTTTTTAGACAATGAATCTAAATTCCATTTAATTTGTTGGGAAATGTATCTATATGACCCCCATACTATCCAGGACATGTAAATATGTTTAGAAATACCTTTATATCTAATTAACCATTTTATGTGTTCTTATATCATTCCATTAAGCTGCCGAAATTGCACCAATCTTTTCCAAGCCAAAGTTATTGTGTGGTGAATACCATGCCCATTTCTCTGTCATGGTATTAACCATTATTCACATTTACATATTGTTTAAATATTTTTATCTATTTATTCAAAATTATTTTATCATAGAATAAATTATTGTGTTCAGTGATTCAATGTTTTATGATCCATGTGGCACATTGATTCATGAAACGAAATGTCTAAGAAGGGTGTGCACTTATAGTGCTCCAATGCATTGGGTAAAGTATAGTATCATGATATGTCAAGTGCAATGAGTGTTTAGTCATGCTAATTCGTGTGCAATGAGGGTTTACTAATGCTTCATGTGCAATGTGGGTTTACTCTGGCTTCATGTGCAATGAGCCTTGGATCATGATAATTCCATGTTATGTGTCGTTGTCACATTTCCATGTTATGATTATATTGAATTATCATGCCTTTATGTTTATGCTTCTCCTCTGGTCTATTGATATGAATATTGTCTAACACGTATTTTATTTCTCCTTTTAATCCATGATTAGTCCCTTTCTTGTATTTATAGCTCTCCCTTTTCTTATGCATGTCCTCAGTTTATCCGATTCAGTGCTAGGTATGAGGGAATGTAGTGGTCATGTAAAGGATTTTTTCAATAAAGATGTTGTATTTAATGTTTTAAATTTTTATGTAATGATCCTAATCCCCAAAGACACTATAAATATTGATATTCTATGTTGTATCAATTGAATTTTATGTAATAAATTATGTTTAAATGTGTAATAAAAAGTAGGACTGTCATACGCATTCACGAAAATTATTTTCAATTCCTGAAAACAATTATTACATTCTTTTTTCCAAAAAAACGTGACACCTATTTGAGTTAACATAGTCATTGGACTAGATAACCATGTGAAATTCTCAACAAACCTTCAATATTAACCTGCCTATCCAAGAAGACTATGGATCTCAGTTATATTTGTTTGTCAGGTCCATTCTTCAACAGCTTTTGATTTATTATGATCAACAATTATTCTATTATAAGAAACAATGTGACTATGGAGAAAAATTTCTATAACCACAACACATACTTGATGAATTTCATGAATATTTTATTTTATTTTATGGTTAAAAAAACCCTTAAATGACTTCATTTCTCCTCTTTAATTTTAGAATAAAACAAAATATCATTGATAAAAACAAACAAAAACATATCTAAGATCTCACAAAAAATTCTATTCATAAGATCCATGAATACTGCAGGTGAATTAGTTAACACCAAACGCATAACTACAAATTCCTAATGTCTATATGTAGTATGAAACGTGGTCTTTTGAATTTATTCTTCCTTTACATTCAACAGATGGTACCTCGAAGTCAAATCAATCTTCAAAAAATACTACGCCCCATAGATCTGGTCAAACTAATCATCCTTTTGAGGCAAAGGATACTTGTCCATAATAGTGATGTTATTCAATTCTCTATAATAAATGCAAAGTCTCATTGAAAAATATTTCTTTTTAACAAAAAACAGAGAATCACCCCATGGTGATGTGATAGGATGAAAGAAACTTTTATCTAATAACTCCAAAAATTGAATCTTTAACTCTATATGCTCAATTTGATCTATTCGATAAGGGGGATTTGAAATTGTCTTAATATCAAAAACTAAGTCAACTGTAAATTCAGATTCCTGATCATGTATAATATCAGGCAACTCATCAGAAAAAACATCAAGTTACTCATTTACCACTGGATCATCATTAATCTGAATAGTTCTTTTGTTTTCAAAAATATTTGCTAGGTAACATTAATTCCCATCTATTACTAGTTTCTCATCTTACTAATATGTTATAAAAATCAAGGGTTCATTCTTGTACACAAAGTTTAAAATCATTTTGAATAAAAACGAATTTAGCTCTTCTTTCAATCTTATAATGATAAACATAAATCAAATCCATACCCAAGATAACATTAAACTCTTCTAGAGGTAAAACAATAAGGTTTGAAGGTATATTATTTCTGCACATAAGGACATGAAGGTTAATATAATATATTTTTGTTTCAACATTTCCTACAGGTGTTTTACCATATTTTAAGGATTCATATCTGGAGATACACTTCCCAATTAACTGGAAATATTCATAGAAATGAATGAATGTGTAGACCTCGAATCAAACAACCCCGTGGAATAATTTGAAAAAACAAACATTGTACATGATAATACATCATTTGATGGACAAACATCTCTTAATGTAGTTGCAAAGGGCTTCACCACCCATTTCTGTTTATAGTGTTGCTGACTTCCCTTAGTTGGTTCTTTGTTGGACACTAATTTTCATAATGAACCATTTTATTGCACTTAAAACATTTTACTGATTGTAAAATAGATTTTTTTTCTTACCATTACCCTACACTATTTCAGTGGAATTATGAGCCTTATGTGTCATCTTACCACATCGATATCATTTACCAAAATTTAAAAGACATTACCCAACATGATTTTTATCACATTATTCGCAAATTGTAAACTTATGTTTCTTACCATTAGACTTTTTTAATGATTTCTTCACTTTCTCCTACCACATTGACCTCTTATTCTGTTGTTTTTCAAAGAACACCTGATCATCTGCAAACACTATTTCCACATTCTCTCCACATTGGAAATGTTTTTAATACTTTTGTACTCATGAGATGCTAAATACATTTGATTTTTTTGCTTTAATCCTAAGTAAAAATTATTGATTTTACTATCAAGATCTTATATGAAATTTGGATCATACCATGCCAGTCGTGTGAATCTTACTTGATAAGCAGCCACTGAGTCATCCTCCTGCCTCAATTATAGAAATTTCTTTTTCATCCTAAGACGAACCACCATAGGAAAATATTTCTCAAGAAACATACCTATGAAATTATCCAAATAAAGAGAATCAAATTTCTCACTATCACTGATATTCATCACCATAGACCACCACTGATCATCCTCACCATCAAAATAGTAAACAGAAAGAGTAAACATTTAATGTTCTGAACACCCCATGACATCAAAAAAATTCTCCACATAATTAATCAACCATTCATCTAGCACTGGGTCAGATGACCCTCTAAATAACGGGGGATGTTTCCTCATGAAATTCACCATTGCTGACAAGTTATTTTGTGGTTGATCAGGATGATCTCATGTATGGATACCTCCACAATGTATAGCCTGAGTCAATTTTTCATCACTAAAACAAACTATTCAGTAATTATTCTAATCATCATAGGCTGCTGATTTGGAAGGTTTCCTCTATCTAGATGTCATCCTAACATAGCTACCCTGTTTCTTCTACGGAAAACCATTCTGAACACAGAAATATCATTGGCTAAGAAACATGTTAATCTATAAATTTTATATCATTTCAATATTAACATAAAGTAATTTATGAATATTAATTTAACAATACCCTACCTATAAATAATCTCTAAAAAACCACTAATACCAACTATAAATACATCGCCTTAAACATTAAATAATCATGAATTACATGAATAAATCAAATAGAGGGTCCTTTTAGGTTTAGTGTTCTAAATAATTAGGCCATAAATGTAACATTACATCTCAAAAATTACAAGGTAGACAATTTTACTCAGTTTACATTTTTTAATAAAATAAAAACTCTTGAAATAAAGTGTCATTCCAAGTCTCTTTTTTTAGAGAGAATGAAATTTACTTGATCCCATCCTTGAACCTATTCATAATTAAGTCCTGTTAAACAAAATTTCAAAACTTTGGATGAGCATAAAATGTTAAGGGTTATAAAACTAATAATGAAAAAATTAGCTCATCATTACATACATAACATGAACTCATTATCATATGTCATGAAATCATATGATTTATGAATAACACATAGAAAACATAAATCCTAAAAGTAAACGTGGTATCCATATCATACTTACATTGTAGTTATCAAAGCAACTTAGTGAGTGACATTTCTAATACTTGTCACAGTAAATTTCAAAAATAACAGAAGGGAAACATTCATGATTACCACTGTCATGTTTCCCCATGCATTAGAGATCTATCTTGGGCTCACCCACCCTAGGTTTGTCATGGTACCACCCGTATATTTAACAATGCCCAAGAACCACAACATATTTATAACACATAAAATAAACATAAAGGGAAGATAAAATTTCCACATTACAATTACAATATATAATTTAAATATATTGAAATATTCAATCCATTATCAAAACCATTTTAAAACCCAATATATGAAAAAATATTAAATTGTATTTACTTTTCTTTTAAAAACAATACTTACTGTTAAGGAATCTGAATATCAAATAATACTC
This sequence comes from Viscum album, assembly GCA_963277665.1. NCBI lineage: Eukaryota > Viridiplantae > Streptophyta > Magnoliopsida > Santalales > Viscaceae > Viscum > Viscum album. Next base: position 2,104,978,204 of record OY728132.1, read on the forward strand.
ACAGCGGCGTAAAGGTTGTTGTCAATGATTATGTTAAAAAGAAAAATTCTTCTATGTCATTTATTAAAATACTTTATAGAAAAAGATTCTCTTTTAATGAAATTAAAAGTTAATGGTTTATAAACAAAATATAAATGAATGTCGTGTATTATAACCAAATATGTCTCAATGAAAGGAGATTGTGACGAAGTCCCTTACCTCGTGTCCAACATGACCTCATAATTATTTAATCTTCTAAATAATAAATTAAAGTTAATTTCTATTTCCTTAATTACCATTTTAATGATTATTATTCCTTTTATATCATTTATTACCTTTTTTGAACATTATTTAATCATTTATGTTAATAATGGTCATTTTGTCGATATTTGGTACTTGAGTCAAAAGTGGACTTCTTATAATTAAAAACATTTCACATGGTAAAAAATTATTATATCCATAATGATATTCATGATTATGATATCATATATATTATATATATCTAGTATATACATGTATTTATAATATTACATAACATTTGTAGGTAAGAAATGAAATTCACCGTTCTTGGAGACGGTAAGGTGTACGTACACATGAACGCTACATTCATTTGTATTTCATATTTTAATGGAATTAAAACATAATGATACTTCTTTATATTATAATCAAAGTATAATATAATATATAATATTATTAAATCCATCCATTATACACTCCACATATGGCGTTAACGAGTCATATCACTTTGAGGGGCCAGTAGTTCGTACTTCCCCAAATGAAATTATCGCGTTTACCCATAATGGAAACCATAAAGTTATGATATAACTGAAAATAAATATGTATAAAGAAAAAATAAACATAATATATTTCATCAAAAAAATACATTTCCATCTCAATGGCCACCATGAAAGGTGGTATGAGATAATTAATCAATCATCATTTCATGAGGTGTGAGTTTTCCATCCACAGAAATAGTATGTTCATTCCCCATTAGATGGAGGTGTGTTAAAGTGTAGTTAGAATCCGTCTAATAAAAACAACCTAGTATATTTATGATACTATTTTTATATTAAAATAAATTAATAAAAAGAGTTTAGTTTTGTAGATGTACAATAATAGAAAAGAATTCATAGAAATTTTTGTCTTTAATTCAATAAATCCCTTTGGATTGAAGTAAAAGTACTTCTTGACCTACCTTCTTGAATAAGTTAAGGATTCTAGGTGGAATATAGGGATTTTGATAGATTATTTGTGCATGGATTGGATGATACATGGGGCTTTAGAGGGGTGAATAATGGGTTAGATGTGAGAACTTTTTATATTGGGAGGAGGGGCTCTTTAAATAATTGTGAAAATATTATTATATGATATACTTATTTTTGGTTACTAAAGTTCCAAAACAAATTAAAGAAGAAGATATAATTACTCCTGGTATAAATAAATTCATCTAATAATAATTGGAAAGGTTTTAGATATTTTTTATTCTTTATAATATTATTTATTTAAATCATTTATTAATTAGGTAAAAACTACATCATTATTGTGTCATTAATAATTTTATTTATTTGATGTCTAAAAATTCTGAAAAAGAAACCATGATGTAGAAAATATTTTTATATTTCAATTTAATATTTATTGTTTAAAAGATAACTTATACAACCCCTTGTAATAATAAATTTACTAAAAGATATTTTTTATGTCATTTTTGTCTTTACTTAATGTTAAATAAAATAAATTTTAATTATTACTCATAAGTGGATCCATGGGGTCCCAAAATCGGCCCAAGCATGCCACTGGTTGGAAATGTATCAACCAATAGGATTAGGACACAGGTTATGTTAATTTTATATTATTATAAATATATTTGTTTACCCTTATTTACCATATTTACCCTTTAACCATGCTAAATAAAATTATTATGTAGTAAAAATATAAAATGTCTAAATATTAAAGATAAATATTTACACAATTTTTACATACTAATTCTAAATACGAAATCCATTTTTCTAAATTCAAAACACAAAAGTGGTTGAAATTAATTTAAAATTAATTCTATCTGTCAAAATGAAAAATGTGTTTTTTATGAAATAATAACTTTCAATATATCAATAATTATTTATGACCAGTTTCAATGTGAAATTACATAAAATGAAAAAAAGTAGATTTAATTGTAAAAACATAATCTAATTACACATTAAAACCAATAAAATGGATAATATAACCATATAAATAAATTATAATCAATGTCAGTTTTGAGTTAAAATAAAGTATTTTCACTCTTCATCAAAAATTGAATTTTTCATAAAAATACCAAAATTTTACCCAAAATGAATTTTGATGTCCCGATTATGATGAAAATTTTTAACTTGTCAAAAATAGTATATAAAAGTCTCCAAAACTAGATTTAATGATTGTTCTCCTTTAAAAAGTTGTAAATAAACCTTTTAAATTAAATTATTCTTAAAATTAGATTAATTCATATTTTATACCATTAACAATTATTGGATTAATGAGAAAACATTTAAAAAACAAGTATAATAATATTGTAGTTATTTTTGTACATTTCTTCTTATAAAATGGTTATTCATTAACAACCATTTAAAATAATCATATTATATTATTATTATGCAACGTAAGATTTCAAAGAAACCCATTGTTGTGTATCAGGTAAGCCATCGAACAAAGTGTCCCTGTTAAAGTAAAATTAATATTTTGTTCATAAATATTAATAAATAATGAAAATGTCTTATTCTTTATTTTTTTGGGATGTTACCGAAGTTATTTTCCCAATCATTCTGGTGGGACGATGGAAGGCTGACTGCCCCCTTTAGCACCACTCTACTCTCTTGGTAGTTACTTATGCTAGTTGGGACAATGGTTAGTTTTTCTCATATATGTGTGAAGAGGGATGTAATGGATAATGGTTATTAACACACATAAATTTGGGATATTGTTTCTTATGGAAAATTTTTTGTGTAACATGTATAGGGTGTGATAACTTGAGGATTCTTACTCGGTGTATGGGTTGTAATAGCTTGAGGTATAATTCCCGACATATGAAATGCATTATGCGAGTTTTGGTGGGTACTATAAAATATCTAGTTACTTTGGTTACGTATATTTAGTGGTTGTGTTTCAATAGGTTAATGTTGTGGTTCTACGGCCATGTGTTTGTGGGAAAGAATTTTGGAGAGTGATGATTATGATGTGCGGCATTGGGGAAAAGAGTCGTTCCAGTAGGGAAGTGGTAGAAGGGTACCCTTGATATTAATTATTATATTATATACTATTTTATGATATACGTGGAGAGAGTGGCCATGGTAAGGGAGGGAACATATTATACCTTTTTATGTGAGTAGATATATTCATCTGTTGTTCACTATGCTTCATCATGCTTTCTTTACTTCATCATGAGATGATTCGAGTAGGATCATACTGAGTATACTATTACACTAACCCTCTGTATATGTAAACTATTTTTCTGGACACATTTTGATTTTTTGATATTAGGCAGGTTACTATTATCTTGGGGTTGTAAGAGCTGTTCTGGCTTCATGGTCGTTGTTGTTTTACATTATTTTGAAACTTATAGTATTCCCTTCTAGTTGTAGTAGTTCATACATGACATTACATATGTGTACCTGGGATTTATTATATATTGTTTATTGAGTTGGAGTTGGTTGGTGTATGTCTTATCTCTCCCTTTCTTATGTGTTCTATTAGAGGGTAGTGTCTCCCACATGTGTGTTAATTTTACCCTCAGTGCTAGTCTCTATCCTAGGGCCCATTAAAGGAGGGACTCAAGGGTCACAATCTCCCTTTTCATATTTTCGGCCTCATAGGGGTACAATTTTTGGGTATGGATTCATGGAAACACCACTATTGATGTCATATATAGTATTTTTTCAGGTAAGGTATTATTTTATTTATAATAAATTTTGTCTTGTAAATAATTAATTTTAATTCTACTATGATTTTATGTAAAGGATAATTTTCTTAAAAACTATAAATTTTCAATTAAATCATTAATTTTTTATTATACGATTTTATATATGGTATTACTTTATTAAAAACTCCACTTTTAAATCAAATCATAAATTTAATTTAACATTTTTTTTAGTAAAGGGGAATTCCATTTTCAATGATTCTATGTTATATTAATTTTTTTTAAAAAACTTTTTTAAAGGAGTTATAATTTTTCTGAATTATTATTTAATGTGAGAATATTAATTTTTTTAAAAAAATATTTTCAAATAAAATCCTCAATTTAATAATAATATTATTTTATTTTTTATTTTAATTAAACTCTCTTTTTATATAAGGGATAATTGCTTTTCTAAAAAACATATCTTTAATTTTTTTATTTAAAAACACTTTTTATATAAGAGGAACAATTTTAATTAATCCTTATATATGGTTTTCAAAAACGCTATTTTTTGTAATGGGAAGTGTTTATTTATTTTATTAATCTGTATTTTTGGGAATAAAAGATCAATTATATTTTAAAATCCTTTCAATAAAAAGTTTATTTCGATATTTTTATTTTCATGTTTGAAGAGTGTTTTTTATTATATGATTAATTTTCAAAATTATATTTAAATTTTATGGATTTTTCTCATATGTATTGTTATGTAAATTCTATATATATGTCACTGACATTTCATTCATGTTTAAAAAAATTGGATCTTTAATAATTAAAAAATGACAGTGTGTTTCAATTTTTATAAAAATGATGATTTTCTCTTAAAAGGGAATGAAGTATAATAATTTTTAATATATTTAATTTTTAAAAATAAATTAAATATTTTTAATGTTTTTCAAATGATGTTTTAATGGAATTATAATGTGTATGATATTATTTTTTAAAAAATGTTTTTAGTTAAAATTTTGGCACATGGGTATTGAAGTTGATGAAGGGGAATGGGTAGTGATCCCATGACCTCAAGGGGCGGTCATCCAAAATGTGGTATTCCATGTGGCCTCATGGATTTTTTAAATTATTTCAAGTATTATTATATTCCACATAGAATTTATTATCATCAAACAATGGATTTAATGTTTTTTTGGATAAATATAAGTACATATTTAAGTGGTTATTATATTTTGGAATGAAATATGCTTTTCAGGGGGAATGTTTTTTAGATTTTCTGTAATGAATTTTCAATTTTTATATATTTTTTGAAAAATATATTTTTAATTAGGAAATTTATTTATATTTTTTATAAAATAAAATGACTTCTAAATTTTTTTAACCATATTTATAAATGTATTTTATTTCTAGGTTTACAACATATCATTTAGAAATTTTATGTAGACCCCTTGTTTTTAAATGATTTTCACATTATATTTTCATGTTCCGTGGTGTTTGGGTTTTTTATTGAGATAACGTGATTGAATCAATAAAACAGTATTATTTATTATTATTAAATAAAATGTGATATAATGTAAATATTAGTTTCAAAATCATATAAAATGGGACCAAAAATATCCTTGAATATGTAAAGGATTATATATTTGTGAGTCATTTTTTATGAAATTTATATATAGAATATTTAGCACCAGATCTGGAAATCAGGTCATGAGATATATCATTTGGTATCAATGACCAAGTTTAAAAAACATTAGAGAATATGATATTTTCTATTAAGGATAATTTAGGATATAATAGTTTTATTTTTTGGGTTGTAGGATTATTAAATTCTAGATGACACTGAATAATACATAAATATTACAAAACCTAGTTTTCATAATTCTTAAAATGGAAATTTTGAATTTCATTAAGTAAGATGAATGAATTTCAAGGGCATAATTCCATTAGGAGGTAGAATTCATCATTTTATAAATTCTAAGAGAATATTTACTTTATAATAATAATTTATTAGGTGATTTGATTTATAATTAAAAATATAAAACCAAATAAATAGTACTTTAATAAAAAACAATATAATGAAATGTTTTTTAATCTAAATAAGTTTGGATTATAATTTAGGTTAAATTATAAAAAATTTAAAAAATTCTTTTGTATTATTTTTAAAAAAATTTAATTTTATTCAAAAATTATAAAATATATTTCAATTCAAATATATTAAGTTTCATATATTTTTATTATGTAAATAAAATTTAGTATTTAAATTAGATTATTTATTCAATAAGATATTATTATTTATAATAAATTTACATTATCATAATAATAATTTTTAATAAATCTGTATTTATTATTACTTTTTAATAAATTTACATTGGTTAGTAATATATTATTAATATTATTAAATGTACTAAATATGATTTTAAAATAAAATTTTTAAAAGTGTAAATTTTTGGTCAGTTATATTTAATTTTCATTATAAAACATACATTGTGTAAAAAAATAAAAATGTTTATTAATTATTTAAATGTCAATTTTTTTATATAAATTTTTTTAGTTTTATATATAATATTTTCAATTTAAAGTATTTTTAAGCCTTAGATAATTCTATAGTTATAACATTTTACTTTGATTAGTAAAATATTAAATCGATTTTACTATTATAATCATCAGTGACATGAATTGCCATTATTATAGTTAATATTATTATGTTAAGTAACGATTTAATAGAAAATAGGTAATTAACATAAAAAAATTATTATGTGGATAAATTATATATATACCTACATTATACGATTATTCTTTTATGTAAATAATTATAAACATTCTTATATTAAAAAAATGGGTATAAATATAGAAACATGGGCCTTCCCATCAACCCTAATATAGCGATAAATCTCAACCCATAGAGGTGGGCCTTCCCTAGAAGCCGACTAGTGGAAGGATGTGAGTGGGAATAGTGACAGTATGGTTTATAGGCCACCTAGAGGTGCACTAGGGGTTAGGAGGCTTGACTCACCAGCTTATATGGGTGTGTATGTGTCTTTAGATTCTCAGCAAGTTTCTTGGATCAAGTGGTTAGATGTATCACATAAAACTTATTCAAGTGATAAAATATCCTAATGTTTAATTTAGGATCATCTCACAGAGGTATTGTTCACTGATATAAAAAAAATTCATTAAAAAATATTCATATGATCTAATATTTTTCAAATGTCTGATCTTCCAATGTGTCACCTTCTTCATCTCCAAGCTAAACAATCCCCCCCCGCCCATTTTACTTTTCTTCATCCACTAATTCCTACTTCATTATATTCCTCTTCCTAATCGAAAAAAAATCACTACTCATGTGTCTAACCTATACACATTGAATCTCAAATCCCCATACATCCTCTATAGATTCTAATTTTGATGATTTGTTGTGCTCGGTCTACCCTTCATTGGTTTTTGACCCACAAAAGGCATCAAACACCAATTGAAATATTTTTTCAACAAAAGGAATCCCAGTAAATATGAATTAAACATAAAGGTATATTTTTCATATTTTTGACTTAGGAAATACTATAAGGCCCCAGACTTAAACCTTACAAAATTGTGAGTTATTACAAGATTACACATTGAGGATCTTTTCGGGTTTAGAGTTTTAGAGAATTAGATCTTAAAACTTGCATTATATTCCACATATAAACAAAGTTGTTTCATAAAGATAGTATTCTTCTTTCCCATCAATGGAAACATATTTAAAATAAAACATAGATTATTTCTTGACACATCCTTGACACTATCATCATATCATGTACCTTTCCCTTGACCTGTGAAAAACATTTCAAAAAAACTTCGGATGAGCATAAAAAGCTCAGTAAGGGATATAAAAATATGGAAAGGAAACATGGGTACATATATACATACGAATGAAATCATACTTTACCCATAAAACATAAACACTTTAACATAACTCATCAAATCATGAATAAATCATAGAAATCATAAGACATAAAGGTTACTTGATGCATTCATAACATTCTTACATAGGGAGTAACCCTCTTCATTACGTTTGGAATACCCATCACAGTATATTCCCTAAATCTCTTTGCGGAAACCTTAACGTTTCACTCCATCGCATTACCCAATGCATTGGAGAGCTATATCGGGCTCACCCGCACATAGTTTATCACAGAACCACCCGTCTTCATAATAATGCCCAAGAAACTCAACATAACCATATCACATAAAACATGCATAAAAGAAACACAAAATTTCCACCATTCAATCACAAGATATCAATACAACACATTGATATAAAAACATTATGAAAACCATTTTCAATACCAAAATAAAAGAAAAGTAAAACATGGTATTTATTTTTCTTTAAAAAAATTGTATGGCTTGTAGAGGAAGCTGAAACTCAAATAATGGTTACGGCGGCGGAGAAGTCGTTGTCGCCGCATACGTACGAAAAAAACATTCCCTTTTGTCGTTTAGTAAAGGCTTCATATAAAAAGATTCCTTTTGAATAAATGTAAAAGTAAAAGGGGTTTATACACCAAATAAAAGAAGGTTGTGTATAAAACAAAATATGCCTCAATGAATGGAGATTGAGACGAAGCCTCATACCTCGGGTCTGACTTGACTCGATCATTCATTAATGTCCTAAATAATAAACTCGAGTAAATTTATAATTTCTTAAGAACCTTTTTTATGTTCATTATTCCTTTTATATCACTTATTTCCATGTCTTGAACACTATGTAATTTTTGAAGTTAATAACGGTCGTTTTAATGATCATTGGTACTTGAGTTAAAAATAAACCCTTTATAACTACAAGTTTTTAATGTATAAATTATATCTAGAATTATAATCATGATATATATATATCATATATATCCAGTATATAAATGAATTTATAATATTACATAATCATTTAGAGGTAAGAAATGAAATGCACCATTCATGGAGACGGTAAGTCATACGTACGCATGAACACTACATTCATTTCTATTTCGTATTTTATAGAATAGAATCATAATGATATAAAGATATATTATAATCCCTGTATAATATCATATATAATATCATATTTCCATCCTTTATGCGTCCCACATATGGTATTTAACGAATCAAATCACTTTGAGGGGGCGGTAGACCACACTTCCTTAAATGAAGATATTGCGTTTACCCATAACGGAAACCTTAATGGTATGCCCAAGATGAAAAATACAGAAGCTTAAGGAAAACATAATCATATTATATATCATATATAACTATAGTTACATATTAATGGCCACCCTTGAAGGTGTTAAAAGAATGTTGAACAATCATCGTTTCGAGAGGCATACATTCACCATCCACAGAAACAGTATGTTCTTTAACCATTAGATGTAGGTGTGTGTAAGTGTAGCTTGAATCCTTCATATAAAAAAAATCCTAGTATATTGAAGATACTGGATTTGTTACAAAAGAAATGAATAAAAAGAGTTTAGGGGGTTGGAGAAGCAAAATAAAACAAAAGGACTCAAGTGAAGACATTACCTTAAAATCGGGTAACTCCCTTTGGTTTGAGCTCAAAGGATTTCTTGGGAAGACTTCTGCCCAATGTGAGGATTCAAAGAGTAAGAGAGTGATGTGTAGAGACAAAATGGGCAGTGTTTGGCCGAGCCAAAGGCTTTGGGAGTGTGGGTAAGGAGGTAGAGGTGGGGGCCTTTTATAAGAGGAGAGGAGGGGCACTCTTGGAAAGTAAAGAAATGTTACTTTATTTGAAAATGATTTAGGGATTCAGAAGGTCCCACATTGATAAAAATCGAGGGTATGGTGATAAGGGTTCTAAATCCACCCATCCAATAGGTTTTTTACATGTGTAGGTCATAGATTTTACATTATCATTTCATTTTATTTAAATCCTTTATTAATGAGGTAATCGCTGCATCATCATAATGTCATAAATAATTTAATTTATTTAAAGTCTAAAAATTATGAAAAAATACTATGATGTAGGAAATCTTTTTATATTTCCAATGAATATTTATAGTCTAAAATATCATCTATCTAGACAAAATTAAAAATGTTTTAATTAGGTGATACCTTCTTGTTATATTTACTTCCTTTAAAAACAAAAAGACAATAGGTCACTTTCCACAAAAGTGATTCAATGGTGTACCCAGGTTTGGCACAAGGCATCCCATGGTCGGCCATGAGACAACCAATAGCCTTAGGACACATGTTGTGGTCTTTTTGTATTATTATGATATCATTTTATTATCTTTAACTACCTGATTACTCATTAATCAAGATAATTAAAGATAATTACCATCGTTACTTTTCATAATGTCCAAAAACAAAAGAGTCTTGATTACATAATTTTGACCTTATGATTCCAACTATTTAATCCATTTTAACAAATTCCAAACACATAAATTTCAATAATTGATTTAAAAATAATTCCCGTTGTCAAAACAAATAGCGGGTTTTTTTATACAATATCTATGAAATGTTTGGAATTAGTTTATGACCAATTACAAAGTTAAATTAATCCTAATGAACACCATTGGATTAAATGGTAAAAATATATTTAGATTACACTTTAATACCAATTAAAAAGATTATCTAACCATATAATTAAATTAAATGAAAATGCAGTTTTAATGTAAAATGCAGTATTTTTCACTATTCATTAAAAAATGAACATTGTCAGAAAAATACATCAAAATAATCCAATGTAAATTTCAATGTCCCAATCATAATGAATATGTTTATTTTTACAAATATAGATTATAAAATTGTCAAATGTTTGATTCAAAAATGGTTTGCCATCAAAAGGCAGTAAAATAATCTTTTAAGAATATTAGTGTATTCTATGCATAAGATTGTATTTATTTTCATTTTAAGCCTCTAAAACACTATCATAATCATTAATAGACATATATAAAATATATATTATTCATTACTTACATGGGATGTTACATCCTTCCCCCCTTTATAAAATTGCGTCCCCGAAATTTATTTACTTATCGAATAAATGGGGGTACTAATCCCTCATTGCATTTTCAGGTTCCCATATTGCCTCCTCCATCATGTGGTTTTTCCACAAAACCTTTACCAAATTAATCACCTTATTCCGTAACACTTGCTCCCTGTGGTCAAGAATCTGGACTGGTTGTTCCTCATAAGATAGGTTCTCTTCCACCTGAACTACCTCTGGACTCAAAACATGAAATGGATCTCGCATGTACTTTCTCATCATCGAAACATGAAAAACATTGTGTACATGAGATAAACTCAGAGGTAAAGCCACCCGGTATGCAACTGATCCAACTCTCTCCAGAATTTCATATGGTCCAACGAACCTTGGACTCAGCTTTCCTTTCTTACCAAATCACATCACACTTTTCCAAGGAGAGACTTTGAGAAAAACATGATCACCTACTTCAAAAGTTAGATCCTTCCTCTTGTTGTCTGCATAACTCTTCTGCCTACTCTGAGCTGTTCTCAAGTGTTTCTGAATCATCTGAACTTTTTGTACCTTCTCTTCAACAAATTCTAGTCCCATCAACTTCCTTTCACCCACTTCATCCCAAAAAGCTGGAGTTCGACACCGCTTCCCATATAACGCCTCAAATGGTGCCATCTGTATACTAGAATGAAAATTGTTATTATATGAAAATTCAACCAAAGAAAGATGCTGGTCCCAACATCCCTGATAATCCATCGAACAAGCTCGTAGCATATCCTCCTTGGTCTGAATTGTTCGTTTTGACTGCCCATCTGATTGAATATGAAATGTTGTACTAAAATTTAATTCAATACCCAACGACTTCTAAAGGCCTTTACAAAAGTTAGAAGTGAACCTGGGATCACGATCAGATACAATGGAGAGGGGAACTCCATGTAACCTGACTATATCTTTATGATACAAATGGGAATGTTGATCTAGTGAAAAAGTATCTCATGTAGCAAGGAAATGAGCAGATGTAGTCAAGAGATCAACAATAACCCAGATTGCATTATTACCTTGAGGGGTCTTCGGAAATCCCACAACAAAGTCCATGGATATATTCTCCCATTTCCACTCTGGCACTGGTAGAGGCTGAAGCATCCATTTCGGTAACTTCCGCTCCGCTTTAACCTGCTGACAAGTCAAACACATCATAGTAAAATCAGCAATATCTCTTTTCATTCCATCCCACCAGTAATACTCCCGCAGATCATTGTACATCTTAGTACTGCCAGGATGAACTGAAAATGGAGAACTATGATCTTCACATAACAACTCTCTCTTCAATTGTGAATCACAAGGCAAACACAATCTCTTCCCAAATCTCAAAACGCAATCATTATAAATGTTGAATTCAGGCAACTTACCTTTCTGAACCAGCTCTACCTTTTTCTGCACCTCACTGTCATGCTTCTGTGCTTGCTTGATTCTATCTGAAAGAGATGATCTCACTGATACCTGATACAAAACAAAAGAACTTCCTGCACCAACAAAATCTATACCAAAGTTCATCAAATCCTTAACCAAAGGATCACGTTCCAAACGCAACATTTCTAATGAAGCATTACTTTTTGGACTCAAAGCATCAGCCACTTTATTTGCTTTTCCCGGATGGTAATGAATTGTACAATCATAATCCTTGATTAATTCTAGCCGTCTCCTCTGTCTCATGTTTAACTCTTTTTGAGTGAATATATACTTTAAACTTTTGTGATCAATATATGTTTCACACTTTACTCTATAAAAATGATGTCTCTAAATTTTTAAAGCAAAAACAACAGCAGCTAATTCCAAATCATGTATAGGGTAATTTACCTCATGAGTTTTCAATTATCCTGAAGCATAAGCAATTACATAATCATTCTGCATTAGGACGCAACCAAGTACTTTCAATGAAGCATCACTGTATATAACAAACTCACCATTCCTGGAAGGTAGCGCCAAAACTGGAGCATTCACCAATCTTCTTTTCAATTATTGAAAACAATTATCACATTATTTTGTCCATATAAACTAAACACCCTTCCGAGTTAGCTTAGTCATTAGACTAGATAACCGTGAAAAATTTCTAACAAACCTTCGGTAATAGCCTGCCAAACCAAGGAAGCTACAAATCTCAGTTACATTTGTGGATCTGGGCCAGTCTTCCACAACTTTTGTTTTTGCAGGATCAACAGTTATCCCATATTTATAAACAATGTGACCAAGGAAAGATATTTGTTGCAACAAAAACTCCCACTTGCTGAATTTTCCATACAGTTTCTTTTCTTTTAAGGTTTTCATGATAACCCTTAAATGTCTTTCATGCTTCTCTCTAATTTTCGAAAACAACAAAATATCATCAATGAAAACCACCAAAAACTTATACAAGAACTCGTGCAAAACTCTATTCATTAATTCCATGAATACAGCAGGTGCATTGGTTAGCCCAAAAGGAATTACTACAAAATCATAATGGCTATATCTTGTATGGAATGCGGTCTTCGGAACATCTGCTTCCTTTACCTTCAGCTGATGGTTCCCCGATCTCAAGTCAATCTTTGAAAAATATTGAGCTCCCTAGAGCTGATCAAACAAATCATCGATATGAGGAAAATGATATTTGTTCTTAACAGGGATGTTATTCATGGCACTATAATCAATGCAAAGTCTCATTGAACCATCTTTCTTTTTAACAAATAAAACAGGAGCACCCCATGGTGATGTGCTAGTTCGAATGAAACCTTTCTCTAATAAATCTTGCAATTTCTCCTTCAACTCTAAAAGTTCAATTTGAGCCATTAGATAAGGGGGTTTTGAAATTGGATAAGAATCAGGAACTAAGTCTACAGTAAACTCAACTTCCGGATCTGGTATTATTCCAGGCAACTCATCCGGAAAAACATCAGGATACTCATTTACCACTGGCACATCATTAATATGAACAGTTCTTTTATTTTAAACAATGTGTGCAAGGTAACATTCATTTCCATCTTATACAATTTTCTTGGCCTCTTGATAAGTTATCAACAGTAAGGGTTCATTATTGTACACAAACTGAAAGTCTTTCTGAAAATAAATTTCTTTAGCTCTACAGTCAATCTTATCATGGTAAATAGAGAGCCAATCCATACCCAAGATAACATCAAACTCTACTAGAGGTAGAACAATAAGGTTTTCAAGTAGGTTCTTTCCACAGATAAGGATAGGAAAATTCTTATAAATTCTTTTTGCCTCAACATTTCCCCCAGGTGTTTTTACCAAAAGTTCAGGAGTCATTTCTTGAGATGGTATTCCAATTTTACTAGAAAAGATTTTAGAGATTAAAGAATGTGTGGACCCCAAATCAAACAACACACTGGCATAATCTGAAAAAACAAACAAAGTACCTGATACAACTTTATTTGATGGCCCAACATCTGCTGAAGTAGTTGCAAAGGATTTCACCACCCCTTTCTGCTTGTAGTCTAACTGCTTCCCATCACTAGAGCTCTTTGTAAGACACTCGTTTGCATAGTGACCCATCTCATTGCACTTAAAAAATTTCACTAACTGTAAATAAAATTTGGTCTTACTTTCACCTTGATCTTTTTCAGTGCAATCACGAGACTTATGCCCCATATTACCACATCGGTAGCACTTTCCAGAATTCAGAAGACATTCCCCATCATGCATTTTTCCACATTTACACAAACTGGAAACTTAGTTTTCTTACCATTAGACTTTTTTGAAGAATTCTTACCATTCTCCTGCCACCTCGGTCTCTTTTTCTGTGGGTTGTTATAGAACACTTGATCATCGGCAAACTCCATTTCCACCTTCTCAGTACATTGAACAAGCTTTTCATAACTTTTAAACTCACGAGGAGCTAATGCCCTTAAATATTTTGGCATTAATCCTGAGTAAAAACAATTGATTTTACTATCAAGGTCTCGGATAAAAGTTGGAGCATACCTTGCCAATCGAGTGAACCTTTCTTCATAGGTAGCCACTGAGTCTTCCTCTTGCCTCAATTCCAAGAATTGATTTCCATCCCAATTCGAACAGACTTAGGAAAATACTTCTCACGAAACATACCTTTGAATTCATCCCAGTCAAGAACATCAATCTCATCAGCGTCCCTGATATTTTTAACCATAGACCACCACTGATCTGCCTCACCCTCCAAACGTTAAATAGCAAGACTAACCTTTTGATTGTTTTAACACCCCATGCCATCGAAAATATTCTACAGTGCTTTAATCCACCCTTCAGCTAACACAGGGTCAGATGATCCTCTGAATGATGGGGGATGTTGCCTCATGAAATGTTCCACCACTGACATGTTCCTCGGCCGTTGATCTGGCAGATCTCGTGCATGGATACCACCACCATTTATCGCTTGAGTCAACTGCGCCATTACTGCAACAAACGGTTCAGTTCCAATTCTGACCATCTCAGGATGCTAATTCGGAAGGTTATTTCCTTCTACATGCCTTCCTAGCATTGCTTCCCTGTTTCCTCTGCGGAAAACCATTCTGAACAAACAAGTCTTAGATGAAGCAACATGGTAATCTTCAAATACTATATCACTTCAATTTGACCATAAAAAAGATATATTTTTTTATAATCATTGAATATAATTATACCTCCTAAAGTTATCTAAACAGACCTCTGATACCAACTATAAGGCCCCAGCCTTAAACCTTACTTAATCTTGAGTTATTACAAGATTACACATTGAGGATCTTTTCGGGTTTAGAGTTTCAGAGAATTAGATCATAAAACATTCATTACATTCCACATATAAACAAAGTGGTTACATAAAGATAGTATTCTTCATTCCCATCAATGGAAACATATTTAAAATAAAACATGGATTCTTTCTTGACACTTCCTTGACACTATCATCATATCATGTACCTTTCCCTTGACCTGTGAAAAACATTTCAAAAAAACGTGGGATGAGCATAAAAAGATCAGTAAGGGATATAAAAATATGGAAAGGAAACATGGGTACATATATACATAAGAATGAAATCATACTTTACCCATAAAACATAATCACATTAACATACCTCATCAAATCATGAATAAATCATAGAAATCATAAGAAATAAGGGTAACTTGAGGCATTAATAATATTCTTACATAGGGAGTAATCCTCTTGGATACGTTTGGAATACCCATCACAGTATATTCCCTAAATCTCTTCGGAGAAACCTTCACGTTTCACTCCTTCGCGTTACCCAATGCATTGGAGAGCTATATCAGGCTCACCCGCCCTTAGTTTATCACGGAACCACCCATCTTCATAATAATGCCCAAGAACCTCAACATAATCATATCACATAAAACATGCATAAAGGAAACACAAAATTTCCACCTTTCAATCACAAGATATCAATACAACACATTGATATAAAAACATTATGAAAACCATTTTCAATACCAAAATAAAAGAAAAGTAAAACATGGTATTTATTTTTCTTTTAAAAAAAGGTATGGCTTGTAGAGGAAGCCGAAACTCAAATAATGGTCACGGTGGCGGAGAAGTCATTGTCGCCGCATACGTACGACAAAAACATTCCCTTTTTTCGTTTAGTAAACTCTTCATATAAAAATATTACTTTTGAATAAATGTAAAATTCAAAGGGGTTTATACACCATATAAAAGAAGGTTGGGTACAAAGCAAAATATGCCTCAATGAAAGGAGATTGAGACGAAGTCCCATACCTCGGGTTCGACTTGACTCGATCGTTCTTTAATGTCCTGAATAATAAACTTGAGTTAATTTATACTTGCTTAAGATCCTTTTTCAAGTTCATTATTCCTTTTATATAACTTATTTCCATGTCATGAACACTATGTAATTTTTTAAGTTAATAACGGTCGTTTTAACGATCATTGGTACTTGAGTAAAAAATAAACCCCTTATAATTACATGTTGTTCATGTATAAATTATATCCAGAATTATAATCATGATGTATATATCCTATATATCCAGTATATACATGCATTTATAATATTACATAATAATTTAGAGATAAGAAATGAAATGCACCGTTTATGTAGACGGTAAGCCGTACGTATGCATGAATGCTACATTCATTTCTATTTCGTATTTTATAGAATGGAATCATAATGATATAAAGTTATATTATAATTCCAGTATAATATCATATATAATATCATAGTTCCATCCTTTATACGTCCCACATATGGTATTTAACGAATCAAATCACTTTGAGGGGGCGGTAGTCCGCACTTCCTTAAATGATGATTTCGCGTTTACCCATAATGGAAACCATAAAGGTATGCCCAAAATGAAAAATACAGAAGCTTAAGGAAAACATAAACATATTATATATCATATATACCTATAGTGACATCTTAATGGCCACCTTTGGAGGTGTTAAAAGAATGTTGAACAATCATCGTTTCGGGAGGCATACATTCACCATCCACGGAAACAATATGTTCTTTAACCATTAGATGTAGGTGTGTGTAAGTTTATATCTAATCCTTCTTAAAAAAAAATCCTAGTATATTGAAGATACAGATGTTGTTACAAAAGAAATGAATAAAAAGTGTTTAGGGGGTTGGAGAAGCAAAATAAAACAAAAGGACTCAAGTGAAGACATTACCTTAAAATCGGGTAACTCCCATTGGTTTGAGCTCAAAAGCTTATTTGGGAAGACTTCTTCCCAAAGTGAGGCTTCAAGTATTAAGAGCGGGATGTGGAGAGAGAAAATGGGCAGGGTTTGGATGAGCCAAAGTCTTTGGGAGTGTGGGTAAGGAGGTAGAGGTGGGGGCCTTTTATAAGAGGAGAGGTGGGGCACTCTTGGAAAGTAAAGAAATGTTACTTTATTTGAAAATGATTTTCGGATTCAAAAGGCCCCACATTGATATAATTAGAGGGAAAGGTGATAAGGGTTGGAAATACACCCATCCAATATGTTTTGGACAAGTGTAGGTCATAGATTGTACATTATCATTTCATTTTATTTAAATCCTTTATTAATGAGGTAATCGATACATCATCATGATGTCATAAATAATTTAATTTATTTAAAGTTAAAAAATTATGAAAAAACTACTATGATGTAGGAAATCTTTTTATCTTTCCAATGAATATTTATAGTCTAAAATATCATCTATTTAGACAAAATTAAAAATGTTTTAATGAGGTGATACAATCTTGTTATATTTATATCCTTTAAAAAACAAAAAGATAACATGTCACTTTCCACAAAAGTGATTTCATGGGGTCCCCAGGTTTGGCACAAGGCATCCCATGGTCATACATAAGACAAAAAGTATCCTTAGGACACATGTTGTGGTATTTTTGTATTATTATGATATCATTTTATTATCTTTAACAACCTGATTACTCGCTAATCAAGATAATTAAATATAATTACCATCGTTACTATTCATAATGTCCAAAAATAAAAGAGTCTTGATTAAATAATTTGGGCCGTATTATTCAATATATGTAATCCACTTTACCAAATTACAAACATAGAAATTTCAATAATTTATTTAAAAATAATTCCCGTTGTCAAAACAAATAGCGGGTTTTTTTTGAAACAATATCTATGAAAACTTTGGCATTAGTTTATGACGAATTCCAAATTGAAATTAATCCTAATGAACACCATTGGATTAAATGGTAAAAATATATTCAGATTACACATTAATACCAATTAAAAAGATAATCTATCCATATAATTAAATTAAATGAAAAGGCAGTTTTAATGTAAAATGCAGTATTTTTCACTATTCATTAAAAAATGAACATTGTAAGAAAAATACCAAAAATTTATCCAATGTAAATTTCAATGTCCCAATCATAATTAATATGTTTATTTTGTCAAATATAGATTACAAAATTGTCAAAAGTTTGATTCAAAAAGGGTTTGCCATCAAAAGGGGGTAAAACAATCTTTTAAGAATATTAGTGTATTCCATGCATAAGATTGTATTTATTTTCATTTTAAGCCTCTAAAACACTATCTTAATAATTAATAGACATATATAAAAATATTTATTATTCATTACTTACTTGGGATGTTACAAATACCCTTACAAGAGTCTGTTAGGAGTTTTAGTTTCATCAGGTTCTTCAACTTGAAGGAAAAATAAGTAAACCTATATATATATATTAATGTATAAAATAATAATATTTAATATAAGATTGTATTATTTCTATATAAAATTATGTATTTTTTCACTTTACCCTCAGTTTTTATTAGGCATATGTGATATAAATTATATATATAAATAATATGAAAAAATCATATAATTGGAACCACCATATTTATTTACAATACTAAAAATCCTCGAATCATTAAGACACATGGGCTTTTATTTATCATTGAAAAATGAGGACACAGTAAAATAAATTATAGTACCCATTTATCAAGAATATAACCATCAAAATTACACTTGATTTATGAAACTCTATATAAATACATATAGAGTGAGAATATCTCACTCATTAGAAACCCCCTTACTATTCTATCACTTTCTCCCTTGATAAATAATGAAACTTCCAAGCACTAGTAGTGGAGAACACCTTTGTTGAATCTTAATTTAATTTTTTTAGGTGAGAGATTATTTTCATAAAAATTATATTTCTCAATTAAATCATTTATTTTAATTATACTATTATTCTATGTAATGTAATATTCTCTCAAATACACTATTTTTGATGAAAATCAATAATTTTATTTATACTATAATTTTAGTTAAAGGTATTTCTATTTTAAAAGTTTCTATGTTATTTTTAATTTCAATTTTTTTGTAATGTATTTTTAATTTTTAAAATTACTATTTTATGTAAGGGGATTATTTTGAAAAAAAATTATATTTTTTTTAAAAAACCATTCTATTTAAGCACATAATTAATTTATGTTTTTTTATTTATACAATCAAATTTTATAATCGAGAATTTATTTTCAAAAAATATATATTCAATTTTTATTTTGAAATCCCTAATTATATAAGTTAATTTTTTTCATTAATTTTTATATTTGGGTTTCTAAAACCCAATTTTTTAAAGGGAATGTGTTTATATTTTCCCTATAACTCTAATTTTTGTAAGAAACGTTTTATTTTATTTTCAAATTCATTTAATGAAATGTTTATTTTAGGAGTTTTGTTTAATATTTCATGTGTGTTGTTAAAGTGATCATTTTATGCAAAAAATTGTCTTTAAAATAAAGGGATGTTATGCATATGTATAGGTGTGAAAATGCACAATATATGTCACTAAAATTCCATTCATTCGTTGAAAATATTCTGTTTTCAATAATTATAAAATTTTATTACGTTTCAAATTATATAAAAATGTGGTTTTTCTCACTTACTGTATTTGAATCTTAATAATTTTTTATTTATTTACTTTTTTAAATTAAAATACTTATATGTCTTTTTTAAATTATATTTTAACGGAATTATAATATGAAATTTGTCCATTGTAAAAACTATTTTTTAAACATTCCACTTGTTTATCAATAGTGATGTGGATGAATGATGAGTGAGCCCATGACCTCAAAGGGACATTATTTTAAAAGTGATACTGCTATTGGAATCATTTATTTATAATAATTTTACAAGTATAATTATCTTTAAAAGTAAGTAATTATTTTCAATAATTGGGATTAAATTTTTATAGGGGAATTTATGAATATATTTTAATGTTTATTATATTTTAAATGAAATTGGGTATTAAAAGATATATATATGTTAATAAGTTTTGAAATGTATTTTCAATGGTTATATATTTTGAAAACATTAGAGTTATATTTTGGAGAAATATTTTTCAAATTTTTTATATTTCTCATAAAAAAAATTCGAATGATTTTTTGAATGTTATTTATAAAAATAATTTTACTCTTAGTTTTAAAACCTCTTAAATGAAACATTAATGCTCACCGTATGTCTCAATTGATTTTCAAATGATATTTATATGTTCCACGGTTTTTTGATTCTTTTAGTTATCTAGTGTGAGTGAATACAAATATAAATTTATTTTATAATATTTTTATCATTAATATAATTTAATGAAAATTTTCATAATCCTACAAAACCAATTAAAAAAATATGGATGTGTAATGGAATTTTTTTTGTTAATTTATATAAAGATAATGTAAATTATTTTGAAAAGAGGATCAGAAAGATCTGGTATCGGGATGTCTCATACATAATCATGTTATATTCATTCATTCAATTTTTTTTATTTCAAGGATAACCCAATATATAATGCCTCTTTGTCATAATAATTTTTTAGAGATTTATGATTATAGCCACCTATCTATGTTTCTAATGTGTATATACTATTATATAGATATGTTATATCATGGATCCTTCATAATTTCTTATTTTTAAATTTACAATTCAAATAATTTCATCCAAGGGTATTGATATAAAAGTTACCAATGTGGTCAGTGTTCAATGGTATAATATCAATTAAAATGAATACATTGTATACATTAATTTTCTATGATTAAATTATATGATATTTCTATAAAATATTCTAATATTTTTTTAACTTCTTAATATTTTTAAATATTACAAAGACTCTTTTAATTATAGTCTCTTTTTTAATCAAAAGTATAAAATTAATTTTTTTGGGAAAAAAGACTTCATTTATTTATTTAGTTGAATATAGTTTATATTTAGTGTCTATATAATCATTAAAAAAAATTAGGAATGATTTTATATTCACTAATTATGGGTTAAATTCATTTTTCCATTGCTTTTGTCATCTATTTCTAGAAATGGTATATTTTACCAATGGTTTGAGATAAATATTTTTTTATTTATACCACATGAAAAGCATTTCACATCGTCATAACTATTGTTTTGTATGAAGCATACATTACATGATTCCCTGGATCTTTCCAAATAAAATATATTGCTTAATATTATAAATTTTTTTTTTATTTAAGGTATGTTATTTAAAATTTAACAGTGTATTATCTTCATGAAATATTCTAGTGATATTAAAATAAAATTTTTCATTTATGATATCATCCATTGATGTATCATTTTCATCCCTAGGGAAATAATTCTAGGATATTGTCCATATTCATTTTATCGATGTTTTATGATTATGATTAAGTAATATTTTTGAAACCCATTTTCTATTCCATGGGTTATGATATAATAAAATATAAAATGTTTTCATAATTTTGGTCCATATATTTAAATTGATTATGAATATGTGATGGGTGGGTTAATAATATTATTCTGTATATTGGGTAATGATTTATGTTTACGAGCTTAAATGGTATATGATATTATATCCCAAACCCACAAAAGGGTACACGAGAGGTTATCACAAGCTCAAAATAGAGTATATTGGAGGTTATATAAAGACTAAGTAAGAGTATATGAGAAGTTATCCCAATATTAAAAGAGTTTCCATTAGTGATTATTCTAGTCCGAAAGCAATTACATGGGGGGATATCTTAGTATAAACATGTCATTAATGTCCCATTGAGTATAATTAAAATAATATTTCAATGATTATTATTATTCAATGTTTGTTATTCCAATATCTATATAATTTTTTTATTCTTCTATTAAGATATCATGGCCTATGAAATTTGATTATTTAAGAATCTTCTCTTATGAAATAACTAATCTTTATTCCACGGTTATGATATATGAAATTTTTATTAAGATTTATAAGTATAAATATCATTTTATCAAAAACTTATGGTATAGATATGAGTACATATGATCATTGATTGATATATCCCATCATTATACTTACTAAGAATATGAGATTACCCATAATTAAGTTTCCATTTACCCTTGTTATGATGAAGGGTTTCAAGTATGTTATTTATAAGAAGGATTCTAGTTATGATGATCATAGCAGGATATTGATGTATATATTTTATGGAACTGTTTTTTTATATATGGATGATTCCAAAGAAAGTACGACTTTATATACCTAGAAATTATTTTAATAACGTGTAATGATTATTCATCTAATAATATTTAAAATATATGTATTTATTTCTTTGGTCACCTCATCAGGACATATATACTGAACAAATCTGTCAAAAACATAAAAAAAACACCATAAGAGAAATATTTTGGCTGAAAATTCTCTAGAATGAGAAGATAAAAGTATAATGGAAGGGAAAGAGAACCAATAGACATTGGATAAATTCTAAATCAATCATTGAAATTTATGGATTTAAGTATACAAGGTGATGACCAAGGGGATGAATAAGTGGTCTATAGTTTTGTTATGGTCCAATGGAATTGAAAAAAATCATACCAATAGGTAAAATTAACCGATATATATAAATAAAATTGGGGTGTCCCTTATATAGTGCTGATATTTCCTCATCATACTATATTAGAGGTCTCTAAAATGAGATATAAATTCTATAACAATTATAATGGTTATATCACCTCTAAAAATAAGGTTATTTTACATGTATAAAAATTTATTATGACCTCGTCCATGGTATATTTCTGTAAGGTTTCACCCATTATCATTAGCTTGATATGGAGGTGGAATTCTACTTCATCGTAGGTGACATTCCCAAGGCATCAAAGTCTGGAAATAAATGTTGAGGGATTCAATAAAATTGGGTAATTATTTTACCATTGGAGTAAAACCACCCAACCAAACATGCCCAAGCCCAAAATAACTAAATGCTGTAAGTAAAAAATGTTCTATAATTCAAAAAAAAACAAAAGAACTGCATAACTAATCCACAATAATCCATAATCAGTGTACGAAATGAATATTAAACCAAAAACCCAAAGATGCTATGAAATAACTATGTAGATTTATGCGATATTCCTTGGTTCAAGCACCACAATACCGCTCATTAATCACATTTAAAAACTAGGGAAATGAGATACTTTACATTACTCATGACCTAAAATACAGTATTTTAAAAAGAAATAATGTTTCAATGAAAGGGGTTAGAAATTTCAATATGTAGGTTTTCCCAAAATGACATCCCCTCACATGGTAGTAGGATAGAACACGATTGAAAAAATCTTATAAATACATGTATATAAATCCAGTAAAATTTATCAATAATTAATAAAAAACTAACTCATCATTCCCCCTAGAGAATCACCCAAATGAATACAATTCAAACGAAAGAGGCGAAAAATGTCATTACCCATTTTTCATTTCCATAAACCATTCCAAAAATCATTGTTGCATGAATTTCCCATCCATATGCCCATGTTTCACACACACACACACACACACACCTGAGATCGATGAAACCATTGATAGTAGAACATCATATCCTACCCCGTTGATTTTTTTTGATAATTCATGCCTACATTAATTATGATGGTTCTTCACACCCAATATCTCAATATTTCCAACCCTGCATAACAACATAATCCAATAAACAAGCAATATATAATTTACCAAAACCACAATAAGATAATCAACAATTTCTAACTCATTTCAACAAACATATACCAATCCATATTACCAAAAAAAATACATGCGATTAAAAATCTCAATTAAATTTCATTTTTATTAAAAACCATATTTAATAAACAATTTTACATAAATCAACCAAGCCATCAATTTTAAAATTAACATTTTAAAATCAAACAAAAAATATGCTTTCACAAAAATAATCCATTTCCCAAAACAATCCCCAAATCATTAAAAAATGGTTTTCTAACAAGCATCACACATAAAAACCAAAGTAAATTTCATGAAACATGATATAATTTTAAACTAATCCTATAGGTTGTACTAAAATATATATGAGAATGAAGAAACCAACCTTTGGGTTTTGGATAAATTGACCATCGAGCAACTCCACCAAAAATCCATTTCAAAACTCCGCAAAACCTCCTTAGCTATCTTTTACTAACATAAAAATACATACTATAATAATTTTAGGAAAACCCCTATATCGACATGTTATTGATGTAGATCTATAAAACCAAGAGAGGGGAATAATTCGATCTATAGAAAACTATGAAGAAACAGAGGTAGGAGACTTTCTGGAGAAGGACTGCCTTCACCGCACCTTGAAAACCCATTGAATCACTCCCAAAATTAGTGGAATATATCTTATAACCATTTAGAATAATGAATAATATGTCAGGTATGATTGGAAAGATCTATGGGGGTTGTTGCATATATATCGAGTGACTCATTTCTTAAAAATCCCATATCAGTTATCTCTCACTATGAGAAAAACCTTGTGGTAACCGTGATACTACTACTGTCCAAAGGGTGACCCACATGATTTTTTCATGTTTATACAAACCATGCATCAACTGTATGAATCCCACTACGTCATTATTCATGGTATCCAAGTTTTATGGCATAGTTTACATTAACATTACTCAAATAGTGCACCCCTGGAGAAGCATTGAAACCCTCCCAAAATCCTTACAAGCACTCCCATAAATTACCCAAACACATTTTAAACATATAAAGTCCATAAAAATTGTCACATACCTCAATAGTGGGGTACTAAATTCTCCCCACCATGGGACATTACTTCCACGTAATGTAGAGAACCATCAGTTTCCTGAAAGGGCTCGGCCCATTATTCAACTGTATCTTTCTCAAGTCGTAGTCTCCTCCAGAATCTGACCATTTTGACAAAAATCCTAAAATATATTGATGATACTACCATGAATGAATTTACCTTTCCTATCCAAAATCTTCACTAAAACGTGCACCAATGAAACATCGGGCTCAAACTAAACATGATCATGACGATTCACAAGTTCATGGTCCTCCAAATACATTATCAACTATGAGAAATGAACCATATTTTTCTTTGTACTATCCCATAATACAAAATTCAATTGATATTATACATATCCAATCCTTTCTTGTATCCAAAAAGGTCCAATATACCTCTGAGATAACATTCCTAGATTGTCCAACTGAAAATGACCCAACCTCAGAGATATTCACAAGAAAACATGATTACCCACCATGTCTGATAAAAACCGATGATGATAGTCTACATATGATTTATGATGAATCTGATTCATCTCAATTTGCTTCCAGATTATCTTAACATTCTCCTTCATCTCTTGGACAAGGCTTGGACCAAACATTGATGTTACCCCTATTTCTACCCATCATATTGGAGAACTGAATAGACACCCATACAATGAATCCAATAGTTCCATATGTTTGGAGGCCTAATAACTGTTATTTTAGGATAACTCCACCAATGTTATGATATCCTTAAATGATCCAGAATAATCCATGACACAAGCGTGTATCGTATCTTCAATCATTTGTATGAACCTTTAGGATTTCCAATCCGTGTAAGGATGATATGTTGTAGACATCACCAGTGGATTCCCAATGGATTTTTGAAGGGATTTTTAGAAACGATATGTGAGAATTTATTCTTTATATTATATAATTGAAATTGGTACACCATTAATATTTTCCACCACCTAGATATATATTTTTATCATATCCTCTACCATATGCTATTCACAAATAGAGATGAAACGGGCCAACTTTGTGAGGTGATCCACTATCACCCATACAAAATAGTGCTTTCTGACCGATATTGAGAAACCAATAACAAAATAAATCACTATATTCTCCCACATCAAGATAGAGATAAGTAAATACTACCACATACCTACTAAAAATTGATTCTCTACCTTGACTTTGTGACAATTCAATCATCTCAATAAAAACTCGGTCACTTTTCTTTTCATACCCACCAACCAAAACTATGTTTATAATTCCTTGTACATTTTATAGATCCCAAGATGGGAAACCCATTTGGAATGATGATGATCACTAAGAATTTTATCCTAAAAATCCACTATTACAACCATCTAATTATAAAATTCACAACACTTAATTCACATCTAGTTTACATCCCTTGATGGTCTCCCCACCATTCAGTTTTGACCTCATAACCACACACTTTGAATTATACATCTTCTTTTATTTTCTAAACCAACCAAGTCCAGAACCAATTAAATACAAAATAAAATGGATTCATTACTTATATCATCACATTTTGGCCTCATTTTAGCTATAATTTACATCAACTACCACTGATCAGAATCCAATTTCACCACATGATCATAGGACTTTCAACATAATGAATTGGCCACTGAATTTCCCTTACCTAGTTTGTACATCAAGTCAATGTAAAACATCTAGAGGTACTCTATCCATATCCATTTCCCAAAATCCAAATAACTTTATGAGAAGATATTGTTAAAGAACATAGTATCGGTATAAAACCTTAATTACCCACCGTAGAGATAATGACGAAACATGTTCATGTCGTTCACCACAACTACCAACTCCAAATCATATATTGGGTAGTTTATATCATGAAACCTATAAATTCATGATATATATAGAACCAAATGTTCCCTTTAAATGAGAAAACACCCCAAAACTAATCCTGATGCAACAAAATAAACCATATACCATTTTTATGGTTCTGGTAAAATAAATATTGGTACTAATTTAAGTTGATCCTTAAGTTATTCAAAAGATTTCTGGGAAATCTCATTCAATTTAAATGAAACATTCTTCCTTTTCAAAGATGTAATTAGAAAAGTTAATCATGATAATTCACAAACAAAGGAATGATATTACCCTGCTTGACCAAGGATGCTTCATATATCATTTTTATGGAGGTTTCCATGGGTTAACAACCTCTAAATATTTTGGATCCACTAAAACACTTTTTTCATAAATAAAATGGTCATAAAAATTATCATATTGTATCCAAAAATTACACTTTGATAGTTTGTAATACATGAAATGTTATCTCAAGATTCCCAACACTAATTCCAAGTGTTTCTCATGCTCCACTATTTCCCTTGAATACAACAAAATATCATCCACGAATACAACAATGAAAGAATCAAGATATTTCAAAAATATATAATTCAAAAATTTCATTAAAACATATAGTTCATTCCTAAGACCAAATTGAAAAAAAACATACTAATAATGGGTATATATTAATATGAAAGCTGTTATTGGGATATCATATTTACACAATATCAATTGATGATATCCTGATTTCAAGTCAATTTTAGAGGACTGCAGAGCTCTCCAAAAATAACAGAACATTTAATAAATTTGTGGAAGTATATATCTATTATTTATCGTATAATGGTTAATATAACACTAATCAACACACAACTGAATAGTAATATCTACATTTTTTTCAAACTGAACTGGTGCTACCCATGGAGACATGCTGGGCTAGATGAACTATTTTATTTCCAGCTCCTCCAACTACAATTTCAATTTCCTCAATTATTCTGGATTCATATATTATTTCAAAAGTGATATTGGACAAGTCCCCAAAAGGTGATCAATCGCAAACTCCTCTTATCTCACAGGTGTAATACCAAATAATTAATGAAGAGAAACATTGATTAACTGATCATCTAATGCCGGAAAACTACTTATCGTAACCTCATCCATTGATTCCAAAGAAGGAGATGCTAACTGATATGATATCATCCAAATTTTTGGTTCCAACAGGCCTGTTTCACCCACCTTTTCATTCATTACTCATATAACGATATAATCATTACCATCACACATTTTAAAACTCATAATTTCTACTTAATTTTTTATGTTGTCCTCAAACATTTCCAACTGATCCGCACAAAATATTATATCATATGAAACCTTCTCACTCACTGATAACTCCAACGTTAACTCATCATCATCCACAAATATACCACATGCTCTACACCAGAAGGCTCAACAGTCGCTTTGACATTGAGGATTTTGAAGTATTAAAATAGAATGAATAATTTATCCAGTTAAACCCATATAATCAACCACATGAGCAGACATGAAATAATAGGAAGGACTCATATCAAAAAAAAACATGTAGAAGAGTATAATTTTATATAATTTAACCTCGCAAAATGGATGGTCCCAACTGATCATCCCTCAAAACCTGATCAACTCCAAAATAACAACTTACTTATAAAAATTTGTTCTTTATTATCATGTTGAAACACACCCTACTAAGGAGTCATGGTATTCCCAGAATCACCATGAAAGACCCAGATATGCTAACTAATGGTATGATGTTTCCCCAATCCCATTGTGGAATAAGATTCATGCGACCCCTGAGGAGTTTCATGAACACCTTACCTCGAAGAATTTTGAAAATAACATTGATGATTCCCCATCTGCTCAAAATTATGACATGATTGAGGTAGTTCTATATAATCCCTCTTTTTATGGCCTATAAAACCGAACTGAAAACATCATGGAATTCTCTGAGTCTTTGAAGGATGATTCATTGATCCCTCCATTGGATTTTGAACCATTCTTCCACCCTGTAAGTATGTTTCCCTCCTCAGCATAATCCATGTTTTTGAGTTCCCATTATATCCCATGGATACCAACATTATTTCATCACCTATAGCCTCTTTTATATCTTTTTCATTCATTGATGTTCTATTCACCATTTCTATATATTCACTTATAAATAGGACCACAATTTTGGAAAAAATATCTTACCTCAAGACCGATTCAAGGATCTGCCACTTCAAGGATGCTCTAGACACCACCTCGGGTGAAAACTAGACTAAATTCATACAATTAACACCATATCCTATCATAAAAATGTTAAACATCGTCAATATGAATAAATCCATTATGCACAAAATAAAGAATGTATGAGGGCAGAATTTTTCATTAAACAATTCCTCAAAACCCTCCCATTCTAAACCTTGGTATGTTCTATCCTGGACCCCCAAATCCAACCATTGATGGGAAAGATGATGAAAAATTTATATCGCTAAAAAACCATTTAACTCTATTGGTGTTCCCATGAAATCAAATATCTTATTAATCTTGTTCAACCATGCTTGTTTCCTTTCAATCCTTGAATCAACCCGAAAATGGTTGGGTTCTTATTCTAGAACTGATCCAAGTGGTCCACATTACTTGGATCATTGCTTCTATTTCTACGTTCCACCAATTGGGAAGCTTAAAATAACTTATTCAATAGCTCTGGTTCACCTAGTGCTCAGGTGGAACAACATTTTCAACAGTATCCTTCAGTTGGTCACTATGACATATACCTGGTTCCATTTATATCAACACAATAATCACCATTACTCCCAATCCCGAGCAACCAATGGTTTAAATATCTTATTATATCACATTCCATCTATCCCAACCTTAAAAAATCCAAAATTTCTCATATCCATCCATTTTTTGAAAAATACACCATGTTCTGAAAATCGACCAATTTGAAAAATGAGACGAACATTCACTTTTCGAAATCATACATTTTAAAATAAATTATAGATATTTCAAAAACAAACACATTCTTACCACAACATTAATCATTATTACAAATGAAATATGATATCCTAGTGGGAAGTCAATTATACAATGCATTCCATGCTCGCCTCATTGGATACACCCACGATAATGAAATCACATTCCAATAAGTGTCCTAAAACACGGATGTACCCAACTCTCTATTAACATGAAGTTCCGCATAAAAAGGGTTATACATGTCCTTTTATGATAATCATATTCCTTTCTACCATCCTAAGTCAAGTAATACAGTGAGAATGAATATAGAATCCAATACCAACAATAAATGCCAAAAAACCAAAGAAAATATGAAATTCAAGGACTGGACAAACTAATACTACTTGTAGCATCCCACCTCTTCTAATTTTTTTGATAAGGATGTGGAATACTACTAACCCATAGGAAATGTTCACAATGAACCAAAGGATGACAATAAATGTCAAGGGATTCAAGGAAAATTGGAGAAAAATTTTCCCTTTCGAATAAAAACACCCAACAAAACAAGCCAAAGCACAAAATAACAACATGATGTATGTAGACAATGTTGATCAATTAAACAAAACCAAAAGACAATTAAAACTGAACCATGAAAATCTTTATTCAGTGTAACCAAGGGTATAATAAACAAAAAAACAAAAAGATGATATGACACAACTCCACAACTCTATGCCATACTCTATGATAAAAGAACCACAATACCAAACAATCATAATGATGAACCACTATGTAAATGAGATTATTTACCTTTACCCATGTCCTATAATACATCATATGAAAAAAAAACAATGTTGGAATGATGGGAGTGAGTAATTCTACTCAGTGGGTTTTCCCCAAATGAATTCCCTACACACACAACTACGATTGAACATGATAACACAATTCACATAAAATTGTTTATATAAAATGGTTCAACAAATACAAATAATCCCAAAACATAATTACACAATAATATCACAGAATTCAAAAACAAATCCAAGTAAATCAACCAAACATTCCATTACTCCTTTCAAATTTCCATAAACCGTACTAACTAGCATGACCGTAAGCATATCCCATTCCACATGCCGATGATTATCACACACACACAAACCCAATATTGGTGTTACCATTGGTGATGGAATGTCACATCCAACACTATCAACATTTTATATAGGTAAATACCACCCTCATAATTGATGGTGATTTTTCAGAACATCATTCCATTCATTTCCTTTCATGAAAAACCACATAATCCAACAAACAAGCCAATATCATTTACCAAAACCAAAAAATTAAAGTCAAAAGGTTCTAAGTCATATGAACAAACACACACCAAACTTTACTATCAAACTATTTGTATTCCAAAACACACTCAATTAAACCAAAAATTTATTGAACCCATCATTCATACACCATTTTTCATAAATAAAACAAGACACCAATTTTAAAATTAAAATTTTAACATCAAACACCAAATCCACTTTAACAACAATAACATTTTTTACCAAAAATAATAAATCATCAAAAATAGTTTTCCCCCAATAATATAACATCAAAACCTCAATAAATTTTAAAATAAACCATTTAATTTGAACTAAGAATTCATGGTATATAAAAATGGAGATGATCATTGTAATAACCTGGTTCATCCTTCAAGGTCTGGAACTTGTTTGTATGGGTTATACTTTGAATAAAGGAGGAATAAAGGTCAAGGTCTTGATGAGGACCTATTATATGAAATAACCGGGTTTTAAAAGACGTGTATTTTCGGGAACACACTGTGTAATATGGGTACACACAATGTGCTTCCTAGTACATGCCATGTCCTGGTCTTGATAGGATTTGTACGGACACGACATGATGTTTCTAGTACACATTGTTTATTTTTATTTTTATTTATTAAATTAGGATTTAGCGTTGAATTTTGTCTTTGGAATAGAAGGGATCACCCGTCTCATGAACCTGCAACACGAGGCCTAATTTCTCCACCAAAATCTCAGTCTGAACTCTGATTTGATCGTTGTCAGTTGTGTTGAATCCCAATCAATAATATCTCAATTCCACGTCATCCATTCTTCTTGAATTATTCTCTCAACCGAGTTATCAAAGGTTGAGAATTTATTCTTGTTTTTTTCATTTACCCAATTCAAGGACGATATAGATGCTTGGGCTAGTTGATGAAGTTGAACGACTTAGAGGAACATGGTATCATGCCTTTCCCTAATTGTCAATTTTATTATATGTGATTGACTTTCATGCTCCCATTTTTTGGTATCACCTAAGTTGAATATTCTCCTTTTTTTTACCAAATGTTGATTAGGTAAATTATTAAATTATTACAAGGCATGTTTGATATTGTTATCCTTGATTGAGGGTAACCCCATGGGTGAGTTTTCACTTTGGTGACCCACATTGAGGCATTTGGCCTAAGATGCCTATGGGAATGAATATTATTTCCATTGATGGGTTGTTTAATAAAGAATTGGTTAATTCAATGATGTTACCAATTGAGTTAATAAATGGTTATTCTTTATGATAATTTAATTCACATGTTAGTCTTGTGATATGTGTCACCCATGTGAGTTTATAATTGTTAAGTATGGTAATGGTTAGATTACATGAAAGGATTGTGACATGTTGGATGCCCTTGTGAGTTAGTATTTTCATAACCAGGTAATAGTATATGTTACATGTTTTTTATTTATGATAAAATGATTATATATAGGTTTTTGACATTGAATGATGTTGAAATTATTATATACTGGTTTTTGACCCAGACACATTCTGAAATGCATATATACTGGGTTTCGACCTTAATTGACTGCTAAAATTATTATATAGAATGTTCTGATCCAGTTTTGTGGTTTTTTGTACCATAGTTATATGGTTCAGGTAAAATACACCATGAGTTATACTTGGATTCCACTTTAGGATGTCATGACCATACTGCGCTATAAATTGAATTTTTAAATTAAATCAATTATGAACCATCCTCCAAGCTAAATCACAAGATTGGATTTGGTCTTCACTTACTTGTTTAGATATCCTTTTGAGATATATGTTGTTCATTATTTTATATGAGGTTTGGTGGGATTATGCCAGATCCTAAGACTTATATATTTCAATTTAATTGAATTAATTAATAACCATGAAATGTATGTAAATGAATACACATGATTGTAGGGATATTGAATTTTGAGTACATCCTATCTTACATCGTTCATTATTTTTAATTTCATGTTATATATATTCACTAAAAAAGTGGCATAGATATTGAGAGGATTTCTACAGGGATTTAGTCTCACACCCTATTTGGGACATGTTTTTTGGCCCAAAAAGATTATGTAATGGTAGGTGTCGATAATGGAAATCATCCATATACAGGTACTTGATATGCTATTTTTGAGTAGGTGAGAATGTTACCAAGTCGAGTCTTGAGATGCATCTGAGTTTTCTTTTGTATTTTTGTACCTTTATATTGTATCTTCTACTTGATTTCAGTGTATCCTATTTTGGATGCTTTTTTAGAATATGTGACATAAAGAGTAATCTATTTTGTGTTATTACTACTATTTATCTCAATTTTTTTATTCAATTGTTGGTATTTACTATTTATTTTATTTTATATTATTGTTAATTAATTTTAAACTATGAAAATGAGGGAATAGTTCCCCCACTACAAGTCCTCAGTCCTAACTTCTAGACGGTATCCTCTGGAATTTGGGGAAATTTTCTTGAGGCCATGTGGCCAACCCAGACTGGGGAACCAGTAGAGTTCCATCTGGATTCCGGATGATACAAAGTGACATCAGTGGAGTCTTTTTTGGGTAGTCTTATGATTTTCAGCTTTTATGGGGACAATATGGAATTAGTGTTCGGTAATAAATTGTTCTTGAGAGTGGATACCCTTTGTATAGATTATACCCAAATTTCCTCAAATTAACTTGTGATTTCTATATTTAGATCTTCTATGGATTATTTGATTTTACTATTGGGTAAATCACTTTTATTGTGTAGTTATTATTGATATAATTTTGGTTCAATTTTGATGCAACCCAATGAGATAAGGGTATGACATCTCAGGCATCACATACAAACAAACTTGTTAGAAATCACTTGTCATGAAATCTTGGCATTCCATTTAGAAAGAATTAGTGATTTATTGTTGTTGTGATAGATGTATTGGTATATATGCATGATGTTTTGATAGATTCCAATATAGATATTACTTCTATTGTGATAAGTGTATTGTTACATGATATGGTTCGAATTGGATGGATATCAATATTTTTTCCATGATGTGTATATGCCATCTTGGAGAAGAATTTGGTGGATCATGTTTCAGACTTATTTTGAGTTGTGTTATAATGTGAAATATATGGATTACTTGCTTTAATTAGGGGAAAGTATGTGCCCAAATGATTCAAATATTAAATTCCTTTTTTACATTTAAAAAATAGAGTTTACGATGATTTTTTATACATTTAATACCTATAAATCTAGATAACATGGCATGTGATGCTGGGCACACACGCCATGTGATGTTTTCTTTGTGAATATAATATTTTTTTATGTACACACCATGTACTTTTACTACACCCCATGTAGTAGATGACCATGCTTCCATCCATGTTATAAATAACATAGAATAATGGTCTTGGAAAATTATAATATCATGTACATTGGGTACACACCATATAGGTTTACACAGGTAGACCCCATGTGGCTTTGGTATGTAAATGTTCATGGAAAAGAGGGGAGACTTGTGTACATTCGAGGCATCCAACTTGCACGCCATGTGCCTAGGGTGTTTACATGCCCAGGTTGACAAAGGTACACATCAATGTTAGAGCATCAGGTAACACACTGTGTATGGTGGTTACACAATGTGTATTCCCCTTTTGGTACCCATTGAGGGTATTTTCCTATTCTATCACCCTTTGTCGGTTTTGGACCAGTGAGTAGTCCTTTTGGGGTATTTTTCCATGTATATTGAGATGGTGAAACAGTTGAATAGTTTTTAGGACTACTAATTGGTGTTATGAGGATTTTATCTAAATGGAATTTTTCCTCCTCTAGTTATTGTTACCATTTTTAACCTATTAGTGAAAATTTGCAGGGATGACTTGTTGGGTGTTCACACCAATGTAGTTAAGATCTTTGATATGAGAAGTGTTATGGTTCATCTCTCACAACCTATTTTTTTATGATGGTTCCTATGTGATAAATGCAATTATTATCTGCAAGGTCATGAGACCTATTTCTTTTAAGGATACCATGAGGGATGCATTCTCTTATATGGTGATCTAGGGTGACCCATATGGTAACCCTCTCCTATATACCATTTTTGGTGATCTCGTATATAATTTCTCCCTTACATTTTTAGATATGAGTTTTGTATAGGATTCCTTCACTCGTGTTTACCTAGAGGATCTCAAGTAGGAATCAATTTAGTGTTTTACCTGACCAAAACTGACCTTGATAGTGTTATTTTGGTAGAATCCCTCATTGTTTAACCCATAGACTTGACCCATAGGGCTGGCAGAAGTGTGAGTGTTTAGAGGAAGGTATTGGCATGTCCTGTTTTGATATCTGCGCTTTTCAGATGTGACCTTTTTTGTATCTTCACCCTTAATGTGATAATTAGCATTCAAGAATGATCAGTTCAGTAGGTTAGGGATTCATCGGGCATGGTGAGCTGCTTAGAAGTTCATGCTATCCTATCTTATCATAAATGATGGGAGGCAAGGTACATTGTAATCTTTGTAAATAATAGTGTAGGTGGTTTTCTTTTTATCCAGTTCCTATGTGATCCATATTTACTAGGACGCATAGAATGGATAACCTATTAATAGTAACCATATGTTCTATTTTATCTTGTAATCATAGAGTAGAGTATGTTTACATACACAATACCCATCTCATGTAAAATGTTAAAATGATATATTGAGTTTGTTAAATTGGTGAGTGTTGAACTATTTGGAGTGTTCAGAGTTTATCTCCAGAGTAGAGTAACCTAATAGTTATGGAATCAATTTCGTCCCACTTATTCAGAAGAATTTCATGGACATAAGTGTTTTGACATGTCGGTTAGTTTAATTATTTATTTCATTCCATGTGATGTGACATGGTGATCATGGTTTGCGGAACAACACTCGTGCATTTAACAAGGTTCTGAACTAGCATGTTTGATTACAATTGGTCCTTATTCTTGAAATTTATGACACTATTAGGGAGGGAGTTTAATTTAGGTTATTTGAAAATGTTTCTTCTATATAGAAGGATCATAATCATGGAAAATTCTTAAATGGTCAACTCTATTTGAATTCCTTTGAGTCTTGCGAGTCTTGTATCGTGTTGATGTTCTCTTGAAAATACAATGTTGTTTTATTTTGGATATGTGTGTAGTCCATGTGAGTAACATATTATCATAGATGGACCTCAGTGGTTCAGTGTAAGCTATCAAGGAATGACTTGGGATATGGGAATTGTGGTCAGTTAAATGTCGATATGTCGGAAAGGGAAGTCGAAATTCATTTATAAGGTTTACCAATAGTTGTTCGACTATCATGTTATAGTGATCCATTAATTCCTCTTAGTGTGATATTTTTTAAAAGACAAACATGTACTCTATCTTGACATTATCCCGGATTCACTAAAAGAACATTGGTTATACATCGCGCTATAGATGAAATATTTTGGGATAGTTCAAAATCTTATTCGGTGTTGTGTGAAAGATACATGGTTTTAAATGAGGACCAGTAAATCCTAATGGTACCTGGGTACCTATGTAGAAATTCCTTGAATATACTTTAGATGCTTTCCACTTTCATTGACATGACCGCCAGGTGGATGATTCCTTGGGCTCAGTTAATGTCATTAAGATGAATTTTGGATTTGGACCAATGTCTCAATTGTAATGCGGTGTATGGACTGCCTTGGTGAGTGCCTTGGACTATAGGTTGATTAATATAAGGGTATTTCAAACATATAGTGGGGCTTGGGTGTGATTATTTAAAAAGGGTTAATGATCCTAGTGGGATTGATCTGGATAACGCTTTTGCTCATTTTGTGGCATGTCCTTCTTAAGTGATCTGGGGATGGCTTAACAAAGGAGAATCACTAAGAGACATGTATAGAATTATGTGAATGGTTTTTTGGAGGTTTGGTACCTTTGGAGAAGTCATTTTTTCTATAACAATATGTCTACATCAAATGCTGATAATTTATGAGATATTTCATCCTGTGATGGGGAGACATTTTATTCATCTTGTTCTTCATTTATTGATCTAGTGAGCATATTTTAAAACTCTACTAGTATAATTTGGGAGTTATATAAATGTGTTAAATTTCTTTCGAAGTAAGATTATGTGATTTTTTTTTGATAATTTTGATCGGGGTTCAACCGTTCTGTTCAATGGGGTCACTCAAAGTACCTCGATTATGTTCACGTTCTCCCAGTTAAAGGAAAACACACCAGTAGCATCATTGGAATGCTCAAGGGTGTTCTTGTGGATATTTATGATAGAGATGGTTCCATTATAATGAATTAATCTAAGTTTTTCAAGAAATGACCATGAATGTCTCACATTTACTTCTTAACAAGTAATATTTCAGAGTTGATGAGCCTGGGAGGTTGTAAATCCATGTGATCGTATGCTTGATTTTGTCTCACATTATATCGTGCCAGATAAAGATGCATGTTTTACATCTAATTTTTTGTAAATGGATATAGGGTGCTCCGGCTGAAGAGGTGATTATGAGCACAACATACCGCCCTCAGATAGATGGTTAATCAAAGAAAAAGATTCAGGTGCTAGAGGACATGCTTCGGGAATGCATCTTAGATTTAAGGGGCTCTTGGGTGAAACATCTACTAATAGTTGAGTTCTACTAGGAATATTTCTTACAGAATACTTATCAGATGGTGAAATATGAGGCTTTATCTATTAGGCCATTTAGATCACCCCTATGTTCGATGAAGGTAGGAGAGGAAACTATGCTGGGGAGTCATCTTGTGTAGGTGACCACTGAATGGGTTCATGTTTTTTGGAAGCAGATGAATAATACGTAGTCTCATTATAAATATTTTCTTGATCGCCTCGAATGACCTCTAGAGTTTTAGGTTGGGTATTGAGTTTCTTACATGTTTCACAAGGGTTGAGACATTATAAGATCATGAGAAAGGGTACGCTTTGACTGAGATACGTTC
Source organism: Viscum album (assembly GCA_963277665.1). Lineage (NCBI taxonomy): Eukaryota > Viridiplantae > Streptophyta > Magnoliopsida > Santalales > Viscaceae > Viscum > Viscum album. The sequence continues at coordinate 2,105,016,526 of OY728132.1, forward strand.
GTCCGTTTGATATTATATAAAGGGTCAGCCCAGTTGCCTAATAGTTGCATTTAACTCATAGGTACTTGGCTATGCACAACGTCTTCCACGCTAATAGTTGTGATATTAATTTTCAGACATGTATCATGTTCCATAGCCTAAGTAAGTTTAGTTTCATGTGGATTCATTATTTGGGAATAATCCCTTATGAATTGTTGAGTGTATCATAAAGGTTCTTTATGGTCTGTATGACCCATTTGTATGGGTTCTATGGTGTCATGTACTAGTGTAGGATGAGATCTAGGAGGGGGAGGTTGATGTATGATCATACTTTCCAGATGTTTTCTCATTTGTTCCTTAACCACCATTGAAATTAACATTAGGGGATGAATTTCTTTAAGAGGGAATGTTTGTATGAATCGTATTCTTCTTTTATGGTCTGAAGTTTGTCTGCCTGGGTTATACATGGAATAGTGGAGGAAAATAGGTCAAGATCTAGATACAGTCATGTTACATAAAATAACTGGTTATTCAATGGTGTATATTTTAATGAACACACTGTGTAATATGGGTACACACCATGTACATCCTATAACACACCATTTCATGGTCTAGCAACGATCTATGTTGAAATGGAATGTTGTTTCTAGTACAAAATTTAATGTTCTTTTTATACATTTAATCAAGAAGTAGTGTCATATTTTTTATCTTGGATAGATGGGATCTCCCATATCATGAATCAATAGTACCAAACCTAATTTCTCCTCCCAAATCTCCATCGTAACATCGATTTTATCTCTGTTAGACACGTTGGAACCCAATCGGTAAGCTCTCAACTCCTCTTGAGTCCTTATTCGTGATTTATTTTATCAACTGAGTTATCAAAGTATGATCAAATATGCTTGTTTTTTATATTATCCATATTCTAGGGTGATTTAGAGATCAACACTAGATGAGGAGTGTTATACGGTTATGAGGTAGGTTGTCTTATTCCTTTTACTAATTGATAAGATAATAATATGTGCTAGAGTGATGCGTGCCCATTTTTGGGTGTCACCTAAATTGAATATAGAGCTATATTGTTACCAAATGTTGATTATGTAATTGATTAAATTATTATACTTTATGTTTTAGATTTTTACCCTTGATTGAGGGCTACCATGTGGGTGTGTTTCCCCTTGGATGACCAACATTTACTTATTCGGACTATGATGCCTATGGGCATGGATTTGATTCCATTTTATGGGTTGTTTAAAATAAATTTTTTTAATTTAATGATTATAACACATGAAATAATAAATGGTGATACCTTGTAAATTTTTAATTCACATGTTAGGCATGTGATATGAGTTTTCCATGTGACTTTATAATTGTTAATCTTGGTAATGGTCTGATTACATGAAGGGTTTGTGACATTTTGGATTCCCATACGAGTTATTGTTTTGATAACCATATAATAGTGTGCAATTTAGAAGTTTTTTTGTATTCTCAAATTTTAATATACTGGGTTTTTACCTTAACACAGGATGAAATTCTTATATACTGGGTTTTGACCTTGACACATGCTAAAATTCTTATATACCATTTTTTACCCCGATTGACTACTAAAATGCTCATATAGAAAGTTGTGATCCAATTTGGTGTTATCTTATAACATGGTTGTATGGATTTGGTTAAATACACTAGGAGTGATACTTGAATTACACTTTAGGATGTCAAGACCCGATGCAGTTATAAATTAAATATTTAAAATAAATGAATTATGATTCAACTTCCAATCCAAAGAATAAAATTGGATTCAGTCTTCACATACTTGATTAGATAACTTTTGGAGGTACATGTTGTTCATAATTTTTCATGGGGGATTCCTGGAATAGGTTAGATCCTGAGACTTATATAATTAATTATAATTTAATTAATTAATAAACATTAAATGAATGTAAATGAATACTAGTTCACGAGAGGATATTTACTTTTGATTACTTCCTAGCATAATTCTTTCATCATTGTACACTTCCTATTAAATATATTCACTGACAGACTGTCATAGATTTTGGGTGGTTTCCTATTGGAATTCAGTCCCAGACCCTATTTAGGTCATGATTTTTGGCCCAAAAAGATTATGTTATTGCAGGTGTCCATAATGGAAAGCACCCTTCTAAAGGTACATGATATTCTGCATAGGACCATGAGAGCATGGGACCAAGATAAGGATTTATTTGCTTCTGAATTTCCTTTTTTATTTCTATATGATGGTATTGTATCATTTACATGAATGTAGTGTATCCTATTTGTATTCTTTAGTAGAATATTTGATATAAACAATAATCTATTGTATGTTATGACTTATTGTTATCTATATTATTAGTCCTCCATTGTTTACTTCAGCTGTTGGTATTTATAGATTTTGATATTGTTTATTATTATTCTACTTTTTACACTCTCGCAACGAGGGTATTGTTTCCCCATAATCAGTCATAGGACTTCACTGCTCTGTTGGAAGCCTTTGGAATTTGGGGAAATGTTCTTGAGACTATGGGGCCAACAAGTTTTAGGGATCTATTTTAGTGGAATCAGATTCCGATATGTTACAACAGTGAGGCCACCTACATTAGTGTTTTGGTGAAATCAACCAATGAGAAACCGTACAACAAATTGTTTTGAAAACACCACAAAAAAACCTTAGATTTATTTTCTTAACATGATCATGACCAAATATCGTACTTTTAGGCAACAAACAACCTTGATCTACATGTGGTGAATGTAGATCTAGAAAACTGAGAGAGGGAAAGAACTGCATCAAAGGACAACCAATAACAAACCAAGAGAGTAGACTTACTTGAGAAGAATCACCTTTAACAGACCATAAACCCCCTTTGAATCGCTACAAAAATGAATTTTGGATCCCCTAAGCCAATGATAAGAGTAGATAACGAGTGGGGATCGAGTGTGTGTATGTTTGGGGTGTCTTATGTTAAATCACGAGAGAAACATTTATTAAAAATACAATATTTAATGCCATGAACAGTTAACTCGCATAATTAAAAAAATTGTGCAGTAACTTGCTACTACTACTGTCTAAATGGTTCCCGAAATGGTTTCTTCACATAGTTAGACAAAAGGTGCACCAACTGTGTGAATCCCACTGCCTCATGTTTCATTGTTACCTGTCTTTATTGAACGGTTTATAGTAACTATGGTCATACCGTTCACCCATGTAAACGCATCAAAACCTTCCCAAAACTCTTACAAACTATCCCCTACATTACCTAAAAACATTACATAAATAAAAATACACAAACTGTAGTTAAATATATCAAACCAGGGGTACTACCTGTTACATCTAAAAAGATCATTTCCTACCTTGGCATGTAATCATCCTTTGTTTCCCCACGGAATAAATATTATGTCCTCAATATTAAAAAATAATACACATTTATTGGATATATAATATATATCCCATGATCATTAAAAAATATCCACATAATATTTAAATTATTTCCTTATCACTTATCAATACTAAAATGGATTTCACTATGTTCCTCTAAAATTTATGGCTTCGAAAATTCCTTCCTCCATGGAACAAACCACCATGAAAAAAATCACTAAAATTATTTTTTATGACTTAAACATCACTACATCCAAAAAAAAGCCAGAACACTAAACCAAAAACTATTCCAAAATATCCAAAACAACATCATTCCCTTAAATATAACCTTTTTTTAAAATCAAAAATAAAAAATTATTGTTTTACCCATTGATATCATTCTAAAATTATACAGGATAACTATACTGATAAATAAATATATTTAAGGACATATGTGGTCTGACCCTTAACATATCTATTCAAATAATTCACATTCCCCTAATTTTATGTTATAGGATATATAATAAGGATTGATAAATAAGTGAGATGATTAGTGGAATAAAATAAAGTGGAATTTGAAAATTTGTTATTGTGCGTGTATGGAGTTATATAACCCCGAGAATTGTTATTATTAAGTAACAATATGTATAATCAATTGTATTTTTACAAAAATTTGGATAATTGGGTATATTAATAATATATTTATTTTTTGTTTTTAGATTCATTTATAAAAATTACATAATATTATTTAAGACAAAATTTATCTTTTTATTGAGAAATTAAACGTTTTTAAAAATTGAGTTGGGATTTTCTGTTGTAAAATATTAGTTAAATATAGCTATTGGGTTTTACAACATATTGAATAATCATATATTGAAAGGATATTTTATGGTATGATAATAACATATATTAATTTTGATTCTAAATTAGAATGAATGAATAATATTGAATTCATTAATTCAGAATCTATATAGTATATAGTTAGGATTTATAAGGGAGAGAATTTTATGAGTAATTAGTCAGTCATGTATATCTTTAGAATGTATTTTGGGATTAAGATAGTCCATAGAGAGAGTAAGTATCCAGTAAAAGTGGAAGAGAATTAGTGGTCAAACCAATAAATGAAACACTCATTCTATGCTTCTCGTCACCAGTTAGTTTTTAATGCATCCCATAGCGATGATGTGATGATGAAAGAAAGAAAGAGGTAAAAAACACACAACACAAAGGAAAGTAAAATGTTTGTATACTATATTATTCATGTGTCTAATACCTAGGGTACTATAGTTGAGATCCAACTACACATGTTTATCATTAGTTTTAAATAATAACATGGAAATGAACTTAAAGTAGTATGTAAATTCAATGTATTAGAAAAAATTATAATAATTGAAAATGTATTTTAATATCCAAATAATCCACCAAAATATCTTCTAAAAATTTTATATTATATGAATTTTTATCATATAATAAAATATCATTCAAAATAAATATGGAAATCTCATAGAATTAATGATAGAATTATTACTAATTTTGGAATAATCACTCTCATGAAACTTAGGGTGAGACAACCTTCAATTTATAAAATAGAAAATCATTTCAGATGACTTATTTAATCATGGTAAATTATCCAAATCCACTAGATATGCAAAGTGGATCATAAAGCCCTTTAAGACAATTTTACATTGGATATAACTACCTAACGTGATAATTTTTTAGTTGTTAAAAAAAGGCCATCTAATAACAGTTCATAAAAAAAATATTTCATTTTGATACACTCCAATGACGTTTTAGGTTTATATTTTTATAGAATAATTAAAAAACATTAATTAAATAATTATATCTATTTTTAACTAATGGAAATTTTCCTAATATTTAAGAAAGTTATTAATTCATAACATGTCTTCGACATCAACTATAAATTTTCCACATAATATAATTTTCATAAAACTGCCTACATTTATTATCATTATAACCTAGAGAAATTGAAACATATAAAAGAGGTGAGCTAAGATTCTCAGTATGAATGAAGAAGTGCTACCATTCAATGACCTTATATGAGAATAAGATGTGAATATGGTTAAAATTAAGTCATACCATACTATTATATCAAAAAAATTATAGATCGTAAATAATATCATAACATGGGAATAAATCATATATATGGATCATATCATAGAAATAAGGAATTAGTGAAAATTGTAACAAATCCATAAATCTATAAGTATTAACCTAGTGGATTACACATCACAACATATTTCTATTAGTTGATATGGCTACACTCATCAATTTACCTTGTTGTATTAGGATTTAATCTATCCATTCCCTTAGTGTATTAGGATGCACTACATGTTTACCATTTTGGATCTATCATCACTACTCATTTCAACATTATCACATTTGATGTATTGAATTAACATGTGCACTAGAGGGATATAAAGGGACCATGTATCACATAATTACTTTCTATAAACATTTTTATGATAATAAAACATCTATATAACACATCTACAAAACCTTGGTATTAGAATTGGTTTGAAAACAATTTCTGAATAAAATAATCCACTTTTTATTGCATAGAACTAATGGAATGAAAATTTTTTCATTCAACACATTACAAAGAACTCATTGAAATAAAATGGGTTTTATTTACTTCTAAAATGGATTCACATTAGTAAATAATTCATAGTTATTTAAATATTCATTACATTTAAACCCATAGAAAATAAATGTGTATTCCATGAAGAAAAATAATATTCTAGGTAAATACCAATCAATCTAAATAATGAAGCATAATTAATTTAAACCACATATATTTATAGTTTATGGCTCAGATAATAATATTCAATTGTCAATAGGTTTTGGGAATCTTGATGAAAACACGTCAATATAAATATTAAAAAACAATTTATTCATTTAAGAAATCAATTTGAAGAAAAATTAAGGTTATACATTATAAATAACAAGGAAAAAACATTCAATGGTAGATTATTTTTCTAAATAGTTGGAAAATACATAAGAAATAAAGAATAAAATTTGGATGGTTTCATTTAAAAAAAATTCCTCATTAAATAATTACATTTTCATAAGGTAATGATGTAGATAAAAAATGATTTTATGGAGTTTTGTAAAAAACAATTATTAATTTTCAAATAGGTTTGATAGTTTCGAATAATTTTAAAAGAAAAATTATATAAAAGATGGGAAAATGTACTCTTCATTTAGAAAACATGTTAATTTAGAGATAATTTAACAAATAAAATGATAAGGGTGGAGGAATGATGTTTTAAAACCTAAAATATAAAAATGGACTATTGAAAACATAATTTCAAAATGAAGTTACAAGTCATAATCAAAATCTATTTTTTAAAAAGTGAATTGATAATTTTGATGAAATTATCATTGAAATTTTTTTTCCAAAAAGTATTCCTTGGAAAATCATAAAAAATAGAAAAATAATTATTTGTTCGAATATAAAACTTTTAGATATTTAAAAGAGGAATTATTTTTTGAAATACATTTATTTGAATACTCATATCATAATATAGGTATTCGATCTTTTTAATGTCAGTAAAGATAATTATTTGAATACTACAAAATAATATATATTAGATTTCCCAAAAAAAGAGGTGAACATTTTCCAAATGGATAATACAGAAATTAAATACTGATACAATTGTGGATCATAGGTTCGTTCTTAATAATGTTATAATATTATGTGAGAGAAAAATCATGTTGGAATCATTGAAACAAAATAGATATTATACACCAGAACTATAAAGGAGAACATCATATAATATGTGAAATCATCTAATGAATATAATTATAACAATACAAGATTTCATAGTGCATTACCTTTTTAAATTAATCTAATAGATTATATTTCATAGAACACCGACTTGCCTTGTATTATATGCAGGATTGTGTTTCTGCAAAACACCACATTAGTATTAAAATTATTTATACAATATTTTTATTTATCAATTAAAATTTTTTATATGAATAATAAATAATAAATTTTATGTTTTATTTATAATTTTTTCACATAAAACAAATTTATAATGAAATTTATTTGTTTTGTTAAAATAGTTATATATTTAGAAAAACTATTTTCTTAAAAGAACTAAATTTTATGTTCTTTTTGTGAATGATAAAAAAATTAATTTTAAACACTAATAAAAGTTGAATATGGTAAAATATACTTCATTTTTGAATTTATAATATCAATATTATCTTAGGCTGAATTTTTTGTATTTTTCTGAAGAAATTCAATTTTTGATGAATACTCGAAAATACTACATAGAACAAAAAAACTGAATTTTCCATTTAAATAAATAATTTGAATTAAAATTTATCTTAAAGTAAAAATAGATACATAATAAATATATTAGTCCAATTTAATTCATCAGATTAATTTTTTAATAATATTAGATATATAAAATTTTATTGAACCTTTTAATTTCCTTTACCCCCTCTTCTATGCACATTTGCAAATTTGAATCAAACGTAATTTTACCGTCTCTTTGAATTGAATATCAAATATATGATTGAATCAGTTTTCATCATAAAGTAAAATGTGGATCTATTGGATGAAAATAAGTTTTGTGAATAGTAACTTTTGAATTTAACTTACGACTATTAAAAGTAAATAGGGTAATTAAATGTAAAAATAAAATTATAATAAAATAAAATTACCCCAATAGATGTCCTCATTCTATTATATATGTTTTTCTGTCCAAATATTACCTTAGGATAAAAATAATATCCTTTTTGATCCTTTTGGTTTAGATTAGGAAATGTATTATATTTTTCTTAAAGAAGAGTGAAAAGTGATAAATTCAAATTTTAATAATTAAACAATTTTAAATACAGGGTTAAATATAAGATAAACAACGCTATAAGTACTCATTTTAAATATAAAAAGATTTCTTTTATCCTGGCATTCAATTTATAATTTTTAAACATTAAATAAATTATTTTATTTATGAAATATTCATGATGTTGTAATTACCTTATTAATATACGTTTAAAATTAATAATATTACAAATATTAAAATAAATTTAAACTAAAACTGTTGATGACATTCTTGTTTTTTCTAGAGGAATATTTCAATTTTGGGTTGATTGATTTTTTTTCCTTTGAAGGAATCTGGTTTTTATGACTTAAAAAAGAATTAATAAATAGTGTCAAAATTGCCCTAAAAGAGTTTTAAAAAAAAGTAATTTTTTACTATATTATATAATAGTACGGAAAATATATTATTTGAAGAAATAAATTAGATAATGATAGATATTTCAATAATAAATCACTTGAGGTCCTCTTGGAATTTTATAGTAACTATATTTACCATGTAGTATAAAATAACTAAAAGACATCTTAAAGGATAAACTATTTATCTAAGGTATATGTATAAAAGATAGGGTTAATATGGTGGCCTACACATGTCTAAAACCAATTTATTGATAGAATTTAGACACATACCCACCTTATCCTCGAAATAAATCCATTATGAGCTATTATAAATTGAAAATTAATTTTATGATAAATTTATATTTCAAGATTTTCCTAAAGTGCCCCCACCTCTCTTATAAAAAGTTACTTCCCCTTCTCTTAAATTCACACCACTAAGGCCATTTGGCTCGTCAAACCAAATCCCAAATATCCACCCAACTTCCCTATATTCAACCTGCAGGCCTTAACATGAGCATAAATCCAACAAATAGAGCCCTTTTACCCAAATAAAAAGGAAACACCAAAAGAATATGTAATTATTTTATCACCTCAATCATTGTTCTTTTCTTCTTCTACATCCTCTTTCACGACCTGCCTTCACCATATTGAGGGAAGGGACAACAGACTGCGAGACCCTTCCTTCTTCAAGTTGAAGAAGAGATAATGACCCCCGAGACCCGCCTTCAATAGGTCCCGGATTGGAGACTAGAACCAAGGGTATAGAATCACACACAAAAAAGGAAGGCATTACCCTTTTCATTAATATGATCGGGAGATAAGATGATTAAACCCAACAATGCCAAGACAGGAAGTAAAAGCTAAGAAAAAGATAACCATTCCCATATGCATGATTTAGAAGTAAAAGCCAGAAATTACTAGGTTTCTAAAAAGGTAAAGTACCAAAAGCAAGAAAACGACAACTGCAACGGTCCAAACGCCTGAGCTAGTACGGCCCTACATGATCCCTGAAGTCCTCCTGGAAACCTGAAAATAGTTTTATATACGTAGGGTGAGTATACATGTATAACCTGTAAGGAAAACCAAAGACTCTTGTGCACAAGTGGGGAGGCATTCTAATGCCCCGTGGAAAAAGAGATAACCAAACACCCAACAAGGAAAAGAAATCCACCCAAAACTCATCAAGGAACGCTCCCCGAATAACGCAGGTCAAGTAACATATAGTAATAGCACATCAACATTTGGGTACCCTGTGCTGCTTTCCCACTGGTTATTGAAGACATCCTACGCATCAAACTAATCCTGCCATTCTCACCGCAGTCCCATTGCCACACCCGCCCACACACACCTGGGATAGAACCACACATCCCGCCCGCAAACACCTAGGCCACAACCGTTAACCCGCACAGAGACACCTGGGCCACAACAACCTCATGTAATAATGCCTGCAAACACCTAGGCCATAGCAACCACTGCCACACTCAAAGACACCTGGGCCAGAAAGGTATCGTCACTCTCGAGGACACATGGGCCTCATCCTGAAGATACCTGTGAAACAACCATCCCGTAAACACTTGGGCCAACCACCACAACTACCTCACCCGAAGATTCTTTGGCTAATAATGGACCTCATGCCAGCACAGCCTGCCCGAAGTGTCTTGGTCTATTCACGAAAGGGAGCAGAAAAGGAGCTAATAACCAGCCACTCGTAGGGGTGTTGGGAAAAACACCCTCACCCATGAAATGGGGGTGTTTAGACCTAAGTGCTCAACATGGGTGGGGCGCGAATAAGTAATACAAGAAATATAATCACATATATATATATATATAACAAGAACTCATCCCAACCTAGGGTTCCACACCTAACCCAAGCACGAAAAACCTAGTCATTTTTCATAGAAGTAATTTATTCACAGCCAAGTCACAACCCATAGAAGAACCAATCCCCCAATAAACCCCTTTATTGATTTCTTGTTCAAGTGACCCCATTTAATAAATTCTTCACTACTGGGACACTAGCAGGCATAAGGACAAACCTAGGGAAAAAGTTTCAGCCAACAACAATTTAAACATCCACACCCAGTTCTCTTGTATATTCACATCAAAGTGAGATCCCTCCAAGTATTGGAACCAAAGCTGGATTCGAGATACAACCCCACATCACAAAAACCATGAACCAAAAATACTTCACAACAGAATAGGCTTCCACCACAATTCGTGATGCAATAAGAGTCACAACCAACAACCGCGCCACAATAGAGGATCTCATCCTCACCCACATCACCCCATAAGCAATCAAACAGAAAATAACACCCACTACCAAACAAAGAAGGGCAACTTCCAAGTTCAAGAACATTATTTATCTGTTTCCTCTTTCTGTTGGTTAATTGGGGTGATCACAGAAGGTTTCATGCTTACTGGGCGTCCATTTAATCCACCGAGTTCACGTGAATAATAAATTTCCATATTACAGAAATTTAATCATCATAGAAGAAAATAGTTTATTAGTGTACAGAGAGAGACCACCAATAGCCAATTATTTTCAGTAAGCATACATCTAAATAGGTCACAACATAAAAATCAAGGAAGAGCAGGAAAACAGAACATTAGTATATCGATCACACCCCTCCCCTTTTTTCCTTTTAAAGTCCATTTGTTATCTTCATTAACACTTTCCATCATCCATTCCCACAGAAACAAAAGCACACCCACCCAACATGATACACGGAAAGAAGATATGAAGGAAAAATCCCTACCTCAATGGTTTTTTCAACGAAACCACGATGGTTGAAGAACGCTCTAGAAACCGGGTCGATTCTCCATGAATCCTCCTTAGATATCCTCTCCTAACACAACCAAGACCAAAGATCATCATATTCGACATCTGCATGCTTAGATCTACCCATAACATGCATAGATCTAAGAAACCGAGAGATGAAGAGGAGTAGATCTACATAGATCTGGGAAAACAAGAAAGAATGATCACGTACCTCAAGGAACCAGCTTAGATTCGCCATCAAAAGCCTCTGGATCACCTCCAAAATGATTGGGATAGGTTCTTCTACCTCCAAGTAAGGGTAATATTGATTTATGGCCGCTTAGGGGCTTAATCAAACCATTTAGAGGCAAAAGATTTTAGATACACAATTTTAGGATCTAACTTTATGTGCCCGCATGGTTAGTCTGCACGTTTTAGAAAACCATGTGCTAACCGTGCGTTCGCTTATGCCTCGCCAAACACTCCTCGCACGGTTAGTCCACACGGTTAGCCAATCTGTGCGCTAACTGTGCGTTATCCACTGCCTCCAACACCAACTTTGCATGATTTGGAGCACGTTTTAGCCAAACCATGCGCCAACCATGCGAAAGCTATTTCCCTTTAGCTTTCCTTAATGGTCCACCCAAACGCACCCCCAAGCCACCTTTACCTCCCATTACACCTCCAGCACCACATTTCACAAAGTAATAGACTGGAAAGGTCTAGGTCATTACATCATGTACCTCTCAAAGCATTCTTGTCCTCAAGAATCCAAAAAACTACCTAAAGAAGGGAGAGAGGTCCAAACAACTCACCCTCGAATGATACTACTCCGGGGAAAACCTCCTTGTTACCAAGGAGTGCCACCTTCTCCATATATCTCTTGAACAACCAAAAACATATTGCTCCTCTCCCCCATGAAACTAAGAAAAGCAAAAGACCAAACCGTCCCGTCACATGGGCGAGGGGGTTCCCTTCTTCCATGTTAAGATACTATCCGCTTTGGGCGGCACTGACTCGGCCGCACGGGTTTAGGCACATCCACTATAATGCGTCTTAACTAGGGATCACGTCGTCCCCTCCCCACATATCAGGACACATCACACACATGCAGAGAAAAGGAAAACCGCACATTCCATAATTAGAAAAGTAAAGCATTCCATCAACCAAGTACGAATAAAATAGAACAAAAATTAAAACAACTCTGGGTAATGGGAGCGCATCTGCATCTCTCATTCCTTGGTAACATCCTCATGCCCACTGTGTATCCACAAAACATGAACAAAAGGAATGGTTTGTCCACGAAGAACCTTCTCTTCACGACCTTCGATCATCACTTGTCGCTCCACGATCATTGCATCATCCCCGATATCTAGCTCTCCCTAGTAGAGGACGTGTGAATCGTCATGCAGATACCAACGGATCTGGGACACATGGAAGATAGCGTGCACCATTTGTAGCTGTGGTGGCAACGACAGCTGATAAGCCACCTTTTCGACCTGCTGCAGCACTTCGAACGGTCCGAAAAACATGGGAGAGAGGTTGCTTCCCCTTCCAATCCACTACTGCCCACACCGAGGGGAGACCTTCAAGAACATGTGGTCCCTTACCTCGAACTCCAAGGGCCTTCTCCTATCAACTGCATATGACTTATTCCGGTCCTGATCCTCCTTCATCCTCTCTCATATATGTTGCACCCTCTCTGTTGTGCTTTTCACCACCTCCGGGACAAGAACACCTGCCTCCCCAACTTCTGTCCAGCACACGGGTGTGCGACACGACCTCCCGTACAGTTCTTCGAATGCAGCCATTACAATGGTAGAGTGGTAGCTATTGTTATAGGAAAACTCTACCAGAGGAAATGTTATCACCCATGATCCTCCGAAGTCTAGGACGCATGCTCCCAACATATCTTCCAAGGTCTGGATGGTGCGCTCTATCTGCCCATCTATCTGGGGGTGGAAAGCAGTGCTGAGGCGTAGCTGGGTGCCAAAACCATGCTGCAAACCCCTCCAGACTCGTGAGGTAAATCGTGCATCCCTATCCGAGACTATGGACCTCAGAACTCCAGGAAACATCACCACCTCCTCCATATACCTTTGTGCTAGAGCATCAACTGCACTCGACTCCCTGATCGCCAGAAAGTGAGCCGACTTCGTCAACCGGTCTACTACTACCCAGATGGAGTCATAGTCTCCTTGAACATTGGGTATCCCCATGACGAAATCCATCGATATGTTGTCCCTCTTCCACTCGGGAAAATTTAAGGGTTTCAAAAAACCACCTGGAACACGGTGTTCAGCCTTCACCTACTAACACACTAGGTAATTGGCCGCATACTTTGCCACCGCCCGCTTTACCACGAGCCACCAAAAATGTCCCCTCAGAACCTGGTAAATCTTGGAAACTCCAGGAAGCACCGCTAGAGGTGAGGTTTGGAACTCACCAAGGACCCTCTTGCACATCGCCTCTGGAGAGAACATTATCCCATGGAGAAGCATCCGGTTCTGACCATCATATTTCCACCCTTCTATAGCATCTCCTTGGCTAACCCGATCACACATCACTTCACTCTTTGTGTCTCCCCACTGAGACTCCTCCACTTGACGTAACAGAGAAGATTGTACTATCATTTGATACAGGAAACCCCTTCCAATATCCATCCTCGCATCCATATGTAGGGCAATGAACTCCTCCATCGCCCTCAAAGCGTCTGCCGACTTTCAGAACGTATCCCTCTTTGAAATTGTACTCAAGGCATTATCCACCACCTTTCATTTCCATGAGGCATAGGAAATATCAAAATTGTAATCCTGGAGGAAATCAATACACCATCACTATCGTAGGTTCAGGTCCTACAAGGAGAAGATATACATCAAGATTTTGTGGTTTGTGAAGACCAAAAAGTGCTCTCCGATGAGGTAATGCCGCCACAAATTTAGTGCAAAAACGACCATTGTGAGCTCTAGATCATGGGTGGCATGATTACGCTAGTGGGGGCGTAGCTGTCCAGACCCATAAGAGATCAATAATTTTCATTACATTAGCACACACTCGAGGCATTATCCCAAAGCATCACAGAATACTTCATATGATGCCCCTTCTTCTGGAAACCTCAACACTGGGGCACTAACCAACTTCTCATTCAGATAGTTGAAGGCTGCCTTACACTTCTCACTCCACACAAAAGCCTGGTCATTTTTGGTTAAGGATTTCAAAGGTTCTATAACTTCGGAGAAGTTGGGTACGAACCTCCGGTAGTAACCTGCTAGCCTGAGGAAACTACGGACCTCTGCCACAATCATGGGTGCTTCCCAAGAAACAACTGCCTCAACCTTCAATGGGTCTACCGCTACTCCCTGCTCGGACACTACGTTCCCAAGGAAGTGCACTTCTCGCATCCAAAACTTGCAATTCGACAACTTCCCATAGAGCTGGTGCTGTAGGAGGACCTCCCAAACTGTCCTCAGGTGCTCAGCGTGATCCTCCTCTGATCTTGAGTAGATCAGGATGTCATCAATAAAAACGAACACGAACCGATATAGATACTCCCAGAAGACAGAGTTCATAATCCCCATGAATATAGCTAGAGCATTTGTAACGCCGAATGACATGACCACAAACTTGAAGTGCCCATATCTACACCTGAAGGCCGTCTTCGGGATGTCACCCTCAACTGGTGATATCATGTCGATCTTCGAGAACCATCCTTCCCCTTTCAAGTGGTCAAAGAGATCGTCTATCCTTGGAAGAGGGTAGTGATTATTGAATAGTACCTGATTCAGTCTCCTGTATTCTATGAATATCCTAAGACCACCATCTTCCTTCTTTGCGAACAAGACTTAAGAACCCCACGGTGACGCTCTCGGTCGAACAAAACCCTTCGTCATCAGATCGTCAATCTGGATCCGCAACTGCTGTAGCTCCGAAGGCGTCATCCGATAGGGAGACATCGAAATCGGAGGAGCACCAGGCTGTAAGTCTATCCCAAAATCGATATCACATCGAGGGGGTAGAGTCCTCACCTCATCATGGAAGACGTTCATAAACTCACTGACGATCCCTGGTACCTCCACCATCTCTACATCCGTTGACTCCACTAATAGCCCACCTAACAAGGGGAGGAGCAGTTCCTCTCCCCTGCTACCCTTCTGGCCACCCCGCTCACCGGCGAAAGTAACACGTCAGCCACCTACGTCTGAGAACATGACCCTTAATCAGAAGCAGTCGATGATGGCACATAAATAGAACAGCCAGTCAATGCCTAGGATGATATCATATTGTTGTATCTGCAATAGTAGGAGGTCCCTGACTGACTGATGTGGCCCTATCGTAAGTCTACATCCTCGATAAACATATATCAAGTCAGTCTGACCTCCGACTGGTGTGATCATCACTAGGGGAACTGGAAGCCTCTCGGAATCTAGACCCAAAGGATGGTCCAGACTAGGTGTAACAATGGAGTGAGAAGCTCCTGTATCGAACAAGTCGTAAAAAAGGGTACTGAACAAACTGATCGTACCTCGAACGACCTCCGGTCCAGCTGGAACTACTGCATCTGGGGCGTGGAACTGCCCGCGCATGGCTCCTCTCCCTCTCGGCTGTCGGCCACATCCCCAGCCATGCCCTGGTCGAGGTCCCTGAGGAGTGCCCTGGGGGTGGCCTCCCCCTACAATATCTTTCCTCGGAGGAGCGGGAGATCGATCACCCTGCTGCTGCTACTGGAAAGGCCTCGCTAGAAGTTTCTACTGCTGAGGTGGGTGCTGAACCTGCCTGCCAACGTCTTACTGCACTCTATCTGGGCACTGATTCCAGAGGTTCCCATGGCTCCCATAGATGATTCTTCTCGGCCCTGGGCCCGAAGAGAAAGGGCGAGGGCCGGGAGATCGGAACTAGAACTGCTGGGGCTTGCTCTCTGCCGGTCTAAACCTAGAGGGCCCTGATGCTGGAGGTCTGGTGCTGACGGCCTTCCTCCTCGATGATCCCATCTAGACCCCTTCTTGTGACACACCTCCCAGCATGTTCATCCTCTCCACCACTTCAACTTTCTTCTGCACCTCTATGTATGTTGATTGGGTGATGGGAGTAGCGACATATAGGAGGGAAGTTCGGAGTGCCTCCTCCAATTCTCTCACCTGAGACTCCTCATCCGGAAAGAGGTCTGTAGAAAAGTGGAGGAGATCCTTCAACTTGATCCCCAACTCTTTTACTAAAATACTCCCCTACTAGAGGATAGTAGCACCTGCCTCTTCCAGCTTTCATCGTAGAAGAGAGGAATTCCACCCGGAACTCCTTCTCGAAATCAGACCATACCACCTCAACCTCTCTCATCTCCCTCAGGTAGAGCGTCCACCACTGACGTGCTACCTCTCGCATATGGCTGACGGACAGAGGAACCCAGTTATCGGTCGGTGCCCGAATCAAGCCGAAAGATATCACCAGCTCCTCTAGCCAACTCTCCGTCTTTATGTCAAAGGTGTTCCCCTCATACTTTTTTAGGGTCTATCACTGGAAGGCTCGAAGTGTCTTTTTTCCACTGGTCGTCCTCCCCCTCTCGATCAGCCCTCTGCCGATCAGCCACATCAACCTCCTGGGCCTCGATCGCCCGCACCACTCATGGTCATCTCTCACGTGTCATATCTGCAAGGTAAACAAGGAATGCCTAAGCCCAGGTAGTGTAGAATATTGTTCTTACATTTTATTTGACTTATTTATTTATTTTTAAATCCCAAAACACCCAAAAACACGTGAAAACAAGTCATTATGTTGCATGTACCTTTCCTTGTGTCTCTACCCAACAATCAGTGTAGCCTCACTTGGTCGTTCGGTAAGTCATGAGTCCTTACATCGGATCACAGGGGGCCCTAAAATCCCATGTCCTAGCCAGTCTTCCCTAGCCTATTTCACACACCAAGGTCACCCAACACTGTTTCCCTACCATCACATGCAATCCTTTCTGTGCCTAACTCCAGACTCCATCGTATCTCTCAACCACACCTCTGATACCATTCTGTCACGACCCGCCTTCACCAAGATGAGGGTAGGGATAACAGACTGCCAGACCATACCTTCCTCAAGTTAAAGTAGAGATAATGACCCCCGAGACCCACCTTCAATAGGTCCCGAAGTGGCGAATAGAACCAAGGGTATAAAATCACACACAAAATGGAAGGCATTACTGTAACACCCCAGGTAAATAAAGAATATGACATATTTGTGAATAAAATATTGAAATGACTTTAAAGGGGACGCTATGCTCGATGGCATACCCAACATGCAACAACGAGTTTCTTGGGAATCTTACGTTGCACTCTAATAATACAATAATATTATTTTAAATGCTAGTTAACATGTAGCCATTGTATTGGCGGGAATGGATATAAATAACTAAAATATGATTATATATGTTTTTAAATGTTTTTACATTTATCCAATAAAAGATAATGTCTTAAAATATGGAAAGAATTCAATTTTAGGCGTATATGCCCTAGTTTTCACTAAAGGTTCACTTATCACCTTTTGATGTTGAACCGTCATTAAATATAGTTTTGTTCACTCTTAAACATTATTTTGGACCAAATAAAACTCTTATTAAGAATCGGGACAACAAAATTTACTTTGTGTAAATTTTTGGTACCTTTCTGATAAAGTTCATTTTTTTTAATAAATAGTGTAAAATGTTGTATTTTAATTCAAAACCACTTTTTAATCTAATTTATTTATATGATTAGATTATCTTTTGAATTGGTTTTAAAGTGAAATTATAAAATATTTTTACCATTAAATCCAATAGTGGTCGTTGAAATTAATTTCACTTTGAAGTCGGACTTAAACTAGTGTCAATCTTTTGATACTTATTGTTTCATAAAAACACGCTATTTGCTCTGACAGCGGGAATTAATTATTAAATTAATTAATGTGAATTATATGTTTTGAATTTTGTAAAATAGACTTCATTTTTGAATTCTTAATATCAAATATAGCTTAGGGTGAATTTTTGGTAATTTTCTGAAAAACTTCAATTTTTGATGAATTGTGAAACCACTAAGTGGTACTTATAAAGACTGATTTTCCGTTTAAATGAAATTTTTCCATCATTGTGTTTTGAATTTCAAAAATCAGACATACATGGTTTTCATTAAGATGAAAAATGTGGTTCAATGAGATTATAATAATTTTTTGGTGAATAGTAACTTATTAAGTTCTTAATCACGATTAGTGGTAATTAGTGTAGTTTAAGGTAAAAATAATGCTTTAATAAAATAAGATGAGCTTGACACATGTCCTACCCTCATTGGTTTTGTCATGGCTGACCAAGAAAAGCCATGGGTCAACTTGGGGACCCCATGGAGACACTTTGGTTGGGAAATGACATAAATAACTTTTTATTTAATGTAAAAGTAAAAATCACACAAACATAATATGTTTTACGAAAACAATTTTTACATGGGGTTATAAAGTTAATATTTTTGATTATAAATAGTCATTGGAAAGCTAAAAATATTTCCTACATCATTGTATTTTTTATATAATTTTTAGACATTAAATAAATTAAATTATTTATGACATAATAATGATGCAGCGATGACATCATTATTTGACGATTTAATTAAAATGAAACGATAATGTAAAATCTATGAACTACACCTGTCCAAAAAAAATTGGATGAGTGTATTTCAAACCCTTATCACCTTATCCACGAATTATTTCAATTTGGGACCTTTTAAAACCGAAACACATTTTCAAATAAAGTAATATTTCTTTACTTTCCAAAAGTGCCCCTCCTCTCCTCTTATAAAAGGCCCCCACCTATACCTCATTTCACACACTCATAAAGCCTTTGGATCGGTCAACCCCTGACAATTTACTCTCTCCACATCCCTCTCCTCATCCTAGAGGATTCCCTTTGTGCAGAATCCTTTCAAAGGAAGCCTTTAGGCTCAAATCAAAAGGAGTTACACTTTTAAAGGTAATTCATTCTCTCTTGTTCATTTGTTTTATTTTGTTTCTCCAACACCCTAAACTCTTTTTATTTACATATTTTTTAACAACACCAGTATCTTCAATATAATAGGATGTTTTTATAAGATTTAATCTAGCTACACTCTCACCCAACTACATCAAATGGTTAAAGAACATACGGTTTCCATGGATGGCGAAATTCTGCCTCCCGAAACGATGTTTGTTCAATACTCATTTAACACATTCAAAGGTGGCCATTATGATGTCAATATTTTTATATATGATATATAATATGTTTATGTTTTACTTATGCTCCTGTATTTTTCATTTTTGTCTTACCTTTATGGCTTCCATTATGGATATACGCGATATCTTCATTTTAGGAAATGCGGACTACCGCCCCCTCAAAGTGATTTGATTCGTTAAATACCATATGTGGGACGTATAAAGGATGGAAATATGATATATGATATTATACTGGAATTATAATATACCTCTATATCATTATTATTTCTTTCCATTAAAGTATGAGATAGAAATGAATGTAGCGTTCATGCGTACGTACGGCTTACCGTCTCCATGAACAGTGCATTTTATTTCTTATCCCCAAATGTAATGTACTATTAAAAGTACATGTATATAATGGATATATATAATTAATGATATATCTAAATGATGAATATAATTCTGTAATTAAAATATACATACCTATCATTTATTTTTAATTCCATTAATATGACAAAGAAATGAAAGTAGCGTTCATGCATACGTACGGCATACCGTCTCCAGGAACGGTGCATTTCATTTCTTAACTGTAAATGATTATGTAATGTTATAAATACATGTATATGCTGGATATATATGATATATATGATATCCAAATCAGGAATGTAATTCTATATATAATGAACCTTTGACCACACGAACAACATGTAATTGTAACAAGTCCACTTTCGACTTAAGAACCAAATATCGACAAAACAAACATTATTAACATAAATGGTTACATAATGTTTATAACATGGAAATAAGTGATATAAAAGGAATAATTAACTCCAAAAATGTTCTTAATCAAGTATAAATTAACTCAAGTTTATTATTCAGGATGTTAAAGAATGATCGAGTCAAGTCAGACCCGAGGTAAGGGATTTCGTCTCAATCTCCTTTCATTGAGGCATATTTAGTTTTATACAGAATTTTCTTTTATACGGTGTATAAACCCCTTTGACTTTTACTTTTATACAAAAGGAATCTTTTTCTACGAATCGTTTTACAAAACGACAAAAAGGAATGTTTTTTTTTTCGTACGCGGTGACAACGACCTTTTCCGCCGCCGCAAGTATTATTTGTTCTTTGGCTTTCTCAACAAGCCGTAATGTTTTTAGAATAAAATAAATACCATATACTCTATTATGTATTTTGGTATTGAAAATGGTTTTGAAAAAGGACTCTATTTTGTCAATATATTTATGATATATTGTGATTGAAATGTGGAAATGTTAACATTCCTTTATATTGGTTTTATGTTTTATGATTTTATACTGGTACTTGGACATTTTAACGGGTGGTTACGTTATAAACCATATGACAGGTGGTGTCGTGAATACCAGTACGGGTGGTTACGTTATAACCTCCAATGCATTGGGTATGGGGTCGGATGTATGGCTATTCCATTAAGTATGTATGGAAATTGGCTGTATGGCTATTCCATTAAGTGATATGTGTGGGAGTCGACCGTATGGTTATTCCACTTAAGTATGTTTATGTCCAACGTTACCTTTATATATGTTATGTGTTCTTTATATGGGTTTTATGGTAATACTTTGGTTACAAAAAGGTAAGTAATGATATATTATTCAGTGAAGAGTTTTTACTACTTCATAAAGGTGAAAAGTATTACCTTAATAAAGTATACATGGTTTACTATTTGTTTTGATAAACTAACGGTTTTTATTCTTTGTGTATCCCTTACTGAGTTTTTATGCTCATCCCATGTTTTTGAAATGTTTTTCAGATGACTTAGCATGGAATAGGGTCAAGGATGGGATCAAGGGAAAGTCATTCTACCTAAAACATGAAACTAGACATGTTTCTTTTTAAGAATTTTTATTTTATGGAAATTTAGTAGAAGAGACTACTTTGTAATCTGTTGAGATGTAATAGTTAAGTCCTAATTCTTTAAAAATCTAAACCTGAAAAGATCCTCAATGTGAATTATTCATTTAATTCAATTTTAATTAAGGTTTAAGGCTGGGGCCTTATAGTTGGTATCAGAGGTCGGTTTAGATAACTTTAGAGGTTAGGGTATTCTTTAAGCATAAGTGAAATTACCATAATGGTTAGGATTTCAGACAGAGTCCTAGTTTTAGATAAAGTGAATGAGTAAGAATATCTTAGTGTTTATCTTCCTCATTAGTACATGATGGTTTTGTTGTTATACTCACACTGACCCTTTTTGGTTTTAGTAAATGGTTGGATCTAGCAGGCACCAAGGTAATGGTGGATGTGAAGGAGACTGTGACAGTTTTCTGAGCGAGCAACTGAATGATATGGGGGCTGTAATGAGAACTCTTGTGTTTATCCTCAACCAACTATCTGGAGTCATGATTTACCACCTAAACCTTGGAGATTTCTCTAAGGCATCATATTTGAAAGAAAAAAATCCCTACGGAAGTACAGGTAATAATCATAAAGGTAAGTGTGTTCAAAAACCTATGGGTCAAAGATGTGGAAAGAAACACCTAGGAAAATGTTTCAAAGGGACAGAAATATTCTATAGATGTGGAAATGAAGGTCATAAAGCAAGAACCTGCCATGGAAAAAGGAAGCATCCAGTTGACTCGAGGAAAGGGAAAGAAGTTCTTTCTGAGGGATCAATTGAATGTTTTAAATGTGGTGTGCATTTTCATTATGCAAACACATGTCCTATGAAGAAGTTTCGTGAATGGGGTCACCAAGAGCGTACAAATGTTTGTTTAACACTACCTAATGTCATTCCGATTGAGGCTGAAGAAACTGACAATGACCAATCAAAGGTATGTATTATTTCATGACTATTGTTTTCCTATTTTGGAATCATAGGATATGATTCATGATTTTGTTTGTAGGAAAGAGGTATTTCGGAATAAGTTGGAAAGGATTGGTTAATGGATCATGAAGAATGTTGAATGAGTAAGATGTAAACATATAAGGGATTCAAGAGTTATGGTGAAATTCTTAAGATTATTAAGTCTCTTTTGATGATGGGGTTACATTAGAAGACTTTTTATATTATGTGTAACCCTGATGTTTAATATAGGCAAATTTTATTCATGTAATAGTTATCTTTTCTTTTGTGGACATAGTTATAATGAACCATTTGGGTTTATATGATCCATACTTTTGAGGTAATTATGGGTTATTATATGATATGCTGGAAAATGAAAGGCATGAGGTAAAATTGAGGTTAAATTATGTTATGGTTATTTTTGATGATTTTATCCCTTTTTGGGTAATGATTTGAGAATTATATAGTTTTGGAAAAAGGACAACACGCAGACCGTGTGACAACCCGTCACGTCGGACAATGCTGCAGGAATCGAACCCACAACCAAAGTGCGAATGGTATTTATCGCCTACCACTGGACTACGTGAAGCCCCTGGTTAGTTTGACTGATTCTTTTTAGTTATATGATTTTATGAATTAATAGTAAGTTGATTTTTGAGGATATGTGATTAGGATAATTAATTTTCAATGTGAGACTTTAGGAGCAACTGATGTTGTTTAGAGATAAATGTTACGATTTAACTTGGAAGACTATGTGACTAAATCCTTAAAATATTTGGGTTTTAATCTTATATTGGTTTACTTTGAAGATTTTTATGGACAAATTGTTTATCGGATGGTCCTCGTTGAAATTTAGGTTTTGTTGGACAAATTTTGGAGATTAAGAATAGATTTTCTTTTTATAAGGGGTTATCCTTTTCTGGATTATCTGATCTTGTACTAGCCTTTTTGGTTTTGGTTTTGTTTAAAGTCTAAAGACATGGGATGTATATAGTTCTCTTTTGTGGATTAGGTTATTCTCTAGAAGTTGATTATAGTACTCTTAATTTGAACAAGTCTTCCTAAATACTCATCTTTTGGAGAAAATATGAGTTTGTGTAAGGAATCTAATAAAAGTTTAGAGTCAACATGATAAGTGATTATGTTTCCTTATGAATAAATTCCTCAATAAAAAGTAACTTAAAACAAAAATGTTGTCTATTAACTTTTCCTACTGGGGAATCGAATACCGTTTAACCCATCACAAGTTTGTGATTCTCTCATGGTTAACTTTTCCTAAACATGTTTTCTATCACTCTCCATCAGAACATGACCCTATGTTTTCTCCTCCATGTCCATGTTTTCATATTTGGAATCCTAGTATGGGTTAACTCGGGTGACCATTGTACTTATCTTTCTTTATTTTGAAGTGATTGTTTTACCGATCCTTGTTCCGATGTGGGACATTCAAGGATGTTTCCAAGCCCAATTTTAAAATTGCGAGGACGCAATTCCCAAAAGGGGGGAAGGATGTAAAAACCCAGGTAAATAAAGAATATGACATATTTTTGAATAAAATATTGAAATGACTTTAAAGGGGACGCTATGCTCGATGAAGTACCCAACACGCAACAACGAGTTTCTTGGGAATCTTACGTTGCACTCTAATAATAAAATAATATTATTTTAAATTGTAGTTAACATGTAGCCATTGTACTGGCGAGAATGGATAGAAATAACTAAAATATGATTATATATGTTTTTAAATGTTTTTACATTTATCCAATAAAATATAATGTCTTAAAATACGGAAAGAATTCAATTTTAGGCGTATATGCCTTAGTTTTCACTAAAGGTTCACTTATCATGTTTTGATGTTGAACCGTCATTAAATATAGTTTTTTTCACTCTTAAACATTCTTTTGGACCAAATAAAACTCTTATTAAGAATCAGGACATCAAAATTTACTTTGTGTAAATTTTTTTCACCTTTCTGATAAAGTTCATTTTTTTAATAAATACTCTAAAATGTTGTATTTTAATTCAAAACCGCTTTTTAATCTAATTTATTTATATGATTAGATTATCTATTGAATTGGTTTTAAAGTGAAATTAGAAAATATTTTTACCATTAAATCCAATAGTGGTTGTTGGAATTAATTTCACTTTGAAGTCGGACTTAAACTAGTGTCAATCTTTTGATACTTATTGTTTCATAAAAACACGCTATTTGCTCTGACAGTGGGAATTAATTATTAAATTAATTAATGTGAATTATATGTTTTGAATTTTGTAAAATAGACTTCATTTTTGAATTCGTAATATCAAATATAGCTTAGGGTGAATTTTTGGTAATTTTCTGAAAAACTTCAATTTTTGATGAATAGTGAAACCACTAAGTGGTACTTATAAAGACTGATTTTCCGTTTAAATGAAATATTTCCATCATTGTGTTTTGAATTTCAAAAATTAAAACATACATGGTTGTCATTAAGAAGAAAAATGTGGTTCAATGAGATTATAATAATTGTTTGGTGAATAGTAACTTATTAAGTTCGTAATCGCGATTAGTGGTAATTAGTGTAGTTTAAGGTAAAAATAATGCTTTAATAAAATAATATGAGCTTGACACATGTCCTAACCTCATTTGTTGTGTCATGGCAGACCAAGAGAAGCCATGGGTCAACTTGGGGACCCCATGGAGACACTTTGGTTGGGAAATGACATAAATAACTTTTTATTTAATGTAAAAGTAAAAATCACACAAACATAATATGTTTTACGAAATAAATTTTTACATGGGGTTATAAAGATAATATTTTTGATTATAAATATTCATTGGAAAGATAAAAATGTTTCCTACATCATAGTATTTTTTTTATAATTTTTAGATATTAAATAAATTAAATTATTTATGACATAATAATGATGCAGCGATGACATCATTATTTGACGATTTAAATAAAATGGAAAGATAATGTAAAATCTATGAACTACACATGTAAAAAACCAATTGGATGAGTGTATTTCGAACACTTATCACCTTATCCACGAATTATTTCAATTTGGGACCTTTTGAAACCGAAACACATTTTCAAATAAAGTAATATTTCTTTACTTTCCAAAAGTGCCCCTCCTCTCCTCTTATAAAAGGCCCCCACCTCTAACTCATTTCACACACTCCTCAAGCCTTTGGCTCGGTCAACCCCTGCCCATTTACTCTCTACACATCCCTCTCCTCATCCTAGAGGATTCCCTTCGGGCAGAAGCCTTTCAAAGGAAGCCTTTAGGCTCAAATCAAAAGGAGTTACACTTTTAAAGGTAATTCATTCTCTCTTGTTCATTTGTTTTATTTTGTTTCTCCATCCCCCTAAACTCTTTTTATTTAATTCTTTTTTAACAACACCAGTATCTTAAATATACTAGGATGTTGTTATATGATTTATTCGAGCTACACTCTCACACAACTACATCAAATGGTTAAAGAACATACAGTTTCCATGGATGGCGAAATTCTGCCTCCCGAAACGATGATTGTTCAATACTCATTTAACACCTTCAAAGGTGGCCATTATGATGTCAATATTTTTATATATGATATATAATATGTTCATGTTTTACTTATGCTCCTTTATTTTTCATTTGTGTCTTACCTTTATGGCTTCCATTATGGGTATACGCGATATCTTCATTTTAGGAAGTGCGGACTACCGCCCCCTCAAAGTGATTTGATTCGTTAAATACCATATGTGGGACGTATAAAGGATGGAACTATGATATATGATATTATACTGGAATTATAATATACCTCTATATTATTATTATTTCTTTCCATTAATGTATTAGATAGAAATTAAAGTTGCGTTCATGCGTACGTACGGCTTACCGTCTCCATGAACAGTGCATTTTATTTTTTATCCCCAAATGTAATATACTATTAAAAGTACATGTATATAATGGATATATATAATAAATGATATATCTAAATGATGAATATAATTCTGTAATTAAAATATACATACATATCATTTAGTTTTAATTCCATTAATATGAAAAAGAAATGAAAGTAGCGTTCATGCATACGTACGGCTTACCGTCTCCAGGAACGGTGCATTTCATTTCTTACCTCTAAATGATTATGTAATATTATAAATACATGTATATGCTGGATATATATGATATATATGATATCCAAATCAGGAATGTAATTCTAGATATAAAGAACCTTTTACCACACGAACAACATGTAATTCTTACAAGTCCACTTTCGACTTAAGAACCAAATATCGACAAAACAAACATTATTAACTTAAATGGTTACATAATGTTTATAACATGGAAATAAGTGATATAAAAGGAATAATTAACTCTAAAAATTTTCTTAATCAAGTAGAAATTAACTCAAGTTTATTATTCAGGACGTTAAAGAACGATCGAGTCAAGTCGGACCCGAGGTAAGGGACTTCGTCTCAATCTCCTTTCATTGAGGCATATTTCGTTTTATACTCAACTTTCTTTTATACGGTGTATCCCTTTGAATTTTACTTTTATACAAAAGGAATATTTTTCTACGAATCGTTTTACAAAACGACAAAAAGGAATGTTTTTTTTACGTACGCGGTGACAACGACCTTTTCCGCCGCCGCGAGTATTATTTGGTCTTTGGCTTTCTCAACAAGCCGTAATGTTTTTAGAATAAAATAAATACCATATACTCTTTTATGTATTTTGGTATTGAAAATGGTTTCGAAAAAGGATTCTATTATGTCAATATATTTATGATATATTGTGATTTAAATGTGGAAATGTTATCATTCCTTTATATTGGTTTTATGTTTTATGATTTTATACTGGTACTTGGACATTTTAACGGGTGGTTACATTATAAACCATATGACGGGTGGTGCCGTGAATACCAGGACGGGTGGTTACGTTATAACCTCCAATGCATTGGGTATGGAAGTCGGCCGTATGGCTATTCCATTAAGTATGTATGGAAATTGGCCGTATGGCTATTCCATTAAGTGATATGTGTGGGAGTCGACCGTATGGTTATTCCACTTAAGTATGTTTATGTCCCAAGTTACCTATATATATGTTATGTGTTCTTTATATGGGTTTTATGGTAATACTTTGGTTACAAAAAGGTAAGTAATGATATTTTATTCAGTGAAGAGTTTTTACTACTTCATAAAGGGGAAAAGTATTACCTTGATAAATTATACATGGTTTACTATTTGTTTTGATAAACTAACGGTTTTTATTTTTTGTGTATCCCTTACTGAGTTTTTATGCTCATCCCAAGTTTTTGAAATGTTTTTCACAGGACTTAGCATGGAATAGGGTCAATGATGGGATCAAGGGAAAGTCATTCTACCTAAACATGAAACTAGACATTTTTCTTTTTAAGAATTTTAATTTTATGGAAATTTAGTAGAAGAGACTACTTTGTAATCTGTTGAGATGTAATAGTTAAGTCCTAATTCTATAAAACTCTAAACCTGAAAAGATCCTCAATGTGAATTATTCATTTAATTCAATTTAAGTAAGGTTTAAGGCTGGGGCCTTATAATTACCCTTTTCTTTAATAGGATCGGGAGATAAGATGATGAAACCCAACAACACCATGACTGGAAGTAAAAGATAAGACAATGAAAACCACTCCCATATGCATGCTGCAAAAGTAAAATCTAGAAAGTACTAGGTGTCTACAAAGGTAATGTACCAAAAGAAAGAAAATAGCAACTGCAATGGTCCCAATGCCCGAGCTAGTACGGACCTGCATGATCCCCGAATTCCTCCTTGAAACCTGAAAATAGTTTTATATACGTAGGGTGAGTATACAAGTATACACAGTAGGGAAAACCAAAGACTCTCGTGCAGAATTGGGTAGGCATTCTAATGCCCCGTGGAAAAAGAGATAGCCAAACACCATATAAGGAAGAACTATCCACCCAAACCTCACCAAGCCACGGTCCCCAAATAACGCAAGTCAAGTAACATATAGTAATAGCACATCGATATTTGGGTACCCCGTGACACTTTCCCACTGGTTATTGAAGACATCCTATGTGTCGAACCAATCCCGCCATTCTCACCGGAGTCCCACTACCACACCCACCCACAGACACCTTGGCCACAACCACACATCCCACCCGCAAACACCTTCGCCACAACCGCTATCCCGCCCGCAAACACATGGGCCACAACAACCTCACGTAACCTTTCCCACAAACACCTAGTCCAGAACAACCACTTCCACGCCTGATGACACCTGGGCCAAAAATCTACCATCACGCCTGAAGACACCTGGGACTCATCCCGAAGATATTTGGGAAACAAACTACCCCTAAACACATGGGCCAACCACCACAACTACCCCGCCTGAAGATTCTTGGGCTAATAATAGACCTCATGCCATCACAGCCTGCCCGAAGAGTCTTGGTCTATTCGGGAAAGGGAGTAGAAAAGGAGATAATAACCAGCCACTCATAGGGGTGTTTGTAAAAACACCCTCCCCCATGAAAATGGGGGTGTTCAGCACTAAGTTCTCAACATGGGTGGGGAGCGAATAAGAAACACAAGAACTACAATAATATATATATATATATATATATATATAACAAGAACGCATCCCAACCTAGGGTTCTACATCTAACCCAAGCACAAACAGCCTAGTCATTTTTCATAGAAGTAAAATATTCACTGCCGAGTCACAACCCATACCAGAACCAATCCCCAATTGACCCCTTTATTGTTTTCATGTCCAAGTAACCTCATTTAATAAATTCTTCACCACTGGTCAACTAGCAGGCATAAGAACGTGCCTAGGGAAAATGTTACAGCCCACAACAATATAAACATTCACACCCAGTTATCTTGTAAATTCACTTTAATGTGAGATCCCTCCAACTATTGGAACCAGCGCAGGCTTCAAGATACAGCCCCACATCCCAAAAACCATGAACCAAATGAAAATCACAATAGAAGAGGATTCCACCCCAATCTGTGATGCAATCAGAGTCACAACCAACAACCATGCCACAAAAGATGATCTCATCCTCACCCACATCACCCCATAAGCAATCAAATAGAAAAACACACCCCAACCAAACAAAGTAGGGAAACATACATGCTCAAGAACATCATTTATTTGTTTCCTATTTCTGTTGGTTAACCGGGGTGATCAGAAAATGTTTCATGTTTTCTGGGCATCCATTTAATCCACCGAGTTCACATGAATAATAAATTTCTATATTACATCCATTTATTCATCACAGAAGACAATAGTTAATTAGTGCACAAAGAGAGACCACCAAAAGCCAATTATTATCAGTAAGCATATATCCAAACAGTTCACAGCATAATAATCAAGGAAGAGCAGGAAAATAGAACATAAGTATATTGATCACGCCCTTCCCCTTTATTCATTTTAAAGTCTATTTGTTATCTTCATTAATGCTTGGTATCATCTATTCCCACAGAAAAAAGCACACCCACCCCGCATGATACACAGAAAGGAGAGACGAAGTAAAAATACCTACCTCAATGGTTTTCTTTGATGAAACCACGATTGTCAAAGAATGCTCAAGAAACCGGTTCGATTCTCCATGAATCCTCCTAAAATATCCTCTCCTAACACAACCATGACCAAAGCTCAACATATTCGACATCTGCACGCTTACATCTACCCATAACGGGTGTATATCTATGAAACCGAGATAGGAGGAGGATTAGATCTATGTAGATCTAGGATAACAAGCAATAATGATCACATACCT
Source organism: Viscum album (assembly GCA_963277665.1). Taxonomy (NCBI): domain Eukaryota; kingdom Viridiplantae; phylum Streptophyta; class Magnoliopsida; order Santalales; family Viscaceae; genus Viscum; species Viscum album. Next base: position 2,105,046,589 of record OY728132.1, read on the forward strand.
CAAGGAACCGGCTTCGATTGACCAAGAAAAGCCTTCGGATTGCCTCCAAAATGCTTCGGAGAGGTTATTCTACCTCCAAGGAAGGGTAATCCTGAGTTATTGCCGCTTAGGGTATTAAACAAACCATTTTGAGGAAAAAGATTTCAGATCCACAATTTTAGGATCTAACTTTAAGTTCCCTCACGGTTAGTCTGCACAGTTTAGCAAACTGTGCGCTAACCGTGCGTTCGATTATGCCTCGCCAAACACTCCTCTCATGGTTAGTCTACCCGATTAGCCAAATCGTGTGATTATCGTGCGTTAGCCACTGCCTGCAACACCAACCTTGCATGACTTGGCCGTATGGTTTTGCCAAACCATGCGCCAACCATGCAAATTCTATTTCCCTTTAACTTTCCTTAAAGGTCCACCCAAACACACCCCCAAGTCACCTTTACCTCCCAACACACCTCCAGCACCACATTTCACAAAGGAATGGACCGGAGAGGTCCGGTCCATTACATCCTCTTTATTTGTTGTTACCATATGAAAATAATATCATCAGTACCATATACATGATGGGATTTTTTTTATTAATATGGTACAACCTTATTCAGTATTCTATCATTCCTATGAATGAAAATGTCACCATTCATGCTTACATACAAATTATCGACTCTACGTTGTTGTGTGGTTTGTTATTTAACACTACATTATTATGATGGGTATAATAATGAGTATAATTTATTTATATAATGTATATAACACGGTAATTATTCTAAATATATAATTTTCCATCCAATTCAACACTGTTTTTTCATCAATCAAATGATATTGTTGCTCATGCGTATGTATGGCTTACCATATCCACGACACGATGAGATTCATCTTCAACGGTCACCATTCATGAATATTCATATATATATATATATTCATTAAATATAAGATATATTAAATAATCTTTCTACCACAATAATATATATTTATTTAGATAAATATATTTCATTGACTTACTTTCATACTATATGATATGAAAACAAAAACAACATTCATTCGTACGTACAGACTACCATCTCCATGAACGGTGTATCCATTTCATATATATATATATATATATTATAAATATTTATATTCTGAATATATATGATATAAAAATCATTTTTTATATTATAGATGTATCTAAATAATGATAAGTGTGATATGATCAATAATAACTAGATAAAACATGTACAATAACGAATGTGATTATTACATGAAATATTACATTAACATGGAAATTATTATTAAATGGTTATTATAAAGTCATCAATGAATCATAAATGATATAATAAATTTTAATATGGTTTTTGTATACATTAATAACACACTATGGTCATTATACAGTAGGTTAAATGTACCCTTGACTAGAAGAAAGGGCAAAGTTAAGGGTTAAATCTTCAATCTCATTATTATCTGAGATTGTTTATGTGTAAGACTGTACTGGGACAAACTTATCATCCTTCTCTATGTTTCATATAAATTATTTCAAAAGGAATATCTTATGGTCTAGTTGAAGGGACTATTTAAAAAGGTCTTCATTTTAATTGTTTTAATGATTTATTTTTATAAATCATTTTAATTAACGTCCATTTTTTCAAAATGATTTTAAATTTTTATTTATTTGACATGATTGTTTTAAAATTATTATTACTAAAAAAAATTCAATGTGGTATTGGAAAATTTCATTCAAAAATATAATATAAATTACTTAATTAATAAATTAGTGACATTTAAATGATTTAAAAAATGTGATATTTATCTCAAAGAGTTTTACTAATCATTTTAAACTGTGTCAACATCCTTAACTGGATATTATTCTTGATTAAGGATGATTTATTATAATAAAATATTTCATATTGAATGAATAGTGATATGTTTGACTATGTTTGTGTTATTTTAATGCCATTCATGTAATATGGTTATGGTATTGACATTTCTTATACTAATATTAATACAAACGATTATGTTATGTTTCACCCTTTTCATATGATGAATGAAATGGATTTGGTAATTGATGGGTGGGGCCCGCTATATCCCCTCGATGCATCGGTAGGTATCACGAGAAAAACTAGTGTCTTTTCAATAGTCCTTAACAAAATTTATTTTTAAGGCCTTGGCATGAGGCCTTGAATTTGTGGTTTAGATGTCCATCATTATGTTTTCCATCATTATGAGATCAGTTCTTAATTTACCGGTGTTTATTCGACTAGTAGAATAAACATTTGATATGTAAATAGAATTATTTGACTTCTCTATTCCATATTATACAGATGTTTATGTATAATGGTCTTTTGTTTCAATTTTATACCATACCATTGATGTATTTGATTATTTATGACAGATTATTCTATATTTTTTATCATTACTGAGCATCTGAGATCACCCCTTTCTTATATTTAAATTTTCTAGGATTCCATAAAGTGTATTATTTTTTATAAGATGGTTTAAGCAAGTAGAATAATGGTGTTCTCAAATTATTATCTAAGTTGTATTTTATATTTGAAATTGTAATGTGAAGTTCATGTATGTAATCTATTTTCCAATACTATTAAAATGATCAGTCCTTCAGGACTTGATTCTTTGTAACCATGTCAATGTATTAAAATGATAAATAGTACTAGGCTGACTAGGGTTTGGGCGTTAGAGTTAGTATTAGTGGATGTTTATCAAATTCCATGGAATATATTTATTGATAAAAACTGATTAAGAAACATTACCCTAAGATAGATTTTGTGTATTAATATAGAAGAAAATCCAATAAATTGGTAATCTAGATATTATCTGGGTTTTACAAGTAATATATTTATTTCTATATATTACATGTGGACATGGATTTGGTACAGTTATACATAGGGTTGAAAATTCCAACAAAGAGTTTTAGTCTTGACTCGGGGTATCCTGGTACACAACAATAAGCATTACTATGCACCTTGCTTGACACTACATAGGGATATAAATAGGAAAATTGAAATTTAATTTACAAACCATTATGAAGGATTTATGAGTAATTATGTTAGAAAAGAAACCATTTTTATGATTATGAGACTACATGTGTTTAACTCTTCAATTATTGCTATGAATTTGTAGTGTATTTTGATTATACATTATGATATGATCTAACCTAGTGTATTTCATCATTTATAAATGGTTCCTAGTAGAAGGAATGAGAACTCCAGTAATACACATGATCTAATGAGTAATGAGGGTCATATCTTTCACAGTCTAAAGAAAATATTTATAAGGGAAATAGTCTCCCACATATTCCTATCATATGATGAAATAATATCATGTGTTAATAAGACAAGTAAACAATTATCTAAGTCATGTGTCTTGGAAGTGAAATAGGAAAAGAAGATGATGGCCAATAAAAAGATAGAAAAAGAGAAGGGGGGGAAGAATGATTTTCCCTCATGTGACAACTAAGGAATGAATCGCCATAGTAATTTCAGGAATGTAATTGTAGTTTTTTATATTTGTGGAAAAAAGGACACCACATTCATGATTTCAGGGGTAAGAAAAAGGTTTCAAATGTAAATTGATTTATCTATAAAGAGTTGGGACACTATGAGAATCAATGTCCAAATCATCAAAGTATACCCAAAATGATTCTATTGGATAATAATCATGTTATCAGACTACCACAGATGAAGGGGAGTGATTAGTGTTATTTTATTATTATTAAAGAATTGTGTCATTTAAGTATTATATTAATTATTTATAAGTTATAATAATTATATAGTATATAAGGATTTTACTACAATAATTTTCACTATGAATTTGATATTGTGTGGTAACATGATATGTGACTCAACAACAGGATAAACTATTTGGAAAATATATGGTTGAGAGAATGATAAACCTTAAAATAGTCATGAGGATGAGGTAATGATTTTAGAATAAGGAATAGTATAGTTGGATAATGTGAATTAGATATTATTGACTACCTTGGAACTAATTAACTGTTTGTTTATTCCATCATTCTTGGATATTACAACATTTTGAGATTTATGGAGTATATCCAATATTCTATGTTTTACAGATGGAATAAAGAAGTACATACCTATTCAAACATGTTTTTATGGTTATTCAGGTTTTCTCCATGTGTTAATAGAATATATGATGAATGTATTCACATGTTTCTATGTTATAAAAGAGATATTCACTATATTATGATGAAAAACATTATAAATTTTTGGACTCTGAGTTTTGACACCAGTATTTTGGATAAGTATAATGGTTGGAATTGAGTTTGTTGGGCACATGAAATTTTGTTTGAGGATAATGTATGATTTCTTGGATACATGGACCTAATCATTAGTTTTCAGTAAATATTTAGAAGACTAATTGAATAGTTGTAGACCATATGCTTTATCAAATGCACTTTAGGCATAAAAAATAATTTTAGAACATTCATTTCCTAGTGTATAGGATGTAGTGAAAATAGATCGAAGCACAACAAGATGATGTGATTTTGATTATGATAGGTAATGAAATAATGTATGTTTTCTTGAGTAGTTATCTTGATAGTAAATTAATCACTCATCTTAAAAAATTGTCTACAAATGTATTATCCTAATACCTTATGTTTTTAGAACTGATAAAACTCTAAATCATCATAGATTTATGGATTGTAGGCCCTTAATTTTTTCATTTTTTTTACTTGTTTTTAATTGATTTCCTCAGTCACTCCCTATAAATATTTACGTTTTCCTCAAATTATTGGTATTTATTTTCCACCAATGTTCTCATATTCAAAATCCCAATTTTGTGGTGACATTTCCTTTTCCCATTCCCTACTATTAAGGCTAAAATTTGTTAACCCTATTTCGGATGTGGGTTTTCCACAAAGGTATTTTCTATTTTTAACCTTTTATTATTGAAGAACAATTTCAAATTTGGAAGAAGCAATTTATTGATGTATATGATAATGAAACCCCATAATATTTCATATTACGTTATACCTTCAATGTAATTCAATTTCTCATTTTTCACAAAACACAGACTTGGCTTGTGTTATATGCATGATTGAGTTTCGGTGAAACCTCACATATGTATTATATTTATTTAGACTATATATTTATTTATCAATTAAATATTTTACTATGAATATATACAAATAAATTTTAATTGTTATTTATAATGATTTCACGTAAAACATATTTATAATAAAATGTATATGTTTTCAAAAAATAGTTATATATTTAGAAAAACAATTTTCTTAAATAAAATAATTTTTATGTACTTTGGTGAACAGTAATAAAATTAATTTTATACACAAATGAAATTATAATTTCGTAAAATAGTCTTAAATTTTAAATTTTAAATATTAAAATTATCTTAGGGAGAATTTTTTGTATTTTTCTAAAAACATTCAATTTTTGATGAATAGTGAAAAATACTGCATAGTTCATAAAAACTGAATTTTTCATTTCAATAAATATTTTAAATTTTAAATTTATTTTAATGTAAAAATAGATACATAGTAAATATATTATTCCAATGTATGTCATTTGTGTTATTTTATAAAAAATTTATATTTATAAAATGTTATATAACCTTTTTACCCCTTTACCCACCTTCTAGGCATGTTTACAAATTTGCATAAAATGTAATTTTACCACCTCTGTGAATTGATTTTCAAAAATACAATTTCTATAGTTGTCATCAGATAGTAAAATTTGTTCAATAGGATGAAAATAATTTTTTTAAATAAAAAACATTTCAATTTTATTAATCGAAGTTAAATTTAAATATAATATAAAATTACATCAACACAAGTCATAATTCAATTGGATATGTTTTTTTCAACCAAATAAACCTTTGGAAAAAATTAATATACTTTTTTATCATTTTGGGTATGATTACGAGACATATTATATTTTATTTAAAGAAGAGTTAAATGTGTTAAATTAAAAGATTAATAATTAGACCATTTTTAATATAGGGTTATACATAAGTTAAATTTGAATATAATTATTCATTAGATATAAAAAAATATTTCATAAATATTGGCATTTTATTTTAAAAATTTATACATTAAATAATTTATTTTAATTACTACTCGACGATGATCAAGTAATTACCTTATTAAAATTTGTTTAAAATAAATGATATTATAAATATTAAAATAAATGTAAATTAAAACTTTTGAGTCCATAAAATAATTTTATAGGTTAATAAGACATTTTAGGGTTGATTAAATGTATTTTTTTCTAACTAATATTATTTTTATGACTTAAAAAACGAAATACAAAATTGTTTCAAAATTCACATAAATGTGTTTTGAAAACAAAAACTATTTAATGAAATTGTATAATAGTCCTAAAAATCTATAAATCGACCAAATAACATAGATAATGTTATATATGTCATTAATTAACCACTTTATCTTCACATTCTTTTTTTTGTTACTATATTAACCGTGTAGTATAAAAATATGAGACGACATATTAAAAGTTAATCTATTTAACTAAGGGTTATGTCTAAAAGATAAGGTTAATACATTGACTTAAACATTCCTAAAACCTATTGGATTAGATATTTTAGAACCATACCCACATTCTCCTCGAAATAAATCCATTTAGATCTATTAGAAATAGAAAATAAATTTTTGGATAAATTTGTATTTCAAGATGTTCCTAAAGTGCCCCTCACATCTCTTATAAAAGGTTACTTCCCCTCCTCTAAAATTCACAACTCCAAAACCATTTATCTTACGAAAAACCATGCCCAAATATCCTTCATAATTCCCTAAATTCAACCTAGAGGACTTGAAATAATCATAAAGACAACCTAATGAGTCATTTTGGTAAGATAAAGATTAAACACCGGAAAAAGAGGTAATTATTTTATCACCACTTTTGATGTTCTTTTCTTCCTCTACATCATCTTTATACGTTGTTAAAATAATATCATAATATCTACAATACCATCTACATTCTTATATTCTATTATAAATAAGTTACAACAATATTAATTATTCTATCCTTCTTATGAATGACAAAATCACCATGCATGCGTATGTATGGCGTACCATCTCTACATCGTGGTGTAGTTTCTTATTCAACATTGAATTATTTAGATGGGTATAATAATAAGTATAACTAATTTTAGAAAAATAAAATTTTTTGTACTCATCATATATGTTATACCATCCAATTAAACATTGTTTCACCATCAAATTAATGATATTTTCTCTCATGCGTACGTACGACTTATCATCTCCACGACGTGAGAAGATTCATCTTCACAGTCACCATTAATGAATTTTTATAAATATATATATATATTGACTAAGTATGAGATATATGAAATAATATATATACTGTAATAATATATATTTATGTAGATAAATATATTTCATTTACATATTTGCATACTATATGATCAGAATATGGAAACAATGTTCATCCGTACGTACGTACTACCCTCTCCATGAACAATGTATCCATTTCATATATTTATCTAATATACATATTTATAATATGAAAATATAAGATATATAAATCATGTTTTATATTCTTTAATTTATTAAATCATAATCTAAGTGATATGATCAAGAATAAAAATTTAAAAAACATACAACAAATAAAGTAATTATTACATGAAATGTGACTTTAACATGGAAATTTTTATAAAATGGGCATTATAAAGTAATAAATGAATCATAAATGATATCATAAATATTAATATAGTTCATGTATAATTTAATAACATACTTTGGTCATTATATATTATTCTATGAATACTCTCGAGTAAAATAAAGTACTAATGTAAGGTTTAATTCCTCAACCTCAATATTACATGAGATTGTTTATGTGTAAGTATTTATTGAGTCATATTTAACAACAAATTTCAGGTTTCATAAATAAATTGAAAAGGAAAATTTTAAGGTCTTGTGGAAGGGTCTCTTTATCAAGATCTTCATTTTGTTTGTTTTAATTACTTGATCTAATAAATATTATTAATAAATTTATTTGTTTTCAAAATGTTTTTAAGGATTTATTTATATGGACTTAATTGTTTTGAAATGACAATCCCAATCAAAACATTCAATGTGGAATGGGATAATTTTATTCAAAAATCTCTATTATATAAAATCTTTTATAAATGTATGACTTTTAAATGATTTAACAAAATGGGGATCTTCCTCTCAATGAGTTTTACTAATCATTTTCAACTATATCAACATCCTTTACTAGATATTTTTCTTGATTGACGTTAATTTATTATAATAAAATATCCCATCATGAATGATTTATGATATTTTTGACTGTGGATGTTCTATTTATATATCATTCATGGATTATGGATAAGGTATTTACAATTCGTATTTTAATTTTAATAAGAATTATTTTTTTATGTTTCACCCTTTTCATATGAGGAATGCATTGGAGTTATTATGTGACATGTGGAGCCCACTATATCCCCTCGATGCATCAATAGGTCTAATGAGAAATACTAGTGTCTGGGCACAAGGCCGTAAAAAAATATTTATTTTTGTTCTTTGGACGAGGCCTTAAATTTTTGGTTAAGATGTTCGGCATTATGACTTCCATCATAAGTAGATTTGTTAATAATGTAAAATGTGATTATTCAGATAGTAACATATCCATGTGAATAAGTAAATGGAATTATTTTATTTCTCTTTTCTAGAATATGATGATTTATATGTTAAAAGGTATGTTGTTTCAATTTTATAAATTTCCATAAATGTTTAGGATTATTTATGATAGGTTCTGCTATATTTTTTATCCTTTCTGAGCTTCTGATATCACCCCTTTCTTATGAATTATTTTCCCAGGATTTAAATCAGTGTATTTTATTTTATATTCATGTTTAAGCTAGAAGAATAATGGTGTTACAAAGGATTATATATGTTCTATTTTATGTTTGAAATTGTAATGTGAAGTTCATGTATGTAATCTATTTTTCAGGATTGTTAAACTGATCGGTACTTCTGGATTTTATTCCTTTAAATCATGCCAATATATTACAATAATGCATCTGCTCTGGGATAACTGGGGTCTGGGTTTTATAGTTGATATCAGAGATTATTTAGAATTAACCGTGGTATCTAGATTAAGATAAACTCTGATTTGGAAATATTACCTTAAGATATAATTTGAGGATTAATATAGAAGAACATCGAATTTTTTTGGTAATCTTGATATTATTTGGGTTTTACATGACATAAATACATGTTTTGATACTACTAGTCGATGTTGTTCTTGAAAAAATGTACCAAGGAGTGGGAACTCTGACATGATGTTCTGGGCTTATCCCGGGGTATCCTAGTACATGAAAATTGGCCTTACTATGTACCATGTTTGAAAATATCTGGGGTATACCTAGGTTAATTATCATTTTATTTACAAACAATTATGAAGGATTTATGAGTAAATATGTTAGCAATGAAATCATTTTTATGTTTATGACACTAGATGTGTGTAAATCATAAATTAACATTGAGAATTTTTATAGTCCTTGGATTATACATTATGATATGATCTAACCTACTATATGTCGTCTTTTAGAAATTGCACCCAATAGATGGAATGAGAACTCGAGCAATACACATGATCCATAGAGTAATAAAGATCATATCTATGACGGTCTTAAGAGATCATTTAGAACAGAAATAGTCTCCCACATATTCACATCACATGAAGAAATAGTATCATGTGATCATAAGAAAAGTAAAAAATTCTATGAGTCCAATGGATTTGCAGGGAACCAAAAAAAAGTGGGTGAAAATGAAAAGGATTGATAAAGGGGAAACATGAATGAAGTATTTTCCCACATCTGATAACTGTTGAAAGAATCACCTTGGTAAATGCTTGAAGGGAATGGGAGTTTGTAATAAATGTGGAGAAAAAGGACACCATGTTTGGGATTTCATGTCTACGAAAAAGGATTCAAATGTACAATGATATATCTGTTTGGTGTTGGGACACTATGTGAATCAATGTCAAAATCATCATAGTATATGGAAAATGATGATATTGGATAAGAATCATGTAATGATTCTACTACAGATGAAGTGGAATGATTATAATTTTTATATTGTTATTAAAGAATTGTTACATTTGAGTATTTTATTAATGATGTACAAGTTATAGTAATTTTAGATTATATAAGGATTGTACTGTAGTACTATTTCACTAAAGATTTGATATTTCTTAGTACAATGAAAAGTCACCCAATAACAGGTTAATCCTATTGGAAATAAATGGTCAAGATAAAGATAGACCATAGAATGGTCCTGAGGCTGAGGTAATGATTTTGGAACAATTGATAATTGGATTGGAAAATGTATATTTAATATTATTGACTACCTTGGAACTGATTAATGGTTTGTTTATTCCATAATTCATTGAAGATTTCATCATTTTTTTATTTATAGGGTATATCCATTATTCAATGTTTTACAGAATGAATAAATAAGTGTATTCCTATTCAAATAATGTTTTATTGTAATTTAGGTTGCTATCATGTTTTAATAGAATAAATTACTAAGGTATTCACAAGTTGTTATGTGATTAAAAAGATCTTCATTATGTTATGTTGACCTTCCACATATATTTTCAGACTGTGGGTTAGGACACAAGTATTTTGGATAATTTTAACAGTTGTATTTGAGTAAGTTGAACACTTGAAATTTTGTTAGAGGTTAAAGTATGATTTATTTGATACATAGACCTAACATTATAGTTTTCACAAAACATTTATATAATTAAAAGAATACATGTAGACCTTATGATATATCAAATGATCTTTAGGCATAAAAAATCATTTTTGAACATACATTTTCCACTATTAGGGATGAAGTGAAAATATATGGAAGTACAACCAAATGATAAGATTATTATTATGATAGGTAATGAAATAAATTATGTTTTCTTGAGTTATTATATTGATATTAAATTAATCAATCCCCCCCAATAAAATTATCTAAAAAATGTGTTATCCTAATACCTTATGTTTTTTGAACTGAGGATACTTTAAATCATCATATATTTCTCGCATGGAGGCCCTCTATTTTTCAATATATTGTTCACTTTATTATGATTGATGATCTCAATCACTCCCTATAAATATTTTTTTCTTGTCCAATTAACTGTCTTTAATTTCCACCAATTTTTCCAAATTAAAAATTCTAATTTTGTGGTGAATTTTTCATTTCCCTTTCCCACTTATTAAGACTAAATTTTGTTAACATTGTTTCCAATGTGGGTTTTCCAAAATAGTATTTTCTATTTCCAAACATTTATTTTTTAGGAACAATTTCAAATTGTGAGGACGTAATTTATTGATGGATTTGAGAATGTAACGGCCCAATAATTCATATTATGTTATCTCTATAAAGTAATTTAATAGCTTATATTTCCCACACCATTGACTTGGATTGCGTTACAAATAATATTGCATTTCTGCGAAACAACACCTTCATATTATAATTATTTATACATTATACTTATTTTTCAATTAAATATTTTAATATAAATATTTACAAAAAAAATTTAATTTAATTTATAATTTTTTTACATTAAACATATTATTAATGAAATGTACATGTTTAGTAAAAATAGCTACAAATTTAGAAAACTAGTATTTTAAAGGAACTATTTTCTATATCCTTTTGTGATAAATAATAACATTAACATTATAAACTTATAAATATTAAATTTTGTAAAATAAATTTCATTTTTTACTTCAAAATATCAAAATTAGAGTAGGGTTTATTTTTGGTACTTTTCCGAAAAAATTCAATTTATTATGAATAGTTTAAAATACGTAACAATATATCTGAACCAAATTCTTCATTTAAATATTAATTTTTAAATTATAATTTAACTTAAATTCAAAATATATGCATAATATATATATTATTTAATTTTAAATAATTCGAGTCATTTTATAATAATATAAGATATATAAAATTTTATTGAACTTTTTATCTTCTTTTACCCACCATCTAGGCACATTTTAAAATTTTCATAAAACGTAATTTTACTGTTTCATGGAATTGAATTTCAAAAATATGACAAACATACTTGTTATGATTATGTAATATTTAGTTCAACAGGATAAAAATAATTTCATTTGAATGGTAACTTTTGAATTTTATTTACCATGGTTAAAAGTAAATAGGTTAATTAAAAGTTAAAAAATATCATAATTATATGAAATTACCCCAAAAAATTTCCTTATTCTACTAGATAACTTTATTGATTAAATTCAACCTTCAGACAAAAATAATATCCATTTTTACCCCTTTGGGTAGATTAGAACATTTATTATATTTTATTTATAAAATAGTTAAATGTGTTACATTCAAATTTTAATAACTAATACATTTTTAATACAAGAAAATATATAAGATAAATTAGAAAAAATTACAAATTAGAATGAGAAAAATATTTCCTACATCATGGTATTTTATTTATAATGTTTGTTCATAAATAAATAAATTTATTTATGACATAAAAATTATGTAGTAATTAGCTTATTAATAAAAATTTAAATTAAATGATATTATAAATATTAATACAAATGTAAATAGAAACTTTTTAGGGCATCGACAAATATTAATGGTTAATATGACATTTTTGGGTTGATTAAATGTTTTTCTTTGAATTAATCATGTTTTTATGACTATCAAATAAACAAATACAAAATATTGTCAAAATTAACATAAATGAGTTTTTAAAAAATTACAATTTTATTAAATTATATAATAATCCTAAAAATATAATATACATCCAAATATATTATATAATTTTATATCTTCCATAACTGAATCACTTGATATTCTCTTGTAATTTTATTGTAACTATATTAACAATTTAGCATAACAATACCAGAAGACATTTTAAAAGTTAAACTATTTATCTAATGGTTATGTCTAAGGGATAAGGATAGTATGGTGTCATAAAATTGACTAAATCCTATTGTTTGAGAGTATTTCTACCCATACCCACCTTAAACTCATTGTAAATCGATTTCAATCTATTATAAACTAAAAATTAATTTTATAATAAATTAATATTTCACGCTTTTCCATAAACTCCCATCACATCTCTAATAAAAGGTTACTTCCACTTATCATAATTTAACACCTCAAAATCACTTTTTTGTCATCAAACCCTACCCAAATCTCCTCAAAACAATACTAAATTCAACCTAGAGGCCTTAACTTGATCTGAAATATATCTTATGAAGCTCTTTTGTTCAAATCGAGTGAAAACACCAAAAGAAGAGATTATTATTTTATCACCTCTTTCATTTTTGTACCATTATAAAATATTATATATCATACCTTATACATGTTTATATGTTATTATAAAAATGGTACATATATATTAATTATTATCTCCATCCTATAAATGACAACTTCATCATGCGCGAGTACGCACTGCTTATCGTCTCCACGTTGTGCTATAGTTTGTTATTCTACACTAGTTTATTTGGATTGGTATAATAATGTGTATAATTAATATAAACAATGAATATAACATTTCCATTATTCCTCAAATATAATATTCCATCCAATTAAACAATAATTCACCATCAATATAATGATATTGTCGCTCGTGCGTGCGTATGAATTACCGTCTCCACGACGCGATGAGATTAATCTTCAATGGTCACCATTCATGAATATTTATAAAAATATATATATTTATTAAGTATGATATATATGAAATAATATTTCTACTTTAATAATATATATTTAGGTAGATAAATATATTTCATTTACTTACTTGTATAATATACGATAAGAAAATAGAAACAACGTTCATGCGTACATACAGACTACAGTCTCCCTGAACAATGTATCCATTTCATTTATATATATCTATTATAAAAATTTATATTCTGAATATATTTTTTATATAAATAGTTTTTATTATTTTTGAAATTTTTAAATCATGATCTAAGTGATATGATCAATAAAAACATGTTAAAACACGTATAATAAAGAAAACGATTATTACCAGAAATATAACTTTAACATGGAAATTATTATTAAATGGGTAGTATGTATTCATAAATGAATCATATATGAAATCATAAATATTAATATGGTTTTTTTAAAAAATAATAACAAATAGTGGTCATTATACCAGAGGTCAACCAAACCCTCGACTGAAGGAATGTATAAAGGCAAGGGTTAATTCCCCAATCCCATTGTTATCCAAGATTGATTATGTTTAATTATTTAATGGGTTATTTTTTTCATCCATGCCCAAGTTTCATAAAAATACTATTAAAAGTAATATTATATGGACTTGTATAAGTGAATCTTTTTCAATATCATCATTTTAAATGTTTGAATGATCTATTTTTCTAAATATTTTTAATTAATGTTCATGTTTTCAAAATGATTTTAATTATTTATCTATATGGACATGATTGTGTTAATTTGATAATTCCTCTCAAAAGTATCAATGATTTATGGGAAACTTTTATTCAAAAATCTCTTTTAATTAACTTTTATTATAAATGTGTGAATTCTAAATTATTTCACAAAAATGGGATATATCTCACAAAGAGTATTACAAATCACTTTCATCTATGTCAACATCCTTACTAGATATTATTTTTGATTAAGGATGATTTAGTATAATAACATATTCTATATTGATTATTATATGATATATTTGACACTGGAGGTGCTGTTTTTATGCCATTCATGGTTTATGGTTATGGTGCTGACATTTTCTATGCAAATTATAATATGATGGATTATGTTTTGTTTCACCATTTTTATATTTGGAATGAATTGGACTCTCTATGTGATAGGAGAGGCCAGCTATAGCCCCTCAATGCATCCGGAGGTGTCATGATAAAAACTAGTGTCTTAGAACAAGACCTTGAACACATTTATATTTAGGGTCTTGGCATGAGTCCTTGACGTTGTGGTTCAGATGTTAGTAATTATGTATTCCATCATTATGAGATTAATTATTAATGTTACTTGTGATTATTAGACTAGTAAAATATCCATGTTAATATTTAAATAGAATTATTTGATCTATCTTTTCCATATTATATTGATGTTTATGTATAAAGGGCTTTTGTTTCAATTTTATACCTTTCCATAAGAGTTTATGAATATTTATGATATCCTCTGCTATATTTTTTTATCTTTAATGAACATCTATGCTCACCCCTTTCTTATGTTTTATTTTACTAGGATGCCAATATGTTTAATATGTTTTATATGTAGGTTTAAGCTATAAGTATAATGGCATTATCAATGTGTAATCTGCGTTTTAAATTATGTTTGAAATTTTATTGTGAAGTTAATATATGTAATCTATTTTTTCAGACTGATAAACTGATCAGTCCTCTGGGTCTTAATTCATTGTAATCATGACACAGTATTAAAATAAAGGACAACTCTGGAATAATTGGGGTCGGGTAATTAAAATAATATCTATGATTTATGTTCAAAAGAAACTCTATAACACAATGAAGGTCATTTTGTTTTATAAAATCCCATATATAAAACATAGTATATAAAGTAAAGATATTTGAAAAAATGGAAATATTTACAGGTATTGTAGAAGCACTGTAGCAAGGCACTATAGTAGGGCACTGTAGAAGTACTGCAGCAGCGGCAGAACTGTAGCATCAATGATAATGTAGTGGCGGAGGCATTGTAACAAAACTGTAGTGGCGATGGTACTGTAGCATACACTATAGAATCATGGGTACTGTATCAGTACTATTAACCAAGGGGCCTTATGGGCCAATAAATGGGCTTTCAAACCTAGTATTCATGCCACATGGAATTGGGCCTTTGGGCTATGTAATGGGTCTCCCTCTACCCAATCTAAATAAGTATTTGATTTAAATAATAAAATGAGTCTTTGGCCCCATCCTTTTAAAAAAATTCATCCCAAAAATTTAATAGAGAAAACCATATTATAAAATCATTATATTGTATATAGTTTTATTAAATTTATTTTAGACGAGAAATTTTATCTCAATGAATGTTAATTGATTCAGTATAAACCATTAAAAATTGAATATAATTAGAATAATATCCAATTTAAATAATGAGAATTATGTTGAACATAAATTATCTTGAGTAAAATTTATTTTTTTCGATATAGTAACTCAATTATGAATTGTATAACCCTGATAAAATAAATCTGTTGCATAATAAATAGAATGGTGCAAAGAAAAAAATTTGAGGTGAAAAAACTAAATATATTGGTATCACTTGAATCATGGTCTATGTGATGGAAGAAAAAACTAGGGATATTAATAGCCCATGTATTTTTTTAATATGATAAATATCATTTCATTAGGTACTAATAAAAACACCTAAATGCAATTATGTTGTGAAACATCAAACATGTCATAGGAATTTGTAAATAAGAAAATCTGAATATTAAATATTATCCTATCATCCATTAACATACAATGACCTATTTTATCCCAATCATTTCTATCTTGGTCATATAATTGTGATCCTTAATATTATTTTCTTTCATTTATATTCATATTATATTATCATTTTCAAAATTAAATCTAATTAGTTTTCTTTTATACCTGTTTTATTACATATGAATTTTATAGTTTGGATAGTTGGTAATAATTTCATAATAGTGGAGTAATTATTAAACCCTCATAAAATGTTTATATTTACCATTTATTTAGATTTTATATTATGGTTGATTTCTAATAACACATCATTTCTCAAATTCTCTTTATTTGTGATGTAGTCTTTATCCTGGGGTATATAATTGATAAGAAGTTTGTTATAGTGATTCTTTTTGAAGGACACCAGATTTAATAATTAAATAGGTTAATAAAAATGATCTAATGTTAAAATAACAAAACGATACACAATAAGAGCGTAAAATGTGTCTTTTCGATAATATTGAAAAATTCACACTTTTAACATTCCTTGTGGTTTATACAGATGTGAAGTGTTCTCTTATGTAGTTGATTTGAGCATCAGATAAACAATAAATAAGAACACATCAATTTTTATAGTGGTTCAGGTGACAATGAACCCCTAGTCCACTTCACCAATGTTATCCCTATGATCTTGGTGATTTTTACTATATAATGTCCCCTTATTATAAGTCTTTCAAAATTACCAACTCAATTTATGATGTTAAAACCTTACAATAAGACTAATTGATGTATACTAGTTCTTTTACATGGAACCAAATATCCAAATTTTAGTAAAATAAGACGAAACATAACAAAAACTGAGATAGAGTTGTTTAAACTATATGAAATCAGAAGATTTTGAATTCTTTTATGGTAATATTTCGAACACCATAGTTGCAAAATCAGCTAAAATAATAAAAATATTCATCGTAAAATAACAATATCTACAAGTATGGATAAAACTAATGAGATTTTGGTTAAAATTCTCTTTAATTCCAATAGAAACAAATGATCCACAATTTTTTTTTGTAGTATGGGGATGAAATATATATCTTTAATGTATTTTCTCTTTAGAAAATAACTGAGTCCTTCATAAATTATAGCAGTTTTGAATTAAAAGGATATTCAAAAACTATACAGTCATATATCATGTATGTATTATAGATATATGAAGCAAAAATATTCTAGAAATATATATAGAACACACAGCCTTCATTCAGTAGAGATGATCCAAAATTATTGGGCTTAAATATCAAAGGCATCTCATTATGAATCATTTGTGAGATTCGTAACATCCCTTATAAATTTGAATTATTTAATCCATTTAATAAAATCCATTGAATTGATCATAATATAGCTTTTAAGCGATATTTATTTCCATTATAACTATTTCATAAATCATGAATAATATCATGGATTTAAAAACACCTTTATTAAGTTGTAAAATGTAGGGTTTCATCACATGATGAGAAAACTCGGTTTGTAGGGTTGAAAAAATTTTATTGATTACCAATGTAGGGTTGATGTACCATACTTTTTTTCTCAAACATAAGGCTTCATCTGAATGTTGGGTTTATGAACCATACTTTCATCTTTCTCAAACGTCAGGTTCCATACTAATATTGGGTTGATGAAACATACTTTCCTACAAAAATTAGGTTTATGAGCCATAAATGGTTTCCAAAATGAAGGGTATATTTCTTATGATACACTTAACAATATATGGTTGAGAATCATGTTTCTAGAATATGAAAAAGTCACATTCCATTATATTATCATATATCATAAACAGATAAAAGTCTTGAATAAATTTTAGAAATAAAAATTTCAACATATGTTAATTTCCGTAAATTTACTAGAATTAATTTACATATTATAACAAATAAGAATATTTTTAAGGATAAAAGTCAATAAGATTTACTGATTATTGTTGAGACAACACATTACCTACAATATCCCCATTTTTATGATCAAGAACCCCAAAAAAAATTTCATAAAATATATGATTTATAAATACTAATGAAATAAAATTATAAATAATACGTTTTTTTGTTTTCAAACATTATTATCAATAGTAATATTTTAATATATCTGAAAAATAAAATAATTGATGTTTTTTTAACATAATATTCTTCAATTTTTGTGGGATAAAAGAGTATGATTTGAAAATTGATTAAAACTACTTAAATACATCACATAAATGTAATATAATGTTATATTATACTATATAGAAAAATAAAACAAGTGTTCTGGTATTATATTTGAATAGAAATGAAATAAATAGAAATATTGATGAACCAAAAAAAACATTAATATTTAAAAATAATGATATGTTTTAAAACTACAAAATTAATGTTTTTCTGAGAAGTAATTTTAAAAATAATTATTGTTTGATTGTGACAAGGATGGTTCAGAAGAGGTTATAGGTTCTGGGGAATCTTGAGAAGCCTAATAAAGTTCATTAAACTCTGCAAACTATCCATGTAAATTTTTTGAATGTTTTTTCATCCAACTGTTGAACAAAAATTAATGTGTCTTGAAATGCTTTTAATCATTAAATCAGATTTATTTTTTTAAATTTATGTATAATTTTCTCTATCTATCGAAATTGATTGATATTATCACTTAACCAATTGAGAAGCATCTTGATTCCAAGTTCACTTGAGGTCCACTATGCAACATGCTATCTCAAATAATCTAACAACACATTAAGAGTTGAGTTGTTACATTTAAGTGATTGACGCATGTCATTTATATCATCCATCGCTGAATTATCCACTTGATATATTATGACAAAATCTGGAGTGGTTGGTGTTGTAGAAGTATAAAATCTAGATTGACTTAAAATTCTTTTTAATAATTTGAATTGACTTCCCAAATATAATAACCATGCTCATTATTACACACTAAAACATGATTTTTTACATAAACATTCAATTAATGAAACTCTAAGGATATATAGGTCTTGTGTCATAGGAGATTAGGGAAATTAAATGACCACATATGACATAAAAGTACAACATATATTTTGAAAACCTCTTTTACATTGCCAAAATATTCCCTCATACATAGAATTTCATGGGATAAACTGAAGTCATACCTGTGAAAAAAAAGAGATATAAAGCACATTTAGGGAGTAAAAAAGTCATAACATGAATAATATTTTACATGTAAGACAATTGGCATATCATTGGTGCAAAATAGAAACACGAACATAATCTCATAGTATAGAATGATTATCATAATAGGGAAATGTAAAAACAACACTTAACATGATATTATCATCATCCAAGGCTCATTACACATAGAGTATGAGTAAACAATCATTGCACATAAATTATCATGATTAAACTGTCATTGATCATGATGTATCATGATACTATTCTACACCCAATGCATTTGAGTTCTATGGGGGTGCACCCTTCTTAATCATTTTATTTCACAGATAAGTGTTCCATATAGATCATACAACATGAAATCATTAAAAATCATCATTTATTATACTATAAAGTAATTTGGATCACCTAAATGGAACTATTTAATATATAAGTAAATTTGATTAAAGGTGAATACCCTAGACAGAGAAATCGGCATGGTATTCACTACAAAATGACATTGGCTTGGAAAATTGCATTGAAATTTCTGCAGCATAACGATGTGACATAAGAATTCAGAAAAATGTTTGAGGAGTGAGATAGGGGCAATTCATCATATTTACAAGAAATTTATATTAATGGGTTCATATAGATACATGCCCCAACATATATAATATAATTTATATGCATAATATGAAATAATTGTTTGCATGTAAATGAGGAGAGACAAATCCCTTAAAGATTTTAGCATGATAATGGGAATAAATGGGAAAAATTAATTAGAGTTAAAGGGTTATATCATCTTTAAAAAATAAAGAGGGACGTATAGGGTAGGGATAAATTATTACCCAGTCATTTTTAATTGATAATAAAAAGGTATAACAACCTAATAAAATCTGTACAAAATTAAGAACGGAATGAATCTCTTTCGTGGAAGGGTGATCCCAAAGGCTTTGTAGTGGCTTGAGAGAGGCTTCACAGGAGCTTGGGGTGCCTTAAGAGGATTTAATAAAGATGGGGGACTATTTGGGATGTGATCAAAGGATTTTTGGAGAAGATAAGTGGGAGTTTGTGTGGGTTTATATAGGAATAGAGAGGGGTATTCTTTAATTATTAACAGACATAGGTTTTAAAATCAATATAAATAAATATTTAAAACCACAATCCAACCCACAGTTTTTTCCAATTATTTTTGAAAAAGGAGACTATAAATAATTATTTTATAAATCCTATGGTTGATCTTATGAAAATATCAGTCGTGCTTTTGTGGAGGTGAGTCAAACTATAAAGGAAATCATTTTAAAAAGTTAAAATGTTTATAAGTCTTGTAGGGTCCAATATGGAATAATAAAATTAATAATACAATTCTAACATTAAACTATTTTTAAGGTAAAATATTTTTTTCTGAAATAAACTTTTATAGTGTTTTATAAAATCACTGTTGGGGCATTATGATGTCATAGAACACATTACGTATTTCATCATTATTTAATTTCTATTCATAAATTCTACTGTCTCAAAAAATATGAAAAAATCTCTGTTGAATAATTTTGAAATCATGATTAAAAAAATAATAATCATTTTATCTATATAATTTCAAAATACATGAAATTTTACTTTTAAAATAAAGACCAACATTTATCAAAAATTCATTAGTTTTGAAAAAAACAGCTTTCAATCCTTAATAAAAATTAAAATTTTATTCATAAAAATTATATAGTAATTTATATTTAATAAAAATTAATTTAGTAATAATATTTTATTAAAATATTATTTAATTAAAAAATCCATTAATTCATTAAAATAGATTTCTTAATTGACTATTAAATAATAATACAATTTGTTTATTAAAAACAATTTACAATGTAACAATTATAAAATTAAGGTATATTATTTATTGTATACAAAAATAATACACATTATCATATTTATAGGGTCTTGTTACAAAACTCCTTATAACACCCGCATAAGACATAAGGGTAAGGTGTGTGATGCTGACACACTCTTGGGGATGATCAGATAACATCGGTCGGGTGGTAATCACTATTAACATCAACTTCTCCTATAAGTGGTTTTGTTCAAGCATAAAGTTTTGAAGCTAGGCATTGTCTAGGTCAAGAGTAAATCCCAGTGATGCTACCTTTTTTCTGAGCTCTGACTAATGGGATTTATATAAAGAAAATATACTATATGAAGCCATCACATCCTTTTTCATTGTAAATTTGATTTGTTAATGCCCTATATTTATACTAATCATGTTATCACTATTCAACAACTATATTGGAAATGGTAACAATTCATAATGGTATTTAAAAATCCAAAAAACAGAAAAATAATGAAGTGAATATGTTTTATATAACCCTTTTCATTAATAACACATTTAATTATATCAACATGAATTTTCATTAACAAAATATTGGGTCGTTACAATATTCCACCCATAAAAAATATCACATTTTAAATTTCCTTTTCCCACTCTAAAACTGATGTGGGTAAATCTACCTCATCACTTCCTCTATTTCCCACGTAGTTTATTCAAACTCATTGTTTCACCACAACACCTTGATTAGGGACATTGTCATATTTTGTAGTACTTTTTACCTACGACATAAGATATTCACCGACATGTCTTCATAAAAGAGGATGTTATCCAATGGTACCACCGTGGATTGAGTAATTGAAATAGGTTATGTATGTTCTTCCTCAAATGTGATACATGGAATATATCATGTAATTGAGATATTGTCGATGGGAGTGTTAGTCGATAGGCAACTACTCCAATGCGATCTAGGATCAAGAAAAGGCCGATGTAGCTTGGACTAAACATTCACTTCTTCCAAAATATCATAACCCTATTCCACAGTGATATGACGAGGAATAAAATGTCTCTAACATCAAACTCTTTGTCTCCATGATTATTATCAGCATAACTACTTTATTGACTCTGAGTAGGTGTATTGTTCTGCTGGATGGTCTTAAAATTTTCCTCCATTTTATCATCCATTTTTTGACCAGGTAGATTTTTCCCCTAATTCATCACAACATGCAGGTGTAATGAATCTCTTCAATAAAGGGCTTCATAAGGATCCATGTGGATGCTTGAGTAGAAATAGTTATTGTAAGAAAACTCAATATGAGGATGATGTTGATCACATCCTACTTTGATGTCAATTGAGAATAGTCTCTACATGTCCTCCAGTGCATGGATAGTCTACTCAAATTTTCCATAGGTTTGAGGTTCATAAGTCCTACTAATGTTCGGCTCATTATTTATAGTGTGTTAGCAAATATTCTTGATCATAGAGGTGAATCTTGGATCTCATTAAGATACAATAGATAGTGGAACAGAATGAAGCCTTACAACTTCTCTGATATATATTCTTATTATTGGATCCAATGAGAAATCCTATATAATTGTAATGAAGTCTGAATCCTTTCTAATATAGTCCTCAAAAACCCAGATAGAATTTATTAATTTGGATTTCTTCAGAAGTTCGGTGACAATTTATTTGGTAATGTTCTCCCATCCCAATGTTGGTGTGGGTAATGGTTGCATCATCCCCTTCGAAATAATTCTATCAGCATTCACTTGCAGATATACTAGAAAACATGATGTATACTCACCAATCTCCTTCTTCAGGTAATCCCACTAATCATTCTCTTGGAGATCTTGATACTTTTTTTATATTATCAGTTAATGGAGAAATATGAACTATTTCCATCGTCCAAAAGATCATTCTTTGACTGCATATTTGATGGAACCCACAGTCTTGTCCCAAATCTTAGAATTCCTTCTTCATTAAAATTAAACACTGAGGATTTATCTTATATGAAATTTTCTACTATCTTATTAATTCCCACATCATCCTTTTTAGCATCATTTAACCTTTCCTAAATAAATTTTTGAGCAATAATTTGTGAATGGATTGACGATTTTCCATTATTTATGTTTCCCATGTTCAAAATCATCAAATATAAGATGATTGAATCCTTTTCAAATTTCATTAATGATATAAATTTTGGGTCCTTTCTACTTATTTCATCTTACACCTTGATTTAATTATTAGGGTGGTAATGGATTGAGCAGTCATAGTCTTCAATCAGATATAACCAACATCATTGGTGCATATTTAACTCTTTAGGTTTCAATATATACTTAAGGCTTTTGTGGTACGTATATATTTCATACATACCCTAGAAGAGGTAATGTCTCCATATTTTAAAATGTAATATCTATGTATCTAATCATAGATCATTTGATGTGTAGTTTTTCTCATGAACCTTCAATTACCATGATGCATAGATAATGACTTTGTCATTTTTCCTCAACCCACAGCCCATGACATTCTTCAAAGTATCACTAAATTCCAAAAAAAATTCTCCACTTGTGGGTAATGTAATCATGGGTTCAGTGATAAGCAACTTTTTCATCTCCTTGAAGCCCTCTTTGCATTCATCACTCTATGAAAACATGAATCCCTTATAAGTTATCTTGGTAAAAGTGTTTTACACTTATGATGAATGTCTCAATTATTGGCGATAATATCGAGGTAACACCATGAAGCTATGAATATCCATCACTGATGTTGGCCTCGACCATCCATCAATTTCATCTGTCTTGCAGGGATCCACATATATCAAATTTCTTCAGTTGATATAACCCATGAATGAGACTTCCTCCATATATAAATCACACATTCTGTACTTTTCATAGAGATTTCTATTTCACATGGCCTCTAGTACAATTCTTAGATGCTCCCCATGCTCCTCCTTGGTTCTAGAGTATATTAGAGTAATGTTTATGTTGACTACCAAATATTTGTCAAGGTAATATCCAAATACTCTATTGATAAAGTCCATGTATATTGCTATAGAATTAATGAGTCTGAAAAGAATTACTATGAATTCATAGTTCCCATATCTTGTACAAAAAGAAGTCTTGGGGTTATCCTCCTTCTCCACCCTTACTGGATAATATCCAAACTCCATATCCTCCTTGGAGGTGAAATGTGCTCCATATAGCTGATCAAACGAGGAATCAATTCTTGGTATAGAATACTTTTACATAATTTTGTTTTTTTGAGCTCATAATAATCAATGAAAAGATGAATTGACCCATCCATCTTCTGGATGAAGAGGACTGGTGCACCCTACAGTGAAGAACATGGGCATATAAACCCTCTATAAAAATTCTACAATAGTTGATTCTTAATCTCTTAAATCTCCCCAACATCCATTATATGTGGATTATGGGTTATTTTCAATTACCTAGGTATAATATCAATTAATAATTATATTTAACTTTCTGGAGTAAGACCATGAAATTCATCGGGAAACACATCAGTGAATTCCTTCACAATAGGAATGTCACCAAGGATGGTTTCTTCGTTAGAATCAATCATATGTGCATGATACACCTGCTCATAGGGAAGTAATATCTCTTTATGGGATGATGGTTCTACAAAATATTAATCCTCCTCCTTGAACTTGAATAGAATCGGGGGTCGATTTCTCCACCGGGAGAGTGATTTCCCCCTCACATAAATTTATGATGGATTTATATAGATATATAAAATCCATGACAAGAATTTCATCAAATTCCACTAGAGAGAGTATGATGATGATCACTGGGAAGATCAATCCAAAAACGGTATAGAGGAGGAGTTGAATTCATGGGATGTAATGATTTCCCCATTTTCTATTCTCACCCACATCTCTACTTCCATGATTTTAATGGTGTTGGGATTGTACAACTAAACATACAGGATATAAAAGAATACATTGAACCATAATCAAAAGGGACATTTGATATTCTTGAATGAATAACAAGCGTACCTATCACCACATAGTTTTCATGGATCTCCTCATTAGTAGTGATGGAAAGATCTCTCTATTGCTACCTTGGAGGTTGTCTGTTCCATTAAAAACACTTGGATTAGGGGAATATTTTACAAATTGCCATGGTTTTTTTTAGTTAATGAAATAGAAAATGAATTTAGGCTTTAATTGAGAGGTCTTCTCCTCTATCATAGTAGTGGGTTTTACTTTGCGATAGTTAATGGTCAAGTGCCCTTCTCTTTCACACCTAAAGCATTGCCTCATCTAGTTCAACCAATTTCGTGGGTGCTTATTATAGTAACATTGGAATTGGGGGATGTAACATACCATATAAATAATGAAATAACACATTATCTTCTTTATTAATATTTTGTGAATTAAATATTAAATTTACTTTAAATGGGTTTCTATGTTCGATGAAGTACCTGATATGCAACAGCGGGTTTCTTATAAATATTACATTGCACAGTAATCATATAATAATATTATTTCAAATGGTACTTAAGAACTAGATGTTGTATTGGAATTAATGAAAAAAACAAACAATAATGTGATTATACATGTTTGTTAAATAAAAGTTAGAGGCTTAAAATGTGAATGAATCTAATTTTAAGCACAATTTACTTTAAAAGGTCGACTTACCGCCTTGTAATGGAAACCCCACTTTAAATATAGTTTGTGTCACTTTTATATGTTCTATTTGACAAAATAAAATTTTCTTTAGATTCGAGACATCAAAATTTACTTTGGGTAAAATTTTGGTATTTTTCTGGTAATGTTCATTTTTTATGAATAATGAAAATTACTGAACTTTTATTCAAAAGTGGCTTTTCAAATAAATTTTTTATATGTTTATATTATCTTTTTAATTTTATTTAAAGTGTAATTAGATTATATTTTTACCAATTAATCCAATTTTGGTAATTGGAATTAATTTCACTTTGAAATTGGATATAAACAAGTGTTGATTTTTTATAGTTATTGTTTCTTAAAAACAAGTTATTTTTTTGACTTATGGAATTAATATTAAATTAAATAATGAAACTTATATTTTTTTTAAACTGGTAAAATAGACATCATTTTCGAATTAAGAATATCAAATATAGCATAGGCTTAATTTTTTGTAGTTTTATGAAAAAATTCAATTTTTTATGAATAGTGAAACCACTATGAAGTAGTTAAAAACTGAAATTTTAAATTAAATGAAATTATACTTCTTCTCTGGATTAAATTTCTAAAATTTGAAATACATGGTTTTTATCAGTATGTAAATTTTTTTTCAATATTATGAAATTAATTTTCTGTGAAAATTAACTTTTGACATTTATTTACCACAGTTCAAGGTAAATAGAGTAATTCATGTTAAAAATAATATTATTTTAATACAATATTACCCTAACACATTTCATAACCTTATTGGTTGAGTCATTTACGACCATGAGAATCTTTGGGTCGATTTAGGGACCCCATTGTGCTACATGGGAGTGATATTGACACATTAGATTAATTAACATAATGTAAAGGAAAAAATGTAAAAAACAAATATATTTTAGTAAATTAAATTTTACAAGGGTTTATATAAATTATATTTTGGACTATAGATATTAATCATAAAATTGATTATATTTCCTACAACAGGTTATTTTTTCTAATATTTATAGACAAAAAATAAATTAAATTATTTATGACACAATAATGATGTAGTATTTATCTCATTAATAAAAGATTTAA
This sequence comes from Viscum album, assembly GCA_963277665.1. Lineage (NCBI taxonomy): Eukaryota > Viridiplantae > Streptophyta > Magnoliopsida > Santalales > Viscaceae > Viscum > Viscum album. The sequence goes on from OY728132.1 coordinate 2,105,073,690, forward strand.
ATAAATAATATAATAAATATTAATAAAATATGCAAATACTGTTCAATTATTATTGGAGGATTTTATTTAGACCATGATTCATCTTTTCTTCATCTTTATTTTGTTTTGGACCTTTATAAACCTAATATTATTATATAATAAAACAATATTTTCATGGTTTCTTAAAGTGCCCCTCCCCCCATATAAAAAGACATCACATATAACCAATTACTCACACCTCTCAAGCCCCTTGGCTCATACAACCCATGACCAAATAATCTCTCAAGATCAATATACTCATCCTAGAAGACTTACCTTAGGAATAAGTCACTTCAAGATGTCCTTTTGGTTCAAACCAAAGGGAGATACCCAAATTAAAGGTAAATATTAATCTTACCTTCTTTTCTTTTATTTTAATTCTCCTACCCCAATACTCGTTTTTTTTTCATTAATAACAACACCAGTATCCTAAATATAATAGGATGTAGTTAATATAAGGATTTTAACTACACTTACACACCCCTCAATCTAATGGGTAGAGAACACTCGGTTTATTTGGATAGAAAACTAACGCCTTGCAAAACGATGATTGTTTGATTATCTCCTACTACCTCTCATGGTGGAAATTAAGATAACACTATATTTAAATATGATATATAATATTTTTAGTTTTTCATTTATGATTCTATATTTTTCTTTTATACCATACCATTATGATTTCCGTTATGGGTAAACACAATAATTTCATTTGAGGAAGTGCAGACTACCGCCCCCTCAAAGTGATATGACTCGTTAATGCCATATGTGTGATGTATAAAGGATGGTGTTAATGAAATTAAATAATACATTATACTAGAATTATAATATACCTATGTATAATTAGGTTTTAATTCAATTAATAGAAGAAATAGAAATGAAAGTAGTGTTTATGCGTACGTACAGCTTACCATCACCATGAACGGTGCATTTCATTTCTTACATCCAAATGATATGTACTATTATCAATATATGTATATACTAGATATATATTATATATATGATATCTAAATCATGAATATAATTATGGTTACAATGAAATTTTGACCATGTGGACCACTTGTAATTATAAGAAGTCCATTTTCGACTAAAGTACCAAATATCAACAAAACGAACATTATTAACATAAATTTTTACATAATGATTATAAAAAGGTAATATATGATATAAAAGTAATAATTAACATGAAAAATGTTCTTGAAAAATTTGAAATTTACTTTTTTTATTATTCAGGAAATTAAAAAACTAACGGGTCAAGTCAGAGATGAGGTAAGGGACTTCGTCTCAATCTCCATTCATTGAGGCATATTTCGATAATATATACCTTATTCTTTTACACAGTGTATAATAAACCCCTTTTACATTTAATTTCATTCAAAAGGAATATTTTTTCTATGATGTGTTTTACTAAATGACAAATAGAATGTTTTTAACGTTTGTCGCGACAATGACCTCTCCACCGCCATAATCGTTTTTTTCCTTCCTCTATAAGCCATAATGTTTTCTAAAATGAAAAGAAATCCCATATTCAGTTTATGGTTGATTTGCTATTGAAAATATTTTTTGAACTGGATTTATTATTTCAATATCTTGAAATTATTTCTTGTGATTACAAATTACATGTTATTAGTGAAATGCTTATATTTGCAATATTTTATGTGTTATGAATTTATAATTGTACTTGGGCATTTGATGAGTGGTTACGTGATAAACCAAATGACGGGTCGTTCCATGATAAACCAGAATATGTGGTTACGTTATATCCTCTAATTAATAGTGTATGGAATTCAGCCATATGGATATTCCATTTAGTGATATGTGTGGAAGTAGACCGTATGGTTATTACATTTATGTATGTTTATGTCCAAAGTTACCTTTATATGTTATATATTCTTTATAAGGGGTTTATTGTAATATTTTGGTTACAAAATGGTATGTAATGATCTTTTAATCAATTAAGAGTATTTGCTACTTCATAAAGGTGAAAAGCATTACTTATGATAAATTATTCATGGTTTACTAGTTGATTTGAAAAACTAACAGTTTTCTCTTCTTTGTGTTTCCCTTATTGAGATCTTTATGCTCATCCCTTGTTTTTTAAATGTTTTTCAAAGGACTAAATATGGATTATATTCATGTATGGGAACAAGGAAATGCCATGCAGTCTAAAACATAGATCTAGACATGACTCATTTTCTAGTGTTTTTATTTTGTGAAAAAATGTAAACTGAGTAGAAGTGTCTACCTTGTAGTTTTTGAGATGTAATTTAATAGTTATGAACATATTATAAAAAACTCTAAAATAGAAAAGATCCTCAAATGCGAATTATTCATTTAATTCAATACTGTGTAATATTTAAAGATGGGTCCTTATAGTTGGTATCAAAGGTCGGTTAAGATATCATTAGGAGTCATGGTTTTGTTAAATTAATATTCAACTATCAATTTTTGTTATTATTTAAATTATATAGGATTTACATATTAACATGTTACTTTACCTATGATATTTCTGTTTTCAATATTTTTTTCCGAAGAGGAAACATGGCAGCTATGTTGGGATGACATTAGGAGGAAGATAACCTTCCAAATCAACAACCTGAGATGGTCGGAATTGAAACTGAATATTTTTTTATAGTAATGTCATAGTTGAATAATGCTATAAATGGTGGTGCTATCCATGAACGAGATCATCTAGATCAACCACCGAGGAATATGTCAGTTTTGGAACATTTCATGAGGCAACAACCCCAATTATTAAAAGAATCGTCTGACCCTGTGCTAGAAGAAGGGTGGTTTAATGAACTGTAGAAATTTTTTGATGTCATGGGGTGGTCAATACATCAAAAGTATTGTATCATCATTTACCATTTTGATGATGAAGCTAATTAGTGGTGGTTTATGGTGAAAAATATCAGGGATGGTGAGGTGATTGATGCTCTTGATTGGGATGAATTCAATGGTATGTTCCTTGAGAATTATTTTCCACAGGTGGTTCGTCATAGGATGGAAAAAAATTCCTATAATTGAGGAAGGAGGATGAATCAATGGCTGATTATGAAGCCAAATTCACTCGACTGGAAAGGTATGCTCCAAATTTTATCTGAGATCAATATAGTAAGATAGATTGATTTTACTCAGAACTGAAGCTGTGATATCAAATTGCATTAGACTATCGTGTGTATAAAAGTTATGAAAAACATGTTCAATGTTCGAAGAAGGTGGAAATAGATTTTGCTGATGATCAGGTGTTCATTGAAAAAAACGAAATATGAGGTCTAGTTGGAAAGAAAATGGAAATAATTCATCAAATAAGCCTATAGATAATTAAAATAAATATCCATCATGTGAGAAGTGTGGTAAAAATCATCCTAGAGAATGTTTATAAAATTATGGGAAGTGCTTCCAGTGTGGTAAGTCTGGTCATATTGCTTGTAACTTTAAGGAAGATGATCAAGCAGTAAATAAAAAGCCAGTGATATGATGTTTTAAGTGCAACGGAATGGGTCATTATTCAAATGAGTGTCCAATGAACAACTCAACAGAGATAAATCAAACATAATTCAAGAAGAAAGGGGTGGTGAAATCTATTGCATCTACATCAGAAGTAGTTGGGCCATCGAGTGATGTAGTATTAGGTATACTATTTGTTTGTTCAAATTATGCTAATTTTTGTTTGATTCAGGGACTACACATTATTTCATTTCTGAGAAGTTTTCTAGTAAATTGGGAATTACATATCATGATATGAATAATAAACATATGGTAAAAACACATGTAGGAAACGTTGAGATCAAAATAAATTATAAGAACTTCCATGTCCTTGTTTGTGGAAAGAATCTAGCTGAAAAACGTATTGTATTTACACTAGTAAAGTTTGATGTTATTTTGGTTATGGATTGGCTTTCTCTTTATCATGCTTAGATTGACTATAGAGATAAAGAGGTTTCATTTCAAAAAGAATTTTATTTTGTGTACATGATGAAACCTTGATTTTGATAACATATAATGAAGCTGAGAAACAAGTAGAAGAAGGAAATGAATGTTACCTTGGACATATTGTTGAAAATGGAGGAACTGTTCAGATAAATTATGTGCTAGTGGTAAATGAGTATCTTGATGTTCTTTGTGATGCGTTTCCTGGTATTATACCTGATCAAGAAGTTGAATTTACTGTTGACTTAATTCCAGATGCTAATCCAATTTTAAAACCCCCTTATCGAATGGATGAAATTGAAATTTTAGTGTTAAAGAAGAAATTGCATGAGTTATTATATAAAAGTCTCATTTAACCCAGCACATCACAATGGGGTTCTCCTGTCTTATTTGTTAAAAAGAGTTATAGTTCAATGGGACCTTGCATTGATTATAGAGCATTGAATGAATCCACTATTAAGAAAAAGTATCTTTTTCCTCATATCTATGATTTGTTTGCTCCGCTCTTGGGAGTTTAGTACTTTTCAAAGATTGATTTGAGGTCGGGGTAGCACCAGTTGAAAGTAATGGAGTCAGAAATTTCGAAAACAATATTTCTTACTAGATATGGCCATTATGAATTTGTAGTTAAGACTTTTGGTTTAACTAATGCACCTGTTGTATTCATGGATCTTTTGAATGGAAATTTCCATGTGTTTTTTGGATTAGTTTGTGGTACTGTTCATTGATGATATTTTGGTTTATTCCAAAATTAACGATGAACATGAATGTAATTTCATGGTTGCCTTTTAAACACAAAATGAAAAGAAATTGTTTGGGAAATTCAGAAAGTGTGAGTTTTTGTTACAAAAAATTTATTTTCTTGGTCTCATTGTTTCAAAAAATGGCATAACGGTTGGTCTTACTAAAACAATGGTTGTTGAGGAAAGGCCATGACCTACAAATATATCCACGATTTTTATTTTTCTTGGTTTGGAAGGTTATTACCATAGGTTTGTGGAGAAATTTTCATGGTTATCTAGCTCGCTGACAAATTTAACTCTTAAGGTGTTATGTTCATTTGGAAAAATAATTTTATGATTGTTTTAAAGAATTTTAAAGAAGATTGGTGAATTCTCCTATTTTCACTGCCTTCCAAAAATGGTGTGTTTGTTATTTACTGTGAGGGTTTATTGAAAGTAAATGGAAGTGTTCTTATGTCGAATGATCAGGTAATTGCTTATGCTTCACAGTAGTTGAAACCTCATGAGTTAAATTATCCTACACATGATTTGGAATTAGCTGTTGTTGTTTTTTACTATAAAAATATAGAGGCATCATTTTTATGGTGTAAGATGTGAAATATATACTGACCACTAATGTTTGAAGTATATATTCACTAAAAAATAATTGAACAATAGATAGAGGAGATGGTTGTAATTCATCAAGGATTAGGATTTCATGATCCTTTTCCATCCTAGAAATGAAAATTATGTGGTTGTTTCTTTGAGATGAAAACTTAATGCTTCATTAGCCATGCTACGTTTGGAATGAGATCCATTTGATTTTTTTTGATAATCATTGTCATAGAATTTTTTGGTGCATAAAATTATTCTATTTTGTTTTGTTTGTTAGTGAAATCATCTCTATTAGACAGAATAAACCAAGCACAGAAAGAAGATATTGAGTTGCATAAAAAAGTAGTGTTGGTTCAGAAGGGTAAGTATCCAGATTTTAAAATTGAGAATGATTGTGTTTGGAAGTTTGGATAAAGATTATTTGTTCCGCGTGATTCAAAGTTGGAGAATGAATTGTTATGTGAAGCTCATAGTTCCCTTTTTTCAGTTCATCCATTTTGTACAAATATGTACAAATATCTTTAGGAGTATTACAAGTGGGATGGAATGAATAGAGATATTACAGATTTTGCTATGAATTTGTTAACTTGTCAGCATGTTAAATCAGAGTGGGAGTTACCAAAAGGGATGCTTCAGTATTTACTAGTTCTAGAGTGGAAATGAGAAAATATATCCATGGAATTCTTTGTGGGATAAACAAAATCATCTCGAGTTAATATTTCAATCTGGGTTATTGTTGGCCGGTAGACTAAAATTTCTCATTTCCTTCCTATTCGAGATACTTTGACTCTAGATCGAAATTCTCGGTTTTATGTTAATTCGATTGTAAGGTTTCATGGAATTACCCTCTCTATTGTATCTGATCATAATCCTAGGTTTATATTTATCTTTTAGAAGGGCCATCAAAATTTGTTGTGTAATGAATTAAATTTTAGCACATCTTTTCATTTGCAATCATATGGCTGGTCAGAACGAACAATTCAGGCCCTAGAGGATATTATATGTGCTTGTTCACTAAATTACCAGGGAAGTTGGGACAAACATCATTATTTGGTTGAATTTTCATATAATAATAGTTTTCATTCTAGTATATAGATGGCTCCATTTCCTGAATTATATTGAAATCATTGTCGAACTCCAGCATTTTCAGATGAAGTTGGTTAATAGAAGCTAATGGGAATAGAATTGGTTGACGAGATGGCAGAAAAAGATCAGTTGATTCAGAAGAACATGAGAACAACTCAGATTAGACAAGAAAGTTATACAGATCACCGAAGGAAGGATCATTCTTTTGATGTAAGTGATCATTTTTATCTCAAAATTTCTCAATGGAAAAGTGTGTTGCGTTTTTTAATAAAGGAAGGTTGAGTCTGAGGTTCATTAAACCTTTTCAAATCCTATAGAATGTTGGTTAAGTTGTGTACATAGTGGATTTAACTTCATGTTTATCCCAGGATAAAAATGTTTTTCATGTTACAATTTTGATACAGTATAAGCCAATTATATATGATGTTTTGAGTCCAGAGGTAGTTCAGTTGCAAAAGAATCTATCTTATAGGGAACAACCAATCCATATTTTTGACTATAGAGAGCATGTGTCATGGAATAAGGTAATTCATCAGGTAATAGTATTTTGGAAAAACAATATGGTTGTAGAGGAAACATGGAAATCTGAATATGCTATGAGGGATTAAATACCCCCAGTTATATAATAACTGAAAATAATTGTGAGAACGGAATTTCCAAAAGGGGGAAGGATGTAATATCCCATGTAAATAAATAAATAATACACTCTATTTTTATTAATATTTTGTAAATTAAATATTCATTTTACTTTAAAGGGGTTGATATGTTCGATGGAGAACCAGATAGGCAACAATGGGTTTCATTGAAATCATAGGTTACACACTAAAAATATATTATTATTATTTTAAAGGGCAGTTAACTCCTAGTCGTTCTATAGGAGGGAATTAACAAAAATATCTACAATATGATTATTTATGTTTTTTAAATAAAATTTATAGGCTTAAAATGTGAATGAATATTATTTTAAAAATAATTTACATTAAAGGTTGATTTACACCCTTTTAAAAGAAACCCTTCTTTAAATAATGTTTTTCTCACTTATATATGTTTTATTTGACAAAATAAAAATTTTATTTAGATTCAAGACATCAAAATTTACATTGGATAAATTTTTTGTATTTTTCTGGTAAAGTTCATTTTTTATGGATAGTGAAAAATTATGCATTATTTTCAAATGTGCCTTTTAATATAATTTAGTTATACGGTGATATTATTTTTTTTAATAGGTTTAAAAGTTTAAATATATTATATATTTTCCAATTAATCCAATTTTCGTCATTGTAATTAATTTCACTTTGAAATTGAACATAAACAAAGGTCGATCATTTGATAGTTCTGGTTTATAAAAAACACGTTATTTGTTTTGAAAAAGGTAATTTATATTAAATTAATTAATTAAACTTCTATGATTTGAGTTTTGTAAAATATAAATAATTTTATAATTTGAAATATCAAATATATATTAGTCTGAATTTTTGGTAGTTTTCTGAAAAACAATACTTTTTGATGAATAGTGAAACCACTAAGTAGTAGTTAAAAACTGACATTTTCATTTAAATGTAATTTATTCAAATATGTGGATAAGATTTTATGAATCCTAAAAAATGTTTTTCATTAGTATGTTAAATTTGGCTTACTAAGATGAATATAATTTTTGGTGAGTGGAAACTTTTGTCTATTATTTACTGTGATTAAAGGTAAATAGGGTATTTCAAGGTAAAAATAATATTATAATAATAACAAATTACCTTAACACTTGTACTAACCTTATTGGGTGAGGAATTTAAGAACATGGGCATCATTGGGTCTATTTTGGGACCCCATTGAATAACTTGTGTGTGATAATGACACATTAGATTAATTAACATAAATTAAAGGAAAAAATGACAAAAACCAATCTCTTTTAGTAAATTAATTTTTACAAGGGGATATATAAATTATTTTTTCAATTAAAAATATTAATTAGAAATAAAAAATTATTTCCTATTTCATTGCAATTTGTTTATAATTTTTAGACATCATATAAATTATTTTATTTATGACACAATAATGATGCACTATTTACCTCATTAATAATAGATTTAAATGAATAAGATTATAAATATTAAAAAAATATCCAACACCTGTCCAATTATTATTGGTTTATTTTCTGTTGACTACAAGTCATCTTATCATTGACTTTAATTTGTTTTCGTCTTTTATAACCCAAATATAATTATATAATCAAATAATATTTTCACACTTTCCTAAAATACCCCTCCTCCCCCTTATAAAAAGCCCTCAATTCTGACATATTCCTCAAACCTCTCAAGCCCCTTGGCTCATCTAACTCCTAAAAAAATAAGATCTCATGATACATATTCTCTTCCTCGAAGCCTTATATAAGGAATATGGCACTTCAAGAAGTCCATTTGTTTCAACCCAAAGGGAGTTACCAAAATTAAAGTTAACGATTCGTCTTAACATATTTTATTTTATTTTATTTCTCCAACCGCTAAAATCCTTTTATTATTTTAATTTATATCAATGTCAGTATCCTCAATACACTAGGATGTCGTTATGAGATTTATTTGAACTACACATACACACCCCTCCATATAATAGGTGAAGAACATACTGTTTCTGTGGATGGAAAACAAACATCTCAAGAAAAAATGATTGTTTGATTATCTCCTACTTCCTCTCATGGTGACCATTAAGATGAAACTATATTTCTATATGATATATGTTATGTTTATGTTTTCTTTATGAGTCGGTATTTTTCTTTTATACCATACCTTTATGGTTTCCATTATTAGTAAACACTGTAATTTCATTTGAGGAAGTGTGGACTACCACCCCAACAAAGTGATATGACTCGTTAAAGACATTTGTGAGATGTATAATGGAGGGAGTTAATGATGTTATATATTATATTATACTATAATTTTAATATAAATATGTATCATTATGTTTTAATTCTATTAAATGTAGAAATAGAAATGAAATTAGCATTCTTACGTACGTATGACTTACCGTCTCCATGAACGGTGCATTTAATTTATTAACTTTAAATGTTATGAAATATTATAAATACATGTATATACTGGATATATATTATATATATGATATCTAAATAATGGATATCATTCTCGATATAATGAAAATTATACCATCTGAACCACTTGTAATCATATGTACTCCATTTTTTACTCAAGTACAAAATATTGATAAAAGGTACATTATTAACATAAATGATTATATATTGTTTATAACTTGGTAATAAGTTATATAAATAGAATAATGAATTTGAAAAATGTTCTTAATCAAGTATATATTATCGTTAGTTTTTTATTCAGGAAATTAAAGAACGAACAGGTCAAGTATGACACGAGGTAAGGGACTTCATCTCAATCTCCTTTTACTATGGAATATTTCGATAATATATACCTTCTTTTTTTACGTGGTGTATAATAAAAACCTTTTTATTTTACATTAATTCAACGGGAATATTTTTTCTACGAAGTGTTTTCTAAACAAAAAACAGATTGTTTTTATCGTTTACAGTGACAATGACCTCTTTGCTGCCATAATCATTATTTGGCTTCCTCAATAAGCCTTAATGTTTTCTAAAATAAAAAGGAAATGCCTAATTCTCTTCTTGGGTGTTTTATTATTTAAAATGGTTTTTGAAATAGAATTATTATTTCAATATCTTAATATTATTTATTATGATTTCAAATTAAATGTTATTAGTTAAATGTTTATATTAGCAAGATTTTATGTGTTATGAATTTATAATGGTACATAGAAATTTGAGAGGTGGTTACACGATAATCCAAATGACGTCTAGGGTCGTGATAAACCAGGACAAGTGGTTATTTTAAAATCTCCAATGCATATGTTATGGAAGTCACCCGTATGGCTATTCCATTTAGTGATATGTGTGAAATTCGACCATATTGTTATTCTATTTATGTATGTTTATTTCCCATGTTACATTAATATGTTATGTGTTCTTTATATGGGTTTTATAGTAATAATTTGGTTATAAAATGGTATGTATTGATCTTTTATTAAATGAAGAGTATTTAATATATCATAAAGGTGAAATGTATTACTTATGATAAAATATTCTTGGTATACATGTTGTTTTGAAAAACTAACAGTTTCCCCTTCTTTGTATATCCCTTACTGAGCTCTTTATGATCATCCAGTGTTTTTGAAATGTTTTTCACAAGACATAAAGTGGAGTAGGGTCATGGATGGGAACAAGGAAAAGCAATTTTGTCTAAAAAATGGATCTAGACATGGCTCTTTTTTTCAAGAGCATTTATTATATGAAAAAATGGTAACTGAGTAGAATTGTCTACCATGTAATTTTTGAGAAGTTATGTAATAGTTAAGGTCTAACTCTCTAAAACTATAAACCTGAGAATATCCTCAATGTGAGTTATTCATTTAATTCAAAATTATGTAATGTTTAAGGTCGGGTCCTTCTAGGGGTGCTAGATTTTTATTAAACTATTGTATTTATCTATCGTACCACCAGAGTTAATGTACACCTTACGCTTCTTATCCCCATGATACCCTTGTGATTTTCCAATCTCCATTTCGGCCTTTAAGAAACATCAGACAATTTCTGCATAATTATCGATGTCATGGATCTTTAGGGATTTCTATAGGCTTGGTTTAATCCCACCCAAGAAGCGGTCATCTTTGCATTCGAGGGTAATGACAAATCCAGATACATATCGTGCAAGCCTTATGATGTTTTACTCATACGATAAAATGGATTCATCTTATTTTTTCATGAAGGAAATGAAGTCCATTTTCATATTAAGTTGGAGGGTGTTTGGAAAATATTTATCAAAAACCATTTTCTAGAAATCCTTCTATTCCAATGCCTAAATATCCCCCTCAGTCATTGTATTTTTTATCAATTTCCACTGTTGATCTGCTTCACCCTCTATATGATAAGAATCTAGAAGTAACATCTGTTGTTCAGAACATTGTAGGATCTAGAAGATTTTCTCAATGGAGTTGATTCGTTGTTTGAAGATTGAGGGATTAGATGATCCATTAAAACTATGAGGCCTTTGTCTCATTAAGATCTCGATTGGGGATTTTTCTTTCATAGATTGGTTGTGTGTTCCTCTTCACCCGTGTTTCTATATGAAACATTAGTTAACTATGTGAGTATCATGACAATTTTTGGGATTCCTTCTCCCATCAGATTGGGAATCTCATTAGAACATTCATCACATTGATCTTCGCATCGGTTGTTAGCCGGAGTCCTCCTATTACCAGCCATTGGTTGGAATAAAAAAAATTTAGGGTAACACTTAAATTTGAATCCAAATAAAAAATTGGATAACATATAAATTACATTTATTTCCATAAATTATATATTTTATTCATGATCTATATCCCATCGTATATTCTCAGGGGAAAATTTTAATTCCTTTAATAATGGTTCATACTAAGATTATGAACTTACCAAAGCAAATCCGCAAGAGTGTCATAACGAAGAGTACACCAAGTCCAATTGTTTGTTGACTAGTTCACATTCGAGTCTAGATCAAATCGATGATTTCAGGTTTTACCCCTATATATATATATTCCAGATCCACCTACAACTGCATGTATCTAGAGAGGGATGTATGTTCTTGATAAACAACTTAATCAATACACACCAATATTTTGGAAGGTTATTATTAAACATAGTGTTATCCCTATGGCTTTCACAAGGGTTTTCTAATCATAATCCCAAAAATAACTAATCATATCCTCGAATACCAACAATAAAAAAAATTCTCATCATTACACACATAAACACGATTTATTACATAAAAATGAACTTATAAAAACTATAAGGATAGAGATTTCTAGTGTATTGGGAAATTAGGGACATTGAATGGAATAATAAGACATATAAATAAAACATATTTATTAAAAATATTCTTTACATTACAAAAATATTATGTCGTACTTAGCATTTCATGGGATAACCTGAGGAAATTCATGTGAAAAAGGTGATATATAAAGCCCAGTAAGGGAGTAAAAAATGAATAATGTGATAAATACATTACATGATAGACAATAGTTATATCAATGGATCATAAGAGAAACATGAACATAATTGTATGATATAGAATGATTATCATAGCATGGAAATGTGGAAACAACTCTTTATATGATATTATCATGAGACGAGGCTCATTTCACATGAAGCATTAGTGAATCCTCCTTGAACTTGAATTATCTATATTAAACCGTAATTGCACTTGATGTGTCATGATACTATTCTTTACACAATTCATTGGAACACTATCAGGGCACACCCTTCTTAATCTTTTCTTTTCATGAATAAGTGTTTCACATGGATCATAAATCATGGAATCATTCAACATCACCATTTATTGAATTATAAAGTAATGTGGAATACATAAAAGAAACCTTTTAATCAATAAGTAAATGTGCGTAAAGGTGAATAACCTTGATATAAAAATGGAAATGGTATTCAATACACAATGACATTAGAATTGAAAATCATGGAGAAATTTTGGTTGTATAACGGCGTGACATAAGAATTCAAAAAAATGTTTGATGACAGAGAACGAGGTATATCATCATATGTAAATGAAATAGATAGTATGGTGTAATATAGATACATGTCCTGACATATGTTATGTAATTTATATACATAATATAAAATAATTTATATAATGTAAATGGGGAGAGAGAAATACCATAATAAATTTCGGCATGCTAATGGGTGTACATGGGAGACATTAATTGGAGATAAAGGGGTTTCCAATCATTCAAAAAATAAGGAGGGACGTAAATCATAGTTGAGAAATCATACCACAAAATTTTCAATTTAACATAAAAATGTATAACAATATAAATACATTTGGACAGAATTGTAAAACGAATAAAATCCCTTATGTGGAAGTGTGATACAAAGGGATTGGGAGAGGCTTCTTGGGATCTAGGGGTACCATAAGATAATTATAAAGAGATTATTTCCGAGTTGGGATGTGATCCATGGGTTATGAGTATAGCATCCCTCCTTTTTATCCCATAAACGTTCATTACATTTTACAGAACTGAGAATCTTTAAGGTTTAGTGTCTTGGAAACCAGGAACTTAAAACATGAAAACATAAAAAATTATTCTTAAAAAATTTAAAGGCTTCTCCTCATGTTCATCCTAGGTTCATTACTTCATCTCATAACCTAGGTACATATATCAAAAGAAAGTGTGAGCAGACGGCCCAGTAAGGGAAACAAGAGAAACATTTTACATGTGAACTTTAGATACTTCAATAAGTTCATGAAAAGAACTTTAAGGAATGAGAAAGAATCATGAGGCATATCATAATAAAAATAACATTTTTCATAACTTTAAGATGTGGCTCCAACATTTAATATTTACAATAATTTTGTTTCACCAAGGTACATCCCCAAGGTGTCATTAAAAATTACCAAGGTTATTCACCAAGGTATCAGTCTAAAAAGTCATCTCTAGAGATTAAGTCTTTACCCAATGCATTGGAGCGCTATCTGGGCGCACCCTTGACATGTCTTAATTATCATGTGAGCCACATATATCATCATCAGTAATTTCATAAACAACCCATATAGAATAAAATAAATGGGTTTCATTTCATAATCATAACGTTTTAAAAACTGCTTTAATGATATGATCTTTATATCACTTTAAACCCACGGAAAAGGGAAAGCGGGTTTCATGTATGTAAATACCAGAATTTAAAATAGAACATTTTGATATATATGTGAATACCCCTGTAGAAATAAGTTCTTTGAGTATTCACTTAATAACATAAAATAATTTTGAGATAAAGAGGGAGGAATTTTGAGACAAAAACTATGCAGCATAACGTCTACGATACATGGTTTTAGAAAACATTTAAAAGAGAGGGGACATGGGTCACCCACTCAAAAATGATACATAAAATAGTAGGGGAACAGAATATATATTATTTAAGAAAATGTTAATGAAATTTGAATTATATACCATACGAAACGAAGAAATTTAAAGGAAGACAAAAATAAGATTTCTCTTATGAGAATACGGCAGCCTAACGGCGTCACTTAAAACATCCAAAAAATGGATTGACGAGATCAAATAGGGTCTTTAATCATATGAAAATAAATGATCAGTATGATAGATATAGAGATCATACCCCAACATAATAAAAAGGAACATGAAAGACTTGACATGAAAGTAGATCTTGAAAACGAGAAGGGTGAAAGAACCCCTTAGAAATTCGGCAGCCTAACGGCGCCACATAAACTTCAACAAAAATGAATTGATGAGATCAAATAGGGTCTCCCGTCATATGAACATAAAAGATAAGTATGATAGATTTATATATCATACCCCAACATAATATAAAGTAACTTTCAAGACTTAACATGGTATTAGAACATTGAAAAAGGAGAAAGGTGAAAGAACCACTTAAAATTCGGCAGCCTAACGACGCCACTTAAAACATCAAAATACTAAATTGAAGAGATAAAATGGGGTTTCTCATCATATGATCATAAAAGATCAGTATTATAGATATAGATATCATACCCCAACATAATAAAAACGATCTTGAAAGACATGACATGAAAGTAGATATTGATAAAAAGAAGGGTGAAAGAACCCCTTAGAAATTCGGCAGCCTAACAGCGCCACTTAAACTTCAACAAAAATGAATTGATGAGATAAAATAGGGCCTCCCATAATATTAACATAAAATATCAGTATAATAGATTTATATATCATACCCCAACATAATAAAAAGGATCTTTCAATACATGACATGGTATTAGAACTTTGAAAAAGGAGAAAGGTGAAAGAACCACTTAAAATTCGACAGCCTAACGATGCCACTTAAAACATAAAAATACTAAATTGATGAGATAAAATGGGGTCTGTCATCATATGATCATAAAATATCAGTATTATAGATATAGATATCATACCAAAACATAATAAAAAGTAACTTGAAAGACTTGATATGAATGTAGATCTTGAAAACGAGAATGGTGAAAGAATCCATTACAAAAAGTTCCGCAGCCTAACGGCACCACTTAAACTTTCATAAAATGAAATGATTTGAGTAAGAGGGGGTCTCTCATCATATTAACATAATAGTTCAGTATTATATATATAGAGATCATACCCCAGCATAATAAAAAGTAAATTCAAATACTTGACATGAATGTAGAACTTCAAAACAAGAAGGGTGAAAGAACCACTTAAAAATTTGGCAGCCTAACGGCGCCACTTAAAACATCGAAATACTGAATTGAAGAGATAAAATGGGGTATCTCATCATATGTTCATAAAATACCAGTATGATTGATATAGAGATCATACCCAAACATAATAAAAAGGAACTTGAAAGACTTGACAAGAAAATAGAACTTTAAAATTAGAAGGGTGAAAGAATCAGTTACAAAAATTTCGGCAGCCTATCGGCGCCACTTAAACTTTCATAAAATGAAATGATGAGAGTAAGAGGGGGTATCACATCATATGAACATAAGAAGGACAGTATGATGAATATAAAAGAACATCCTCCAACATAGTAACATGGAGCATAAAAGGAATGACATAAAAGAGATTACTTGAAAAAAGAGAGAGAGGTCAGATCCTTTACCTTAAAACGTAACTCTTAAAAATCAAAGGTTTGGACCTTGAGGGCTTGGGGGAAGCTTGGGAGGACTCATTGGGAGGTAAGGAGACCAGAAATTCGTTGGGGGAGAGTTGGGAGTGAAAACTGGAGGAGGAAAGGGTGGGTATTTATAGAGAAAGTGAGTGGACAAGGCATTAATGGCCAAGGGACACCTCACAAGTGCTTTTCTCAAAACCATGTGGTCTCCCATGAAATTTACCATCGAGTTAGGACACATGGGGCCCCCAATACCATAATTCATCACCTTTGTCCATCCAACCCTTAAAATATCTCATGACATCATCATGACACAGTTATGATGTCATTAAACATATCGAAACCCTAAAACCACATTTTTACTATTCACTGAAAAATTCATCTTTCTCAAAAAAATCCCAAAATTTCACCTTAACCAAATATCTATGATCTAATTAAATTTATGAACTCCATTTTATAAAAATAGTTTTCTAAATATTTTTAATTTAATTTTTAAATAAATACACTATTCATCGAGAATTCATTTTTTTCAGAAAAATCCCCAAAAATTACCATAACATAATATCGATGCTCTGAGTTCAAAAATAAAGTCCATTTTATAAAAATAATTTTCTAACTATTTTTAATTAAATTTTTAATTAAAAACACTATTCACCCGGAAAAACTAATACTTGACTAATAATTTATGAAACCGTTATTTACCCATTTTATTGAATCTCATTACTTAATCAAGGTGTCTAAATTATATTAAAACATTCTTTAAGTGAGATTACTAATTCATTTGGACACATTAATAATCCTAATCATAAAATCACTATTCATAAATTACTAATCATCAAAAATTATGTTGATCTTGTTAGACTTTAAATTTCGCAGTGAACATAATTGTAGAAGACCATTTTTTGAAAATCATTACACATTTTTATTTATTTAAGGTTTACAAAAAAAAATTTAAAATATCCTTTCTCTAAAATTCATAAAAAATATGCATACTATATTTATCCGGACATTTGAAAATTCATAAACTTCATCATATGAAGAAATCAAAATTTTTATTTAAAACAAAGGGTTACACAAGGCAGTTACGACCTCCTTACATAGACCCTTATCACAAAATCATAGGACCTAAGTGTAAGGTGTGCTAAGGTGAGAGAATCTGAGGGAGGCTCGGACAACATCACACGAGTAGTAACTTCTATCAATTCGAACTTATCGCAAAGGCGATTCCGTTTTAGCTTCACACGATGAAGTTCGGCTTGGGTTTAGTCCAGAGCAAAGAACAATGGTGCTACCTCCTTCCCAAGTTCTGTTAGATGGGCTTCGATTGGTCCAAGACTACTAGGTGAGGCCATCGAATCTTCTTTCTATATTAATTAACCAAGATTACTTGTATTTAGAGACAATAATCAAAACGTTTAGTTCCCAGTGGTCATATTGACCAATGGTAATATAACAGTTAAAACCCAATAGTCTCATTTTAATTATACTCTTGTTATCAAATGAAACAGTTTTGTTGAGTATCAAAATTAAAATAACACAAAAAATTAGGAAACAAGATTTATTCAAAATTTTGGGTCGTTACAATTTTCCCCCCTTAAGAAATTGCATCCTCATAATTTTTTTAAAATTGGGTTTTAAAATTTCATTTAAATTCCCATATCGGAATTGGAGTCAGAAAAACTATTACTTTAAAAGAATGAAAAGTAAGTACAAAGGTCACCCGATTTAACCCATACTGGGATTCCATGGAGGAAAAATGGATATGGATGAAAAAAAGGGTCAAGTTCTGGGGGAGATTGATAGAAATCATGATTAGGAGAAAGTTAACCATAAGAAAATACCCAACTTATGATGTGTGTAAACGGTCTTTGATTACCTAGTAGGAAACGTAAACCAACAACATTTTTTTTACGTTCCTTTTCATAATTCTGAGGAATTCATTTACTACATAGAACAAAAACATATGAAAATATACCTTCATTCAAGAATAGTTTCATCCTTTAATAAGTCTCTACCAAAACTAATCTTTTCTCCAAATGATGAGAATTAAAAAAAACTTCGTCTCATCAAAACAGAAGAATTGTCTTCTAGAGAATCACATATTCCACAAAATAAAAACTATCTATCTTTAAACATTAGTCCCAAAAACAGAAAGGGTAAGATAAAAAAACTCTTCAAAAAGAAAGAATCCCATAGGAATGGAAACTACTTTTAAATCATCAAAGTTCCATAGTACTACCTAAAGTTCATCATAGACCATTCCATAAATAACAGTCCTTAAAATTCCTCAAAATAAACCAAACTAAGATTGAAACCCAAATACAAGAAGGACCTGATAACATAGTCTTCCAAAATAAACTCTATTGTTCATCTCCAAACAACATCAACCACTCCTAACATCTTATAACAAAAGTAGCTAACAAAAACATATTTTACCCAAGATAGGTTAATCATTCCCATAAGTAACCTAAATTACTATAAGTCCACCATAAATTCATCGATTCTTCAAAATATAAGTAAAACTTACTCCTCAATGAAAATAACGTAGTAATCTATTTACCTCGATCATATAGGGTCCCCAAAATAGTGAACGTCTTCCAAAATAATAAATCATATTTTAATACCCTAATCATCTTTGTCATATTAATATGAAAATCGTCGCATTTCCTATCGCATTGGTTGTTGGGACATGTTCTTCCATTTCTCAGCATTAACTAAGAAGAGAAAGTATAATTAAGGGCTTAAATACTTAGCCAATAATCATGAAAAGGAACATAAAGCATATAAGGATAACTTGTAGAAGAAAATTATACCCTAAATTTTGATCCCCTTGGTCCCCATATAGGTTATCTATGATCACATATTCTTATGTGAATCTTTATTTTATTTTATCTTTGTCCCTTTAACAATGGTTCATACTAAGCTTATGAATTTACCAAATCATATCCCCCGGGAGGGTCATAACCAAGAGTGCAGCAAGGCACGTTGTCGTGTACCAGTTCCCATTTGAGTTTAGCTCAAAGCGGTGTTTTCGGGTTTTACCCCTATGTACATCTGTGCCAGAGCCACCTCTACCTGCTCGAATCCAGACATGGATGTATTTTCTTGGAAACCCATTACTCAATACTCACCAAAATACCAGGAAGATTCCCTATCTATAAACTTTTATATATGCTTCTTTCTAATGTTTTCATATCCTAATTTCCACAAATAACTAAACAATCTTTTGATACCAACTATAACATCCCGCCTTTTTATCACATAAACTTTCATTACATTTTACAAAATCGAGGATCTTTAAGTTTTAGTGTCTTGGAAACCAGGAACTTAAAACATGAAAACATAAAAAATTCTTCTTAAACACTTGAAAGGCTTCTTCTCATGTTCATCCTAGGTTCATTACTGCATCTCATAAACTAGGGACATATATCAAAAGAAAGTGTGAGCATAAGGCCCATTAAGGGAAACAAGAGAAACATTTTACATGTGAACTTGAGATACTTCAATAAGGTCATGAAAAGAACTTTAAGGCATGTGAAATAAATCGTGAGGCATAACATAATAAAAATAACATTTTTCATAACTTTAAGATGTGGCTGCAACATTTAATATTGACAATCATTTCATTTCACCAAGGTCCATCCCCAAGGTGTCATTAAAAATTACCAAGGTTATTCACCAAGGTATCAGTCTAAAAATTCATCTCTAGAGATTAAGTCTTTACCTAATGCATTGGCGCGCTATCTGGGCGCACCCTTGACATGTCATTATTATCATGTGAGACACATATATCATCATCAATAATTTCATAAACAATTCATATAGCATAAAATAAATGTGATTCATTTCATAATCACAACGTTTTAAAAACTGCTTTAAAGACATGATCTTTATGTCACTTTAAACCCACGGAAAATGGAAAGCGGGTTTCATGTATGTAAATACCAGAATTTAAAATAGAACATTTTGATATATATGTGAATACCCCTGGAGAAATAATATCATTGAGTATTTACTTAAAAACATAAAATAATTTTGAGATAAAGAGGGAGGCATTTTGAGACAAAAACAATGCAGCATAACGTCTACGATACATGGTTTTAGAAAACATTGAAAAGAGAGGGGACATGGGTCACCCACTCAAAAATGATACATAAAACAGTAGGGGAACAGAATATATAGTATTTAAGAACATGGTAAAGAAATTTTAATGATATACCATATGAAATGAAGAACTATAAAGGAAGACAAAAATAATATTTCTCTTATGAGAATACGGCAGCCTAACGGTGTCACATAAAACTTCCAAAATATAGATTGATGATATCAAATAGGGTCTTTCATCATATGAACATAAATGATCAGTATTATAGATATAGTGATCATACACCCACAAAATAAAAAGTAACTTGAAAGACTTGACATGAAAGTAGATCTTGAAAATGAGAAGGGTTAAAGAACCCCTTAGAAATTCGGCAGACTAACGACGCCACTTAAATTTCAACAAAAATGAATTGATGAAATCAAATAGGGTCTCCAATAATATGCACATAAAATATCATTATGATATATATAGATATCAAACCCCAACATAATAAAAAGGAACTTTCAATACTTGACATGGTATTAGAACTTTGAAAAAGGAGAAAGGTGAAAGAACCACTTAAAATTCGGCAGCCTAACGACGCCAGTTAAAACTTAAAAATACTGAATTGAAGAGATAAAATGGGGTCTCTCATCATATGATCATATAAGATCAGTATTATAGATATATATATATCATACCCCAACATAATAAATAGTAACTTGAAAGACTTGACATGAATGTAGATCTTCAAAACGAGAAGGGTGAAAGAACCCCATAGAAATTCGGCAGCCTAACGACGCCACTTAAACTTCAACAAAAATGAATTGATGAGATCACACAGGTTCTCCCATCATATGAACATAAATGATCAGTATGATAGATTTAGATATCATACCCCAACATAATAAAAAGGAACTTGAAAGACTTGACATTGAATTAGAACTTTGAAAAAGGAGAAAGGTGAAAGAACCACTTAAAATTCGGCAGCCTAACGACGCCACGTAAAACTTCAAAATACTGAATTGAAGAGATCAAATAGGGTATCTCATCATATGATCATAAAAGATAAGTATTATAGATATATATATCATACCCCAACATAATAAAAAGGAACGTGAAATACTTGAAATGAAATTAGATCTTGAAAACGAGAAGGGTGAAAGAATCTGTTACAAAAAGTTCGGCAGCCTAACGACGCCACATAAACTTTCATAAAATGAAATGATGAGAGTAAGAGGGGGTCTCTCATAATATGAAAATAAGTTTTCATTATTATATATATACAGATCATACCCCAACATAATAAAAAGGAAATTGAAAGACTTTACATGAAAGTAGAACTTCAAAACGAGAAGGGTGAAAGAACCACTTAAAAATTCGTCAGCCTAACGGCGCCACTTAAAATATCAAAATACTGAATTGAAGAGATCAAATGGGGTCTCTCATCATATGATCATAAAAGACCAGAATGATAGATATAGATATCATACCCCAACATAATAAAAAGAAACTTGAAAGACTTGACATGAAAATAGAACTTGAAAATGAGAAGGGTGAAAGAATTCGTTACAAAAATTCCGGCAGCCTATCAGCGCAACTTAAACTTTCATAAAATGAAACGATGAGAGTAAGAGGGGGTCTATCATAATATGAACATAAAAAGGATAGTATAATTAATAGAAAATAACATCCTCCAACATAGGAACATGGATCATTAAAGGTATGAAATAAAAGATATTACTTGAAAAGAAAGAGAGAGGTCGGATCCCTTACCATAAAACATAACTCTTAAAACTCAAAGGTTTGGACCTTGAGAGCTTGGGGGAACCTTGGGAGGACTCCATGGGAGGTAAGAAGACCCGAACATCATTGGGGGAGAGTTGGGAGTGAAAACTAAAGGAGTAAAGGGTGGGTATTTATAGGGAAAGTGAGGGGACAAGGCATTAATGGCCAAGGGACACCTCACAAGTGCTTTTCTCAAAACCATGTTCTCTCTCGTGGAATTTACCATGGAGTTAGACCACATGGGGCCCCCAATACCATAATTCATCACATTTGTCCTGCCATCCCTTAAAATATCTCATGAAATCATCATGACACAATTATGATGTCATTAAACATATCGAAACCCTAAAACTGTATTTTTACTATTCACTGAAAATTTCATCTTTCTCAAAAAAATCCCAAAATTTCACCTTAACCAAATATCGATGCTCTAATTACATTTATGAACTCCATTTTATAAAAATAGTTTTCTAAATATTTTTAATTTAATTTTTAAATAAAATCACTATTCATCGAGAATTCATTTTTTTCAGAAAAATCCCCAAAAATTACCATAACATAATATCGATGCTCTGAGTTCAAAAATAAACTCCATTTTATAAAAATAATTTTGTAATAATTTTTAATTAAATTTTTAATTAAAAACAGTATTCACCCGAAAAAACTAATACTTGACTAATAATTTATGAAACTGTTATTTACCCATTTTATTGAATCTCATTACTTAATCAAGGTGTCTAAATTATATTAAAACTTTCATTAAGTGAGATTACTAATTCATTTGGACACATTACTAATCCTAATCATAAAATCACTATTCATAATTTACTATTCATCAAAAAATTTGTTGATCTTATTAGACTCTAAATTTCGTACTGAACATAATTGTAGAAGACCATTTTTTGAAAATCATTACACATTTTTATTTATTTAAGGTTTACAAATACATTTTTAAAATATCCTTTCTCTAAAATTCAACTAAAATATGCATATTTTATTTATCCGGACATTTGAAAATTCATAAACTTCATCATAAGAAGAAATAAAATTTTTTATTTAAAACAAAGGGTTACACAAGGCAGTTACGGCCTTCTTACATAGCCCCTTATCACACCAGCATAGGACGTAAGTGTAAGGTGTGCTAAGTTGATAGAATCTGAGGGAGGCTCGGCCAACATCGCATGAGTAGTAATTTCTATCATATTGAACTTCTCGCAAAGGCGATTCCGTTCTAGCTTCACACGATGAAGTTCGGCTTGGGTTTGGTCCAGAGCAAAGCCCAATGGTGCTACCTCCTTCCCATGTTCTGTTAGATGGGCTTCGATAGGTCCAAGACAACTAGGTGAGGCCATCAAATATTCTTTCTATATTAATTAACCAAGATTACTTGTATTTAGAGACAATAATCAAAACCTTTAGTTCCCAGTGGTCATATTGACCAATGGTAATATAACAGTCAAAACACAACGGTCACATTTTAATTATACTCATTTTATCAAATGAAATAGTTTTGTTGAGTATCAAAAATAAAATAACACAAAAAATTACGAAACAAGATTTAATCAAAATTTCAGGTCGTTACAATATTCCCCCCTTAAGAAATTGCGTCCTCGCAATTTTTTTAAAATTGGGTTTTGAAATTTCATTGAAAGTCCCACATCGGAAATGGAGTATGAAAAACTATTACTTTAAAAGAAAGAAAAGTAAGTACAAAGGTCACCCGAGTTAACCCATACTAGGATTCCATGGAGGAAAACATGGATATGGAAGATAAAAAGGGTCATGTTCTGGGGGAGATTGATAGAAAACATGATTAGGAGAATGTTAACCATAAGAAAATTCCAAACTTATGATGTGTGTAAACGATCTTTGATTACATAGTAGGAAACGTAAACCAACAATGTTTTTGTTTTATATTCCTTTTCATAATTTTGTGGAATTCGTTTACTACATAGAACAAAAACATAAGAAAATATACCTACATTCAAGTAGAGTTTCATCCTTTAATATGTCTCTACCAAAACTAATCTTTTCTCCAAATGATGAGAATTCAAAAAAACATGGTCTCAACAAAACATAAGAATGATCTTCTAGAGAATCACGTATTCCAAAAAAGAAAAACTATCTATCTTTAAAAATTAATCCCAAAAATAGAAAGGGTAAGATAAAACAACTCTTCAAAAAGAAATAATCCCATAGGAATAGAAACTACTTTTAAATCTTCAATGTTCCATGGTACTTCCCAAAGTTCATCATAGACCATTCCATAAATAACAGTCCTTAAAATTCCTCAAAATAAACCAAACTAAGATTGAAACCCAAATACAAGAAGGACTTGATAAAATAGTCTTCCAAAATAAACTTCATTGTTTATCTCCAAACAACATCAACCACTCCTAACATCTTATAACAAAAGTATCTAACCAAAACATATTTTACCCATGATAGGTTAATCATTCCCATAAGTAACCTAAATTACTATAAGTCCACCTTAAATTCATCAATTCTTAAAAATATAAGTCAAACTTACTCCCCAATGAAAATAACGTAGTAATCTATTTACCTCGATCATATAGGGTCCCCAAAATACTGAACGTCTTCCAAAATAATAATCATATTTTAATACCCTAATCATCTCTGTCATATTAATACGACAATCATCGCATTTCCTATCACATTGGTTGTTGGAACATGTTCTTCCATTTCTCACCATTAACTATGAAGAGAAAGTATAATTAGGGGCTTAAATGCTTAGCCAATCACCATGAAAAGGAACTGAAAGCTTATAAGGAAAACTTGTAGAAGAAAAATATACCCTATATTTTGATCCCCTTGGTCCCCATCTAGGTTATATATGATTATATATTCTTATGTGAATATTTATTTTATTTTATCTTTGTTCCTTTAACAATAGTTCATACTAATCTTATGAATTTACCAAAGCATTTCCCCCGGGAGTGTCGTAACCAAGAGTGCAGCAAGGCCCGTTGTCGTGTACCAGTTCCCGTTTGAGTTTAGCTCAAAGCGTTGTTTTCGGGTTTTACCCCTATGTATTCTGTGCCAGAGCCACCTCTACCTGCTCGTATCCAGACAGGGATGTATTTTCTTGGCAACCCATTACTCAATACTCACCAAAATACCAGGAATATTCCCTATATATAAACTTTTCTATAGGATTCTTCCTAAAGTTTTCATATCCTAATTTCCACAAATAACTAAACCATCCTTTGATACCAACTATAGCATCCCTCCTTTTTATCACATAAAATTTCATTACATTTTACAAAACCGAGGATCATTAAGGTTTAGAGTTCTGGAAACAGGAACATAAAACATGAAAACATAAAACATTCTTCTTAAACACTTGAAAGGCTTATCCTCATGTTCATCCTTGGTTCATTACTACATCTCATAACCTAGGGACATATATCAAAAGAAAGGGTGAGCAGAAAGCCCAGTAAGGGAAACAAGAGAAACATTTTACATGTGAACTTGAGATACTTAAATAAGGTCATGAAAAAGAACTTTAAGGCATGAGAAAGAAATCATGATGCATATCATAATAAAAATAACATTTTTAATATCTTTATGATGTGGTTGCAACATTTAATATTGACAATAATTTCGTTTCACCAAGGTCTATCCCCAAGGTGTCATTAAAAATTACAAAGGTTATTCACCAAGGTATCAGTCTAAAAAGTCATCTCTAGAGATTAAGTATTTACCCAATGCATTGGACCGCTATCTTGTCGCACCCTTTCCATGTCTTTATTATCATGTGAGCCACATATATCATCATCAATAATTTCATAAACAACCCATATAGAATAAAATAAATGTGTTTCATTTCATAATCAGAACGTTTTAAAAACTGCTTTAAAGACATGATCTTTATGTAACTTTAAACCCACAGAAAAGGGAAAGCGGCGTTCATGTATGTAAATACCAGAATTTAAAATAGAAAATTTTGATATATATGTGAATACCCCTGTATAAATATGATCATTTAGTATTCACTTAATAACATAAAATAATTTTGAGATAAAGAGGGAGGCATTTTGAGACAATAACTATGCAGCATAATGTCTACGATACATGGTTTTAGAAAACATTCAAAAGAGAGGGGACACAGGTCACTCACTAAAAAATGATACATAAAACAGTAGGGGAGCAGAATATATAGTATTTAAGAACATTTTAATGAAATTTTAATGACATACCATATGAAACAAAGAACTTGAAAAGAAGACAAAAATAAGATTTCTTTTTTGAGAATACGACAGCCTAACAGTGTCACTTAAAACTTCTAAAAAATGGATTGACGAGATCAAATAGGGTCTCTCATCATATGAACATTAATGATCAGTATGATAGACATAGATATCATCCCCCCACATATTAAAAATCAACTTGAAAGACTTGACATGAAAGTAGATCTTGAAAACGAGAAGGCTGAAAGAACCCCTTAGAAATTCGGAAGCCTAACGACGCAACTTAAACTTCAACAAAAATAAATTGATGAGATCAAATAGGGTATCCCATCATATGAACATAAAAGATCAGTATGATATATTTAGATATCATAACCCAACATAATAAAAGGAACTTTCAAGAATTGACATGGTATTAAAACTTTGGAAAAGAAGAAAGGTGAAAGAACCACTTAAAATTTGGTAGCCTAACGACGCCACTTAAAACTTCAAAATACTGAATTGAAGAGATCAAATGGGGTCTCTCATCATATGATCGTAAAAGATCAGTATTATAGATATAGATATCATACCCCGACATAATAAAAAGGAACTTGAAAGACTTGTCAGGAAAGTAGATATTGAAAATGAGAAGGGTGAAAGAACCCCTTAGAAATTCGGCAGCCTAACGGCGCCACTTAAACTTCAACAAAAATGAATTGATGAGATAAAATAGGGTCTCCCAGCATATGAAAATAAAACATCAGTATGATAGATTTATATATCATACCCCAACATAATAAAAACGAACTTTCAAGAATTGACATGGTATTAGAACTTTGAAAAAGGAGAAAGGGGAAATAACCACTTAAAATTCGGCAGCCTAACGACGCCACTTAAAACATCAAAATATTGTATTGAAGAGATAAAATAGGGTCTCTCATCATATTATCATAAAAGATCAGTATTATATATATAGATATCATACCCCAACAAAATAAAAAGGAACATGAAAGACTTGACATGAAAGAAGATCTTGAAAACGAGAAGGGTGAAAGAATCTGTTACAAAACGTTTGGCAGCCTAACGACGCCACTTAAAATTTCATAAAATGAAATGATGAGAGTAAGAGGGGGTATCTCATAATATGAACATAAGAGTTCAGTATGATATATATAGAGATCATACCCCAACATAATAAAAAATAAATTGAAAGACTTGACATGAAAGTAGAACTTCAAAATGAGAAGGGTGAAAGAACCACTTAAACATTTGTCAGCCTAACGACGCCACTTAAAACATCTAAATACTGAATTGATGAGATCAAATGGGGTATCTCATAATATTATCATAAAATACCAGTATGATAGATATAGAGATCATACCCCAACATAATAAAAAGGAACATGAAAGACTTGACAAGAAAATAGAACTTGAAAATGAGAAGGGTGAAAGAATCTGTTACAAAAATTTCGGAAGCCTATCGGCACCACTTAAACTTTCATAAAATGAAATGATGAGAGTAATAGGGGATCTATCATCATATGAACATAAAATGGACAGTATAATGAATATAAAATAACATCCTCCAACATAGGAACATGGAGCATAAAAGGAATGACATAAAAGAGATTACTTGAAAAGAAAGAGAGAGGTCGGATCCCTTACCTTAAAACGTAACTCTTAAAACTCAACGGTTTGGACCTTGAGGGAATGAGGGAACCTTGGGAGGACTCCTTGGGAGGTAAGAAGACCAGGAATTCGTTGGGGGAGAGTTGGGAGTGAAAACTAAAGGAGGAAAGGGTGGGTATTTATAGAGAAAGTGAGGGGACAAGGCATTAATGGCCAAGGGACATCTCACAAGTGCTTTTCTCAAAACCATTTGCTCTCCCATGGAATTTACCATGGAGTTAGGCCACATGGGGCCCCCAATACCATAATTCATCACCTTTGTCTATCCAACCCTAAAAATATCTCATGACATCATCATGACACAGTTATGATGTCATTAAACATATCGAAACCCTAAAACTGCATTTTTACTATTCACTGAAAAATTCATCTTTCTCAAAAAAATCCCAAAATATTACCTTAACCAAATATCGATGCTCTAATTACATTTATGAACTCCATTTTATAAATATAATTTTCTAAATATTTTTAGTTTAATTTTTTTTTTAAAATACTATTCATCAAGAATTCTTTTTTTTCAGAAAAATCCCCAAAATTACCATAACATAATATCGATGCTCTGAGTTCAAAAATAAATTCCATTTTATAAAAATAATTTTGTAATTATTTTTAATTAAATTTTAAATAAAAAACACTATTCACCCAAAAAAATAATACTTGACTAATAATTTATGAAAACGTTATTGACCCATTTTATTGAATCTCATTACTTAATCAAGGTGTCTGAATTATATTAAAACGTTCTTTAAGTGAGATTACTAATTCATTTGGGCACATTACTAATCCTAATCATAAAATCACTATTCATAATTTACTATTCATCAAAAATTAAGCTGATCTTATTAGACTCTAAATTTCGTACTGAACATAATTATAGAAGGCCATTTTTTTAAAATCATTACACATTTTTATTTATTTAAGGTTTACATAAATATTTTTAAAATATCCTTTCTCTAAAATTCATCAAAAATATGCATACTATATTTATCCGGACATTTGAAAACTCATAAACTTCTTCATAAGAAGAAATCAAAAATTTTATTTAAAACAAAGGGTTACACAAGGCAGTTACGGCCTCCTTACATAGCCACTTATCACACCAGCATAGGAACTAAGTGAAAGGTGTGCTAAGGTGAGAGAATCTGAGGGAGGCTCGGCCAACATCGCACGAGTAGTAATTTCTATCAGTTTGAACTTCTCACAAATGCGATCTCGTTCTAGCTTCACACGATGAAGTTTGGCTTGGGTTTGGTTCAGAGGAAACCCCAATGGTGGTACCTCTTTTCCATGTTCTGTTAGATGGGCTTCGATCGGTCCAAGACTACTAGGTGAGGCCATCTAATCTTATTTCTATATTAATTAACCAATATTACTTGTATTTAGAGACAATAATCAAAACCTTTAGTTCCCAGTGGTCATATTGACCAATGGTAATATAACAGTCAAAACACAACGGTCACATTTTAATTATACTCATTTTATCAAATGAAATAGTTTTGTTGAGTATCAAAAATAAAATAACACAAAAAATTAGGAAACAAGATTTAATCAAAATTTCAGATCGTTACAATCTTCCCCCCTTAAGAAATTGCGTCCTCGCAATTTTTTTAAAATTGGGTTTTGAAATTTCATTGAAAGTCCCACATCGGAAATGGAGTACGAAAAACTATTACTTTAAAAGAAAGAAAATTAAGTACAAAGGTCACCCGAGGTAACCCATACTAAGATTCCATGGAGGAAAACATGGATATGGAAGATAAAAAGGGTCATGTTCTGGGGGAGATTGATAGAAAACATGATTAGGAGAAAGTTAACCATAAGAAAATTCCAATCTTATGATGTGTGTAAACGATCATTGATTACATAGTAGGAAACGTAAACCAACAATGTTTTTGTTTTATATTCCTTTTCATAATTTTGTGGAATTCGTTTACTACATAGAACAAAAACATAAGAAAATATACCTACATTCAAGTAGAGTTTCATCCTTTAATATGTCTCTACCAAAACTAATCTTTTCTCCAAATGATGAGAATTCAAAAAAACTTGGTCTCAACAAAACAGAAGAATGATCTTCTAGAGAATCACGTATTCCAAAAAAGAAAAACTATCTATCTTTAAAAATTAATCCCAAAAACAGAAAGGGTAAGATAAAACAACTCTTCAAAAAGAAATAATCCCATAGGAATGGAAACTACTTTTAAATCTTCAATGTTCCATGGTACTTCCCAAAGTTCATCATAGACCATTCCATAAATAACAGTCCTTAAAATTCCTCAAAATAAACCAAACTAAGATTGAAACCCAAATACAAGAAGGACTTGATAAAATAGTCTTCCAAAATAAACTTCATTGTTTATCTCCAAACAACATCAACCACTCCTAACATCTTATAACAAAAGTATCTAACCAAAACATATTTTACCCAAGATAGGTTAATCATTCCCATAAGTAACCTAAATTACTATAAGTCCACCTTAAATTCATCAATTCTTAAAAATATAAGTCAAACTTACTCCCCAATGAAAATAACGTAGTAATCTATTTACCTCGATCATATAGGGTCCCCAAAATACTGAACGTCTTCCAAAATAATAATCATATTTTAATACCCTAATCATCTCTGTCATATTAATACGACAATCGTCGCATTTCCTATCACATTGGTTGTTGGAACATGTTCTTCCATTTCTCACCATTAACTATGAAGAGAAAGTATAATTAGGGGCTTAAATACTTAGCCAATAACCATGAAAAGGAACTGAAAGCATATAAGGAAAACTTGTAGAAGAAAAATATACCCTATATTTTGATCCCCTTGGTCCCCATCTAGGTTATATATGATTAAATATTCTTATTTGAATCTTTATTTTATTTTATCTTTGTCCCTTTAACAATAGTTCATACTAATCTTATGAATTTACCAAAGCATTTCCCCCGGGAGTGTCGTAACCAAGAGTGCAGCAAGGCCCGTTGTCGTGTACCAGTTCCCGTTTGAGTTTAGCTCAAAGCGTTGTTTTCGGGTTTTACCCCTATGTACTTCTGTGCCAGAGCCACCTCTACCTGCTCGTATCCAGACATGGATGTATTTTCTTGGCAACCCATTACTCAATACTCACCAAAATACCAGGAATATTCTCTATATATAAACTTTTCTATAGGATTCTTCCTAAAGTTTTCATATCCTAATTTCCACAAATAACTAAACCATCCTTTGATACCAACTATAGCAACCCTCCTTTTTATCACATAAAATTTCATTACATTTTACAAAACCGAGGATCATTAAGGTTTAGAGTTCTGGAAACAAGAACATAAAACATGAAAACATAAAACATTCTTCTTAAAAACTTGAAAGGCTTATCCTCATGTTCATCCTTGGTTCATTACTACATCTCATAACCTAGGGACATATATCAAAAGAAAGGGTGAGCAGAAAGCCCAGTAAGGGAAACAAGAGAAACATTTTACATGTGAACTTGAGATACTTCAATAAGGTCATGAAAAAGAACTTTAAGGCATGAGAAAGAAATCATGATGAATATCATAATAAAAATAACATTTTTAATATCTTTATGATGTGGCTGAAACATTTAATATTGACAATAATTTCGTTTCACCAAGGTCTATCCCCAAGGTGTCATTAAAAATTACAAAGGTTATTCACCAAGGTATCAGTCTAAAAAGTCATCTCTAGAGATTAAGTATTTACCCAATGCATTGGACCGCTATCTGGGCGCACCCTTGCCATGTATTTATTATCATGTGAGCCACATATATCATCATCAATAATTTCATAAACAACCCATATAGAATAAAATAAATATGTTTCATTTCATAATCAGAACGTTTTAAAAACTGCTTTAAAGACATGATCTTTATGTCACTTTAAACCCACAGAAAAGGGAAAACGGCGTTCATGTATGTAAATACCAGAATTTAAAATAGAAAATTTTGATATATATGTGAATACCCCTATAGAAATATGATCATTTAGTATTCACTTAATAACATAAAATAATTTTGAGATAAAGAGGGAGGCATTTTGAGACAAAAACTATGCAGCATAACGTCTACGATACATGGTTTTAGAAAACATTCAAAAGAGAGGGGACACAGGTCACTCACTAAAAAATGATACATAAAACAGTAGGGGATCAGAATATATAGTATTTAAGAACATGTTAATGAAATTTTAATGATATACCATATGAAACAAAGAACTTGAAAAGAAGACAAAAATAAGATTTCTTTTTTGAGAATACGACAGTCTAACGGTGTCACTTAAAACTTCCAAAAAACGGGTTGACGAGATCAAATAGGGTCTCTCATCATATTAAAATTAATGATCATTATGATAGACATAGAGATCATCCCCCCACATATAAAAAGTCAACTTGAAAGACTTGACATGAAAGTAGATCTTGAAAACGAGAAGGCTGAAAGAACCCCTTAGAAATTCGGAAGCCTAACGACGCAACTTAAACTTCAACAAAAATAAATTGATGAGATCAAATAGGGTCTCCCATCATATGAACATAAAAGATCAGTATGATATATTTAGATATCATAACCCAACATAATAAAAGGAACTTTAAAGACTTTACATGGTATTAAATCTTTGGAAAAGAAGAAAGGTGAAAGAACCACTTAAAATTTGGTAGCCTAACGACGCCACTTAAAACTTCAAAATACTGAATTGAAGAGATCAAATGGGGTCTCTCATCATATGATCGTAAAATATCAGTATTATAGATATAGATATCATACCCCGACATAATAAAAAGGAACTTGAAAGACTTGTCAGGAAAGTAGATATTGAAAATGAGAAGGGTGAAAGAACCCCTTAGAAATTCGGCAGCCTAACGACGCCACTTAAACTTCAACAAAAATAAATTGATGAGATAAAATAGGGTCTCCCAGCATATGAAAATAAAACATCAGTATGATAGATTTATATATCATACCCCAACATAATAAAAACGAACTTTCAAGAATTGACATGCTATTAGAACTTTGAAAAAGGAGAAAGGGGAAATAACCACTTAAAATTCGGCAGCCTAACGACGCCACTTAAAACTTCAAAATATTGTATTGAAGAGATAAAATAGGGTCTCTCATCATATTATCATAAAAGATCATTATTATAGATATAGATATCATACCCCAACAAAATAAAAAGGAACATGAAAGACTTGACATGAAAGAAGATCTTGAAAACGAGAAGGGTGAAAGAATCCGTTACAAAACGTTTGGCAGCCTAACGACGCCACATAAAATTTCATAAAATGAAATGATGAGAGTAAGAGGGGGTATCTCATAATATGAACATAAGAGTTAAGTATGATATATATAGAGATCATTCCCCAACATAATAAAAAAGAAATTGAAAGACTTGACATGAAAGTAGAACTTCAAAATGAGAAGGGTGAAAGAACCACTTAAAAATTTGTCAGCCTAACGACGCCACTTAAAAAATCTAAATACTGAATTGATGAGATCAAATGGGGTATCTCATAATATTATCATAAAATACCAGTATGATAGATATAGAGATCATACCCCAACATAATAAAAAGGAACATGAAAGACTTGACAAGAAAATAGAACTTGAAAATGAGAAGGGTGAAAGAATCTGTTACAAAAATTTCGGCAGCCTATCGGCACCACTTAAACTTTCATAAAATGAAATGATGAAAGTAATAGGGGATCTATCATCATATGAACATAAAATGGACATTATAATGAATATAAAATAACATCCTCCACCATATGAACATGGAGCATAAAAGGAATGACATAACAGAGATTACTTGAAAAGAAAGAGAGAGGTCGGATCCCTTACCTTAAAACGTAACTCTTAAAACTCAACGGTTTGGACCTTGAGGGAATGAGGGAACCTTGGGAGGACTCCATGGGAGGTATGAAGACCAGGAATTCGTTGGGGGAGAGTTTGGAGTGAAAACTAAAGGAGGAAAGGGTGGGTATTTATAGAGAAAGTGAGGGGACAAGGCATTAATGGCCAAGGGACATCTCACAAGTGCTTTTCTCAAAACCATTTGCTCTCCCATGGAATTTACCATGGAGTTAGGCCACATGGGGCCCCCAATACCATAATTCATCACCTTTGTCTATCCAACCCTAAAAATATCCCATGACATCATCATGACACAGTTATGATGTCATTAATCATATCGAAACACTAAAACTGCATTTTTACTATTCACTGAAAAATTCATCTTTCTCAAAAAAATCCCAAAATATTACCTTAACCAAATATCGATGCTCTAATTAAATTTATGAACTCCATTTTATAAATATAATTTTCTATATATTTTTAGTTTAATTTTTTTAAAAAAATACTATTCATCAAGAATTCTTTTTTTTCAGAAAAATCCGCAAAATTACCATAACATAATATCGATGCTCTGAGTTCAAAAATAAATTACATTTTATAAAAATAATTTTGTAATTATTTTTAATTAAATTTTAAATAAAAAACACTATTCACCCAAAAAAATAATACTTGACTAATAATTTATGAAACCGTTATTGACCCATTTTATTGAATCTCATTACTTAATCAAGGTGTCTGAATTATATTAAAACGTTCTTTAAGTGAGATTACTAATTCATTTGGACACATTACTAATCCTAATCATAAAATCACTATTCATAATTTACTATCATTAAAAATTAATCTGATCTTATTAGACTCTAAATTTCATTCTGAACATAATTGTAGAAGGCCATTTTTTTAAAATCATTACACATTTTTATTTATTTAAGGTTTACATAAATATTTTTAAAATATCCTTTCTCTAAAATTCATCAAAAATATGCATACTATATTTATCCGGACATTTGAAAACTCATAAACTTCTTCATAAGAAGAAATCAAAATTTTTATTTAAAACAAAGGGTTACACAAGGCAGTTACGGCCACCTTACATAGCCACTTATCACACCAGCATAGGAACTAAGTGAAAGGTGTGCTAAGGTGAGAGAATCTGAGGGAGGCTCGGCCAACATCGCACGAGTAGTAATTTCTATCAGTTTGAACTTCTCACAAAGGCGATCTCGTTCTAGCTTCACACGATGAAGTTTGGCTTGGGTTTGGTTCAGAGGAAACCCCAATGGTGGTACCTCTTTTCCATGTTCTGTTAGATGGGCTTTGATCGGTCCAAGACTACTAGGTGAGGCCATCTAATCTTCTTTCTATATTAATTAACCGAGATTACTTGTATTTAGAGACAATAATCAAAACATTTAGTTCCCAGTGGTCATATTGACCAATGGTAATATAACAGTCAAAACCCAACGGTCTCATTTTAATTATACTCATGTTATCAAATGAAACAGTTTTGTTGAGTATCAAAAATAAAATAACACAAAAAATTAGGAAACAAGATTTATTCAAAATTTCGGGTCTTTACAATGAGTGAAGAGAAGTTGGATCTTGGGTGGGTTTATACTGGAAAAGAGAGGGAAATTCATTAATATTTCAAAATAGGAGGTACTGGAATTTATATATTTAAATATTTAAAACCACAAACCAACCCATGGTTTTTACCTATATTTTTTTCCAAAGGGGCGTTTAAAACATTATTTTATAAGGAAAATGTCCTAACTTCTTAAAATATTAGGTTTTCTTTATGTAGAGGATAGTCACACTCTCATAGTAATCATTTTAAAATTATAAAATGTTTTATAATTTTTGGAGGGTCCCCTAAGGAACCATTAAATAAATAAAACAATTCTGAGATCAGATTATTTTAAAGTTAATACAAATTTTTTTCCCAAAAATATATTTTAATGTATGTTATTACATCATTTTTTGGACATTATGATGTCATAAAACACATTACTTGTTTCAACTGTATTTAATTTTTACCCAAAAATTCGGCTATATCAGAAAATTTAGAAAAAAATCACTATTGGATAATTTAGACATCATGATTCCAAAAATATTTTTCATTTTATCAAAATATTTTTCTAATTATGTGATTTTTTTCTTTTAAAATAAAAAAATATATTTATAGAAAATTAATGGGTATTAACAAAAACAGTTTTTAAAGATTAATAAAAATAACAATTCTATTCATAAAAATTATAAGATAATTTATATTTAATAAAAAATAATGTAGTAATAATATTTTATTAAAATAATATTTTATTCCAAAATCCATTAATTCATTAAAATATATTTCTTAATTATATATTAAAAAATAGTACTATTTGTGCTTTAAAACTATTTACCATTTAATAATAACAAAATGAATATATATTATTTAATATAAAAAATAATACACATAATGATAATGATAGGTTTTTGTTACATAACACCTTATAACACCCCCATAAGACCTAAGGGTAAGGTAAGTGATGGTGAAACACTATTGGGGATGCTCAGATAACATCACTCGGGTGAGAACCTCTATTATGAATCACTTTTCAAATAAGAAGTCTTGTTCAAGCATAACACGTTGATTAATGGCTTGGTAATGGTCAAGAAAGAGGCCTAGGGACGTTACCACCTTTTTGAGTTCCAAAAATTAGGCTCCGTATAGAGAAATTCTACTGGATGAATCCATTACTTCCTTTTTTAGATTAATTTGATTTGTTTATGCCCTATATTTATATTAATCATGTTATCATTGTTCAATGTCAATATAGGCAACAATAACAATTTCTAACAGTATATTAAAATCAAAAAAACATAAAACCATGGAAGTTCATATGTTATATATATTGTTTTTTCATAATAAGAAATTTAATTAGATCCATAAGAATTTTCATTAAAAAAAGTTTTGGTCGTTACACAAAATACAAGTTTAAATTTTAAAAAAGTATTTTAGAAAAAGATTTTAATTTCAGTTTTCCAAACTGATCCATCATTTATCTCAAAAAAGCATCAAAATCCATTTTACAGGCTTATTTTTCCCAGATATTATATATTTGAGTATGAATAGAATCAAATTCTTCTTGTGGAACAGTTGAATTTTTGAAATCTTCCAATGAGTTTATTACTATATATAACTCATTTATAAAACATGAATTTTTATCTTTTATCATTTTTAATTGAGAAATTAATCCTTCAATTTGATTGTTCAAGGAATTATAATATTATTCTTCATAAAAATGAGATGGTTCATCTCTACCAACAAAGGTTAAAGACTTGTCTTTACTAGTTTATCTATTGTTAGAAAAGTAAACTTCAAGAACCAATGTGACCTCTGTAGGATTAATTGTTTCCATTCCCATGGATTCAACTACTATTGATTGATTTTTACTGATCTTTTAGTGTCATCCACTACTTGGTCAGATTTATCTTCTATGTGATCACTCTCTTGGGCTTTCCCTTCGATAATAATTTGTTGAGGCTAATTTTTTTATTTATTTAGAGCCTTGTTCAATTCTTCATTGACTGGATGAATTTATCATGTTTATATTTTATTAGTTTTGGGAACTGTTAAAAAAGATCATTGAATTGTAGTTTTTTGAATTGTAGGTTCATCCGTTTTTTTGGCCGAGAGAAATTTTCCTCATTGATTGGTTATTCAAAATTTTCTATAGGATATTGGGGAAGAACTCTTACAACTTTTGGATATGATACATCATATCTGATTCAGTGTCACTTTAATTTAACTTCATAACCTATTCATGATTATAAAACATTTTCTTTTTGAATTTCGATAAAAACAACAAATCCCAATATTCTTTACTCTCCTTGAGCAGTAGAACTAGATTTTTTTATTCCACAACCAAATGTTGAAATTGTCTCTAGACAATATTCTATAAGAAACATATCATCCTTAGGGAACCAACATCGAGAAATTTATTATGATTACATTTTAAATGAAACGATACATACATGATTAGACTATTTTTATGAAAACAACATTTATATTATCCTTCCATATAAATAATAATACATTTAAAATCTTTTTAGAAGAAGTGGTTCATATACCATAAAATATAACATGTGAAATTAAGCTTGACATCACTCATCATAAAAAACACTATATACAGATCTAGGTAATGATTACTTTTCAAGTTCAACTATCCTTGTAATTAAAGAATATAGAATTAACATGACCAGTGCCTTCTAATTTTCTTCAATACCATTAATAAACATTTTTCTTATCGAGGTGGATATGAAGTGAAAATATATAATATCCTTTTATTTATGTTCTTCATTCCTATTTCACTGAATATAAAAATGAAAAACCCTTTAATGGGGACACATATAGACATTGGTTAATTCAATAGATGTCAATGAGATATCCTTATAAAACATTAGAAACGAATATATATTATGTACAATAGAATCAGTATTAATCATTCCAATATAATGTTTTTACTTATAAATAAAAAATATATTATTTAGTTTCTTATATAAAAATTTTATAGACCTTTGAATGCTAAATAATTCTTTATAATAATGTTTTTTGGTTGATCCAGTTGAAATCCATTACATATCCTTGAAGAATATTTCATTATATAATGTGTTTATTTGTTCGACTCTTCCCACCTACTTCTGCCTTCAATATTTCTAAAAATTTGAATGTTCAATTTTTAAAATTGTATTTTTTCAATACATAAATTAGATCATCAAATGTTGAAAGGGTATTAAATCATTGGGTAAGAGAGGCAGTAAATAGTGGAGGGTTTTTCTGATGGTTTGAGTATTGTGGTCTTGTTTCTTGAGCCTATTACATAGCGCAATCATTAATTTTTTTGGAAATTATTTTTGTTTCAAAAATTGAAATATTATCAGGATAAAATTTTGTTTTTATTTTAAAATTCTTAAATGAATACAGATCAAAATAAAATAATTCAATTAACAAATAAATTAATATATATTTAATTGAAATTGAATTTCCCTAACTCACCCTAAATAAAAGCAAAACATGTAGTGGGATGTTGTTTATTGAAAATATTTAAAATTTGATATTTGGTATTTAAAAATTCTAAAGATATATCATTTTTTTGAAAATTATATATTAGAAAATGATAACTCATATCAATATGCTTGTTTATATAATAACTTATCATTTTTTTGGAAATATTAATTCCACTGGTGATATCACATAAAATATGTATGTTATCAAAATTAAGTCCAAAGTATAGTATGTTGTGTTTCATCAACAACACATGTACACAAAAACATCCAGGATATATATATTCTACTTCAACTATTGGCCGAGATACTGAATTTTGAATCTTACATGACCAGGATATGAACGATTTTCCTAAATACTGATATGTTCTAGATATACTTTTTCTATATAATCTAAATTCTCAAAATTTGGCATCTGAATATGAAATTAAATTAAAATCATATGTTTGGGGTATATAATAGATTGCAATATTTAACGTTTTAAATATATAAATATCATATTAACAGTAGTATGATGAAAATCATTTAGGTTTGACAGAAATGTATCACATAAACATAAAAAATCATATCTAGTCATCTTGAAGTAATATATAGAAAAATTCCAATTATACCGCTTTATAAATTATTATAATCTACTGTTACAGATTCATCCAAATCATGTTTTACCTTAATAGACATGGGAGTTGTGAAATTATTCATGTTTTTGAGTCCAATTTTTTTTAATAAATCATTAATATAATTAATTTTATTTTAAACTATTATATAATCTCTTTTATAAATTTGAAATCCTAAAAATATATGTAATCCTCCCCTCATAATCCTTTAAAATTTTTTGTATTAGATTTTTAAAATCATTACAATATTTTATAGTTGTTGATACTAATGTAACATCATCACCATAAAAGTGAACTATTAGAATGTTAGGGAAAATGGATTTCATAAAAGGATTATAATCCTTCAATCCCACTAGAAATATATTCTCTAAATAAAATGTGTTTAATCTCTTATATCATTATATGGGTGCCTTATATGGCCATAAAGTGGTTTGGTATGTTTAAAAGTTGAATCTAGTTTTTGAGGGTTTCCAAAACCATGTTGTTGTTCAATATATACATAATCCATTAAATATCTATTTAAACAGGTATATTTTTCGTCCATATGATATTATTTAAAATTCATTTGAGATTAATAAGCTAGTTTGATTCTAATTTCATCTAATATTGGAACTAGTTAAGAGGTTTTATCTTAATATATCCCTTATTCATGGTTATAACATTTGGTTACTAATCTATATTTATTTATGGTAATTATGCCGTGATCAACCAATTTATTCCTAAAAACCCATTTTGTTTCTATTACTAGATAATTGGATGGTCTATCTAGAAATTCCCAAATTAATTTCTACTATATTTATTGACTTGTTATTGCATAGTTAATAACCAGCTTTCATCTTTTAGGAATTCTTTAATAGACTAAGGCTCTAGTTGAGATAGAAAGGAATAAAATAATTCTTTGTTTACAATATTACTGCATGTTATAAATCAACTTTATATATTTTTAATAACAGTTTATAAAGGATGAACTTTTAAGGTTCTAGGCTTCCTATGCAAGACACATTCTAGTTATTCTATCTCATGTTCATCTGGACTAGTCTAAATTTCAATGATTTTAATGTCAAAATCATTTTCCTATGAATAAGACTCATGTATTCAAGAGATTTAACAATTTCATCTGTTTGATCTATACTTTTATCAAATGGTTCAGGTTCATCAAACATCTCGTTATGTTATTCTTCTAGAATCCTATAATTTTTATTATAAAATCTATAAGCTTTTGAAATAGTATAATAACCTAGAAATATTCCATCATTAACCTTTAGATCAAATTTAACAAGGTTTTCATTAATATTTAAGTTATACACCTTGCATCCAAATACAGTAAAGTAAATTACTTAAGGTTTTCAATCATTATAAGTATCCTAGTGTAACATTTTAACAATTAGAATTATTAAGACTATATTAATGATATAGAAATATTGGATTACAGGTTTTTCGCAAAAATAGGATGGAAGATTATATGCATTCAGCATTTTTGTGACTATTTCATGAATAGTTTTGTTTCTCTATTAAACAATACAATTTTATTGAGGTGTTCTGGGTGTTGAAAAGGTGTGTTTAATACCTATATTTGAGAAAAAGGGATTAAATTATTGATTCTGAAATTCTCCACCATGATAACTTATTAATGAAGATGTTTTAAAATCATCTTCATTATGAACAATTTTACAAATAAAATAATAAATTTGAATACATATCTTTTACATTTTAGAAAATAAAACCAAGTAAATCATTAAAAATTATGAACTAACGATAAAATATAGAGTCTTATAGAAAATTTTCTACTGTTGATTGTCCATAAAACCCATATGGATAATTAGTAATGGTTTATATATAGAAATATTGATAATTTATTTATAAAATGATTTGTATTGTTTTCCAATTAAGAATGCATCAAAAAATCCATGATTATAAAAAGTAAGAATGAAAAAATCAAAAACTAATTGTTTTGTAGAAAATGTATATAAAGAATGCATTTTAAAATTTCTATGTCTTCAAGGCCTAATTTATGGCTCATTTTAATGAGCAGTTAAATAATTCACATTTTTTCACCCAAAGAATTTAGATCCAAAGTATAAACATTTTCAATTCATGGTGAACTAAATTTATGAAGTTAATCATTAATAACGGGGTAATAATTGTTAAATATGTCATCAAAAAATACATCCTCACAAATATGAGAAATATTTATTTAGTTGTACAACTATCCTTATACATACAACATTTTGTGATTGATATTGAATTTGGATCACCAACTAATCTCACTCCAACAATCATTCCATTTTCATTTTCTCTAAAAGATAGTAGACCTCCTTCCATTATTTCTAGTGTATGGAAGATGGAGGTGTCTCCACTCATATACCTCTAGTAGCCACTTTCCATAGACAATATTTCATTATTTTTTGAATGGTATTTTCAAAAAAATATATTTAAACACATGTTTTTTTTGGTAACCATATTTTATTGGGTCCAACTTTGTAATTAAGAAATGATCTATTAATGAATATTTTCCTTATTTTAATGAAATTTATACTGATAAATTTAGATATATTTTTAAAAATGAAAGAGTGTTTCTCCCCTCATATTTAGGGATTTATTAAGTAAAAATTACTATAAAATTTTCAATTTATTCTGAAGTACAAACAGGTATCATTTTTTGAGTTATGTATGAATGAATTTTTGTATAATTTATAATTTTCCACAATACTTAATATTAAATATTTTTCACTATTAGTGACATTTTTACCTAGAATCTCATTTAGATATTCTTCTTAATTACTCAAAATAATATCATCACTTTTATAAGATTATACATCATTCTATAATTCATTAATTTTATTTTCTGGAACTATACAATTTGATATAGAAAAATTGATGTTTTCAATTAATTCTTAATATTTTTATATCATTGTATCTTTTTCACATAAAAAAACTATGTGAATATTTTTTAATGGCTTCTGCTTCTTTGTTAAGGAATCATATTTCTCTTCTTGTTTTGAGCATTAAGCAGCCCATTTAATATTTGATCATCTATGGGAATCAGAATAAAAATAGTAATATGTTTTTACCTCACTTTCTTCCAAAGCCATAAAGAACATATTTACATTTTGATTTTGTGGATTTTTTTTTCTGAATCATATTTGTAAGTCGTATTTTTGTCTTCATGCACACTCCATGTAGCTTTCAGGGATTGCTTCCCTTAATGCTCATAATCAGGTTTCTTATGATTTTTCTTCTCTAGACTTCTTATGTTTTATTTTAGCAATGGGAAATAAGATCTTATATTACCCATCTTATGACATTTGTAGAACCTAAATTAATTCATTCCTTTATTATCTTTCTTGAAGGATTTTCTGATGCCTCTTTTCTATTAATATAATTTTCAAAATTTTCTAGCTAACTAAACTCGATCCATTTTCAATTTGAATAGTATAAATATTTTGAAATTTTGGAATCATATCTTGATTTCAATTCATGCCTCCTAGATGCATCTTTATAGGTTGTTTTTTCTATTTTCACTGTTTTTTATTTTTATCTTCATTTTTCATTTCTTATTTGTATATCATCAATGTTCCAATTAATTCCATCATAGTTAAATATTTTATAGGTGATGGTTGTCAAATAGCTATAGATATTCCGTTCCATTTTATGGGTTGTACTCTAAGAACATTCAAATCATTATTCAATTTAGTGATTCGATTAACTAAAGAAATAATATTGTTGGCAATTTCTTCAACCTTCCTTTCATTTGTCTAAATCGTTCTCTATCATACATTCTAAAGGCTTCAAATCTCTATTTTTCAGTTGAATTCCACATTTTTTTGATAATTTTAGATCCTTCATATTTAACAGTGATTTTCTTTTACATTTGATAAGCAGTAGGACATTTTGATACTCGATTGAATTCATCAGGTCCAAGTCCACAAATGATAGTATTCCTTGATTTTTAGTTGATTTCATATTCATATTATTTAGCATAATCACATTTTTATGATTTCTCTTGAATTATATATGGAATTATGATCTTAATATAGAAATTGAATCCTATATTCTTTATATAGATGGTCATACATGATTTCTGACATCCATAGTTATCAACATTAAAATAATAAGCATGAATAATAAAAATACATTTTCAACGATCATCTATTGAAATATTCTTTGTATAGATCATTCAATTTTTAGATTTTTGGAAATTTGTAATAATAGATCACCTATTATATGAATTTTTAGTTTGGAATAATATATAGATACATAAGAGGGGGTGAATTGTGTCTTTTTGAGAATATTGAATGACTACTTCTCTTAATATTCCA
This sequence comes from Viscum album, assembly GCA_963277665.1. Lineage (NCBI taxonomy): Eukaryota > Viridiplantae > Streptophyta > Magnoliopsida > Santalales > Viscaceae > Viscum > Viscum album. Next base: position 2,105,117,324 of record OY728132.1, read on the forward strand.
TATGGTTTATGAATTTGTAACACATTTTCTTATATAATTGATTTTATAATAGGATAAATAATAATGAATAACACAAGATGATTTATATTGATTTGGGAAGAAAATATCCCCTAATCCACTCCACCAATTCTCTCTTTGCAAGCTTGTTGATTTTCACTATACAAGGTCCTTCTATCATAAGACCTAAATAATCTAAAACTAAGTACATGACATTGAAAATATAAAATAATACTAATTATTGTATTGGGGTTGTTTTACAATGAACCAAATATCCATAGATTAGTATATGAAGTAGACACTTAACCATGACTGAGAGTGAGATGTCGAAAATCATTGAAATCAAAAGATCTTGGTTTGTTTAAGGTAAAGGTTTGAAATACGCAATTGTAGTAGAAACTGATAGAATATAAATCTTCCTATTCAATGATAAATATCTTCTAATATGGACTGATATTTAGATATCCTAGTTGTAAATGATCATTAATATGAATAACCACATATGATTAGTAGTAGTTTCAGTAGTAGAAGGTTAGAATATGTAATTTTAAAGCATATCCCCTTCAATAAACTAACATATTTTTTCCTTCATTATAATAGTTATTAATTGAAATAAAATAAAATATATATTCGTCTATTACGAATGTATTCTGTTTATATGAAGCGAAAATATTACACATATATATATTCCACATAGATTTCCTTAGGTTATGAAGATCTAAGAATGTCACCATATAGATCATGATCATTTAATTTTGAATCAGTCACTAGAGTCATAACATACCTTTGAAATAAGAATGTATTAATTTGTTTAATATGATCCTTTTAATTGGTCGAAAAATAAATTTGAATTGATTATTATTTTCATCGATACCATATCATAAATGATTGATAATATCATGGATTTAAAACGTCCATCATTGTATATTCAAATTTAGGATAAATTCACGTGAGAAAATAACACACAACATAGGCTTAAAAATATACCATTGATTACTAATGTTGGATTGGGGTACAATACATTTATTTTCTCAAACATAGGGTTCTTTTGAACATAGGGTTGATGTAACATATGTTCCACTTTCTAAATCATCAGGTTCTATACTAAAAAAGGTTGGATTAAACCTACATTTTGTAGAACATTGTGTTTTTGATCCATAAATGTTACCCTGAATATAGGGTTTATTACTTATACTATACTTACAATTATAGGGATTAGAACAGTGTTTCCACAATCTAAAAAATATGTGTTCCATCATTTTATCATATATTTTTTCCATATCAATTTCCAAAATATAATTATGAAATAAATATTTCAATGAATAATTTTTTTTTAAAATTCACTTAATATAATTTCATAAGTAAAATAAAGAAGGATATTTTCAAGCATAAAAATCCATAATATTTATAGAGTATTGTTGATACAATACATACAATTTTTTTTACCATTTCAAAACACAAAATAAAAAATCATTTACATATTTAAGTCATTTTTTACCATTAAACAAGCTACCATATTCATGGATTATATAAATTCATATATTTATTCCTTTAGGTTGTCAAACTTTCTCAACATGAACCTGCCATGGGAGTGTCCCGCTAGGTGTGAAGTCATTAATAAATTGATTATAAATTTACAGTATTATACTATGATTCAATATTTTATGTCCATCATCTATTTACTAACATTACATTTCATAATAATTTTCACTTCATAATGGTTTTTAAAAATCACATTATTAGCCAAATTATATGTTTGGATAGTGTTTGACTAGGTTTACAGTCAAAATAATATTTATTCTGAACATGGAATAGGTCAAGTAAATACCTAAAAACCATTTCTGATTTATTTCCCTTGGGTACATCTATTTCAAACCAACATGAAATGTAAAATATCTATATGGGGTTTTATTTCTTCTTAAATAAAATAACACTATAATTTATCAATATTTAGGGTTGTTTCCCAATATTTGGTCTTACCATAACTGGTTTTCCACGGTTTTCTAATCATTATCACGAAATTATAAAAACAATTTATTTGATACCAAATCTAAAAAACCATATTATTTATAAACATTATTTCATAAATTATCACATAATGCGCCACATAGAATAATTAAAAAATAAAAACAATCCTAATGTCCTTATGCAATTATATACATATAAAATTTACATGAAATAATGATATAATACATTATTTTGAAACTAAATAACATGACTTTAAATTCCATCGACAATTTAATAGTTCGCTGTATAACCTAGGGATGTACATAATAAAATGGTGATATAACAATCTACGTAAGGGAATAATTAAAATATTATCATAAATTTAAGAAGCACATGGGAGTAAATTTGTATATTAAAATTTTGATAATCATAATCATAAAAATTGAATCATGGAATAAGTTGGAAACATGAAAGAATCATAGGAATGTTGAAACAATATAAAACATGAAATCATATGCCTATGTTGAGGATAATAAATGATATGTCATAAAATAGTGTTCTCAGTAAAACATCCCCTATAATATATATGGTATCTTATGAAATAAATATATTACTAAATGCATTGGAGGACTGTATAATTTCAATCCCACCCATCATATTCATATTATATACAATCATTTGTGTGAATCATTTATCAAATAATTAAATAACATATTTCAAAAAATTTAATCTAATGATAATAAGTGAGGGTTAAAATCACAAATATCCATAATAAATGAATGATATATACATCTTAGTTAATTTCATTTTATATAAATTGTAAATGGATTTCCATAAAGAAAATATTGATAGGGAAAATCCTGGGATAATTGCGGACCTAAGTCACGTACATAATGGTTTATATAAGATAATAATAAGTGTGAAATGTTGTCTCTCATTACATGGTGATCATGAAGACAGTAATACTTTTTTTGAAAACACAATATAACATGAATTATTGGATCTAACAATTATTATAATAAATAATGTACTTCAATAAAATGGAAGGGGAAATAATCCCTTACTTTATCAATGTTACGAAAAAGGTAGATATTATAGATTGGATAAATAATATTGCATTCTTAGAATATAAATTGGGAAAAAATGAATTTTTATAAACACTGAAAACATAATCAATTGGGATTCAAAAATAAAAATACAAAGGATGAACTTGAATAAAGATAAAGAGTAAGTGAGTTCCATATATTTAATGTGTTCTTCTAATTTCTTTTGGAGGAGCATATTATGAGAATAATAATAACATGTGAGGGATTTATAGATGGAGAGTTATTGTAAATTTTTGCTCAATACCGTAACACCCCAAGATTTCATAGTGTGTTATTTCTTCAAAATAATTCAATAACTTGCACTACACGCAACACCGAGTTCAATTGCACCATGACTTACCAAAAAAAAGCCATTAAAAGAGGTCATGAATATAATTAACTACATTTTTAACTTTATATAATCCTTATAATGTTAGAATCCATATTTTGAGTCATAATGCAAGAACAAATTCATTTTTAGTATTGCACTTTTATCAACTTTTGATAGTGAAACCTTTTTAAATACAATATTTTAAACTTTTTTACTAAATGGAGACATCAAAAAATTTAAAATGAAACATCCCAAACTTCCACGGTACGCTTTCCTTTGAATAAAACAGTAGCGTGTGTTGTACGCAACTTCGAGTTCTAACACACCGTAACCAATCAAACTAGCTGTTATGAATAGTAATACCTAATTTTTGAAATTATATATATTTTATATTTGAAAATGGACTTCATTTTTGGACTCGGAATATCGAATTTAGCCTAAGGTGAAATTTTGGTACCTTTCGGATAACTTTCATATTTTGATGAATAGTGAAAATTACTAAATTTTAATTAAAAACAACTTTTTTAATCAAAATAATTAATAGTGATAAATTTTGAATTTGAGTGGTTTTAAAGTATATTTAGAATATATTTTCACCATTTAATATAATGTTGGTCATTGGACATAATTATACAATTAAACCGAACATAAACAAGTGTCAATCTTTTGATAGTTATTATCTCTTAAAAACACGCTTTTTGTTTTGACAGCGGGAATTAATTTTAAATTAATTTCTGCCACTTCTGTGTTTTGAATTTAGGAAAATGGATTCCATATTTGGAATCAGGATGTTCAAATTGTGTAAATAGGTAACTTTTATTTTTAGACATTTTGAATAGTTACTGTGGTAAATATTTTATTTACCATGGTTAAAGGGTAAATCCGGTAAATAAGGGTTAAAAAAATAATATTATAATAATACAAAATTACCCTAAAACGTGTCCTAACCTTATTGGTGGACACATACCCGACCATGGGCATCCTTGGGTCAATTTGGGGACCCCTTGGAGCCACTTGTATGTGGTAGGGACACTTTATATTAATAAAGTTAAAATAAAAATAAAAATGGCATAAGCTTACATCTTTTAGAAGAACAATTTTTACATAGGGTTATACATGTTGGAGTTTCGATTATAAATATTCATTAGAAAGCTAAAAAGATTTGCTACATAATGATATTTTACTTATAATTTTTAGACATTAAATAATTTATTTTATTTATGACACAATGATGATGCAGTAATTACTATAATAGTGAAAAATTAAAATAAGTGATATTATAAATACCCAAATAAATATAATATGAAACTTTTAATGAATTAAACTAATTTTCTAGGATAATATGATATATTAGGATTGATTTAATTGACTTTGTTCGAAGTAATAAATCTGTTATGAGTTTCACAAAAATCAACTAATGAATAGTGTCAAAATTGACATAAAAGAATTCTTAAAACAAATATTATATTATTAATTGATATTAAATTCCTAAAAATCTAAGGTTCGGCCAAGAGACTTATATCATGATAGGTTAATCATTAATGGACCACTTGGGGGTCTCTTGGATGTATATAGTAAGTTTATTAACCATAATATATAAAATACAAAGAGACATTGTAAAAGTGAAACTAATTAACTTAGAGTTAATACTTAAAGATAAGGTTAATATAGGTACCCAAACCTGTCTAAATTCTATTGGATGAGTTGCTTTCGACCTATCCCCACCTCATAATTTGAATAGTCAACTTTGGAGCCTTTATAAACCGAATATGAATTTATTATAAATTAATATTTCTAGCTTTTCCAAAGGTGCCCCTCACCCCTCTTATAAAAGGGCACTCCTCCTTCTCTTTTCTTCACACCTTCAAAGCCTTTTGGTTCGGCCAAACTCTGCCCAAATACTCTCCCAACATCCCTCAATACAACCTAGAGGCCTTAGTTTGATCAGAAAGCCAACCTAAGGAGCCCTTTTGATCAAATCAAAAGGAAGAACCCGAAGAAGAGGTAATGATTTCACCACCCTTTTCTAAGTTCATTTCTTCTTCCACTTCTTCTTCCTTTGTTCTTACCATTCTGAAATAATAACTCCAGTATCTCACATATACTGTGATGTTATTATAAGTATGGTACAACCATATTCAGTATTCTATCCACCCTTTGAATAACATGTCACCATACGTGCGTACGTACGGCTTACCGTCTCCACGTCGTGGTGTAATTGTTATTTAATATAATATTATTTGGATGGGTATAATAATGATGTGTAACTCATGTAAATAATAAATACAACATGTTAATGATTCTGTATATATGATATACCATCCATTTATATATTATTTTAATATCAAAAGAATGATATTGTCGCTCGTGCGTACGTACGGACTACCGTCTCCACGAACGTGATGAGATTCATTCTCCATCGTAACCATTAAAGCGTAATTATCATTTTATGATTTAAAAATGATGTTTAAGGACTTGATATCATTCTGGATATGAATAATATACAACCTATCCTTTACAAACATGTCTTACGTAACAAAACATATGAAAGAAAACAAGTAAGTTAACACCCGAAACAACGATAATACTAAGATATTATTATCAAATCAATATTAAAAGATCATATATGATATCATATTAATGTATATGATTCTTGTATAATTTAATAACAATTATTTCACCATTATACAGGAGGTTAACCTACCCCAACCAAGGAAAAGTACAAGGTAAGGGTTATTTCACAATCTCTTCATTATCCGAGGTTGTATTATACGTAATAATCTACTGGGATCTCTTTATCATCCACATCCATGTTTCTTCGAAATGTATTTCAAAACATTTTTACTATTTACAAGAATATGGGTTAAAGTCATTTATACCCTTGTTTGACTTTTTATAAGAGGTTTATAAAGGAATCTTTCCGTCGTTTTCAAAACAAGGTCCTTTTTAACCCTTTCGACAGAATTGAGGTAAGAATGTTTTTTTTAACTTATACGGCGGGTGCGGTTATTTTCCGCCGTTATAAAATCGTCGAAGCTTTCCATACAAGCTTATAAGAATATTTTCAAAGAAAATGTTTTATTTTATATGGATCTTAAATGATTTCAAAATAAAAGGAGATACTTCTTTAAAAAGAATTTTGATTTCATCTATGTCAACATCCTTTGATGGATTTTAAGATTATTCGAAGTTGATTTATTATGATACAAAACTTCTATATTGTATTGAAGGTTTTGTGATATGTTTGACTGTGGATGTGCTTTTTTTATACCATTCATAGTTTATGGTGAAATTATTGACATTTCGTATGCTAGTTTTAATACGAATGTTTATGTTATGTTTAAACCTTTTCATATGGGAATGCATTGGACTTAATAAGTGACGGGTGGAGCCCGCTATAGCTCCTCGATGCATCGGTAGGTCTTATGAGACAAACTAGTGTCTTGGCACAAGGCCTTGACAAAATATTATTTGTAGTCTTGGCACGAGGCCTTGGCTATGTGGTTATGATAGTCTGGCATTATGCATTCCAACATTATGAAAGTGGTTATTGATATTGCATGTGATTATTCGATTAGTAGAATATCCATGTGAACAAGTAAATGGCATTATTTCATTTTACTTTTGCCATACTATGTTGAAGTTCAATTTTAAAAGGCTTTTGTTTTAGTAATTCATTGCCTTAAATGTTTATGCTTATTTTGAATGTTCCGATATATTGTTATCCTTACTGGGCATTTGAGCTCACCCCTTTTCTATGTTTTATTTCTCCCAGGTAGTGAAGAAGTAAATTATGATTGACTTGCAGGGATATTATGAGGGGTTTATAGTGTGGACGTTGGAAACATTATGTTGTTGTAGTAGTTTTTCATTTTATGATGTAATGTAAAACTTATGAATATATCTAGTGTTTCCAAGGCTACTAAACTAATCGGTCTTTCGGGATTTGATCTTTCTTGTGATCATGCCAATGTTATGTAATAATGCACCGACTCTGGGTAGCTGAGGTCGGGGCGTTACAGTTGGTATCAGAGGAAGTTTAGTACAAACCTTGGAAGCTAGATTTAGATAAACTCTGATTAGAGCACGTAGACCTAAGATGAACTTTGAGGATTAGTATAGAAGAACTTCCTAGAATTTTGGTATTGTAGAGATTTTGTGAGTTTTCCGAGCAATATATCCCTGTCTGGATACGAGCAGGTAGAGGCGGCTCTGGCACAGATGTACCTAGGGGTAAAACCCGAAAACACCGCTTTGAGCTAGACTCGAACGGGAACTGGTGCACGACAACGGGCCTTGCTGCACTCTTGGTTACGACACTCCCGGGGGATATGCTTAGGATAACTCTCATTTTCTTTACAAATCATTTTTAAGGGATTATGAGTATATACTTCCTCAAAGAAAACATTCTTATGATTATGGATTATATCCATAAATAGTTTAATTTATGTTAAGTGTTTTATAAGTATGGGATTATGTCTTTTGATTCATAAACAGATCTAGTTTATGCCATTGTTTAGAAATGGCGCCCAGTAGAAGGAATGAGAACTCCAGAAATGCACATGATCCAAAGAGAAGGAAGGATCATATCTTTCATGGTCTTAAGCTAGAATTTATAAGAGAAATAGTCTCCCATGTATTATCATCATATGAAGAAATAATATCATGTATTTTACTGAGTCCTATGGATTTTAAGGGAAGAAAGAGAAGAAAAGGATAGAAGAGAGAAATATGGATAAAGGGAAGAGGGAAAAGAAGAATTTTCCCATATGTGGTAACTGTGGAAAGAAACACCCTGGAACTTGCCTGAAAGGAATGGGAGTTTGTTATAAGTGTGGAGGAAAAGGGCACAAAGTACGTGACTGAAAGGGTAAGAAAATGGTTTTAAATGTACAATGCTTCATTTGCAAGGAGTTTGGACACTACGCGAACCTATGTCCCAGTCATCAGACTATGCCGCAAATGATGCTATTGGATAATAATCAAGTTATGATACTAACACAGATGAAGAGGAATGATTAGAGTTCTTATGTTGATTATGTCAATTGAGTGTTGTATCAACAATGTACTTGTTACAATAATCATGGAGTATATAATGATTGTACTGCAGTACTATTTCATTAAGGACTTGAGATTGTGTGGAACAAAGAAAAGTGACTCAATAGCAGGATAAATTTTTGAAAAATATATGGTTGAGAGAATGATAAATCATAATATAGTTCTGATACTGAGGTAGTGATTTTGGAATAATATGTGATTGTTTTGGATAAATTATATTGGATATTCTTGACTACCCTGGAACTGATTAATGATTTGTATATTCCATCATTGTTGGGGTTTAAAACATTTTTGGATTAATGAAGTATATCCAGCTTTCTATATGGAATAAGGGACCATGAATGTAATCAATAAGTAATATGGTAATTCAGGATGTTTCAGTGTATTAAAAGAATACATGATGAAGGTATTCATATGCTATTACGGGGTAAAGAGGTTCTACATTATGTTTAACTTACTTATAAATGTTGGACTATGAGTTTGGATAGAAGTATTTTGGATAGTTCTAGTTTGGATTATTTTGGATTGCCATAAAAGGACAACCCGGAGGTCGGGCGGCAACCCGTCGCGTCCGGCAAGGCTGCGAGACTTGAACCCGCAACCGAAGGGCGACAAGGGTGTATCACCTACCAATGGCCCATGAGATGTCCTGGATTAAATAATGTAGTTTTTATTAAAAGATCTTGTAGATGAATTATAAATTCGTTTATTTTGGAACCCTATACGAATAGTGTAAATAGAATTTTTTTTACATTCTATTATCTTTTAGAGTGAAAGATGAGTTTGTGGTAGAAATTTATTAATGGATAAAACTCTAAAGTAAGTATATCTCCTTATGATCTTATCCAATCTCATAAATAAATTCCTCAATGTTAAGAAAAGGAACATAGAACAAAAATGTTGTCCTAGATGGTACCTTAGATCATCACTAATTTATGGCTTTGGGATTGTTGGCCTGTTCATAGCCATGTTCTCTACCACTCTCCATCAGATAATTGATGGTTAGATTTCTCCTCCATATCCATATTTTCCTACATGGAACCCTAGTATGTGTTATTTTCGGTAATCTTCATACTTTCCATTCTTTATTTTAAATAGAGGCCTCATTAATTCATTTTTCGATGTGGGATTTCAACTAAGATATTTTGAAACGTCAAAAATGTGTTATCCTAATACCCTATGTTTTGTTGAACCGATGGTATTTCAAATCATCATAGATTGATGAATTTAAGGACCTCAATTATACACTTGTTTGTGATTGATGACCTCAATCACTACCTATAAATATTTACGTTTTTCCTCCGATTATATGTCTCTAATTTCCACCAATGTTCTCCTAATCGAGATCATAATTTGGTGGTGACCCTTTGATTTCTCTTTTCCTCATATTAAGACTAAATTTTAGTAACCCAATTTCTGATGTGGGTTTTCCCACAAATATATTATCTATTTTCAACCTTTTATTTTCGAAGAACAATTTCAAATTGCGAGGACGCAATTTATTGAAGGAGGGGAGAATGTAACACCCCAAGATTTCATAGTGTGTTATTTCTTCAAAATAATTCAATAACTTGCACTACACGCAACACCTAGTTCAATTGCACCATGACTTACCAAAAAAAATCCATTAAAAGAGGTCATGAATATAATTAACTACATTTTTAACTTTATATAATCCTTATAATTTTAGAATCCATATTTTGAGTCATAATGCAAGAACAAATTCATTTTTAGTATTGCACTTTTATCAACTTTTGATAGTGAAACCTTTTTAAATACAATATTTTAAACTTTTTTACTAAATGGAGACATCAAAAAATTTAAAATGAAACATCCCAAACTTCCACGGTACGCTTTCCTTTGAATAAAACAGTAGCGTGTGTTGTACGCAACTTCGAGTTCTAACACACCGTAACCAATCAAACTAGCTGTTATGAATAGTAATACCTAATTTTTGAAATTATATATATTTTATATTTGAAAATGGACTTCATTTTTGGACTCGGAATATCGAATTTAGCCTAAGGTGAAATTTTGGTACCTTTCGGATAACTTTCATATTTTGATGAATAGTGAAAATTACTAAATTTTAATTAAAAACAACTTTTTTAATCAAAATAATTAATAGTGATAAATTGTGAATTTGAGTGGTTTTAAAGTATATTTAGAATATATTTTTACCATTTAATATAATGTTGGTCATTGGACATAATTATACAATTAAACCGAACATAAACAAGTGTCAATCTTTTGATAGTTATTATCTCTTAAAAACACGCTTTTTGTTTTGACAGCGGGAATTAATTTTAAATTAATTTCTTCCACTTCTGTGTTTTGAATTTAGGAAAATGGATTCCATATTTGTAATCAGGATGTTCAAATTGTGTAAATAGGTAACTTTTATTTTTAGACATTTTGAATAGTTACTGTGGTAAATATTTTATTTACCATGGTTAAAGGGTAAATCCGGTAAATAAGGGTTAAAAAAATAATATTATAATAATACAAAATTACCCTAAAACGTGTCCTAACCTTATTGGTGGACACATACCCGACCATGGGCATCCTTGGGTCAATTTGGGGACCCCTTGGAGCCACTTGTATGTGGTAGGGACACTTTATATTAATAAAGTTAAAATAAAAATAAAAATGGCATAAGCTTACATCTTTTAGAAGAACAATTTTTACATAGGGTTATACATGTTGGATTTTCGATTATAAATATTCATTAGAAAGCTAAAAAGATTTCCTACATAATGATATTTTACTTATAATTTTTAGACATTAAATAATTTATTTTATTTATGACACAATGATGATGCAGTAATTACTATAATAGTGAAAAATTAAAATAAGTGATATTATAAATACCCAAATAAATATAATATGAAACTTTTAATGAATTAAACTAATTTTCTAGGATAATATGATATATTAGGATTGATTTAATTGACTTTGTTCGAAGTAATAAATCTGTTATAAGTTTCACAAAGATCAACTAATGAATAGTGTCAAAATTGACATAAAAGAATTCTTAAAACAAATATTATATTATTAATTGATATTAAATTCCTAAAAATCTAAGGTTCGTCCAAGAGACTTATATCATGATAGGTTAATCATTAATGGACCACTTGGGGGTCTCTTGGATGTATATAGTAAGTTTATTAACCATAATATATAAAATACAAAGAGACATTGTAAAAGTGAAACTAATTAACTTAGAGTTAATACTTAAAGATAAGGTTAATATAGGTACCCAAACCTGTCTAAATTCTATTGGATGAGTTGATTTCGACCTATCCCCACCTCATCATTTGAATAGTCAACTTTGGAGCCTTTAGAAACCGAATATGAATTTATTATAAATTAATATTTCTAGCTTTTCCAAAGGTGCCCCTCACCCCTTTTATAAAAGGGCACTCCTCCTTCTCTTTTCTTCACACCTTCAAAGCCTTTTGGTTCGGCCAAACTCTGACCAAATACTCTCCCAACATCCCTCAATACAACCTAGAGGCATTAGTTTGATCAGAAAGCCAACCTAAGGAGCCCTTTTGATCAAATCAAAAGGAAGAACCCGAAGAAGAGGTAATGATTTCACCACCCTTTTCTAAGTTCATTTCTTCTTCCACTTCTTCTTCCTTTGTTCTTACCATTCTGAAATAATAACTCCAGTATCTCACATATACTGTGATGTTATTATAAGTATGGTACAACCATATTCAGTATTCTATCCACCCTTTGAATAACATGTCACCATACGTGCGTACGTACGGCTTACCATCTCCACGTCGTGGTGTAATTGTTATTCAATATAATATTATTTGGATGGGTATAATAATGATGTGTAACTCATGTAAATAATAAATATAACATGTTAATGATTCTGTATATATGATATACCATCCATTTATATATTATTTTAATATCAAAAGAATGATATTGTCGCTCGTGCGTACGTACGGACTACCGTCTCCACGAACGCGATGAGATTCATTCTCCATCGTAACCATTAAAGCGTAATTATCATTTTATGATTTAAAAATGATGTTTAAGGACTTGATATCATTCTGGATATGAATAATATACAACCTATCCTTTACAAACATGTCTTACGTAACAAAACATATGAAAGAAAACAAGTAAGTTAACACCCGAAACAACGATAATACTAAGATATTATTATCAAATCAATATTAAAAGATCATATATGATATCATATTAATGTATATGATTCTTGTATAATTTAATAACAATTATTTCACCATTATACAGGAGGTTAACCTACCCCAACCAAGGAAAAGTACAAGGTAAGGGTTATTTCACAATCTCTTCATTATCCGAGGTTGTATTATACGTAATAATCTACTGGGATCTCTTTATCATCCACATCCATGTTTCTTCGAAATGTATTTCAAAACATTTTTACTATTTACAAGAATATGGGTTAAAGTCATTTATACCCTTGTTTGACTTTTTATAAGAGGTTTATAAAGGAATCTTTCCGTCGTTTTCAAAACAAGGTCCTTTTTAACCCTTTCGACAGAATTGAGGTAAGAATGTTTTTTTAACTTATACGGCGGGTGCGGTTATTTTCCGCCGTTATAAAATCGTCGAAGCTTTCCATACAAGCTTATAAGAATATTTTCAAAGAAAATGTTTTATTTTATATGGATCTTAAATGATTTCAAAATAAAAGGAGATACTTCTTTAAAAAGAATTTTGATTTCATCTATGTCAACATCCTTTGATGGATTTTAAGATTATTCGAAGTTGATTTATTATGATACAAAACTTCTATATTGTATTGAAGGTTTTGTGATATGTTTGACTGTGGATGTGCTATTTTTATACCATTCATAGTTTATGGTGAAATTATTGACATTTCGTATGCTAGTTTTAATACGAATGTTTATGTTATGTTTAAACCTTTTCATATGGGAATGCATTGGACTTAATAAGTGATGGGTGGAGCCCGCTATAGCTCCTCGATGCATCGGTAGGTCTCATGAGACAAACTAGTGTCTTGGCACAAGGCCTTGACAAAATCTTATTTGTAGTCTTGGCACGAGGCCTTGGCTATGTGGTTATGATAGTCTGGCATTATGCATTCCAACATTATGAAAGTGGTTATTGATATTGCATGTGATTATTCGATTAGTAGAATATCCATGTGAACAAGTAAATGGCATTATTTCATTTTACTTTTGCCATACTATGTTGAAGTTCAATTTTAAAAGGCTTTTGTTTTAGTAATTCATTGCCTTAAATGTTTATGCTTATTTTGAATGTTCCGCTATATTGTTATCCTTACTGGGCATTTGAGCTCACCCATTTTCTATGTTTTATTTTTCCCAGGTAGTGAAGAAGTAAATTATGATTGACTTGCAGGGATATTATGAGGGGTTTATAGTGTGGACGTTGGAAACATTATGTTGTTGTAGTAGTTTTTCATTTTATGATGTAATGTAAAACTTATGAATATATCTACTGTTTCCAAGGCTACTAAACTAATCGGTCTTTCGGGATTTGATCTTTCTTGTGATCATACCAATGTTATGTAATAATGCACCGACTCTGGGTAGCTGGGGTCGGGGCGTTACAAATACAGTTTTCATGGAAGAAGAAATAGTGGATTGGTAGGTATTTATATAAACATAATGGAGAAATATTTATTAATTTTAAACATAATTTTTGGAATCTATGATATAAAATATTCAAACAAACATTAAAAATTTATTTCCCTTAGATTTCCCAATGATAAGTGGTTTTGAATATTTTTTAATCCATGAATTTATCTCATTAATATAATAATATTCAAGATGTATATAAGAGTCATGTTCTTAATGAATTGTTTTTAAAACAATAAAATATAATATCGGTTTTGGAATATTTATTATATGTTTTTAAAATTAATCAAATAAAATAAAAACATATTATTTTAAGGGGAAAAATATTTTTGTTCATGGTGACCTTTTATAATATTTATTACACCTCTTTTGAGAAACTATGATGTAATAATACATACATTATATTTATAACATATTTAATTTTTACATAAAAACTACATTGGTTTAGAAAAATTTAAAAAAATATTCATTGTAAGATTTCGATGTAAAGAATTAAAAATATTATTTATATTAACAAAATCATTTTATAAATTTAATAATTTATTATTGTAAATAAAAATATATATTTTTTAAAAATTTATATTTCTCCTGACACAAACATTATTCTAACACTTCCTAAAATTTCAAGCAACATTATTAAAATAAATTAATTTTTTTTATTAAATCAACCTTATTTAAGGAAATATTATTTAATAAACATAATTCAAGAAAACATTTTTCATTCAAAAAACATGGATTTATTATAAAGACGGTTTTAATTGAAAAAATACATTTATATTTCCTAAAAATATAATTTTTGTATGTTTATATCAAAATAAAATCATTATAATACACAATATATAATCATATATATATATATATATTAATATGAATGGGATAAATGAAATAATTATTTTTTTTTAAAAAGAATATATAATGTCATACTACTATGGTCAAGATATATAACCCCTTATTACACCATTGTATTTCCTAAGAGCATGGTGTGTGGTGGTGTTATTTTACATGGGGTGTTTCCGAAAACATGGTTTGTGAAGAGATCTCTATGAGATATAATATCACAAGTATATAGCTTTTACCATGTTTTAATAATTAAATCATGTATTGGTCTTTGTAAAACGATAATCCAAAAGATTATATCACCCAAATATGATTTCATAAAAAGGATTCAATGGGTATGATCGTTTAAGTAGAGGCCATAACATCTTCCTTCTATGTCAATTTAATATTATCATAACCCTTAATATAATTTAATATTAATTATCTCTACAAAATGGATATATTAATAATGGTTTTAATGTTTATCAGTCTTCTATTCTCCTCAAATAAAATATGTATATATTTTATAATTGTACAAAATAATAAAATCAATTATAGTGCATGTATTTCTCTAACTACATTACATAATAAATTATTTATTCATTTATAATAGAATTTCATTTATAATTTTTTCTCATATTAAGGTATATCCTTTTTAATATATATAAAGGGTGATAAATCATTCATTCAGAAAGAGGTGAAGAAAAATGTGAAGATAGGTACAAATAAAAAAATTGGTTTTAGAATAAGATAAGATATCATTAATAGGATGAATGAATATGGATATGGAAGAAAAAAGTCATATTTGGAATGAATATGAATTATTGTTAACATATCTATTTTTATGACGAAATAATTTCATCAACACAATTCCAAAAAAAATATGGAGTAAATGAATTATAATATAATAATTTAGAATAATAAAAAATAATGTAATAACTATATTATAAATGGAATAATTCTGACGTAATAAAAGATGCTAAGTAAAGAAAACCCCTTACAGATTGTGATATGTTTCAATAAAAACAATTTGAAATAGAAAGAATGAAATTTAACTTCAAATTCCATTAATAAAAGATAATTCATGATATTATGTATCGACCAGTTTGTATAAATATAATTAATTTAAAAGTATGTATATATAATAATATGTATCATAGAATGAAAATTTAGAAGATACTCCCTTATGGAAATCATATTTTATTAATTAGGTATCATTTAAAAAGAGATTTATGTGATTGAAATTTTGTATCATATAGAATATAGAGGAAATTAAAAATAATAAAATCACATGATTGTACGTTCCAAACATATGATAACAATGTTCAAAAATAAAAATCATAACTCAATTAATGAAATATGAGTTAAAAAATACAATACATCATCATTGGAAACACATGAAATGAATAAAATGAGATGTATTTTTAAATCCATTAGATTGAATAAAAAATATTACAAATTATATCTATGGACTATGTATACATTACAAAATGAAAATATTCTTGAATATGTATCATATCTCAATTATTAATAATTGAGATGAAAATACATTAACATTTACTAAAATTTATTCAAAATATATGGTAAACTATTTTATAAAAAAATACCTATATTAATGAACTATTTAATAATTATATATATATATATATATTTATATACATCATTTTATTCATTTGTGGTAAATATAATTGATAGATGTGTACTATTTTCTTCCCCAGATGTTACTAATATTGATTTTTTCTATAGTAGTTGTTTAATAATATAGGTGTGGATTCGTGTATAAAGTTTAAAATTTTATCATTTTGAGATAACTAAAATTACTAGAATATATTTTTTATAATTATTTTTAATATTATAATATAATTTAGAATGTTTTTTGGTAATGATGTGTCTTGATGATGTTGGCGATGATCATTTTCATTAATTTGAAATTAACAAAAAGTCAGTATAATAATAAACGAAATATTAGAATACCCTTTAGAAAACCATAAACCAATAATTATTTCAAAATTATTTTATAACAACACCATTATTTATGATGTTATATTCCTCTAGAAATAAAATTCATATCTTTGTACATGTAGGTAGATTAACTTACACAAATAGAAAAAAGTTTTAATATATGGGTGGGTGTGGTTAAGATTATGAATATTTGTTTAGGGAATCATTATTACAGAATCTTAATAATAATTTTTTTAAACTTTAAATTTTTGTGATCATATTTTACGATACTTTAACCCAGAAAAAATGGCAATAAAAAACAAAATATGTTACTTTTAAGGAGGCAGTAGTCCTTACGTAACAATAGGTGACTCATTCATTTACGTAGATCATAATGGATGTAGTAATTAGTTTATATTATTTTTAGATTAATAATATTTTATATATAATATTTATTCATTAAAAATATATTATGAACCATACTTGTTGAATGGTTATGAAAAACAGATCAAGTTACTAATGGAGGTTGTAGTTTTCATTTAAAAACCCGATCTTTTTGATTTTCCAGATAGGTGGGAGGACTGTAGAAAAACGTTATACCATAAACATAAAAAAATTAATATAATTATTATATAAATTTAAATATTTAAAAATTAATATTTTAGATTCATAGGGGGTAGGGGAAAAATAAATAAATGAAATGGAAATAAAATGAGTAATTTTTAATTTTTAACTTACTTCCTAGATGAGAACCATTGCAATCTAGATTAATGATTTCAGAGTATTCTTTTGAAAAGACTATAAACAATTACAAGGGTCTAGTAGTGTTAGGGGATCATTTTTTTACATTTTTAATGAATCTATGAGTTTTTTCGTGTGAAGAGAAGTGGATTGGTGATGGATAATTTTACTTGATAAGGGGATGGAATTTTTATAATAATATAAATTGAAAATTAACTATTAATAGCTCATGTGTATCCAATAATAGAAAATAATAAAATTGGATAATTTTTAGGTTTGATAAATACTCATTCATATATTTACACATAACTTATTTACATGTTTTATATCTTTTACACGTATATTTTTCACTTTTACCAATTTTTTATTTTGTTAACTACATTTTATATAATTAAACAATATTCATTGATTTAAAATAAATTTATAATTGTTATATAATTCGGATCTAATGAATAAAATTATAAATTCAATTTGTTCAAAAAAAATTATAAGAGTGTGAAAAGTAATTTTAATTATTTTTGAACATAACAAATAAAAACAAATTTATTGATGAATATTATCTTAAGCATAAAAATTGTTCATTATAAAATTATCAATTATGTTTATATTTATTAATTTAATTGTTTTATTATTAATAAAATCAATTTTTTTTTATTTCAATGTAATCTAAAACTAAATTTCATATTTTGGATGACTAATTAAAAGAAACATATTAAAAATGTTTTGATTTGAAGTAAAAAATATCTTATGTACTCAACATGTAGAACGTGAGTTTTATAAAATCAATATTTTAATATTATGTTTTTTACAAGTTATAATTTTATTTTTGAAATTTGGTATTATAAACATTTAAATAATTCGTGTGATAATAAAACGTCATAAAAATGAAAATATTTGAAAAATATTTATTTTTTAGTGTTCACACAAAAATTAAAAATTTTATAAAAATTAAAAAACTTAAATATTCACGTATAAAAGATAAATTTAATTTTATAATATTAAAAATCCATTATATATATTCTTTTTTTATAAATGAATATAAATAATAAAAATTAAATTTGTATTAATATCAAAATGACATTTTTATGTATTGTTAATATTATTTCCTTTATATTTATTTTTTAAATAATTTTAGTATATTATTTTATATGTAATAATTTTTTAATAGTATAAAACATAATTTGACATGTTCAAATCTAAAACCATTTACTATATTTTAATATGTAATCGTATTAAAATTTTCCCTCAAAATATATGAAATTTTTATTGAATAATATATTTTTTATTTAATAATGGATTTCTTATTTTTTTATTTTACTAATAATATTAATCTAATATGTGAAGAATTGTTTCAATGTTTTGTTCATGTGAATCATGATTTCTAACAAATTATATTTACTTAAAAATATATATATAGTAAAAGCATATGGCATTACATTCTTCCCCCAAAATAAATTACATCCTTGAAAATGTCATTAATACACAAAAATTTAATAGTTCTATTGTGAATATGTATAAAAAACCAATATTTAAAGATATGTATATTTATAAAATTATCTTCTTTGATAGCTAAAGTTTCACGGAACAACGAGCAAAAACAAACCATGATATACTTTTAATATTATTATTTATATGAAAATTATACCCTAGTTGTTAAATTATAATAAATGAATAGTGTTAAACATATTAGGAAATTTATATGTTCCATGTGATTTTTAATATTCATATGATGTGTTTTATAGACATGATATAAAAATAAATCCACTGTTATACATAAAAATTATATTTTTCTAAAGAATGTTTCACCACCTATTGAGGGAGTACTTATTTTATAAATTGTTTTTGGCACATTTAGAATTTAAATTTGAAAAATAAAATTTACTTTTGAAATAAAAATATCAAAATTTAATTTGATTTATTTATTTATATTTTTCTAATATATTTCATTATTTGATGAATAGTAAATAAATACTACATTTTAATTGATGACTAACTTTTATTCTGAATAATTTATGATTTTAAATTATATTTTTTTCTAAATGTTTAATTTTATTAATAATACATATTTTAATTAAATTAATATCATAGGAATTTGTTTTATATTAAATTTGGATATAAAAACATTTCAAAATTTTGCACACTTTCACTTTAAAACCCCATTTTCTCACACTATCTATTAGATTAATTTTAAATTAATTTTAGATAATTATGTGTTTGAATTGTGAAAAATTGATTATATATTTGGAATCTGAATTTTCATATTTCTTAAATATTCCCCTTTTATTTTTGGCTGATATGAATTATTACTTTTTTATTTAAATTACCACGGTTAATGGTAATAAGGAAATTATTGGGTAAAATAATATTATAAATATTAAAAAAAATACAGTAAAACATGAAATAATTTTATTGCCTGATTGCATGTTGAACAGAATTATTCTTGGGAAAATTTAATGAGCTCTTGGATCCACTTGGTTGACATTACTCCATTTATAGTATTTTATTTTAATGAAAAGTAAATGATGTCATAATTTTGTTTATATCATGTAAAATAGTTTAATATGGGTTAAAAAGGGGATATATTCGGCAATAAATATTATTTGGAAATTACTGTTCTTATATTAGTTATGGTAATTTATTTTTAAAATTTAAAAAATAACTAATTATAAAAAATGTCTTCACAAAGATAATGCAGTAGTTGTATAATTAAATAAAATATCAAATAAATGACATTAAAAATAATTAAATAAATATAATTTTACATAATTTATGTCATACAAATAATTTATAGATAACTTTTATATTTTATTTCTATTTTTAATAGTTTTTTAGAAGACATATCGTAGTTAGGATATTTATAAAAGGTCAATTATGGAAACGTGTAAAAATTGACATTAATAAATTTTTAAAATATATAATATTTTATTATATTATATAAAATATAAAAATTAGTAAAAATAAATTTGATAATTTTTAAAATATAATCCATGATTTATTTATTGTTCTTTTCAAATTTTATGGTAACAATAGTAACCCTAAATGGGTACAAATCATTATTGTCATAGTTAGAGTCATTGGGGTAAGATAAGGGTCAAAACCAAAAGATAAGAATAAAACCATGACCAAATAATTCCAAAAAATTATTGGATGAATTTTTTTATAACATATATACCTTAAGATCTAATTTTATTTTTTAATGGATACTTATTCATGGAAGGTTCTTATACAATATTTAATCAATGATAGTTACAAAATGACAATACCTTTGTATTTAATAACTTTTATGTGTTCACATATGAAATAAATAATGATATGAATGAAAATAAATTTCTATTTATATTTTAATGAAATTATTTTTATTATATAAATTTAATTTAAATTTTTATAAATTATATAATTACCTTAAATTATACTTCAATGAAAAAATAATATTTATTTGATTAATAGTAATATAAAATAATTGATTTTAAAAATACTAATTTTGAGATATTTTTGATGATTTAAGGTTTCTAACGAATTTTATAGATCTATAAGATATATTATAGATGGGTTAATGTATTATATTTGAATTAACTTTTTTTCCTTGATGTATTTAATGTAAAATTAAATGAACATTATCACATTTGACAACAATGATATTTTCATGAATTTTTATTTTATTAAATAATTTAAAAATAAAAAAAATTATTAAGTATTAACAATTTGGATAATATATTGTCTAATATTTAATTCTATATTATGTTATATAACATTGAAAGTCTTTTTATTTATAATAGTCGTGTTATATTTTAATTTATTATGGAATTTCGAAAGTGCCTCTCAACTAAATTATAAAAGGGTCCTCCTACATCACTTCTTCAAAACACATTGAGACTTATAGATCAAAAAAACCTGACCATTAATCTTTAAAACATCCTTATACATTTTTTAGAGATCATTTTCTTTAAAAAATTTCAACCCTAAATCCCTGAAAAAAAAAGATATAAAGGATGTTCGCCGAAAAAGAGGTAATTGTTTTTACTAACTCATCCAAGTTCATTTTTTATTACACCTACTAGTAATATTTTTTTACACTATAAAGAAATTAATTATTTATCATATATATTATGAGATATTATTATTATTATGGGAAAACCATATTCTATATTTTTCCGTCTAACAAAAGAAAACAAAAGCAATGCGCGTGCGTATGTACCACTTACTGTCTCTACTCCATGGTGTAATATATTCTTCATCAAATATTTACATAGATGGGAATGATGAAGGAAATAATATATATATATATATACATTATAATTGTGAAATATTATTGAATCGGAAAAATTAATATACCTTGAACTTAAATACCTTTTCAACCTTATATAAATTATATCATCGCACGAGTGTATATATGACTTACAATCTCCATGAAGGGATGCAAATCATTATCTATGTTAAAATTTTGAGAGTGGTTTCAAAAATTATTAATATAATTAAATATTATATTAATTATATTTATATTATTTTTATTATTTTTATCTATATATTATTCTTGAGAACTAGGAATTTCAAGTAAAAACAAGCATGAGAAAACATGGATATTAACAGTTGTAATAGAGAAATGAATAAAATATTAATACTAAATGAGTGGTAAAATGTTATAAGGGGATAATTTATGAGGTAATAAACATTATTATGATTTTAGTGTAAGTTAATTATATGTTTAAAACCCCTATATATGAGTCTCCTACACGTACAAAAGAAATCACACATCTAGTAAGAGTTTATTTCATAATTTCATCATTAGTCGAAATTGTTTCTATTTATGTATCTAATGGGGAATATTTTTCATCCATGTAAATGTTTTCTAAAAAAGGTTTAAAAATTATTTTTACTATTACATATTTAATTTTTAATTTTTTAACCAAGTTTTATTTTTTAATATGGTTTTAATGAAATATTTATATTCTTCTTCAAACATGTTACTATATGAATTAGAAAGAATGTTTATAACTTGTTTAGAATGAATAGAATTTCATTCCATTAAGATCCATTGATTTAATGAACCTACGTTGACAATTTGACAAATTTATTTTCAAATAAAATTTATTCATTTATTATTGAATGATTTCTTAGACAAATTATCTCATAGTAAAATGGTTATTTCTCCCAAAAAAATTTAATGATATTATTAGATTATTTTCATCTATATTAGAAACCTTTGTAGAATATTATGATTAATTAAAAATAGATATCTTATGATATTATTTACCTTATTTTATTGAATGTTTTATGATAAATTTGACCATGGATTTGATATTTTGTTACAATTCATAGTTTATTATTACAATATTCACATTTTTATGCTAGATTTTAATGTGAAATTTAATGTTGTTTATATTTCACTGATTTTATATGAGGAATTAATTGCACTTATTATGTCATGGGAAAGGCCTGATCTAGCCCCTTGATGTATCAGTAGATCTCAGGAGACAAACTAGTTTGTGTATTCCTTGAGACCTTACATTTTTATGATTGGTGACTTTGCCAATGTGTTGACGGTATATTTATGATGTCACATATTATGAATTACCTCATTATCAAGTTAATTATGGATATTTCATATTATTATTATATTAGTACAACAACCATGGTTTTTTTATTCTCATTTGATTATATTTGTGCAATAATTTATGATATAATCAATTGTACTCTAACCCTTATAGAGAATATGAGATCACCCAATTATTTTGTTTTATATTTACATAGGATGCTAAGAAGATTATTATGACTTATATGTGTAGTTAATCTAGGAGAATAATGGGGTTCTTAATGGAATTAATATGTTGTATCTTATAATTTCAATTTTAATCTATTGTTTAAGAATTTATTATTAATTTTCTAAATATACTAAAATGTTCATTTCATCACGATGTGATTCCTTTTAAAATACGAAAATGTAATTTAGTTACCATATACTCTATGATACTGAGGCTAGGGTCAGTACAATTGGAATCAGATAATATTTTGTATAATCCTTAGGAACTAGATTTAGGAAAATATAGTTTAGAGAATTAAGCCCTTTGAAAAAATTTGGAAATATTCCTAATGAAACCAAAATTATGATTTACAGATTAGTTATACATAAATTTTAAATTTAGGTTATGTGATTCACTATTTATGAAATTGTACATTATGCTACATAATGTTGTGATCTAATCTAGTGCATGATATCCTTTAAAAATGGTACCTAGAAGGATTAATGTGAATTGTATCAATAAACAGAATCCAAAGAGTATGAATTATTATTTACTCGATGGTATTAATCCAATATTTATATGGGTACTAGTCTCTCAAACATTTTCAAAATATAAGGACACAATATCATGTTTTATTTATATAGAGAAGTATTTTACTAATTATTATGGGTTAGAGGGAATCGCGCGGACAAGAGTAGTGAAGGAAAATGTATAATGCAGAGAAGAGAAAGAAGTATTTTACCACATGTTGTAATTATGGAAATAAAAAACATGGTACTAGATTAAAAAGAATAGTAATTTTCTATAAGTTTTTATAGAAAGGACAGTGTACTTGAGATTTTATGTTTATGAAAAATGGTTTCCAATGTATAATGTGTCGACATCAATGACATGAGACACTATTAAAATCAATGTTTCAATTATCAAACGAATATACCTCAAAAGAGGATAATAGATCTTGGTCAATCTTTTTCTACTACCATAGAAATAGAGGAATGATTGAAACATATATGTTTGGATTCAAGAATAATGTTGTAGATGTATTTTTTTAAGGATATCATGGTTTTAATAATCATGAGGTACAAAATTATTCTACTACTGTACTTCTTATTTAAGGATTTGGAAGCATGAAAGTTTCTATTAAGGGTTTCAAGGTTGTAAAATATTTGATATGTGAAAATAAAATCTCCATTCTATTGTTTGGATAATTTAATGATAAGATTTATTTTGGAAATTTTATGACCATTTTGGACTATGAATTTGGGTAGATGTACTTTGGATGAGTCATATGGTTGAAATTAATAATGTTAAACATAAGATATTAATTTTTGAGGTTATAATATGTTTTTTTAATCTATTTTCTCAAAATTTTGGATTCATTAAACATTTAAAAGTTGATAGAATTAATTTAGGACCATATTATTTGTTAAAAATGATTCATGCATAAAAAAACATTTTGAATATCCATCTTCAGGTCTATTAAATAAAGTGTAAATAAATCAAATCACAACCAAATAATGAGATTACATCCATCATTAGGAAAGAGATATAGTATGTTTATTATCTCATGTTCTTATATGGGTAGTAAATGAGTCCATCAACTCTAGGAAAAAAATTTGGGCACCAAAACATTTTCGGTTATTTTTTATTCTTAGAAATCAATTGTATTTTAACTCATAAAAATTTTATAGTTTATTTTACTGTTAATATTCTAATGACCATTCTCTAAATAACTTTCAATCAGAACATAATAGTTATTTTTATCTTTCATGTCCATGTTTTCCCATCCCATTTATGTTGTGTTATTCAAAATTCTAATTTTTTAGGGATCATCACATTTTTCTTTCCGTCTTATAGAGAGGATTTTTTATTACCCCTATTTTTTGATGTGAGTTTCCCATAATGAAAATTTCATTTATCAACCATTTATTTTTGATGTAAAATTATAAATTGAGAGGGCCCAATTTATTGGCGGTGGGGATAATGCAACACCCCATGGTTTTATTGTGTGTATATTTTTAAAATTGTCTTCCTCAATAGATTAGGTTTCATGCAACATCGAGCTTAAAATAACCAGGATATATTATTAATATTATTATTCAAAATTTAAATTATAACCTATAAATTAAATTTGAGGGAATTGATATTGTTAACCATATAACTGAATTAATTTTTTTAATATAATTTTTAACATTCATATAATGTTATTTAGAAATTATATAAAAATAAATCCACCATTACGAATTAAAATCTATATTCTTCAAAAGGAAGTTTGGCTGCCTATTGTTGGTGCACTTATTTTAAAACTATATATTGACACTTTTATTAATTATTTTTAAAAAGAAATTATTTTTTAATTCAGAATATAAAAATTTAAATTTGTTTATTTATTGGTATTTTCATATATGATTCATTTATATATTAATAGTAAAATAATATATCATTTTAATTGAAAGATGATTTTTTATCTAAATAATTTATAATGTTAAAATATATATTAAATTTGATTTATTTTAAAATTAGAAAAAAAATACATATATTAATTAAATTAATTTTATTTTAATATTTTATTCTGTTCAATGTGGATAAAAAACTATTTCAGTCTTTAGCATGTTTTCAATTTTAATGATCATTTTCACACCCCATCTACATGCTTAATTTTAATATAATTGTCTCCAATTATAGTTTTTAATTTTAGAAATATTGAATCCATATTTGGAATCAGATGGTTCAAATTTATTAAATATGCCTCTTTTATTTTTGGAATATTTGAATTGTAACTTAATTAATATGAATTACCAATGTGAAATGTAAATCATGTAATTAATGGTAAAAGTAATATTATTAATATTAAAAAATCTCCCTTAAAATTATAATATTTTTCTTAAATGAGTTAGTTTTCACTAAAATCATCATTGAGCTTATTTTGTGTGCTCTTGGAGCCACTGGTAGTTCATTAATCCATATATAGTGTTTTATTTTAACGAATAGTAAAAAATGTAATTTCTTTTTTAACAAGTTAAATATTTTTATATGAGGAAACCTAGGTGATATATTAGTCTATAAAGAGTATTTAGAAATATAAAATTTTTATATTAATCATTATTATTTAGTTATAATTTTTAAGATGTAAATAATTAATTTGAAAGATTAAATAATCATGATGCAATAATTATTTAATTAATTGGAATATCAAATAAATGACATTAAAAATAATATTATAAATATAATGTTATATTATTAATTTCATAAAAAACGTTATAGATAAATTTGATATGTTATTTACATATTAAAATAGTATTTTTTGAATATTTATTAATTTTATAATATTTTTTAAAGAGTCTCGTATTGAATAGTTTCAAAATTGATATTAATGATATTTTGAAATATATAATACTTTATTAAATGATATAAATTTTATAAAAATATAAAATTTT
Source organism: Viscum album (assembly GCA_963277665.1). Lineage (NCBI taxonomy): Eukaryota > Viridiplantae > Streptophyta > Magnoliopsida > Santalales > Viscaceae > Viscum > Viscum album. The sequence continues at coordinate 2,105,144,045 of OY728132.1, forward strand.
CTAAAATAATTGTGATAAGGATGAAAATTTCATCCCGGATTAATTTATGGATCATTTTACATTGTATGGTAACAATATAATCCCTCAATGTGTATAAATCCATGTTTTCATGGAAAGACTCAAAGGGGTTAAATTAGGTTTAAAAACAAAAGATATGATTATAACCGTGAACTAAACAAGTCAAAATATTATTGGATAAAAATAATAAGATACTTATCACATTAAAATATATTTTTAGTTATTTAATGGATAATTTTTCATGAAAATAACTTATATATTATTTAAATCAAAGAGAGTTACAAAATGTCACTATCTTTATATTTAATGTCTCTTATGTACCCACATTGGGAAAAATAAATATACTAGACCCCATAAATTTCTGTTTTGATTTTAAAAAAATTATTTTCATCATATAAATTTATTTTAAATTTTTATAAATTATAAAACTATGTTAAATGCATCTTCAATGCTCAAACAATATTTATTTAATTAACATAAATATGAAATAATTGATTTACAAATATTAATTTTTATTTTTTTATGTTTTAATGTATGAATTTTATAGATATATAAGATATATAAGAGATGATTAAAATCATCATTTTAAAATTCCCTATTTATTTATTATGTATTTAAATTCATATTTAATGAATAGTACCAATGTTGGAAATAATGATATTTTATTGAATAAATATTTTATTAAATTATTTAAAATCATAAAAATTTAAATAATTTGAAACAAGATAGTATATGGTTTCTTATTTCATCACTTAATAATTTTTTAACCATTTAGTGGGATTTTTCTAAATAATACAATATTTATATTTAAATAATTTTTGGAATTCCCAAAGTGCCCCTCACCTCAATTATAAATGGGAACATCTTCCCTCACCTATTCAAACAACTTCTAGCCTTATATCTCAGAAAACCCTTCTAATTATTCTTATAAAATCATTTTCCTCGTTATTTAGATAATGGTATTCAATGTACAACCGTATATCTATCACGAACCATCCTCAGGGCCCGTGCAGTGACTACCCCAAGCCCGCCTTCCATAGGCCAGGGGCTGGCGACTAGCACCAAGGCGTAATTCTCGATAAAAAGGGAAGGCATTGCCTTTATAAAGTAAAAAAAACACCTCAGAGTAGGCAAGCATATGTAAAACTAAGTAAAACTGGGTACAAAAGTAAGTGTGGAAAAGTAAGTGGGCCAGTATACAAACCCAAACTAAAAGTAAAGTAAAACTGAAAAATGTAGTATAGAAACTGAAAAGTAAAGCCACAGCCTCGAGCCGTCCATTGGAAGTCCCACCTGAAGGGTGGGTAATGATAGCCTCCACTGCTCATTGAGTCCAGCCGTTCGCTCCAAGTACGTCCCGCCCAGTGGTCGACCTCTGAGTACCGACCTACTCCTCGTGCCTCAACCACGATCAACATTGTCTGTCGCCTGCAACCAACACAACATAGTGCAGGCATAGCCCGTGCATGGGTGAGTATAAGCTACTCAGTAGGGACCCCGAGACGCCCGATGGTCTCCAAAAATACAAAAAGGATAATCAAAAAAAGGAAAGATACAATCACGAAGTAAGATCCGACATTACTTAGGTATATGCCCATACATATACCTAAGTCATCAATTCTAGTTCGGCTCTAACATCCGAGCCCAGGTTCGATCACGTCCACATAGGATAGCGCTACACAATCCACACAGGAAAGAAAGTCAATCATATCAAAGATAATGATTGAAAGTCAAGACTCACCTCACACAGGTATACTTCTTCGTAAGACGATAGAGATGATCATATGTAGCCACTGATTCATCTAAGTCATCGGACCCACACAGGATCGATATGTACTAACCCTCACAATGACCCACAAAGGATCGATAGATAACTAACCCCCGCAATGACCCACACAGGATCGGACCCACACAGGTTCTGTATGCGCTGGCCCACACAGGACCACTGAGCGCTGAACCACACAGGATCTGACCCACACAGGATCAGTATCACTGATCCACGTAGGATCACTGAGTGTTGTAGTCATCGTCATCGAATCAAAGTAGGATTTCTATACAGTCGTCATCGTCGTCGCAGTCGCAGCAAGCTCTAGGATTCCCGTACACAGCAAGATCATTCGGGATGGTCCGCTCCACGAGCCGAGGGGCTGATACATCAACTGACACATAGTCCAGAGTTTATGTATCCAAATGTTCTGTATCGTCAATAATAACTCAACGCGACAGACGGTGCGTCGATCGGACGCCCTGTCTGAAAGTTATTGTCTTTTTCGTCCCAGGGGCCCGGTTGTTTTTTAAGTCAAAACCAACCCGACCGTACTCCGACTATGTCCAAACCTCAAACGGAGTAAGCCAAAAGGTCCTTCTCACTAAGAGAATCCAACAAAGTCGACAGCACATCAATCGGACGTCTGGAGCCCATGTTATAAGCGTTTCCGCTCCGAGGGCCCGGTTGGTTTTGTGTACGAACCAACCCGGCCGAACCCAAAGTACTCTGAAACCTTACGTGTAATATACCGAAACGACTGTCTCGATCCAAGGATCGCATCACAGCTGATAGTGTGTCGGTCAGAGGTCTGCAGCCCATGTTATGGGCCAAAGACCGTGAGAGGTCCGGTATTAGGGGGTTCAAGCCCGGTCCAACCCGGCCCGGTACCCCATGGGACGGCCCGAATAGGGTCGACCCGACCCGGGTCTGGGTCCGGCCTACTTGGGCACGTCCCGGCGCACCGGCGCTGGCTAGGTGGCTCGGCTGTTTCGGCCGAGCAGATGCGGGTGGGGGCATGCCGCCCCTGTTTTGTAACCGCGGCCCCCATGTGGGGGGCCGCTCTTGTCCATCCAGCCGGGGGTCGGAACCCTCGCCTCCTCCTCTGACCAGCCGGCCCGCTCCGGCTGGCCGGCTACTGCCGACACGAGACCAGCATGGGCCGGTCCCCCTGCTCCGACGCCGGTGGCAAGTAACCGACTGACGGTCCCTGCTCCTCCGCGGCCTAAGCCGCGGCCCTGGGTCCGTCTGGCACAGTGTGACGGCACTGCGCCTTTGTTCGTCTTCAACGGCGCTGCGCGATGGCGCCGCCCACCCTTTCCGTATGATCCCACACGGTGCTACTGCACCGTGCCACTTTCCTTCAAACTGCATTAACATAACTTACAAGGGAGGAGGGTTGGCCATGTTTGTGTGGTCCGACCCGCTCCCGTTAATCGATAGAAAGCAGAAAAGATTCACGAAGAATGAATATGGAAGTATTCATGAACAAAAACAAAATTTCCTACCTCGACCATTGTTGAATGAAGACTCGTCGCAGAAAGGAGCGTCTCGGAATTGATTGTCGATGAAGAAGGCGTCACGGAAGAAACGTCGTTGGCGTCGCGGTATGTGGCGTTGCATAGTCGATCTCAAAGGATTCATCATTCTTCATCGAAGATCGGTGTGTTCCTCGCATTCTTCGCATTATTCGACGATGAAGAAAAACTTTAGAGTTTCTTCCACCAATCCACTCTCAACACAACAAGCTCCAACCAAAAGAATAAAATAAGTGTTTAGTCTTATTTTATTACCTATGCCATATGTAATTGAATTTCAAACATTCAAATTATACTCAAATATTTAATTAACTGAAGTTATCTAATTAAATGGTGAGTTGAAGGAGTTAGGGAATATGAAGGGGTGGGGTTCATGTAGGCCCCACCTCCCTCATAACATATCTAGGATAGTTTCCCAACTCCCACATAACGGATAACCACTTAGTGAAAATAATATAAAATTGAAGCTCAATTTTATTTTACCTTCCACAATTTTTAACAACTCCTCCCGTGTAAACACAACTCCAGAAAAAGTGTTCCTAAGAAATTATCGGCGCTGCGAATTCATTGGTGCCCTCATAATTCGATTACGAGCACTGGTTCAAATGTTAAGAAAACTCGCTCGTTCGTTCAATGAACGTACCCGAGCTATACATTGTATACAAATTCCGGGCACACCAGGCCTCAGAATCACGTGTCGTCAGAAACTGCGTTCTTGTAAAATCCCAAATAAAATTAATAAAAAATTTCCCTTGAATTTTACGGGTCTTTACATTACTCACATCTCAGGGCTTTACGTCTCCATAAAGATAAATCATAGAATAGAGAAACAAATGTGGTTACTAAGCATGCATCTGAGCCTCTCTCTCCCAAGTGCTCTCCTGGAGGTTCCCGTGCTGCCATCTGATGCGCACTAGAGGAATCGACTGTCCACATAGGACCTACACCTATCGATCCTCAATCTCCACCAGGACCTCCGCAAAAGTCGCCTCATCATCAACGTGCAGCTCCCCATGGTCAATGATATGTGTCGGGTCGTGCATGTATCTCCTTAGCTGGGATACGTGGATGACGTCGTGCACCCGGTGCAACTGAGGTGGTAGAGCCTGGCAATAATCCACCTCGCCAATCCTACTAAGGACCTGTAATGGTCCGATGAAGCGTAAAGACAACTTGCCGCCCCTTCCAAATCTCCGTAATCCATGTTGAGGTGAGACCCGCAAGAAGACGGGGTCACCATCCTCGAACTCGAGTGGACTCCGACTCCTGCCAGCATAATACTTCTGCCAGCTCTGAGCTATCCTCATCTGCTCCTAGATGACCTGGACCTTATCTGTTGTGGCCTGGACCATATCCAGTCCCAGAAGTGCTGTCTCCCCAGGGTTTGTCCATCACAATGGAGATCTGCGAGGTCGGCCATACAACGCCTCGTATGGTGCCATCCCGATGGTGGAGTGATAACTGTTGTTGTACGTGAACTCCACCAAGGGTAGGTGGTCCTCCCAGCTGTGACCAAAGTCGAGGACACATGCACAGAGAATGTCCTCGAGAGTTTGAATGGTCCTCTCCATCTGATCATCTGTCTGAGGGTGAAAGGCGGTGCTCATACATAGCTGCGTCACGAACGCCTCCTGCAACCACTTCCAATGCCGGGAAGTAAAGCGAGCATCTCTATCGGAGACGATAGATGATGGCACACCATGAAGCCGTACAATCTCATAATCTTAGAGATGCCCCATTCTCTCCACTGAGCCCTGCTCTTTGATGGGTAAGAAGTGAGCCAACTTGTTGAGTCGGTCGACAATCACCCAAATGGAGTCATACCTATGGAAGTGCGTGGAAGTCCAGTCACAAAGTCCATAGATATTCCATCCCACTTCCACTTCGGGAACTCCAAGGGCTGCACCAAGCCTGCTGGTACCTGGTGCCCTTCCTTCACCTACTGGAAGGTGAGGTATCGAGAAATAAACTCTCCCACAGCCATCTTCATGCCCAGCCACCAGTGCAGTCGTCTGAGATCATGGTACATCTTCGCCACTCCAGGTTGTACTTCCAAAGGGGAAGTGTGAAACTATATCAGCACCTCCTCCCATAAGGAAATTGGTACCAATGTACGTCCTCTAAAAAGGAATTCGTGATGTCCTCCTAAAGAAAAACTATCAGGTGCCTGTCCTGAGGATATCTATGCACGCCGGGTCTCACAGTCAGTGTCCCCACACTATGCCACTCTAACCCACTGCAGCAGTGGAGGAGTGACTGTGAGTGAATGAAGAAAGGATGCTCCATCTCTATCCACGAAGGATATCTGAAAAGCGGCTAGCTGCTCTGTCGCCTCCCCAAGTAGCTGAATGCCCATCCTCTTATTGAGAGAATCGGCTCCTACGTTCCCCTTCCCAGGAGTATAGACTATCTCAAAGTCATAGTCCTGGTGAATATCGAGTCAACGCCATTGTCTCAGGTTCAGGTCCTTCTGCGAGAAGATGTACCTGAGACTCTATTGGTCAGAATAGAGTGTAATGCGCTTGCCCATTAGATAGTGTCTCCACATCTTCAGAGCGAAGACCACTGCTGCTAACCCCAAGTCATGGGTAGCATAGTTCTACTCATGCTTCCTGAACTGACATGATCCAAAGGTGATCAAGACCCGCTCCTGAATCAGAACACATCCGAGTCCGGTTCCTGATGCATCACAGTAAACTACGTACCCAACTCCCTCCACCTATAGCCTCAAGATAGGCGCGCTGGTCTATCTCTGTCTCATCTCCTGGAAGCTCTGATGACATCTTTCTGACCACACAAAGGGTTTCCCCTTCTTCATCAATGCAGAGTGTGGTGCCGCAACTCTGGAGAAGTCTGGCACAAATATCTGGTATTACCTAGCAAGACCCATGAAACACATCACCTCTGTCACGCTCTAGGGTGGATCCTAATATAGCATTGACTCGATCTTCGCAGGATCCACCACAACTCTCACCTAAGAGATGATGTGTCCCATGAAGTGGACCTCACATATCCATAACTGACACTTAAAGAGCATTCCATAAAGATGGTTCTTTCTGAGTGTTTCTAGTACAACTCGCATGTGATAGGCGTGCTCCTCCTCAGTAGTCGAGTAAATCAAAATATTGCCAATGAAGACCACGACAAATCGATCGAGGTATGGCTGAAAAATCCTGTTCATGAGGGCCATGGAAAATTATGGAGCATTGGTTACGCCGAATGTCCTAACCAAGAACTCATAGTGGCCATACCGACACCTCAAGGTCGTCTTCTGCACGTCCTCATCTTGAACTCTGAGCTGGTGATAGCCTGACCTGAGATCTATCTTCGGGAACCATCGTGCTCCCTTGAGCTGATCGAAGAGGTCTTCAATCCTCGGTAGCAGACACTTGTTCCTCACGGTCACCCGGTTCAGGAGATGATAGTCGACACAAAGGCGCATGCTCCCGTACGCCTAATTTACAAACAATATCGGGGAAGCCCAGGGTGAAACATTGGGTTGGATGAATCCATTTCCCTATAAGTCCTACAACTGTACCCGTAGCTCTCGAAACTCGGCGAGAGCCATCTGATATGCTGGGGTGGATATTGGGGCTGTATCGGGGTACTGATTAATATAATAGTTTACCTCTATGCGAGGAGGTAACCTTGGGACGTCGTCGGGAAAAACGTCTGTATACTGATCCACCACTACAGGAAAACCAGGACTCCGCACGTCAACTGCTCCTAGGATGAGGCTAGCTAATGGATGAGTGATGCGTTGTCCTCTCCTCTATGTGAGTCCATCCTGTTCTGCGAAGGCTCCCTTCTCTCCGGTGAAGGTGAACCTACTCCCGTCGGTGCGTACACACCGCACCTTGCGCCTAATACAGTCAATCTGATCATGGACTGTAGTTAACCAATCCATGCGCAAGATGACGTTGTAAGGCCACGACACCGCTACAAGAAGATCCCAGCCGATGCTCTCATCTCCTAGAGTAAGATCACACTGCCGGCACCAGTGCTTAATCGTCGAGTCTTCTCCCGTAGGAGTCTCTATCCATAAGGATCGAGTCAACATCAGTGTAGGAATCTTCAAGATCCGAACAAGGGCAGCCGCTATGAATGAATGACTCGCTTCTGTGCCAATAAGAACTTAATCAAGGGTGAAATAGACACAGATAGTACCTAGAATCATCTTGGGCGCGTCGTGGTCGTAGGCCTCCGCTGCCTGGAGCTGTGCCTGTCTCTGCCCGCTAGCTCCCTATGGTCGGGGTGGACAATTTTTGGGTGGTGGTAGTAGAGCCTGAATGTGTCGCCCACCACCTCCTGTTCGGCCAGCTCCTCTACCTCATCCACCTACTCCCATCGGATCACCACGGTCGACCCTCTGCCTCTTCTTGGGTGGTCCCTCAACCGTCTGCTGCTCCTCCGCATGGTGGGTCGGGCAGTCACAATCCATGTGGCCCTTCCCGCCGCATGTGTCGCACTGTCTGCCTCTCGAAAAACTGGCTCCGCGCTGAGTGCCCCGCACCTCCGAGCCAGTGTCCGGAGGTCGTGTGCCTGAAGGTATGGTCTGTCTGGACCCATGTGTCATCCGTCGACTGCCTGCTGCAGAAGACTCTACTACGTGCCGCCCTGCGGTAGGTCTCGCTACTGATGTAGGCTAAGCAAGTAATCTCTCGATGAGAAGAGCTCGCTTCAGTACCCCTGCCTGAGTAGGAATACTGAGGGAGATCAGTGAATCCCTGATCTCCTTCCTCAATCCCTGCTCGAAGGTTCGGGCCCGGAAGAATGGGTCCCATACCATGTCCATTGAATAGCGCGAGAGGTCGGTAAATCTCGCCGAGTACTGGGCGACTGTCAAGCTGCCCTACCACAGCTGTAGATGTTCCAAGATGCGCACCGCACGGAGGGTGGCTGGGAAGAACTCTGAGCGGAAGAGGCTCTCAAAGTCCGTCCAGAGTAGAGATGCCTCGTCATGCACATGGAGCATCAAGCTCCACCATATGCCTGCTGCCGCGTGCAGGAGGATCACTGTGAGGATCACCATGAGGTCTGCTGGTGTCCTCACTAACCTGAAAACTCGTACAACTGCCTCCAGCCTATCCTCAGCTGCCCGAGGGTCCGTCTCCCATGCAGTGCACTATGGTGACGTGCATCGTCAGAGGCTGGGGCTGGTAGCATCGGTGGCTTGGAGGGTAGCAGTACCACCAGTGACTCCTATGTCAAAGGGCCCTATACCGAGGCCTCATCGCTCGATGAGATGTCGTCATGTACAACGCATGGAACCCTAGATAGTTTCCATCATGGGGCCATCCAATAAAGAAACAGGTGAGGCATGGTCAAACAGTATACCTGGTGAGATGACAGAAATTAATCACAATGAAAACTTGAAACACACATGAAATCAATGTTTTCTTGCATTAAGTCGGAAATCAGATGTCAGGGTCCTGGTGTACGGATACGTCGACCGCCGCACCAACACTGGACTCCTTGAATGATAAGCACACCCAATACCCTTAACACTATTGCTTCTCATAGAAGAAAGTTTAGAGTCCAATGTTCTATGGTAGAACCTAACTCCTCTGATTCCAATTTGTCACGACCTGTCCTCGGGGCCCGTGCCATGACTACCCCAAGCCCGCCTTCCATAGGCCAGGGGCTGGCGACTAGCACCAAGGCATAATTCTCGATAAAAAGGGAAGTAATTGACTTTGTAAAGTAAATAAAAACCTCAAATTAGGAAAGAAGAAGTAAACACTATGTAAAACTGGGTACAAAAGTAAGTGCGGAAAAGTAATTGGTCCATTATACAAACCCAAACTGAAAGTAAAGTACAGCTAAAAAAGGGAGTGCAACAACCAAAAAGTAAAGCCGCAGCCTCGAGCCGTCCACTAGAAGTCCCACCTGAATGGTGGGTATATATATCATCCACAGCTCCTCGAGTCCAGTCGTCCGCTCCGAGTACGTCCCACCCAGTGGTCCACCTCCGGGTACTGACCTACTCCTCGTGCCCCAACCACGATCAGCGATGTCCGTCGTCTGCAACCAACATATCATAGTGCGGGCATAACCAGTGGAGGGGTGAGTATAAGCTACTCAGTAGGGACCCCGAGACCCCCGAAGGTCTCCCAGAATCCAAAAAGGATAATCCACAAAGGAAAGATATAATCACGAAGTAACATCCGACATTACTTAGGTATATGCCCATACATATACCTAAGTCATCAATTCTAGTTCAGCTCCAACATCCGAGCCCAGGTTCGATCACGTCCACACATGATAGCACAGCACAATCCACACAAGAAATCAAGTCAATCATATCGAAGATAATGTTTGAAAGTCAAGACTCATCTCATACAGGTATACTTCTTCATAAGACGATAGAGTGGATCAAATGTAGCCACTGATTCATCTTTGTTGCCGGACCCACACAGGATCAATAGGTACTAACCCCCGCAATGACCCACAAAAGATTGATAGGTAACTAACCCCCAAAATGACCCACACAGGATCAGACCCACACAGGATCTGTAGGCATTGTCCCACACAGGACTGCTGAGCGCTGACCCACACAGAATCTGACCAACACAATATCGGTAGCACTGATCCACGTAGAATCGCTGAGTGTTGTAGTCGTCGCCATCGAATCCACGGAGGATTTATGTACAGCCGTCATCGTCATCATAGTCGCAGCCAGCTCTAGGGTTCCTGCACACAGCAAGCTCGTTCAGGAGGGTCCGCTCCACGAGCCGAGGGACTGATACATCAACTGACACATATTCCAGAGTTGATGTATCCAAATTTCTGTATCTTCAATAGGAACCCTACGCGATAGATGGCGCGTCGATCGGACGCCCGATCTGAGAGTTATTGACTTTTTCATCCCAAGGGCCCAGTTGGTTTTTAAGTCAAAACCAACTCGACCATACTCCAACTATGTCCAAACCTCAATCGAAGTAAGTCAAAAGGTTCTTCTCAGTAATAGGAATCCATCAAAGTTGATGGCACGTCAATCGGACGTCCGGAGCCCAAGTTATAAGCGTTTCTGCTCCGAGGGACCAGTTGGTTTCGTGTAAGAACCAACCTGACTGAACCCAAAGTAATCCGAAACCTTGCGTGTAATATATCAAAACGACCATCACAATCTATGGATCGCATCGCAGTTGACAGTGCGTTGATCAGAGGTCCGTAGCCCATATTATGAGAAAAAGACCATGAGAGATCAGGTATCAGGGGGTTCGGGCCCGGTCCGACCCGGCCCGGTACCCGCTGGGTCGGCCCAAACCGGCCCGGACCGGCTGGCATGGCTCAGCCGTTTCGCCCGAGAAGATGGGTGGGGGGGCCTGCCCCCCATGTTTCGTAAACACGACCCCCATTTGGGGGCCGCTCCTGTCCGGCCAGCCGGGGGTTGTAACCCCCGGCTCCTCCTCTAACTGGCCGGCTAACTCTGGCCGGTCGGCTGCTGCCGACACGGGACCGGCATGGACTGGTCCCCCTGCTCCGACGCTGGCGGCCCAGAACCGGTCGCCAGTCCCTACTCTGCCGTGGCCTGAGCTGGGGCCCTGGGTCCATTCGGCGCGACACGCTGGTGTTACGCCCCTCTTCCGCGACCCCACTCCAGTCGTGGTGTCTTCGATGTTCCTTTGAGGTTTTCCTGCGCGCCGCGAGGGTGTCGCGCCTTTGTTCGACTTCAACAGATCCACACAACCTTACCGTATGATCCTGCGTGGTGCCGTGGCACCGCGCCACTTTCCTTCGAATCGCATCAAATTAACTTACAAGGGAGGAGGGTCGGCCGTGTTTATGCGGTCCGACCCCCTCTCGTTAATCGATAACAAGCGGAAAGGTTTCACGAGGAAAGACAATGGAATAATTCATGAACAAAAAAATCACCTACCTCAAGAATTGTTGAACGAAGGATCGTTGCGGAAAGGAACATCGCAGAATTGATCGTCGCGGAAGAAGGCGTCGCAGAAGAAACATCATTGGTATTGCGGTATATGGTGTCGCGTAGACGATCTCCGAGGACTCGGCGTTCTTCGTCAGAGATCGGTGTGTTCCTTGCATTCGTCGCATTCTTCGACGATGATGAAAACTTTAGAGTTTCTTCCCCCAATCCACTCTCAACACAACAAGATCCAACCAAAAAAAATTGTTTAGTCTTATTTTATTACCTATGCCATAAGTAATTGAATTTCAAACATTCAAATTAAACTGACCTATTTAATTAACGTAAGTTATCTAATTAAATGGTGAGTTGAAGGAGGTAGGGAATATGAAGGGTTGGGGTTAATGTGAGCCCCACCGCCCTCATAACCTTTCTAGGATAGTTTGCTAACTTCCACATAACGGATAACCACTTAGTGAAAATAAAATAAAATTTAAACTCAATTTTATTTTACCTTCCACAATTTTTAACAACTCCTCCCGTGTAAACGCACCTCCGAAAAAGGAGTTCCTAAGCAATTACCGGTTCTGCGAATTCATCAGTTCCCTCGTAATTCGATTCCGTGAACTAGTTCAAAAGATAGGAAAACTCTCTCATTCATTCACTGAACGTACCCGAGCTAAACTTTGGATACAAATTCTGGGCACACCGGGCCTCAGAATCAAGTGTCGTCAAAAACTGGGTTCTTGTAAAATCCCAAGGAAAATTAAGAAAAAAATTTCCTATAATTTTACAGGCCTTTACGATATCCATTCAGAAGATATTTAAATAATGTCTTCCTAAGAAATATTAATTGTTTTTACACACTCAACCATGTTAATTTCTTATTATAACTTTTATTTATGTGTTGTTTCCTTGATAATGAAATTAATAAATTATCATATATAATATATTTTGTTATTATTGTTATTTTACAATCATATTTCACCTTTTATTTATCTTTCCAAAAACAAAATCACTACATGTGTGTGTATACGACTTACTATCTCCACATCATGGTGTAATCAGTTTCTCATCACTTCTTTACATGGATGGGTATGACGATAGAAACAATATATATAAAACAAGATAATTTTGAAATAATATTAATTCTGTAAAATTTATATAACATCCTCTTCTTTACCCTTTCATTCGTAGAGAAATTAAATCATCACCCATGTGTATGCACGACTTATCATCTCCACGAAGCGATGTGATTCATTATATTTGTTAAACATTCAATAGTGGTTCCAAATATGTATATAATTATTAAATATGAAATTTATGGTAGTAATATTATTCGTGATATGTTTGATCTATTTTCTATACAAGAGAACCTATACATTCATGGAAAAATAAGCATGAGAAAACATGGAAATTAACAACTGAAATTAAAAATGAAATGAATATTAATAATAAATGAGTGGTAAAATGTTATAAGAGGATAATATAATATATGTTAATTATTATTTGGTATTTTTTAAGTTATTAATATGTTTAAACAATTATACAACAGTTTCAGGCACATATAGAAGAAATCATAGATATGGTAAAGAATTATAACACAATCTCGTCATTAAATGAGATTGTTTTTATTTAATTATTCACTGGGGAATATTCCACTTCCTTGTCAATGTTTTCAAAAAAATGTTCTAAAAAACTTTATTAATATTCCCCTATGAATTATTAATATTTTTTATCTATGTTGGTCTTTTTAAAATTATTTTAAAGGAGTATTTTTTCATTTTTCAAACTTGGTACATTATGACTTTTCCAACAAATATAAAAAAAGAATTTTTTTAACTTATGCACCAGGATTAGATTTTCTACTACTAAATTCCTATAATATATAAAATATTCCTTTAAATTGTTAGAAAGTTCATTTTAATGAAATTTTTTTGTTTTATAATTGTGTGTCTATTTAAATAATTTTTTTCAAACTAATAACAGTATATATATAAAAAAGAAATAATTTTCTAATAAATAGTTTTCATCAATATCAATTCCGTTAGTGGAATATAATGGTTAATTGAGGTTGAGATCTTATTATATCATTTTAAAAATTTTATTGATAGTTTTATGATCATTTTGACTATGGATGTTCTATTTTGAAACCATTAATATTTTATGCTTAAAGTATTCAAATTACATATTATTGTTTTTAATGTTAATGTTTGTGTTGTCAATATTTATCCGCCTTCATATGAGTAATGTATTGACTATAGTAAGTGATTGATGGGGTCCTATATATACCCATGATGCATCTTTTGGTCTCACAAGTCAAACTAGTTTGGGTATTGGATAAGGCCTTACACATTTGTGTATTATGTCTTGGTCGAAGCCCTGATGTTATGTTTATGATGTCTTAAATTATTCATTCCCTCATTTTGAGATTAGTAATTGATATTCAATGTGATTATTGGATTAGTATAACATGTATCGTTATGTTTTATTCTAATGTGATTATTTATATGATATTATTTGATTTTAATTTAATATTACCATATTATACCCAAGAATATTTCTAAATGGAATGGTTTTAAGTTATTCACATCGCCTTAAATATTATGTTTATTTACTCACGAAAGATTTTTTTTATTATTACTCTTACTGAGCATCTAAGCTCACTGATTTCTTATATTTTATATTCCCCCAGGATTCCAAGTAGTTTATTATGTCTAATATATTGAGTTATTCTAAGAGAATAACGGTGTTTTTAAAAACAATCATTATGTTTTATTTTATAATTTCAATTGTGATCTATATTTCAAGTGTGTATCGATTTTTCCAAAAAATCTATAAAATTTTTTCTTTTAGGATGTGATTCCTTATATAAAATCCTTATCTAATAATCTGATCACTAGCTCCGGTCTACTGGGTTTAGGGACTTTACAATAAGATAAATTTTTATAAGGATTATATTTATAATTTTATATCTATGTCAATATCTTATTAAGCATTTTGTATATTTTTTTACAATTTTCAGGAATATTATTTTTTGGAGATGAACATTTTAATACATAATGTTAATGATCATGTTTCCAAAAAGATAATAATTCATAAATTGTTATGATACTATCCAGAAATTACAAAATATTTTCATATGAAAACTCAATCAAAATATTTATTCTATACAGAAATATTATTCTAATCCTATGATAGGTTTTTTTAAATTTTAACAAAATCATATCAACATTTCACTAATTTAGTTTAACCAAGGTTTCCCATTTAATGTTTCTTATTGTGATTTCTATCATCAAAAGTTATATGTTACACAGTCAAGTTTGATTCGAATACTTAATAATGGATCTTAAAGATAATGTTATTTTATAAACTATATCCCCTAGTTTTTTATTTCCAGGTGTTCAGTCTTATGCCTACTTGTAATATCCCAGGTCTCTATGGTCCATTACATTGAGAAAATGAGGTGATGGAGGTTTTCCAGGAGTTCAAGGTGGATTGGAGGTGTATGTGGGTGGTTTTTTTTAAGAAAACTAGAAGTTATGTAGCTTTCGTACAGTTGGCGCATGCATTGTCTAACCGTGCAGCCAAACCGTACGAGCTGGGTCTGAGCCCGTAGAGACTATAGTGGAGGTGCACAGTTTGTCTAAACCGTGCAGCCAAACCATGTGAGATGGGTGGCCAAGTCTAGGGCAATGGGACGGTTGGTGCACGGTTTGACTAACTGTGCGATCAAACCATGCTGCCACTTAAAGTTAGATCCTAAAATTATGGATATGAACTGTTTTGCATCTAAATTGACCGTTTAAGCCACCATGTGGCCATAAATCGGTATTACATTTCATGGGAGGTAGGAGAATCTCCCCCAAGAATTTTGGAGGCGATCCGGAGGCTTTCCTTGCAAAATCGGAGCCGGTTTCTTGAGGTATGTGATCCTTTTTGTTGGGTTTCATAGATCTACCTAGATCTACTCCTCCTCTTCTCTCAGGATCTTGTATCTATTCCCGTTATTGGTATATATAAGTGTTTTTATGTCATTTATGATTATAATTGGACTTTTTTTGTGTTATGAGAGGAGATCAAAGGAGAATTCGTGGATAGTCTGCCCGATTTTATTAGGCGTTCATCGACTATTGTGGTTCCCGTCAAAACCCTTGAGGCAGGGGATTCATTGCTTCTCTTTTGAATGTGTAATGGTTTTGATAGCATGTTGAATCCAACTAGATGATAAATGAATTGACCTAATAAATATATTTTAACCGGATGAAGAAATTGGTTTGATCGTTTATTATTGCCTCTTATTTACTTGATGGTGTAATATACATGCCTTGCTTGTTAAGCATGTTCTTCTTGAGGACATTGATAATGAACGTAAAGCATGAATTAATTGATAATTGGTTGGCTAAATATAAAGACGCATGAAAATATACCTTGATCTTGTTGGAATTTGATATTGATCAAATTTGGCATAGTAAGCATGTTTAATCATGGTGGATAGATTACTGAATTGGTTCATGATGTTGGAACCAAGAATTGAATTTATTAATTCAAGATGGATTACATAACTTTATTGAAATCCCTGATGTTTCCTGACTTACCCTCTTTTTGTGATTTAGGGCTAAAAGCACATTTGATATGGTGTTGTTTTTCCTGCTGCTTGTGTTCTGATGTGACCCTGGAGGGGTGTTGTGATATGTTGAGGTCGGGAGGCCTTGTGGTTGTGGTAGCGGATGGTGCCTAGTGTGGTGAGATGCATCGGTTTATGCATGTGGGTGTCGGGGACGATACCAGGGATGATGGTATGTGGTGGATGTTATGGCTGGATGTTTGGAGGTTTGATTGGTTGTTTATCAGCTTTACCTTTCCCCACTTCTCAAGGCAGCTAGTCTTGCTTAACAACCTTCCGATGGAGGCAAAGACACGCAGGGTATGCCACCTGCTTTTCGTGTTTACCCTCTCGATCGATGATGGGTCTATGCTCTTTCTATAGGTGACAAAGACTCGACAGGTAGTACATCTACACACCGTGTTTAACCCCCTTGGGTTTAGTAAAAAATGTTTCCTTTCTAGAATTCCTAGAAATATGGGATAGTAATTATGTAATTGATGTTTGAATAAATCATGTTAACCCATGGGGTTGGAGTTTTATGAAACTTAATGATGAGGTTGATAACTTTTGAAGGGACACTGAATTTTGAATGTGATGCCAATGAATTTTAATGAGGTTGTGTTCTTGGTTAATTAATGTTGCAATAATTAATTAACGTATAGTGGAACCGATAAAAAGTGAATGATGAAACCTAATATGGATCTTTAATTGGTTTTTTTCTTATAGGATACCTGGTTTTAGAAGTTGTAACTCAGAGTTCGTGAGATGTTAGCTATAGTGGTGTCTACGACAATGTTATACCCATAGTGTGGTTGTGAGTTATATATATTCGGCACGTTTTTTGTTCTATATGCTACTCCACCCTTTCGGTATGGGAAACTGAAACCCTGAGTATTTTGAGCCCTGGGGGGTGTTTTCCCCAATATTATGGTGGGAGGATGAATGGCTGACTACCCCCTTTATCCCCACTCTCTTCTCTTGGTAGATACTAGTGCTTTTGGAACAACGGTTAGTTTTCCCCATATATGTGTGTAGAGGGATGTAATGGCTTGTGGTAATTCACACACATATATTCTAGATATAGTATATTATGGACTACTATAGGTGTAACGTGTATAGGCTGTGATGGCTTGAGGATACTTACTCAGCGTATGGGTTGTAATGGCTTGAGGTATAATACTTGATGTATGATACACGTTATGCGAGCTATAGTGGATTCCTGAAACTAATTGGTTAATTTTGGTTATGAGGATAGATTGGTGCTTAGACCAGGTGTCTGTGGGTAATCCTTTGTGGTTCACGTGGTGTAGATTGTGGAGCTTTTCCCTAGTGTATACGGGCAAGCCTTTGGAGAGAGATTCACATGACATATCTCGTTGGGGAAAAGAGTCAAACCAGTGGGGAAGTTGTAGCAGGGGACCCATGATATTATTTACTGTATGATATATTCATATATGTGTTACTTGATGAGAGTATCCATGGTGAGGTTGGGGACATATTATACCTGTTTAGGTGATGAGTCAGTTTCACTGTTGTTCATTGTGCTATAGCATGCTTTCTTTACATTTTCACGAGAGGCTTCGGGGGGGGGATACTACTATGTATACTTTTATACTCACCCTACATATATTTAAAATATTTTTCATGACACTTAGAGCAGGTTGGAGATCAGGCTGGTTACTGCGAGCTTGTGGTTGCAGGATCTGTGCGGGCATGTGGTCGTTGCAGTTTTCTCTTTCAGTTGAGGTTATTTTGCATGAAATTACATATGTACATGTGTTTTCTTTTATACTTTAGTTCTAAGTTGGAGTTGGTTGGTGCCTATCTTATTTATCTCTTCAACATGTGGTCTCTTAGAGGGTAATGCCTCCCATTTGTGTGTTTATTATACCCTCAGTGCTAGTCCCCAACATGGGGCATACTAGAGGCAGGTCTCGGGGGTCATCATCTCTCATTTCACATTTCCGGCCCAGGAGGGGTACACTTTGTGGGGAGGTGATCATGACAGAGTTGTATCAGAGGTCTAGTTGAGGGATTTGATGGAGATTGGAGTTAGGCACATGTGAGTTTTCATGTGTTGGTAGGGCAACAGTGTCATCCATTTTTAGCAAGTGAGGTAAACACTAGAGACCGGCTAAGACATAGGCATTTGGGGCCCCCTATGATCTGATGTATGGAACTTTATGTTTACAATGGATACTAAACAGGGTGATATTTGTTATAGGGTAGAGACCTAGGAAATGATCAAGCATCATTCTTCGTTGAGGCTGTGTTTGAATGGGTAGACCTCAGGATAGGATAACCTAAAACAAATGAATGAAAAAAATTAATTAATTAATGTTGAGTCTTCCATATTCCAGCCATAGGAGCTCTATTTGTTTGTTATTTTGAAGGAATGGCACCAGGTCGACATCCTTGTCAGGTTTGCGCAGAAGTTGTCTAGCAGGCTATTCCAGCAGGTTGCCGCAGGGTAGAGGTTGACGACAACGACACTTGGACGAAGACACTCTGAGGGTTTCAGTGCCAGTGTCTACAGAAGTATGAGGGCTCTGTCTCAGATGCAGTAACTAAATACTGGTTAGAGGAGGTCGAGATAGGCTTTAGTTCGATCCGTTCTGGAAAGAAGCACTGGGAGTCCTTGGTTGTGATGATGCTATGTGGAGAAGCAAGGCAACAATGGTTGTTTTTCCTCAGGGATCGTGATGAGCCATCAATCTCATTGGAGGAGTTCCTAGACATGTTTAGTTCCGAGTTATTTTCTTTGACTATGAAGTAGTCTAATCACCAGGAGCTTCATACCCTTCGATAGGGGAGCTATACTATTTGAGTGATTGGAATCTATTTTAGGAACCTTTTACGATATGCTTCGGACCTTTTACTACTTGAGGAGGCCAGGGTGAGGCATTTCTAGGAGGCGTTGCATCCAGAAATCTAGCACCAGGTCAACCCATTTCTGTTAGACACATATCTTAAGGTACTGGCGAGGGAAGAGGTTTTTGAGATGACTTTGGCCAGGACCAGATCATCATGAGAGGGGGATCAGCATGATTCCTCACTAAGCAAGGTTGTCGTCCGGGGTTCTCGGTGTTCAGGGAAGAAGAGTTTTCTTTCAGCCGGTGGTAGGTCCCCGCCCTTCATATCTTGTTTCTATGGAGGCAGCAAATCTCAAGCCTATACCAAGGTATCATGTGATTTTTTTTCATGTAGTGGTCATGGTCATTAGCAGTAGGGTTCACCAGCTTTCTATTAGTAGAGGGTAGATGGGGCAGGCAGAGGATAGCCCCATGATTGTCCCCGTCCTTAGAGATCAAAGCACATCCATGGTGGTGGTCGTCATCAAGGTCAGAGAGGCCATGGAGGAGGTCATGGTCAGCTTCAAGATATAGTGTTTCCTGCTCTAAACAAGCCAGATGTCATTCGAGGTACCCTTTTCATGTTTTTTACCTTGATGTATTCCTTGTTTGATTGAGTAATGACACACTCCTTCATCTCACATACACTTGTCCATGCTTTGGGACTTGAGGTATAAAGGCTTCCAGTTCCATTGGTGTTGACTACGCCAGTTACAGGTTGAGCTGACCTGTTTTAAGTACATAGATATTTTGATCTAGTGTTGGGGCAGTACCACTCTTGGGGAGATTTCCTATGTTTATGAATACAACCATATGATGTCATCCTCATTATGTATTGGTATCATTTTTTTTCATGCTATCGTGGATTTCTTCAGGAATAAGGTCATTTTCCTTAGTGAAGATGGAGATAAAGTGTGGTTTGTTGGTGAGCGAGATCCTCAGATGGGTCATAGGCACATTCCATCCTTATCATCCATGGTGGCAGAGATGATGCTGAGTTCTTTAGAGGATCGGCAGTTGGGGTTTCCTAGGGTCATAGAAGAGTACCATAATGTCTTCCAAAAAGAGGTTGTAGCATTACCCCCTCGATTAGAGATCGAGTTTGGGATTGAACTACAGCCACGAAAGTGTGCTATATCTATTTCTCCGTATAGGATGACCCCTTCTGAGATATGAGATCTATGTATACATCTTGATGGTCTATTGCAGTGAGGTTTTGTTCGACCATGTGTATCACCATGGGGTGCACCAGTTTTATTCATGAAGAAGGCAGACAGAAGATTGCGGTTGACTGTCAATTATCATCACTTAAAAGAAGTGAAAATAAAGATTCTCTATCCTCTTCCGCGGATTGTTGATTTATTCGATCAACTGAAGGGCGCAAGTTGGTTCTCAAAGACTAACTTGAGGTCATGATATTTTCAGATGCGTGTAAAGGATGAAGGTATCCCAAGGACTGCTTTCCTTGGTATTCATGGGCATTATGAGATCATTTTAATTTCATTTTGTGTGAAGAATGCTGCAGCTGTGTTCATGGGTTTGATGAATGATGTGTTCTGTGAGTTCCGGGAAAAGTTCTTTGTAGTTTTAATCGACGACATTATTTTGTACTCCTCCTTTTAAGAGGAACATGCAGAGCATCTACCACCCGTTTTGGGAGTTCTTTGTTGACATCAGAAGTTTGGTAAGTTGTCTAAGTGTGATTTTTGGGCTCGTGAAGTCCGTTTCTTGGGGCATGTTGTGTCCCAACAGGGAGTAGCTGTAGATCCATCGATTATAGAAGCAGTTGTGTCTTGGGAAGCCCCCAAGACCGTTTCAGAGGTGTGATGTTTCCTTGGTCTCGCAGGCTACTACGTGAAGTTCTTAGCCAATTTCTCCTAAGTTGCATGTCCTCTGACAGTTTTGACCAGGAATGATCAGGGTTTCATATGGACTGATCAGTGTTAGGCATCATTTGAGTATCTAAAAGAGAAGTTAGTAAGTGCTCCTATCCTTTTTCTTCTAGCTGAGGGAGTTCAGTTTTATGTTTTATGTGATGCTTCATATATGGTGTTAGGTTGTGTCCTCATGCATTAGAGGTCATTTGTTTCTTATGGGTCTCGGTAGTTACATCCCCATTAATGTAACTATGACACCCATGATCTTGAGTTGGCAGCCGTGGTGTTTGCTCTGATTTTGTGGAGACATTACCTCATTGGTGAACGCTATGTGGTGTTCATTGATCATAAGAGATTGAGGTATGTTTTCTCCTAGTGTGATTTGACCTTACGATACTGTAGGTGGATGGAGTTCTTACAGGAATACGACATTGGAATATCATATACACCTGGAAAAGGTAATGTTGTAGCTGATGCGCTAATCCAAAAGTCACATAGTGATGTGGTGCATGAATCCGATGATTTCTGGAGTGTAATGGAAGAACTGTCAACATTACAACTTGATATGGGAGATGTTGGAGGTAGAGGATGTCTTTTTCAGATGACAGTGCAGTCATCCCGGATGAAGAAGGTGGAGGAATCCCAATTAGGAGATCTTGAGGTGGAGGTCTAGAGAGACCGAGTTGTTTGTGGTGAGGCCCCTGATGATTGGTGGAGGAAGAACAACACTGAGTGTTGTATCATGGAAGTCTTTTTGTTCCCTTGGCGATGCATGAGATGTTTATCAAAGAGTTCCATATCTCACCTTTAGCAGTACATCCTGGTGTGAAAAAGATGTATCGATCCTTGAGGAGTCAGATTTGGTGACTTGGGCAGAAACGTGCAGTTACAGAGTTTGTGTCTCGATGTTTATTTTTCCAGATGGTGAAGGTTGAACACCGTGTTCCATGTGGTTTTCTACAACCATTAGAGATTACACAGTGGATGTGCCAGGACATATCAAGGGACTTTGTTACAAGTTTACCTCGAGCTCCGGGAGGACATGACGCTATTTGGGTGGTAGTGGATCATTTAACGAAATCATCCCACTTTATAGTAATTATGGAGTCAAGGTGAGTGGAATTTTTGTTGAGGAATTATCTGGAGGAGGTGGTGAGGCGTTATCGATTCCCTAGGATGATCATTTCTGAACGATATCCACATTTTACCTCTATGGTGTGGATAGGTCTCCAACATTCTTTTGGTTCTCAATTGTGCCTTAGAACTGCTTTTCATCCTCAAACGGATGGTCAGACAAAGTGAACCATCCAGACACTTGAATACATGTTGTTCTCTTATGTTCTTGATTCTAGAGGTTCATGGATAAGGCACTTACCCTTGGTTGTGTTTCCCTACAATAATAGTTTCCACTCAACCATTTGTATGGCACCGTTTGAAGCCATGTATGGCCAACCTTTCCTTTCTCCGTTGTGATGGAATGTGGTTGGAGAGTCAGCAATTCTCGGACTGGAACTAGTGTAGAATACAACAGAGATGGTTTAAGTGATTCGTGAGAAGATTAAGGTAGCACATGATCGTTAGAAATCATATACTGATCAATGAAGGAGACCCTTAGATTTTAATTTTGGGGATCATGTGTTTCTTGATGGTGACTCCCTTTCGTGGGTAGTGAAGGTTTGTTTGTTGAAGTAATATTTCTCCCCGGTTTCATGGGCCTTTCTAGGTGTTATCTCATGTTGGAGCCGTGGCGTATCGAGTAGCGCATCCCCCTCAGATGAGTTGGATACATGATGTTTTCCATGTATCACAAATACGCTATTATCTTCATGACGACTCTCCCATCATCGATTGGGGAGAGATTGATGTTGATGATGATGCAACCTTTGAAAAGCGACCTATGGTGATCCAAGACTACAATAATAAGGTGTTTCATGGGCATTCAATTCCTTTGGTTTGTGTCTTGTAGAGTCACAGTGGCAGGGAGGAGAGTACCTAGGAATGAGAATCATAGATACGTGCTTAGTACCTAGAGTTGTTTGATGTTTAACTCTTTCCATGTATTGTTGTAGCTATTATGGTTATGAAACATTCATGTTTATGAGATGACATCCTTTTTATCTTTGGTGGCTTTCTATCTTTTGAGAGGTATCTCATTCGGGATAGTTCAGACCCTGTTTCGTTTTCTCATTTGGTGGGTTTTGGATTCTTGAGGTCGAGAATATTTTTAGAGGTATCTGATGTAATGTCCTATACCACTTCGTTCCATTAATTTGTAAAAATTAGGTGATGGATGTGTTCTGGGAGGTCAAGGTGGCTTGGATGTGCGTGTGGCTTGTTCTATTTAAGAAAACTGGAAGTTCTGTAGCTTTCGCATGGTTGACGCATGGATTGTCTAACCATGCTGCCAAACCATGCGAGCAGGGTTTGATGGTAGAAGAGACAGCATGGGAGGCGCATGCTTTTTATAAACCCTGCAGCCAAACTATGTGACCTGGGTGGACAAGGCAGGGTTAACCACACAGTTGGCGCATGGTTTGTCTAACCGTGCGAACAAACTGTGCGACCACTTAAAGTTAGATCCTACAATTGTGGACATGAACTCTTTCGATTCTAAATGGTTTCTTTAAGACTCTAAGTGGGCATAACTTGGTATTACCTTTCATGGTAGGTTGGATAATCTCTTCGAAGCTTTTTGGAGGCGATCCGCAGTCTTCCCTTGCCAAATCGAAGCTGATTTCTTGAGGAATGTGATCCTTTTTGTTGCGTTTCTTAGATCTACATAGATCTATCCCTTCACTTCTCTCAGGATCATAGATATATGTCCTTTATTGGTATATCTAAGTGTGTGGATGTTTTTATGATGATATTTAGTCTTTGTTGTGTTAAGAGAGGAGATCTACGGAGGATTTGTGGAGAATCGACCCGGTTTCCTTAGGAATTCTTCGACCGTTGTGGTTCCCGTCAAAATTGATGAGGTAGGGGATTCATTGCTTCTCTTTTTTATGTGTAATAGTATCAATATCATGTTGAATCCCACTATATGATAATGAAATTTCACTAATAAATATATTTTAACCAGATAATGTTATTGCTTTGATCGTTTTTTATTGCCTCTTGTTTAATAGATAATGTAATATACATGACTTTCATTTTAAGCATGTTGTTCTTGAGGAAATTGATAATGAACATAAAGCAGAAATTTATTGATAATTGGTTGGCTAAATATAAAGTGTCCTGAAAACAGACTTGTTTCTTTTTGTAATTTCATATTGATAAAATTTTCCATAGTAAACATGTTTAATATTCTGGGATAGCATACTAAATTGGTTCATGACGTTGGAACCAATTAATTGATTTTTTTAATTCAAGATGGATTAAATAACATGATTGAATTCCATGAAGAGTCCTAAGTTACCCTCTTGTTGTGATTTAGGGCTAAAAGCCCTTTTGAGGGGGTGTTGCTTTTCCTACTGCTTGTGTTGTGATGTGACCCTGGATGGGTGTTGTGATATGTGGAGGCAGGGAGGCCTTGTATTTGTGGCAGTTGATGGAACCTAGAGTGGGGAGATGAATCGGTTTATGCATGTGGGTGTTGGGGAGGACCACATGGATGATGGTATGGGGTGTATGTTATGTATGGATGTTTGGTGGTTTGATTGGTTGTTTATCTACTTTACCTTTCCCTATTTCTCAAGGCAACTGGTCTTTCTTACCCTCCATCTGAAGGAGGCGAAGACAAGCAGGGAATGCCATTTGATTTCTATGATTATCCTCTCAATGAAGGATGTGTCTATGCTCTTTCTATAGGCAGAAAAGACTCTCCGGGTAGTACATCTACTCACCGTGTTGACCCCCCTTGTGTTTAGTCGCATATGTTTCTTTTCTAGAATGCCTGGGAATATGTGAAAGTAATTCTATAATTAATGTTTGAATAAATGATTTTAACCCATGGGGATTGAGTTTGTTCAAAATTAATGATGAGGTTGAGAAATTTTGAAGGGACAGTGGATTTTGAATGTGATGCCAATGAAGTTTAATGTGGTTGTGTTCTTGGTTATTTAATTTTGCATGAATTAATAAACGTACAGTAAAACCAATATAAATTGAATGAAGTAACCTAATAAATATCAATAATTGGTTGTGTGCTTATTAAGTACCTAGTTTTATAAGTGACATCTTAGAGTCCGAGATATGTTAGCAGCAGGGGTGTCTAAGACTTGGTTATGCCCACAATGTGGTTGTGAGTTATATATATTCGGTACTTTTTCTGTTCTATACGATACTCCACCCTGTCGGTAAGGGAAACTGACAGCCCAGGGATTCTGAGCCCTGGTAGGTCTTTTCCCCAACATTCCGGTTGGAGGATGAATCGCTAAATACCCTCTTTATCCCCTCTCTCTTCTCTTGGTAGATACATATTCCTTTTCCACAATGGTTAGTTTTCCACATATATGTCTGTAGAGGGCTGTAATGGCTTGTGTTTATTCACACGCATATATTCTGAATATTCTATCCTATGGACTACTATAGGTGTAACGTTTATAGGCTATGATGTCTTGAGGATCCTTACTTGGAGTATGGGATGTAATGGCTTGAGGTATAATACCTGACGTATGATACACAGAATGTGAGCTGTGGTGGCTTCCGAAAACTACCTAGTTACTTTTGGTTATGAGGATGGTGTGGGGCATAGCCTAGGACTCTCCGGGAAAGCCTCTATGGTGCACATGGTGTAGATTGTGGAGCTTAGCCTATGTGTATACGGGCAAGCCTTTGGAGAGAGATGAACATGTCGTATGTCATTGGGGAAAAGAGGAAAACCAGTGGGGAAGTAGTAACGGGGTACCCTTGATATTCTTTACTATATTTTATATTCTTGTATGTGTTACTTGGTGAGAGTATCCATGGTGATTTTGAGAACATTGTATACATGTTTAGGTGATGAGTTAGTTTCATAGTCGTTCACTGTAATTTAGCATGTTTTCTTTACATTTTCATGAGAGGCATCAGGGAGGATCCTACTGAGTATATTGATATACTCACTCTATGTATATATAAACTATTTTTCTAGTCACATGGAGCAGGTTGGAGATCAGGCTGGTTACTACTAGCTTGTGGTTGCAGGAGCTGTTCGGGCTTGTGGTCGTTGCAGTTTCCCCTTTCAGTTGTTGTACTTTTTCATGACATTACATATGTACTTGGGTATTATTTTATACTTCAATTTTTAGTTGGATTTGGTTGGTGTCTATCTTATCTCTATCTTCCGCATGTGTTATCATAGAGAGTAATGACTCCCATTTCTGTGTTTATTATACCCTCAATGCAGGTCGCCAACCCAGGGCCTACTGGACGCGGGGCTCGGGGGTCATTATCTCCATTTTCACATTGCTGGCCTTGGAGGGGTACACATTGTGGGGAGGGGGATGTGACACTACACATCATGCACTAGGTTAGTATTAGGTTGATACTCATCAAACCATTTATATTTTGATTAAAACTAGGTGTAATTGTTTCATAGTCACGTCAATATTAAAATATGTATAAATTGATGTAATTTCTATTAAATCCACAATCTAAAAACATTAAAAAAATTCATGATGTTGTCTTATACATAGTATTTTCCCTAGGATTTATAAAAAATATTCTAATCATAATTATCATAAAACACTAAACCAATTGTTATAAAATAACCAAACCATTCTCTATTAATAAATGAGGCACCCCGGACCCACCCTCATAAATTTAGTGGGAAAAAAAATTATTTAAAAACTAGAACTATAACATAATTTAGAGATCCAAGAAAAAATAATAATTATGTTACGTTAGTTTAATAATTTAAACATAACATCCCTCAATAATAACACAATATAATGAATGAAAGGTTAATTATCAATAAATAGCATCAATATATGTAGCATATTTATAGATACTTTTAAAAATTTCTATTAAATATTTTTACAATATACTCTAAAAAATCATTATCATAAGGTATAAACATATTTATGACATTTAGAAAGGAAAAAAATAAATGGATTATCTCAAAGGCTCGGTTAGTGAAAACATATCAAAATATAATCAAGGGTTTAATTAATAGAAGTTGAAAATGAATGAATATTAGAAAATATATTATTAAAATGAATATGAAATAATAAGTGTTTTCTATAATCCCTTATATAATGACATGTAATCTTAAATGAACAATTATATTCCTTGGAAAAATATTATGAAATCATTGGATAACATATACGAACCATGAATCATAATCATTTGAACAAGTCATGAAAATGTATCATTCCTCTAAAGTATATCATAAAAATGGTATCTGGATAGAAAATAATCATCGGGAACATCTCTTTTATTATAAAATACCCACACCCATGCTTGGGAAAAAATTTAATTATACCCATGTATATATCCCCTACACGAGTCACTACACGAACATAAACTTGATAGATAACTTAACAGTTCTAGTGTATATATATCTCATTATATTTAAACTTATAACCAATTAATGGGTGTAATATATAGGACTACACACATCAATCAACAATATATATATGTTCCATATAAAATCAATCCTTTATTAAATCATAATGAACCATGAGAATGAAAATTTATTTTATATCATTTCAAAATTTTATCTCATAAAATAAATTCGGTAATAAGATCAATTGATACAAGTTTCCAATTATTATAAATGAGTATTATATATATATATGTTAATTGTACAATTCATAATACATAACTCCATAGTAGTTTGACCTTTTATAGTGTAAAATGGAATCAAAACCATGAATAATCCTCTTAGAAACCCGTTGAAAACATTGTTGTAATGTTATCTAAATATAATACACATTCAAAAAAAAAATGGGGGTAACATGAAATTATTTTCAAAATGAAACTATAAAATCAAATAAAATTATTTATATATGAAATACATTAACATTTTACCAATAAAATAGGGAGAGTAAGTTAAAAATATATACTTAGAATGGAATTTATTATAAATATTTTGATAAAATGTTTAATGAATTCCACAAAGTAAAGGGAGTGATAAATCAATCATTAAAAAATAGTAAAGGATTTTTTCTATTTATAATAGAAATAAAACATTTTTTTAATTTACAAATTAAAAATGAGAACATTAGAATAATTATTGAATATGGGTATGGAAGAAAAAGAGCTAATTTGAAAATAATGTAAATTATTTTTCACACCATCCACATTTTTAAATAAATATGTTCATGTTTTTAATTCATGGTAAAATAAGGAATAATTTAATAAAAATATAATTAAATAATAGTCTAAAATTATTTTGTAATAATCAATGTCAAAAAATAATTATTATGACTCAAAAAATATGTTGTTCCATGAAAAAAATCTCACATTAAAAGAATAATTTTAATAGAAACCAATTTAAATAGAGAGATTATTATTTTAATTATAATAACAAGAATAACAGATAATTCATTATATAATTTATCAAATTGGTTCTAAACAGAAAATTAAAAATAATTTAAGATTATATAACAATGCATGCCAAAAAAGAAAATTGAAATGAAACAGCCTTTAAAAAATCGTAAATACAGAAGTGGGTAATATATAAAAAGGTTTTTATGTGTTATAAATTTAAGTCCCCTAAAATTAGAGAGTAAATTAATTATAATAAAATTATATATAATATTATACCCAACATAGAAGTCTAATGTGAAAAACATAACAATTATAACTCAGTAAATGAAAATTGAGTTAAGAAAAAATAACATGTCATCATTATTTTATGAATTGAATCCTCACGAAAGGTAGAACATCCTATTTTTTTAAATACCATATATTTAAGTAAATATTAATATAAAATATTTATATTTAAAATATTTATTCCATCAAATTAGACCAATGTTGATTTCACATTATATCCCAATGAAAGAAAATTGAGATGCAGAAACCCTTATCATTATTCTTGTTTAGTTGAAACACATTATAGACTACTATATAGAAAATAAAACATTATTGATCACCTATTAATGAAAATTGTCAATAAAAATAACATTTTTAATATTAATTTATCATCATTTATTAATAAAATATTTTAAATAATAATTTTATTTTCAATATCATATTTTTTTACATTGATTATTTTGTTTAATACTAGTTACAAAATGGTGATATCAATTATTATATAAATATTAAAATTTCATCCATAATAAATCATTATAGGTACTAAAATATATATTTTATAATTATTTATAATATTATAATATCATTTCCTAATTATTTTGGTCATTGTTCGTGGCAATGAAGTACATGACGAGCATGATTCAGTAATTTATAATGAAAAAAACATAGTGTAATAAATATAAGATAAATATTATTATAACGTGTTCTAGACCATAAAAATAAAATTATTTTTTATTTAATATCTAATAACACTAATATTTTTATTTTCATATTTAGTCATGACAAAAATTTACAGCATTGTTATAGTAGGTGGTTAAATTGACCAAAAGAAGAACAAGTTATAATCTATGGATGAGTATGGTATATAATGTGATAATTTTATAAAATATGTCCCCATCATGGTGGTTCTTGTCTACATGTATGCATGGATGGTGAGTTCATTTACATAAAACATTATGGAGTAAAAAAATTTGGATTATATTTTTGAAATATTAAATTATATATAAAATATATATTTATACCATTAATATAAACATTTAACCATCCTTTTATACATGATATTGAAAAATAATTATGTCACTTATAGCAGTTGATTTCTACAGGGTACACAATGGATGCTTTTTCCAATTGAATGGTTTGGAGGAGTGTAATAAAATATTTATCTGACAAAAATAATAACATTTTAGTATATTAATAATATTTATTTATTTATTTAAAATTATAATAATATATTCATAACATGCATAATAAATAAGAAGTAAATAATAATGACTGAAAGGGAATAAATGTGAATTTAACATTACTCCTTGGAAGAGGACCTTGGAAAATTGGATTAGGGATTTGATATGTCGGACATTAATAAAACCATAAACTCTAGGAATATTACAAGAGTCTTGGAGAGTAATAATGAAAGATTGTGGCTAAATCTATGAGGCCAGGGGTGTGAGGTAAAGATGTGTGGTGATTTCTCCTTTTATATGGTTGGGGAGTGGATTTTTTTGAACAATATAAAACGTAATATCTATATTCAAAGTAATATTGATCTCTTAATGTAAAATGATGCATTTGAGAAATGGTTACGGTTATGAAAGCCTCACCCATACATTTATAAAAATATTTTAGAATGTTATCAAGTGTTTTACTATTTATTTTTCACTTTTATCATTTTTGGATTTTACTATTGTAAATATTTTTTACCTATGGAAATTACTTTTAAGGAATAAAAATAACAAGGTCCTTATTATTTAATAAGCAAGTAAATATTTCAATTATGAAATCAATTTTTTCAGATAAAATTATAGTATTTAATGAAATTAATTTAAAGATAAGAACTAATAATGTGTAGAAATAATTTTTAGAAAGGTTTTTATAATAATAACAAAAATATTTAGGATAAAATTATCATTATGGATTAATTACCTAATTATTATTAGTTTAATAAAAAAAATTAGAGTTGTGTGACATTTCAAGTAATCAAAAAGTACAATTACACCTTCTGTATACTTAATTAAATTAAATAGACCAAAAATAATGTTCATTAGCGTAAAATATTACTAAATATTTTTAAAAACAATTAAACATGGGGTTTATAATTTAAATATGTCTTTAAATTAATTATATTAATTAATAAATATATTTTTTATAAAAAAATGGTTTAAAAATTTTTCAAATCATTCTTGTTTTATTGTAGTGTCAAAAAAGTGATAGTATTTGCAAAATCAGTATTTTTAACTATTCAACCCAAAAACTCAGTATTTTTAAAAAATTAAAAAAAATCATTAAAATTAAATTGAACATGATTATTTGAAAAATTAATATCATTAAATAAAATTCATGTACTAAAATTTATAATTTTTTTAAATGAAAATACAAAATATACTGACAAACAATTTTTATAAAATTTTATTTTCTATGTTTTCATTATATTATTTCATATTAATTTATAGTTTAATGAATATTAATATATAAGTTTATATGATATAATATTTATTTATATTGAATAAAAAATTTTAGAATAAAAATTAATATTATTAAAAAAAATAACTTTTTGGGAAGGAAAATCATTTTTAATAATAAGTAATATTAATTATTTAAGCATAAAATATAAAAATTTCTAATTGAATAGTATTTTTTGTTTTAAATATATATTATTTTTATTGTAACATTATTATTAATATTAATCAAATATTTCACAAAAAATTTAAGTTTAATGTTTTGTGTATTGCATGTTATTGTACCAATTTAATTTATTTAACTGAAAGATATGTAATAATATTTTTAGGAGTTACAGGTATCATCCCACCCTAGAACCTATAACCTCTAATTGGATTCACCAAAGATTCTATATCCCATCTTGGAACTGATCTTAGGCCACCATTACTTGGGGGGATGCATCCAACCCTGATGCTTGTACTAGAATATCATAAACTCAAGGGTTGCATCTCACCTTGTATCCTCATATAACATATATCACAATCAATAGGGTTAGCTAATAATTTAAATCCCACATATATATCCTTGGATATACTCTCAAGAACAAAAATAATTCTTATTTAAACATTCATAGAAATTCCAAACCATGAAAAACACTCATGCACTAACACTCCTCGTGGTTAACACAAACAAGAGAACCCTCTACAGCACCCTAGGTCACATCAAAAACCGAAAAATGCACATAGGATCCAATGTAATATTCCATACTCTAGGTTAAAATACCATAACCTATAGGAATCATATCCCTGAAAATAGAAACTCACACATCGTGGCCTAACTAGTCATACTATAAATGCATTATAAAAAATACAATGGAATTTCATAATATCAGTCTCATATAATAGCTAGTATAAGTTAATTATCTAACATAAACATGTAAAAATATCATGGTATCCCAATTAGACATAAACATCAACAAGGAGATTTGTAAGACTCATCCCAAACAAAAACTCTCACCTTGATAAAAGGATCTATTGAAACTTGAGTTTCCATATAGATTATCCCTTTGCCAATAATTCCCAATCCATAACACTCCCATACATGGAGGGTAATAAGGTAACATATAAAATGTTCCCCTATGATTTCATTATTTCATTTGTAAGATCCTTTTGTAATGCCATATCCTGAACAACTATAATTGAACAAGAGTTCCAGTTGGTATCATGACCTTACCCATGTATGTATGTGGCTATAAAATAGTAGAGAGGATTAATGTTTTTTTATACAGGAGACTATACTCTCATACCATGTCATCGAATAAATCTATTGAAATCCCACTTCATGCTAGTCTGACAAACGTGAATTTACTCTCTTCATTTTTAGCTATATGTGCTGATAAACAATATTTTTCTTGCTTATAATGTGATTTTTATCATACTAAACCAAAGAATCTACTGATCTCAAACATGTTACAAGTACACGTCCAAGACTTCACTAGTTCTAATTTATCTTGGTCTACATAAAATAATATATCAGAAACCACATTCCCCAATAAAATAATCTCATTAATCCATAAGTTTTACTTTAAAAAGTTGGGATAAATCCGAGTTTCTCAATGTGTAATCAAGAATATATTGATCTACATCTAATTAATCTTTTAGGTTAATGAGTATATGGTGGAATCATAAATTAACACCATAATGATAATTTATAGATATGGGTGGAATATCATGCTAATTAAATCCATGAACATTCAGATTCATTCTCAAATCTAAAGGGAATAACCAAGTACTATTCTATCCAATTCATTCTCTATGATTATATCTTTGGGATTTCATCCCCTCTAACTCAATGTTGGTGATAAATCGATAAGTGTTAAGTCTTTGAGAACCACCTATATCCACATACCTAATTAAAATGACCTTCTATCCTGAGAAAAGGATATATATTCTTCACCATATATTGGTTCATCTTTCGATAATCAATGAAAAGTCTAACAATTTCATTCTCCTTCTTACTGAATAAGAGAGGTGTGCCCCCAATAATTTACTCGACCTAATAAATCCCTTCTTATAAATGTCCATGACTATCACCTTGAGATACTTCATCACGTCTATAGTTATATGATAATGAGGTGTCCGAATTAGTAGTTCACCCAGCATGGTATCTATCTCAATGTTAATTTTTCTTTCAAGTAGAATAATTCTCAATTCATCTAGAAGAATCTGCTAATAAATATCCATGATTATTAAAAATGTTTAAGGGGTTTCCACAAATCCTACTAAAATTGTGATGATCACAATCTAGGATATGATAGTGTTATGATGTGTCAAGTCTGGTTCAACTCAACTTTCTACCAGCTCACATTCTCCCAACACCATGAACCTCTCACCCTTATGTGTTGTAAAATATTACCATATCTTGTAGTAATATATTTGAGCTCATAAACAATTAAAATAGTCCATGTCAAGAATCAAATCAATGGACATCAAATATAGAACCATAAAATCTTATGGATTTCCATAATTGGAAGTATATATAGGACACACCAAGAATCATAAAAGACAATTCAAATTCATGAACAATGGTGTGACGAGATAATATATCTAAAAATTATACATGACTAGTTAGTATGGTCAAGTGTTCAAATGTGATGAAATGAAATATTGGGAAACAACATTATCAACGAAAGATGTAGATACTAGAGATATGAACCAAACCGTACCTCGTACAGTAGAATTTCCTTGTCAACTATGTATTGATGTTGATCCCCTACATCATAATTGAATTTTTAATATCTCTCAGCCTTTTTTGACTCACCTCTATTCTCATCATCTTGGACTTCTATTGAGGACCTCAAATGGATATTTTTTTCAAGGGTTGAATCATTTTAGACCCCATCATAACTACTCCATTTACTCACTAGAAAAAATCTGCTGGAGATATCTATCCTTACCACATTTCCAACACATGATCTAGTATACAGTTCATACCCTACGATAACATATAAAAATTTCATAATTAAATCACGATTGATGTCCTCTTGAATGGTATTATGGTTCTATACTCTACTATACATTTAATTTACTAGTCTAAAAGATTCAAATTGCCAATATCTTCCATTCATCATAATATGTACTCATGGTAGTAGTAGGAAGTCCAAGAGAATAAAACCTAAAGGGTAGAAGAAGAAAAACAAGCCAGCACACCTCTAAGAACTTTTTAAACTTGAATTATATCTTACAAAGCCTCTAGGTAAGATATTAGTTCAAATATCTATTCCTATAATGTAATTACAGTAAAATTATTGATCTTAAACATCCTATATTTCTCAAAGACATTTCAAAAATAATATTTGAAAAGATAAAAATCATTGTAAAAAACAATAATATGAAGAAAATGTAACAGAACCCCAACATATCTCTATGAACTCATTTGTTCGATCAATCATTATCATGTTAGGGAAAAAATCCCTAAAAACCATGTTATGGAAATATTTTTAGTGAGACTATCATTTTGAACGACCTATATCATATGCTCGACCACCGTCTAGAGGGCCCCTATATCATGAATGATTAAATTATGACCTTAATGACTTTTAGTATCTCAATGAGGTCAAATATACCCTTGATGATTTACATAATTTTATCAATATCTGATAGTCCCCTATTTCCTTGTAAGGGTGGAGGATACTAAAGATGGAAGTCCATGGAATAGTTTATTATGGTCCTCAACAATCCTCCACCTTTAGTAGGAAAAAAATATAAGGGATATCAACTAAGGTGGGCCTAGTCCCTATGCTACTAGAAAAGGATCATGGGAATCCTCCCTGGGAGGCTCATCTCGCTGCACATTAGCAGGGTGTCCCAGAAAGTATCTATCGGGTGGAATATTATATAATAAGAAAGAAAAACAAGACAACTAAAGACAACTCTTAATAAGTATATGGGATCACACATAGCTTTCCCTAGGATTCAACCTGTAACATAAGGTATATCGTTTCTAGAATTATTCAATGATTTATATAATTGTACATTAGTCACAATCACATATATATAAAATATATCAGAATTCTAAATTTCTACTAATTAATGATAAAAAAATATATAATAATTGAAATTGAAAACATAGATATCAGTCATAAAAAAATTCAATTCTACCATAAATAGATAGAACAATTCAATGCATTAAAATAACCAACTAATATGAAATTTAAATGTAGGTATATATACATGGAATTTGATTCTATGTTCCTAGTCCTGATTCATGAATTCACCCAAAAAATAATAAAATGTAAAAGATATCGTGAAAATAGTATCATATTGGTTCTTAACACGTAATATTTTTAGAGACAAGATAACATCCCTACATGAGTCCCAATAAAATTTCTCAATTTGACCATTTCATGAGTTTGAATAAATAAGAAAACTACTCCTATGATACCATTTTTTCAGACCGAAATCTAAATCATTGGGTCAAAAATAGATTGCCTCATGACCTCATGGGTTCATCATTAAACGTAAGAAGCTACTAACTGAAATAGAGGGTCTATTTTCATTAATGGGGACACTATGGCATTAGTATCGTGTCATAGAACAAATAATAACTCATTTTAATAAAATAAAATAAATTATTTGGAGTAAAAACGTGGAAACTATGTAGATGGAGTACTAATCAATAAATGAACCAAATGCATTACAATTTGAAAAATCCAAACTAGAGTAAATGGGTGACAAGTAATAAATAAAAAAGAAATGGAAATCCTCCAGAGCCTATCTTGTTTCCACTCCAATCTCTACACTCATCAAATTAACCTTCTACAATATTCCCATATACCTTTCTTATATCCCTATATTTAATGTATTCACATTCCCCCAAAATTTCCATAAATGGGTTGTATAATAAAAATCCATATGTAAATTCAAATAAATCATTAATAAATGATAACATTTATAAAATGTATATGATATGATAATAATAAATGCATAAAAATAATACCTAATATAAAATCACATGTCATGTGGTTGTGAACCTACTAAGACATCAAAAATCATCATTCATTCATACTTCATCTCAATGACATAATGATAAATAATATGTGTTAAAAGTAACAAAAACTAGTCATGATGATATTGAAATTCTCCCTTGACATCTTCATGGAATTATTTTGATAGGAAAAAAGGAATTTACTAGTAACAAAGTAATTCATATGACTTAGTATAATTATATAGATCATGTGTACTACTAAAAATATTTTTAAGAATCATTCATTAGGATAATTTGATAACACTAATATATAAGTGATTCTTCACTACAAACTTCCATGGAATAATTGATTCTCCACCATGTTCTTTGATCCATCATATCCATCCTCATAATTTAAGATGAATCCACCTCTAAGGGAAAACCATTTCTTGATGGTCCACATATTCTAAGTAAAAAAGAATAATTATATAAAAGGTAAGGTAACATCAAGGGAATGGTAGAGAATAAAATGAAAGAATATCATAATGAAATAATGTAGAAACATATAGACATGTTATAAATAGTAGTCATGATAAACAAAATCTACATGAAAAAATCATGGAATGAAGAATCCAAATTGGTCATTGGGCTACACACATATCCACATGTGATGAATATCTTAAAAGTACATTGGGGTATGAAAACACACTAATTATACCAATAAAAACATGTATATAATATATCATCAACTTGTAAGGAACTTCCTTTATCATTGTTTTCATTGACCAAATTAAATATTATCAGTGGCTTCACAACCTGAACCATGTTATCATATATACAAGAAAAATATCACACACTAAAAACTCCAAAAAATAATTGTACTCAATGACATTATTCATGTTAGGATGTAACGTGAAATGAATGTCACTTCAGGAATGAATTTGATGAAAAAATCATTCTATCAAGGCCCTAGATTGAACTGTGCCATAATTTGGGAACTATGACATAGAGGAGTATAAAATCACACACCATAGAATTGAGAATAATGACTATAGTGTATTTGGGTTATTTAATAAACCACCACAACTTATACAAAACCACTCTATTATCAAGTGCACTATAATTTGATAAATACATTGTATAAGGGGTCATTATGGTGTAGAAACACATCATATCATAAAATTTTTAAGTGTATGGTAGATCAATGTGGAATTGAGATGATTTATTATCACTTCATAATTCAATTAAAATAAATCATTGAAGTGGAGAAGTTATTGGTATATGTATGGAATCATGGAAGATCTAATCCACATGAAAAAATCAATCATTAATGTATCATAATAAATAGTAAAACTAATTCCCTTACTCAATGAAATATCATCCATTATGTTTTATAACTAATAAAAACCAATTACTGGTCTCGCTGCCTATAACTAACATGGATAAGGATATGGGGAATGGTCTAAGTTACCACAACTCAATTGCCTCAAATATCCCTCTATAGTGATGGCTAATATGTATTCTCCATTGAATATCATCACTATTGTGCAACCCATTAATCTATATAAATATTCTAATTACATAGAACCACTATGCTATAAGTAACTGCATTTTGGTGTGGTTTTTATTGTTTTGGATAGAAATTTCACAAAACATAAATTTATTATTGTAAAATCCATGATCTTTTAACCAACATGGATAAAATGAAAAACTCAATAAAAATTAAAGAAACATGAATATCCATATTTGAAATATATATATATAGGTTATTTCCATGGGAATTTATGTTATAAGATTCATATTTCGGTATATTACCTCATCTATCGGAGGAAAACACATCAAACAAGTTTTCAAGATTCTATTGTAGAATGAGAATATTCTTTTTCTATGCATTGGTGTTTAAGTAGGAAAATTGAATTTGGATTTATGGTCTATAAAAAATGTAGAGATAATGTATATCACATGGGTATAAAAAATTCATTAACCATGTAGAAATTTTCAAGGATCACCTAAGTCAATTATTTTTATTCCTATATTAAGAAATATCAACCATAACTGATTAAGCTATTCAACAACTAATCAAAAATTTACCATAAAAGAAATGTCATTAAATTCCTCACAAGATAAATTTTATGAAAATTGGTGTTCTGTTACCTATTATACAACCAAAAATTATTAAATATTGATAATATGACTTTGATAATCTACCTTGGAACCCATTTACTAAATATGACAAAAAATTATCGTCACTAAATCATTGATCAGTTTTAAAAAAATAATAAAAAATAAATTATGTAAGAAACCAAGGATGATTCATATTAATGTGATAGATTTTTAAAAATAATTGCATAAATTAATCTACAATTGAATGTTTTAGTGATCAAATGTGAAACCACCTTAAAAGAGTGATTCTTGAGAGAGATTTGAAGGGAAATATATCTATTAATATATAGAAGTATGGAACCCTCCCAGGAATATTAAATCAAAAATTACATTTTATTATAATTGATTTACATTTTTTTCTTTAAAAGTGTATATACGTAGTGTTTTTATATTATATATTCATGGTTTTTATTCTCATTGTAACATTATTTTTTCTATTAAAAAAATCCCTTGAATAACTTCTTTTCCCCAAATATAATTCAACCCTGAATAAAAAAGGTCTTTAATTTTATGTAAAACATATATGAAAAAGTTTCAGTTTGATAGGTAATATATTTTTCTAGCACATTGTTCATAAACACCATTTTTTTAATAATTAGGGGTTTCCCTTTAGATATTTTTCATACCTAATATCCTTATTCCATATGTATATATTTAAATAGTGGATAAGGTTTCTAACATAGATGAATCATGATGTGTGAGTTTTTTATCTTGAAAAATAATCTACAAAATATGTGTGGAATATAAACCATAAAATATTTATCTCCTATGAATAGTTTTATACTTAGTTGATTTTTAAAAACTAGTTAAAACTCAAAAATACCATAAATCACTCCGAAAAGCCATCATTTCGACTAAAAAATACATGGCCTCCATAAACCAAAAATGTACAAATGAATTTGTAATTATAGCTATCATCAATACCAATTAATAAAACTCATTTCCAAAAAAAAACTCTTACATTGATCACCCCAATTAGGTCTGATTTACAGAAGTCCATTGTAAGACTCAACCCAAATCACAAACTCCCCCCATGTGATCATTCATTAAAAAAATTTATAAAATAAATGTATAGATTACAAGATGCATTTTCCCATGTTGTTGTCTTTGGAAAAATAATTCAAATGAAATAAAACACTAAAAATTCCATGATGTTACAACATACCTTCCATAACAGATTTTTTCCCCACGAATTCCCCTCATTCATCATTCGTAAAACATTTTCATTACATAATGCTTTTACATAACCCAAATCATATTACGCTCAATGGTTCTGTTTGTTCCAACACCACACCCAAACCAAATATATTTCAAAAAATAAAACTAGATTTTACATTACAGTGCCATTTATTTCCCTGAAATCTATATAAATTACAAACATCTACTGGCCTTTGTCAATTCAAAATTCAAAACATCCATATCTCATCCATTGATGTTGTTGGAAAAATCAATACCATCTATCTCCCACTATCACAATACAGTATTATCCCTTTTTTCTCATAAATATCAAGAATATCACCCCATATAGTATATTTATAGTGTACGACCCCTTTATGTTTTCATATCAGTATAATTATCATCACTATAACTAAAATTTTAATTTAGCGAAGATTTTTTAGCGCCGTTTTTTAAAAATTTCATAATTATATAACATTAGGATTGTTTACTTAGATGTGAATTTAATTTAGCAACATTTTCCCAGAATTGTCGCTAAATTAGCAATGTTTCCTTAGAATCATTTCTAAATTAGCAATGATTCCTTAGAATCATTGCTAAATTAGCGACATTTTCGTAGAAATGTTGAAAATATGGAGATGTTTTCGTTGAATAATCACCAAATTAGGGATATTTTCACATAATCGTCGCTATGTTAGAAATGTTTTCTCAGAATCATCTCTAATTTAGCTATGTTTCCTCAGAAGCGTCGCAATTTTAGCGATAATTTCTTAAAAGTCTCGTGAAAATAGAAATGTTTTCTGAAAACTGTCGTGAAATTATGATCTTTTTATCTTTAGTTTCATTAATTTAGAAAAATTTCAAAAAATAATCTCTGAATTACCAATGTTTTCTCAAAACAGTCAATAATTTAGAAATATTCCTAAAAACCATAGCTATTTTATCGACGATAACTCAGAAGCATTGTAAATTTAGATACATTTCTTTAGAAGCTTCGCTAAATTAGTGATGTTTTCTCTGAAGCATCACTAAATTGGAAACATATCCACATAAGTTTCACTAAATTAACTATGTTTTCTCAAAATATGTTCTAGATTAGAAATGTTTTCTCATAAGTGTCTCAAAATTAGCGATGTGTACTCATAAGCATTGTTTTTATGACATCTGCTTATAAGTATAGCTGAATTAGAAATGATTCTTTAGAATTGTCGCTAAATTAGCATCATTTCCACATAAGCCATGCTAAATTGGTAAATTTTTCAAAAAAATGTTGATAAATTATAAATGGTTTTAGGAAATATTACTATATAAATATGTAGCTTATTCCTCTATATTAATGTAAATATATATTTAGGTATATATATATATATATATACGCTTAGATTTAGATATATATATATATTAAGATGGATAATCACAAACACTTACATATAAACAGATATATATTATTAAAATATTTATATATATATAAACACACACATTAATATATAATTATATATACACATATTTATATATATGCATATATTTATATATAAATACACATATGGATTTAAAATTTACTCACATTTTTAAGTGAACATGTCATTATTAGTGACATTTTTACAAGTGTTTTAAAACATGGCCAATTATAAGTGTGTGTGTGTGTGTGTGTGGGTGTAAATTTATAATTATAAATATATATATGTACACATATATGTTTACACACACAACCACATATATAATATAAACATATAAATAAACCTAAAATATAAACATATACATATAATATAAAACATAAGAATATATATACATATATAAAATAAACACACACACAAAGAGACACAAATATATATAAACATAAATTATAAATATATGAAATATATATATATATATATAATTTGGTACAGCCGTGAAAGAAACACCCACACAACGAATAAAATATATATTTATATATTTATATATTTATAAATATGTGCGTGTGTGCATGTTTAAATTTATAATTATAATTATATATATGTACACATATATATTTACACACAAATATATAATATAATCATATAAATAATCATAAAATGTAAACACACACATAGATATATATATATATAATCAAAAAATATAGACAGATATATATATATATATATATATGTTAAATTATAAACAGATGAATGGGGAGCTTGAGTACTAGTGCATGTGGGATAAGGGAGAATAGTGGAGTGGGGGGTGAATTGGAGTTGTGGGGCTAGACGAGGCTTCAAAGGTGGGGGGTGAGCAGGAAAGGGGTGTTAGGGATTACTGGAGTAGGAAAGGGACAACGATGTAGTGTGGGTGAATAGGAGGCATAAAGAACAGGATATGGGTAAGTGGGAAAGGGGTGGGAGAAAGGGCGCTAGAAGAGAAGGCATGAGGTGAGGTAGGGGTGGATTTTTCTAAAAAATTTACCCAAAAACAATTCGTTGGAAAATCGAAAATCCAAATAAATTCAAAAACTGTTTAAAAACATCGGTGTTTGAGGTGTCACTTCCTGACACTTACAAAAAGTGTTGGTAATCAAGTTATCTCTAAATTAGGGATGTTTAGAAACCTAATTAGAGGTCACAAATTTAGTGACATTTATTTGCCGACATTTTTACAAAACATCGGTAAATGATGTGTTACTACATATTGATGCTTATAAACGTCACTAATTTATCAATCCTTCTATCCATCGGTAATTGGGACATCTTTAAACATTGCTAAATTAGAAACACCTCATTTAGTCACCACTCTAGGAAAAATTGGTAAATGAAATAGTAGTGTTTTAAAACATCACTAATGTAAACAAAACGTTTCAAAATTAGGGGTTTTCAAAGTAA
Source organism: Viscum album (assembly GCA_963277665.1). Classification (NCBI taxonomy): domain Eukaryota; kingdom Viridiplantae; phylum Streptophyta; class Magnoliopsida; order Santalales; family Viscaceae; genus Viscum; species Viscum album. Next base: position 2,105,185,822 of record OY728132.1, read on the forward strand.
TGACAACTGATATTCCATATATTAGGTTATCCCATCGATATGTTTCTAAAAAAATATTATCATACTACCCAAATGGAATCCCACAACTTACAAGTTGATTTTTATGAATATAGTGACTCTAAATGATTTCTATTAACCCATACTATCGTATATATATATATATATCATTTAACCTATATAACATAAACTCATATATTCATGAAACATCAAAAAACCACAAAACCTCTAGGTTGGTTCCATTAAAATTTCACTCCCAAAGATTCCAAAAAATAATAAAAAAACTACCCACATGATTTTATTATTTATGGTGTTCTCCCAACCATATATTTTACTATAAACACCCCTTGGGTGAATTTCCCAAATAGTTCCATCATCACCTATGTGTCCCTCTTGATCCATGCTCTCATAATCTCTGGGAACACCAATAAAGGATGAAGCTCAGATTGATTATACAAAAATATATTAATCTATTTCCAATGTAACTTCTTATTACTTGTGAAAATTATCTATTCAAAGAAAAACTCAAAACATATATAATTCTTACACCCGAACTCGAATTCCCTGACAAAACTAATCTATGTCTTATTTATTTCGTTTATCTCCATGTAACCAATGTCCAACTCTACTAAAAATACATTACCATACACTTATGTCAACTTTTCTAACTATAAGACCATGACCATTCTCACTATCACGCAAAACTCATTAAATACATTTATTGGACACATCTATTATTTATTTGATCTTTTAACAACTATAGTTCAAAAATCATTATAGTTGATCCTCCCTATAAATCTTAATCAATCTCACCACACCACTTATACATTCAGTATATCCTATGAACTGATGTAAATGTCATTATTTTCCATAATGGATCACAACTTATTTCCCAAATTATTTTATTATCTTGATATATTCATAATCTCAGAAACCCTCAATCTTCATTTCATCACATCAATAACACATAAACATACACATCATTTATGAACTAATGCATATGATTTTTTAAATAATTCCACACCAAAACATACCACTAAGAAAAAACCAATCTTAACATAACATGTTATTTCTTCAAGTGGAATCACAATTTATCCTCAAATTAGACACAATAATGGGTCCTACAAGTATCCTACATCTTCACATATATAAGCATCATCCATGTTCGATCATCTTATAAATACATCACACCCATATACATATACCACATGTCTTCCAAGACAAATATCACCTAATCAAACACAAGTAATACATTGCTTATTTCAGGTTATTGTTTTGATAATTAATCTACAATGTAGGATTAACAAAACATGCTAGTGTTATTTTAAAACATCCCTTACCATCTATGGGAAACAAAATATCATATAATATTGGTATTTATAAACCATATGATGTTAAACTGGCTTATTAAACCATTTTATTAAAATTTATTCTTTCCCAATCATATGTATCGTCAATCTAATAGTCACATTAATATAAAGTAAACTGATAATGACTCTTGTGAATGTAAGAAGAATCAACACAATTACTATAGATTATTTCCCATAAAAAATAATTACGGCATCTTCATGACTATATCATTTACAAGACAACAAATATCATGAATAAATCTCATATCCTAATGAATCTATCAACTCATCCTACCACTGAAGGGACTCGTAGACCAGGATAACCCTAACTCAGGTTTCCATAAAACATCAAAAGATCTTTCTAAAGATAACTAGAAATATCATTCTACTCAATAATAATTTTGACCTACAATATCTCAAGTCATGTCTCAACTATGATAGGCCCATTCGCTTATCCCATCGTCCCCATCTAATATGAATGCATCTCAAGTACAATAACATTTGTTAAAAGGAAACTCACATGCCAACAGACCCAATCTTTGTTATCATATACATATTAGGAATTATGTACTATTACCATGACCCACAATATATTATTTTTCATCATCATGAATCTATATTATAGAATAAACCATCGAGAATAAATATCCCAAAAATGTAAATATATGTATTCATCCTCACCTTGTGAATACGTATCTCATGTTGACCATAATCATTATTTTGTTAAATAAAATTTTATTACAAGTAATGGTTGAAATCAGTTTTTCTCCATTTCAAATTAAATTTTATATAAACAATAAAAAATTATTAAAAAATATTTAATCCCCGATATTAGTAAAAAATTATCTAGTTTACATATGAATAATTCCAACTTAATCCGTATAGAAATCATAACATATTTTATTGTTTAAAATTTTAGTGAATATGGATTTATTTAACTTAATTTAATCGAGAACTAGTGACTGAACCACACACATTAATGGATGTTTACTATGAGTCTATGTGTCTGATGCGATATATGAACTCAACCCATGTCCCACCCTATGTTGAGAGGAAAAAAGATAAAATCCAATGAATATAAAATATCACTTCGTATTAGAATTATCTTTGTTATAACAAAGAAAATTGTGAAAATGAATCTCAACTACCACATAACATAGAATTCATCTAAATAATGTGTTTCCCATGCCAACTAAAAATATTCCATCCCATGTACCAATATTTTCTAACTCATGTGAATTATATAACACATAGAAAGACAAAACAAACTTTTATCTAAAAAAATTTATAACATCGCTAACCTTGATCATTCTATAGTAACAAGAATGGATTACTACATGACATCAGGAAAGACTCCTTGTATAAAGAAGGATAAGAACAAGGATCATGGGTCTATGATGTTACCGTGGGGAGAAAATAACCGCGTGTAAGTTTAAATAAAATTGAGAAAATTATAAATAATCATCCATAACAATAATCATATTAACAATTCACATCATTACCAAACCTAATGAAAAAATTGAACACCAAATTCTGTAATAATTATGACATCTTTCAGCTAACAAGAGTTAAGAAACCATTAATAAGACCACACATTGGAAACTTTTATATGGATCAAATGAAATAAATAAAACAAAAACATATCCACTTCCTATTTTATAGTCAGTAACAAATCCTATCTCCTAACATCATTTAATAATTCATCCTAAACCATCAAACACTGGTCCATTATGCTACCTACACCTATGATTATGATGACTTCATGGGTACCACAGTGCCAGGGCATTCAATTTATGTTTATAGTAAAACATAATAAGATATGACCAATGGAATACCTAACATAACTAAAATATATAGTTAATGAAAAAATAATTACCATATATTAGCCAAATGTTCTGCTAATAATGAAATAAATCACTACATATCCACGAATTCTTAGGTAAAATCTAGTGTAAATAATAAATTCTTTTTCTAAGACCATTGTTTCTATGGGAATGAAATAACACCACCTAAGTGGTAAACAACATCCAACAATTGAACTATTATAATATTATTAAGGGGAAGAATATCATACCCTAAAACCATAATAAATTTATTCACAAAAATGGTTTTATTCTTGCATGGAAAGGATAATGACTAATAATTAGATGGATTTTGCATCATACCATGTTTAATATATAAGAATATTATACACATGTCACCTCCTTCCACACTGGAACATCATATTGTATATATCATAAGTAAAGTTGTTGGTTACTTTTTTAAATCCCACGTATATTTTTTAGGTTAACAATTTAACAACATAAACTATTCCAATTTATAAAAACATACTAATTGGTAATAATGATATACCTTATTCATTAACAACCCTCAATATAAAAACTAAAGTTGATAACCCTTTATGTACCACTAGGATACATAATTTTCTAAACACCTCGTACGGGTTCCTCCATATCATTTGAATTCTATCCCATGGATTATGGAGTTTAATTCCATCAATATAACCATTATTTTTATGGTCTAACTAGTAATAGTAGTAGTTCTGTATAAGTCAACATAATCAAAAATATCTGTATCCCTTGACAATAAATAAAGAATAGTATTGTCATCAAACCAACAAAAATAATAAGTATCATGGAATCCCACACCATGATATGAACACATATATGTGGAGGATGAACACTCACTATATACAAACATCCTTACCTGGATAAAAACTTGTAGAGTGACTCAAGGATCCATATAGACTGTCATTAGGAAAACCATTCCAAATCCATCAATGTTCTGTTCATTAAGGGTAATAAGTGCTCTAATATCTAGGTTCACTTTGTTTTATACATTTACATTTTACACCACTAGGTTCATTATATAATAAGATAATAATTGTTGTTTAGAAACCTAAAATTAGTGGCTAATACATCAATATAGTTTTCAATGGACATTAATGAAAATGAAATTTCTATTATAGTAATGGGAATATATGGGGGAATATAAAACTTGAATTTAATATTTAATGAAAATATTTCATGTGTCCAAAAATCATATGAACATAAAAATTATTAAAAAACCATGAGGTGTATTTTAGGGACCACAAAACATTATCAATGATTTTAACATCTAGTGAAAGCCTTTATAATTCCACATAATTATCATTATACATGATATCTCATGTAGAAAATCTGTATTGAAGAAAAACGATGATATAACTATGGATGATTTAAAGAGAAATGATATATTTACATAAATCAATCACCATGATCAAATAAAATATGAAACCATTTTTGATCGAATGGGAACCCACCATTGGATGTGAATTCTCAACAATGAATTTAAGGAGAAAATCACAGTATATTAATTTAATAAGGAATCATCACAAGATTTTGAATTTCATAATTCAATTTTTCTTTTTATATATTAATAATTTTATCTTTTAAAATAGGGAATATGTATGGTTTTTAATATCCATAGAAATGGTTTTTAATCTATATGAATGGAATATTTTCATTTTCAATAAATAAAAAGTGTAACATATTTTTTCATTGAATAATATCATATCTTAATAAAGATGGATTGTCTAGTTTGAAAAAACCTATACATAAAATTCCCTCCCATATACCTAAAATAATTTTCTAAGGAAAAGTTAATATGTAATATTTTTCTAATATGAAATTTATTCAACATAATAGATTTTCATATGTAATATTCTTAGACTGCATGTAATATATTTAAACCATGTGGATGATTTTATAATTAGAAAAACAACTATATGTATGATTTTTACATTGGTGAAAATTCCATTCCATACGTAGCATATGTGAACCATATATAATATATTACCTTTTTGTAAGTTTTTTTGTTATATAAATTTTTATAAAATATAAAAAACTAAAAAATTTACAAAATCAATCGAACTCTTCCCCATTTGATCTTATCACCTACACATCCTTCATACACTAATTAGATACTTTAATAGGTATCTAATTATATCTCTGAGCCGTACTACTTCAAAACACAGATTTACAAAAAAAAATTGACTCCTACAAACTCAAAAGGCTCTCTACTACCAATGGATAACCAAATGTTCAACCCATATCACTAAATCACAACACTAAATCATTAGATAGCATTTTAAACCACAGAAATTTATTCATTTAAACCAAAAAAACATGTTTCGGACTTCGGAGAAAATTAAAATCGTCTCATACCTAAACTGAGATATCATTTTACAAAATATATTTAAATTTGTACCTAGTTCCATGTCAGATTTGTGGAAAAAATTCATAACTCCATATTAATTTAAATTATTGTAAATAATTATATTAAATTATAACATCATGAATTGAAACTAACTATATGTTTAATCATTTTGATTCGTTAAATTATTTTAATTATAATATTTTTCATCTCTATATCTCTAGAATGGATATCATAATGTGAAATATGGATGCCTTTTGGTAATGTTTTTTTGAAATAACTGGAAACCACAACACATTCCTTGAATTAAAGAGACTAATAATTTTCTAGTGTCCAATAATCATTGGTATCCTTACTATTTAAGGTACTAAAAATCATATAAAATTGAATTTTTTACAATCAAATAATTAAAATGAAAAAAATTTTATCAATATTTTATAAATCTATGTGATTTATTTTACTTTTATCTCCAAATGTGAATCCTCAAAAAAAATCATCAACTACTATTAAAATTCATCATATTTCCCCAATTTATTTTGAGGATCTGAAATCAATAAATTGTTTACAAAATACCATTTTATAGTGTGAATGATAAATAAAAATCAAAAGTATATTGATATCAAATATATCAGAATTTCCTTTAATAAAAATTCAGTTTAGTGAAAAAAAACATTATTATTTTATAATCTAAATTCACTATAATATGATGATTAATTTGGAATATTATCTATCTATTTAATGAGGGAATGACACTAAAAAAATATTAATTTATGTGTAGGATTGATATTATAATGTGATCCATATTTTATTAATCTATAGGAATTCATTTTATCTATTTCTATATATACAACATTAAATAAAAAAAAGTCTATCAGAATACACTAAATATTAAAACCAAATTCAAGAAAGTTCAACAAAAATTAAATGTTTGCAATTATTTTTAATTTATTAAAAATTGCCATATAATTTAGCAATCTATTTAAATTTCACACCCTTCCATGGTTGAGAAATCATATGTGTATAAAACATTGATAAATAAAGAATAAAAGAAATTTTATAAAAGAACATATACAAGAAATCATTAAATTTCAAAAAAAAATAACTGAATATTTATATGTCATCATGTACTTTAATTTTATTAATTTATACCAAAATTTAAATATAAAAAAACATTCCTTTGGAATAATCAATTATTGTATTCAAAATGGAAAACATAAAACATTGTATACAAATTTTGTTCAGCAATATTTGTGAAATGTTTTGAAGAAGTCAAAATGGAATAATTTCAAACAAGAATAAATTTGAATTCCGTCCAACAACACTAGATGAAATGTTGAATATATTTTTATAAAATTTTATCCATAAATTTCATGAATGTTATAAAAATATTTTAGATTCCATATAGAATGTTCTGAAATATGTATTATTTATATTGGATATAAAAATTCGTTTTTTAAATTTATAACACCATAATCCTTATCTAATGGTATATAAATCTTTATAAAATCTTTGAAAAAAATTTAATTCTTTAAATATGTCAAATAAATCATTGTTATGAGATATAGTGTGTTTAATATTCATTGTCCCATAATTAATCATTCAATAATCAACCTGAAACCTCAATATGACACAAGAGTTATAAATAATGAATAATATACATGACCCCTAATTTGAATGACTCAATTTAGTATATATACTATCCGCTATGTAATCATGATGAACATCTGACTCTTGTTATTACACTAGTGTAACAAAATAAGAATTTAATGTTATCATACTAGTTTCACACATAACTTCTCTAGGTAATCCTTATACCATCTTTACATAAAGTCTTAATAAGTATTCAAATACAAATTGTGATAAAAAATAACCACTAAAAACTACTTATATTACAATTACACTTTTAAAATAATCAAAATCTATAATTGAAATTATAAATCTATATGGTTCAGAATGACGGGGTATACCAAGCTTTCATTTATATATCATGCACCTTGAAAATTTTGGATACTTTTTTAGGTGAAATTAATAAATCAATTTAATGATAGATATTAATATGATCTTTAAAAATTATTAATTAGATATTTCCAATGATAATATTATAAATTTTCATATGAGGAAGGAGAAATTCCTTTGTTATTACCATATTTCATATAAAAATAAAATAAAATGTGATATTAAATCCCCAGTCACTAATTTAACAAAAAAATTATCAATCCTTGTTGAATAATTTTTTAAATCTAAACCAAATTGATATTATCATACATTCACAGAGAAAAACATTTATTTGAATTCGTTATATAGAAAAAGAGGTAAATGAAGTTAAAATCAATAAGTTACCTTATACACTAACTAATATTGCCTCTAACTCCTCATGTGTATGGCATATAATAAAATATTTTCATAGGTTCATTAGTGTCAATACATTACAATGGTCACCATCTATAATTTTCTAAAATCATGATAAACTTTTTCTAGACTTATATGGTAATATTATAAATACTTATGTATAGTTATAGTTACAAATAACATATTCCCATAGTAAAAATATAGAAAATAATTTAATACATTCCATTCTCCTAAACATAAAATAAGCACATTGTTTATTAGTAAAACCTCACTTTAATACTCTAATACATCAATATTGACAGCATCCAAGATGTTTTCTTCTTTGATATAAACAATAAATCCTATATTTTATCATGATACATCCATAAAATATGTCACTGAACATTATCTTATATCATGTATAATAATTATTACCTCTACTTGGAAGTGTGAGAGAAATTTACAAACTACAAGCCTCTATGTTATTGGCATCCACTGCCCCTTCCATATTTACTAACTTCGTAATGGTAAGTAAATTAAATATTATAATATAGGATCAAATATCTATTTATAGTCACATTATAAATATATTATTACTTTTTCATTGGTAATAAGCTTCAATTAAAATCAAAAAATCTCTGAAAAATGACACACAACATAAAACTACCTTCCATTATTGAAATATATCTTGAGACATGACTAACTTATTCAATATCAACATATCATTATAAATTGTAAAAAAGGGTTCTTGTGATGTCCCGAACCTGAATTCCACTTAATAGGTTTCCCAAGACCAGTGGACCACATGGCCTCAAGCACAGCTCCCCAAATTTCAGAAGCTACTAACTAGTAGTGAGGTCCTTGGGTGTATCAGTGGGGAAACTATGACCAAATTACTAGAGTGTAGAATAGAAGAATAATATAAAAATAGTTTAATAGAGAAAGAAATATATGAAAATAGAAGGCACAGTGGAAATGGAAAAGGGTATAAATAATTGAAATAACTTGAATAACATACAATAACTGATGATGAAATGTCTAATATCTAGTAATATAGAAAACATGGATACAAATAAGCAGTAATACATAGAAAACACAATGCTTCAAAAATAAATACATAAACTATCCCAAGCATCCCAAACTATACATTGGACATCTACTACCAACCCTATTCTAACATTGAAATCAATCAAGTGTCTGAAGCATTAAAATTTCCTTTATCAATTGCTTAATACAATTGATCATCCAATGTACCCAAGGCACCCAAATAGGGAGTGAGATAAATCTCAATGGGCCACCACCAATGGTTTCTATAACATCTAGACCATGTAATAGAAAAGTAACAGTGTTGAAGCATGCATATATTATGTAAAGTAGTACAATGTAACTAAATATCCAAGTACCAAATTAAACCCTCAGTTGGTATCTGAATATGTAACCAATTAATTATTTGATTATTACTAGATTATAAATAAATTTACATGATAGTAATATTAAAGTTTACTAGATGTAAAAAATGAAACATATAATGATAATTAATAATGATGTTCTAAGGTAATAACCATAGAAACATACACCTAAAGGTTCTACAACTCAGTAATGAATGTAGATAAGATAAGGGTAAGTGTTTAATCGAATGAGCATAGTCCAAGTTATTACAAACTAATATTTCAAACGATTCCACTGATTTCATCCAAGGAAAGATGGGGCTAAGCAATGATTGGGCCTAATGTGCATTAACCATGGAACCTACTGGTCAATGATGGATACATGTGGTATATCCACGACATCCAATGATATTATTTAAGGGATCCTAGAGTGTCATATCGGGTATTAATGAACTAAAAAGATCAGTTTATAGGTCTATATCAAATAAAAAAGCCACATTGTTGAATGATAATGGGGTTCTTGATTGCTCAAGGAACTCCCTATGGAATCCATGACATTCTCAAGTCAATCCAATCCTATTTTAAATGATGTAATAAATGTTCTATTTTGTTCAAGACTTTTTATTCATTATTTTGACAAGTCGAAGTAGCATTTAAACCATTAATGAAGTCATAATTAATCTACAAATCCATTTGTTTCAAGACTTTCCATTCATTAGTGTGACAAGTCCATGTAGAATAAAGCAATTAATTTAATACATTTACAGAATTTTCAAAACTCATGGTTCACTCTGCTACCATCCATTATCATAGAATGAGGTTACATGATTAAGTAACCTATTATTCAATTAAATTAAAATGGAAAACTGATATATTTATTATAATTTCCAATTTCGTTTTCACATATAATTATCATATTAAATCACTAACCTTTGGTAGGTCAAGAGGTTAGAAAACATGATACATTATATTATAGAATTCAAAATATAAAATAATCCATTTAATATAGAAAATTTTACCCTTAAAAAGGACATGCTAAGGAACATCTGAGCGATGGCTGAAATGTGTCAAAACAGTAAAACAACAATTATGCTAAAACAAATTTTATGGGATGCATGGAGTTATGGGCGTAACAACTATTAGATATACACATATTTGGAAAAATAATAACCATACGGTTCTGATGATTATAATCATGACATATAAATTCATCAAATGACACCTGATGAAATTAGTAGACCCCATAATTAATTTTCAAAATCAACGAACAAGAGGGATGAGTAAGAGACCACACAACATTGGTTTATACTACAATACATATAAAATATTAGCCTATAATTCATCTTCAAACTGATTAGATTTGAGAAAATATTAACAAAACTTACATATCGACAACTAGGTCGAGAGAAAGATAGATGACGAATTACTGAAAAGAACCTGAGTTCATACTGCTTCATATTCAGCAAGACAAACACACGCTCTAACAAATCCCAGATGAAGGATATCTCATAATATATAGGTTAGGACTTAAAAAAGATCCAAAAAATCGAGATGTATAGGTTAATCCTATTGGGGAATATATTATGGAAGACGGAGGGGATTAATTAGATCATTTAGCTTAAAAATATTAAATTTCCCAAATTTTAGAATCTATACAGTTTGGCCACAATGTTTGACAAACCATGTGAAAAACATACTTCATTACCTAGAGAAAGGGTCTTACCACATGGTTATGTCACAATGTTATGGAAACCATATACTAAATATGGGGTAAGGAACTCTATGAAAAAGTATGACACCCATATAGCATTCTATAATAGTGCATCCTCCCTAGAGAATTTACTAAAAACTATTCATCAAACATAGTTATCCCAAAAAATGCGGGTTCTGATCTCTGAACAATCCCCAAATCCCTTGATAATATTTATAACTCATTTTTAATCCATATTAGACCCAAAATAAAGAATTATGCAGAAATTTAATGTATCCATACTTGAGTGAAAAATAAGGTTCTTACTGTATTCTCTATTAAAATAACTCTTCCCTGAGTTCACCTTCAATGTGCAGTGAATCACTGTCTGAGAACAACTCTGGACACTAGAAATGTATGTCAACCTCTTGCTCCCAAGTCTCGTCCCACTTGTGTCCATTCTACTGTATCACCCACACTAAAAGGACATACCTGCCTTAGATATCCTTTTCTCTCTAATAGATGATGCATAATGGATAATAATCAATGGTAAAATTGACAAACAATGCAAATTCCTCAGGATCAGTTCTATTAGATGGGTCTGCATGATATTGTAAAAGCTACGGAACATAGAAGATATCGTGCATGGCACGATACACCTTATGTAGTTGCAACCAATAGGTTACCGAACTGACTTTCTCAAGAATCTGAAATTACCCAAAGTAACTAGGAGACACCTTTCCTTTCATCCATATCCATCTATACCCTATCTTCGAGGATACCCGAAGGAAAAAATGATCCCCGACCTCAAAATACAGAGGACATCGGCAGCTATCGACATAATATTTATATTTGTACAATGAAGTATTCATACACTTCCTTTTCATATAACCCTACTCTAATGTATCTTGTATTATATTAGGAACTAGTAGGTTTGACTCACCAACCTTTATCCCGCACAAGGGTGAAAGATATGACCTACCATTTAAATCCTCAAAATGAGCCATCTAATTTTTTACATAAATCTATAATTATATAAAGACTAAAAAATAGAGATATGCTTCTCCAAATAAGCACTAAAATCAAATACACATGCTCAGATAATTTCTTTAAAACCAAATATTATCTATTTCGATTTTCCATCATTATGTTGGTGAGAATTTATGCTTAGAAGCACCTGTGTACCCTTAGATTTCAGTAAAACCTACCAGAACTATGACGTGACATGAGAATCCCTATCTAAAACGATAGTATGAATGACCCCATGTTGTTATATGATTTCATAGATATACAGTCATCCCAGTTTAACCACTTATAAAGTCTCTCGAATTGGATTGAAGTGGGATACATTTGTTAGTTCATCAATATGTACCCATATATTGTCACTACTCCTTATCGACCTAGGTAACCCAACTAAAAAGTCCATAGAAACATTTTCCCATTTAATTTCCATGACTAGAAGCAGTTGTAATAAGTCTATAGGTCTTTGGTTCTTTTCCTTCACCTATTTAGAGGTGAAACACCTAGTGATAAATTCTACAATCAGTTGTTTCATCCCTAGACGCTAATACTAGTTTCACACAAATTGATACATTTTGGAGATTCCATAATGATCATTTCACTAAGAAGCAAGTGAATAATCCATGAACTCCTCTATTATATCGATAATATCCTAAACACTCCCATGAATATATAGGATGTTACCTCTGTCCACAAACTAATCCGTTGGTGGGTTATCTCCAGATATAATCTCATGGAGAACCAAGACCTCATGATCTGAAAATTTTCTACCCATCACCTTCTCAACGAGGGAAGAGGTTGATATTAAGGATGAGATGTAATACTTCTTGTGATTATAATAAAACTCTAGATGAATCTCAAAGAATAGGTCCATTAATTTCTATTCATCAATGGCTTCTCGTACGACATGTTCTTGTGTTTTCTGTCTTAGTGAACCAGTGGATACATTTACCATCCAATACATATATGAATGATCCAAATAAATGGACTACTGATATTCTACCCGTATACGTAGTCTGGGGTTTAATTAATGTTGTGTATAGATATATATTCTGCTCTTGTGTTCTCTGTACACCAAAACATCTCACATAATTCTCTCTTGTGGCCTCAATTTTCCAGATCTATATATGATGACTCTTTCCTCCTACATCAGAACTGCTCCTAGGATGTTGAATGTTGCATCACAAAACATGATATAACATATACCATGATTTGGATTGATAATAATAGGATCCAAAAAATCCATCTTTTTATCCCTTTAAATTCACTATCAAGAGCTTCTAATTATAGCATCATAACACCTTTCATTCTAAGGAACATATGCGGTGAGTTAAGGTGGGAGAATTACTATATGAAACACACGTAATATCCAATCCACCCTAAGAAACATCGTATATCATACATATTCATGGTTTTTTCATATAAAAATATATCACTAACCATCACTTTCTTGTTATATACTCCTAATTCAAGTATAATATTACCAAAGAAGTGAACATTGTCGATCCACAAGTGACACTTAGAATGATTGGAATGAGGCTGATTCTCTCTAATTGTACTCAAAATAATCTCATGGATTTTAGAATGGTCTCCATGAGTATGCGAATACACCAAGATTTAATTCATAAATACCAAGATGAATTAATCTATATATGGATGGAAACCTATATTCATTACTGCCATGAAATTGATAGTTGGGTTCTTATGATCAAACGATATAACAAGGTACTCATACCAACCTTAACGTCTATGTATGGTAGTACGAGCTATGTATAATAGCCTTTCTCACACAAGGTGATATATCAACCCTAGGATGAACATAGAAAAGACCATATGTCCTCAGATATGGTCAATGAGATCATCAATTCATGTAATTGGATAAAAATTCATGATCTTAAGCTTGCTGAACTGTCTATAATCCATGTATTGATGTGAGGCTCTATCTTCCTTCTCATCAAGAATCTTGGTTGAGCCCTAGGAGTATGTACAGGGACATATAAAAACATTTTAACTCTAAATCCTCTAACAATCTCTTGAGATCATGGACCTCAATAGGATGCATTCTATATGGAGGAATGGACACTGGACAAACTCCTGGAACAAGATCAATTGTAAACTCTACATCTGTTTAAGTATGTAAGCCATAAAAATCACAAGGAAAAATAGCCTTAAAACAAACTACTAGTGGATGAAATTCATCCTTTCCTAAGACACGATCCTCTATGTATATAGTTTTAATATGGGTGGTCACTACACGTAGACCATGATTCTTTGGTCCAAGTTTACTTTCTTGCACATCCAACTCACCCTTGTTTACATACCTGCTACACTATAGTGATTTATATGATACCCTATTATGATACATGTCTACAATATCATGATATTGAACAATTCATTACATCCTAAAATGACATTTATCCTCATTATATTGAGAGAAAATAGGTTTCATAATAATGGGTTACTACATACCTTAAGAGGATACTTCTTATGGTGTATTCCCTATGATCACACTCTTATAGGTTTATCTATGTTCATTACACCACAAAAATATTGTACCTAATATCCGAGGCATTCCATGATATATATAGTGCTAAAATATTTTTAATAACTTATATAAAATAAAGAAGATATTATAATATATTCCAACAGAACAATACCTCATACTATTGATGGTCATATAGCCTGATCCTTGGGTATTGGCTTTAGTGTATGCAATTGGGCTAATCCATGTCACTGTGAAACAACATGAATTTTAATTTCATAACTTCTCTATTGGTGGTGCTGGTGATTAGGGTTCTAGATATCATGGACACATCCTCATCCTAATCCATCCCTAACAGTGATATTCCAACTCCTTTCATGATGAGGTGTAAAAGAACCCTCTATTGAAGCTGTTGCTGGTTCAGATCCTTTTCCACTCAAACATGGTGGTAAGTTCCATCAGAATATCTGAATATTCTCTATACAAATACAATCCAGACACTCCAGTTGTTCTTTATCACAATGAGGCTTCTGGTGTCCCTGCCATCCAAACTAATGAAACACCATGGAGTTATCGAAACGTGTATTGTGGTTGTCACTACCCGAATGATAAACCTCGAGGGAACATTTTCTGTCATCGGGAGAACTACTGTCCTTCCATGTAAATGATCCTCTATGACTGGTGCTATTACCATCCATTAGGTCTCACTCAGTCATATGATCTTAATTTAATATTTCATAATATGTAGACAAGTAAAATAAATTCACCTACATTAGTATGGTGTACAAAATCACATCCTCATAGAGTATAACACATGAAACCTGATCACCTAATCAATCTTGTGAAATGTGTTGAAACTTAAAAAAATGCACTGAATACTCCATAATTGACATATAAACCTACTCCAGATGCTTCAAATCTATGGATTTGTTAGCTCTCAGCATTTGAGGAATGAATTGATCATACAAGGTAGTTTTGAAATCAACCAACAACATGTCTTGATGATAACCATAATGGGTAATCTTGTCCCACCAGTGCTCAAAAGAATCACACCGAATGTAAGTAGATAGTTTGAATTTCCACTCTTGAGGCATCTCTAGATTCACAAAGATATATAAGGTGTTCTCAAGCCAAGCCTTAGAAAACTATTGACCGCAATACACAAAAAAGGAGGAGGATACTGATGTTGGAACTCATAAGTCAGATCATTCATCATAGGTAAAATCCATGTAGCAACATTCATGAATTACATTGGATGTAGGGAAACTATCACAGACATGAGAATAAGTTCCCAAATCAGGTGCAATAGGAGGTTCCTCGAGTGAAACACCTTGAGGTAAGATTATCAGATCAGGGTCCATCACATATTGAGTATGGTCTTCACCACCCTCCTGGCATACGATATGATGACATTATAATATAATTGGTATTCAAATTCCAAGAACGCATCTCAAAAAAATATCAAGAAGATACATAGTGAATCTTATAGAAGATAAGTAAAGTAAGGATCAATATATAAGGTATACTACCCCAACTACCTATTTAGAAGGCTATGTACTTGAATGTTCTCAATTATAAGTTTCATTTCATTTTACATTTAATTACAAGGTTTACTCCTTTACCATTCATAAAAATGATAACACGGGATAATGTCTTGCATCCATATCATTTTTAAGACATGTTTTTAATTTTTAATTGTTATCCATTCATAGTGAATCATTTCCCATACACCTTATCACAATAAAACCCATTTGTTTACATTATAATGGATTTACTAGGTAAATTACTCATCCAACCCATGATTTCCCATACACCTCATGAATTGAGACATGTAATCAATCAATCAAAACCATGTAATATAACAAGAATATGTAAACTACCACAACATCACTCAAAAATCATATGATTAACAAGAAATGCAAGGCAGTGAGATTCACATATATGGAAAGTCAATATGCATGACATGATAATTATAGTTGCCTATAATGATGACTGAAATATAATATTTTCCCTCATATCATTCATACAAGGATGGAAAAAATCCCCAATCATAGAAAAAATATTAACCACGACACAACATGTGTGTCACCCACTAGTGTAATAATGGCAACTTTAACTGGGAAAACCAAACAAAACTTATATTTTGGGTAACATTGATTTACCGCCAAACCCGAGTTCACAATTCCCCAGAATATCATATAACCAAGTCACATATAATTCCTAATCTAAAATATATCATATCGAAATTTCAAGAAAGAAAATAAGGCCTCGTATACCACTTTGTGGCATCCTAGACCCAAATTCCAATTTATAGGTTCCCTGAGCCTGGTGGGCCACATTGACTAAAGTGTATCCCCATAAATGTCAGAGGATTCTTAGGAACAGTGAGGGCCTAGAGTGTTTCCATGGTGACAATATTCTCCCATTACAAGCATGTAGCACAATAAAATAATATAAATAGAGTTAAATAGAAAAAGTGAAATATGTAAATAGATGGCATAATATAAATAGACCAGGATTCCAATAATTGAAATAACTTGAATAACATACAAAAAATGATGATGATATTTCTAGTATCTAGTAGGCTATAAAACATGGATACCATGACACAATCATACAAGAAAAACCCAATGTAGCAAAAAGGAAATACATAAAATATCCCAAGTATCCTGAGATACAACTCAGCCATCTGCTACCAGGTCCATCATATAATAACAAGAAATCAACTGTCTAAAAAAAATTTCTTCCCCTTATCAACAACTACATACATGTGATCAGACTAGGTACCAAAGGCTTCTGAATAGTGTATGAGATAAATCTTAGTGGTCCACCACAAACAATGTCTATAACATCCATCTTGTGTAATGTAAATGTAATGGTGTGTGAGCATGAATATCTAATGTAATGAAGCACGGTGTTACAAAATACACATGTACCAGCTTCAACCCTCATATGGTATGTGAAAAAATAGAATGTTCATTGTTTTATTATTACCTAATTACAAATAAGTCACATTATAGTAATAGTAAAGGTTACACGATATAATAAGGAAACCTATAATGATAATTAATAGTGAAGTTCCAAGGTAATAACCATGGAAACATAGACCTCAATAGTCACAAAATAATTAATGAATATAGCCTAGCTAATGATAAGAGTGTAATCTATGTAGAATAGTCCAATTCATTCTACAATAAGATACCTAACTAGTCTAAGGAGTTCATCCTACGTAAAAAGAGTCTAATAATTGATAGGTCTTAATGAGATTTAACCATGTAACATACATGCCAATTTTGGAACCAAGGACTGTATACAAGGAATCCTTTAAAATTATTGAAGGGATCTTACAGTGTCATGTCAGGAATTCGAGAATAGACAAGGATCGGGTTCCAGGTGGGTCTCATCCAAAGAAAGATGTTTCCTTGAATCTGAATGGGGTTTATGAGTGTTTAATGCATTCCCTAAAGAATCATAGGAGACCTCAAGGTAGGACACTACTATTTGATAATGAAGTCTACAATATTCCATTTGGTTGAAACGTTACCTTTCATTAATGTGATAATTCCATGTATCCTAAAACCCTTTTATCAATTCATAATTAATATATAAATCCTTTTGGTTTAGGGATTTCCCTTCATTACCATGACTAGGATATGTAGCATGAAACCATTCATTTATCCTCTTTAAGTAATTTTAAAAAATCAATATTAACTCTACCACATTTCATTATCATGGTAAGGGGTTCTATAGAACTGAAAACTAGTATTCAATTACATTTAAGAAGGGAATGTTATATACATAGAATTAATGCCAATTTACATTTCACATTATTTATCAAATTGTAGAACATAGATTAGGATGGTAATGTACTTGGAATACATGGTACATTCCATTATTAAATTCAAATTTTAAAAAAAATCCATTTAATATATATGATCTAACCTTTAGAAAGGTCAAGCCATTGAACAACTGAATGACATCTCAAATGTGTCGAAACACAAAAATAAAAATTATGGAAAGAAATCCTTATGGGATTGAAATATTTGTGAGAGTAACCACTAAAAAATAATTACATATTGGGGAATATCATAACCACATAGTTTTAATGATTATTATAATGATGTTTATACTCAATAAATGAGACTCAGTGAAATCAGCGGTCCCCACACATAATTTTCAAAATAACAGACATGAGTGATGAGTTATAGTCCACCAACCGTTTGATCATAGAAATATCATCATCCAATATAGGCCTCTAATTCTCTTTGTAATGGAGTAGATCATGGAAAATATCTAAAATTCTTACAAATAATAACTAGGTTGATAGGGAGAGAGATGAAGAATGACTAAAAAGGAGTCATGTACTTACCATTTCACATCCAAAATCATGAAAAGAAGCTTGAATATATCTCGAATGAAATAGATCTATTTATCCCAATGTTAGGACTTCAAATATCTCAAAAATAAGAGAAATGGAAGTTATTCCAATTGGAGATCAGATTAATGAAGAAGGTGGGGAGTAGTTATATCATTATTGGTGAAAATGTAAAATCACCCAAAATACATTCATATTCCAGGTTTGGTTGCACAATTTGAAAAACCATTATAAAACCTTTCATGGGTTCCTAGAGAAAGGGTAGTATCGTATGGTTAGGGTTCATAGTTAGGGAAACTATGTGCCAACCATGCGGTAAAGTTCTGCCATAGAATACATTCTACCTATAATGTTTTCTCTAACCGTAAAACCTCCCAGAACAGTTTACTACAAAATGGGCACAATATGTATTTCTCAGAAAAACATGTTCTATGAACTCTGAACAAGCCCCAAACACCCTTTATTCCCTTTCTAACTCACTAGGCATCCATATTAGGTCCAAAATAGATAATCAGACCAAAATTTAAAGGATATATACTAGAGTGAAAAAAAGAGGCTCTTACATGTATAAAATCCATTCAAGTAATATCAAAATGTAATTATTCATATATCATTACATCAAGTCATTTTTAAGTGAGTATATCTAATATATAAGAAAAAAAATACACCGAGGGTATGTATCAATTGAGTGGTATAGTTTTTACTTTTCTACAATTCATTTGATTTCCAACACTAATGTCACCGCTAAACGTGCATGCGTTATGCCTCTAATACTATAATTTATAATTGAATGCTATTGGAATACATATGTTCACTTAAATTATAATTATATAATTGATATGAATATAATAATTCAATTAATTTAAAAAATTTCATGCTTATAAATCCTTTTCAAATATAGTTCTCTTCAAAGATTGATTTCAATATTTTAAAAAATTACAAATATCATTTTACTACAAATTTATATTATGACCAATTATAATAATAAATATTTCCCACATGAGTTATAAATATATTAATATTAAAATGTATCATAATCATCACCATCCATGATATACCTATTGGGCTATTCATGTTTTTTTGGTATTTCTCTTCTCAAATAAAACATTTTATAAAACACCACAAGAGAGATTTTACAACAATTTTTTTCCAAATAAATTTAATTTAATTTTTAAAATTACAATTCTATTTTTTTTTCAATAATCAGGAAAAAACAAATCATGAATTTTATTTTAAAAAAATTAATCATTATTGTAAATTTTAATTATATTCCTTGAATATCTAAGATTATAAATTAAATTCAATAGAAAAAAATAATTCCATGCAGAATGACTTTTTATATTAAATAAAACATGATATAAATATATCAATAAAAATTTTTCATAAAAAATAAAAAATATTTAATGTCATTTAGAATCAAAATTAGAATTAAAAACCAATGTATTTCAATATAATTAAAAAGTAAATAATAAAATTTATTTTTATCTTGCACAGAATGATCACTTCTCTATAAAATATATAGTTTATTTTCAATATTCATCTCCTCCTTTATAGATTCAACTTCCCATTAGTTATGGAAAAAAATTCTATTATCCTATATCAGAACAAAAAATATATATATTATGACTATGGTATATATGTGAAGAGATGGTAAATCATTAGGAAATTATATTTCATGATGTTTCCCATGATTTCTCATGCATTGTCAATCTAAACAAGTCTAAATAAATTCCATATAAGTAAAATATAAAATAATGTATCACAAGAAATTCTTGTTTTTAGAAAACAATTGAATTTAACCAAGTAATTTTGTTAAAATTAGTAAAACAACCATGTCCATCCATAAACAATTCAATGGAAATCCATAATTTTCATTTATAAACATCCTTTCTAAATCATTACAATTTTTCAATCATTAAGAAATAAATAATAAATCACAATAAAATATAAGCATTAAATAGAATTATATCATTTGTAATGGATCAAAATATTTCCATGTGTTTTCACAGATGGTTCTCCTCATACATGTACTAGTACATCATATCTATGTTATCTTTTAACATCACTATATTTTATGAAATATAATCACTTATTTAATATGCCTTATTTTTATGACCCAACCATTCCTTCAAGTAAAATTACTGAGCATAGGGTTATTCCATGCCTAATGAAATCCTCCCTATATTTAAAAGTATTAAGACTACTGGTGAGGGATTTATATAGTTATAAGGATACTATTCTCATAAAATTAATGTTCATAATTAATACTAGAATCTAAATTTTTTTGGAACGATCCACTCATTTGAAAATCATCCCCAAAAACTATCAATAATTAATAGTCATCAAAGACATACAAATATTATAAAATAATATATTAACAAATTTACATGTGACATATACATTATAATCTACGAAATAATTATTGATTTATATAATAAAAAACTGTAATATAATGGATGATCTATTGAACCATGAGTTATAAAATCTTCATGACATGTAGTAGTTAATAAACAATGGATTCTAGAACAAAAAAAGATTATTCATACCAAATACATAGCCTCTAAAACTATGATCATACTGAGCCATGTGATTAGGTATAATTTGATAAATCTTCCAAAAAAACAACATGGATTCTCTCAAACAATGAAATCCATGTCATGTATATGGGTATGGGTGAGTTGAATAACCTAACTATACTCCAATGATTTCGACAACAGAATGAGTTTTTATGTGATCCAGTAGATGTTAATGCATGTATTGAGAGAGTTCAAGTAATGAGTACTTAATCATTACCACCATGAAACATAATGTAATGTTCACATGAAAAATTTATGGTGATTTAATTATTTCCTAACCAAACCACAATGAAAACTAAAACCAATAACACCATCGAATGTAAGGATTATATGTTGTCTCAAAACATCACCCATCCTCAATCTCCATACCATAGGGTAATAACCACCAACTAATATTTGACCATTATACAATCAAATATGGTAGGCTCATAAATTGAATATGAATCTCATATCATAACTTTTACTACCACTCTCTCAATCTCAAAAAAACATCACATTCTAAATCCAATACATTGAACCTCTCACTCAATGTGGGGTATCAATACTCATCCCATACTAAATCACATACCTCATACCCCTCACTCGGGATGAGGTCTCATATCACATTATATAGAATATCTCATATTGAAAATATCTCACTCTAGAAAAGGTATTGAACCACATAAAATAAACATCACATACCAAAATCCTCCCACATTGGGTGTGGTGTCATTTCATATTGTAGATAAGACACAAACATCAAAAATATTACTAAGGTTATGGTCTCAAACCACATCAAATGCCATATAATATACAACCACCCTTTAACATAGGGTGATGAAAAATTATTATTTTCATAGAATAGTTATTTATAAAAACAATAAAATTTTCATATCACATGAACACCTCCTAATTATAAACCATTCCTAACATACTACTCAACCAAAGGACCATACACCAACATTTCAATATATCATTCCCTATCCAATTCCACATACCAAATAATCCAAAAAATCCTATCCCACCATATCAAAAATTGATTCAAATGTTTTCCTTGAGGTCACACATCATAGGAATTTCCACTCAATTAAGTTGTCAATAAAACAAATATCTAAATATCCACCTAAATTTCCCATAAATATGTCAAATAATAGGAATAATCTAACATGACTATGATATATTGTTAAATTCCCCTATTGAACACTACATGGAAGAATCTCACCATTCCTATATAGTCTCTATTTTTAAGACGTGGGTTATTAGGCTACTAAATACAAACTAGAAATATAATCTTAGTCCATAGATTTAATGACACTAGAAAAATTTCATGTTTTATCAACTGAGACCAATCTCAATGTTACCATTTATGAAGCAATTATTTCCATATATCTCAAAAATAATTTCATAAAATTTAAATGTTAAATAATAAATGTAGAATATATCAATTAGTGAATCACAAAATCTCTAACCAAAAATAATACAAAATTACTTTAATTTGAAACATTTTTCACGTTTTTTGTTTATAGTTGAAATTAATTTTTTATCAAAATATGTTATTTTATAATAGAGATGAAAATTACTAGAAGTATCTTTTTCGTGTTAGTTATTTAATAATTGATGTAAAAAACATTAAAATTATTTCTCAAAATATCAAACTGAATCATTTTTATTTAATTATTTGTCACGGAAATCTTCTATTTTAACTTTTAGAGTGAACCCTAAAAGTTATTTATACAGTATTTTGACAATGAATCTATTTCAATTTTCATCGAACTCTTTTATACAACCTTAGTCCTTGTATTCTATTAGATTCAATCTCACTATTATATATTATCATTGAAATATATATATCAATTTCTCCACTTTTAATATAAATTTTTTTTTCATGTTTTTTTTATTTTCATGTTTCCAATCTATTTACATTTTTAATTACGGTTAGCATTTTACATTTTATTTTTCATTTCTACCCATTTTATTCATTATTTGTATTTGGAATTACTACCATTCACATATATTAGATATTTTTAAATTTATGAATGATTTTTTAGGATTAGGTTTGATTAAATTATTCTATTATGATTTTTTTTATAAATAATATTAGTTTAATTATAAATGTGTTCCTATAGTATGTTTTTATGACTGTATTTTGAATGGGAATTATGATGTTATAATTAATTGAGGAGTTGGACTGCTGATTATTTATAGTATATATTTTTTGATTATGTTGATTTCATGGTCTTTTATTATTTTTAATGATATAATGACAACAAAATATGTTTAATTTTTTTTATCAAAAAACGTTTCTATTTTATTTGTGAAATATTTCATTGTATTTTTTATTACAATTTATAAAATTAAAATTTAACCTAAATTACAAAATAAAATAACTTTTTTTGAAATCAGGATATATGATATATGAAATAATGAGTTTTATTAATAATGATGAAACATGAATAAGTGATGAATATGAGGATTGTGATGATGAGTATTTGTGATTTTATAAAAATATGACATAAACGATTATCGATTTTACCTTGATTGATATGTTTAAATATAAATAAGTTGAAAAGAAGTCAAATAAAGGATCATTTAATTTTTAATTAATTTAATCTATGGTATAACCCTTGGATTTATACTAGTTATAATATGAAGAATTACAGATCTATTAATGATTATGATTATGAAGATGATATGTTTGATCAGATCAATTAAATGATTTGCGATTTTGATATACAAGAAACTGAGAATTCACCAATAAAAAAGAATCATATAAGGTGTTGTTAAAAAACATTGTAGATAGTTTTTGTAAAATTTAAAATTTTATTAAAAGTGTTACTATTTATTAACCTAAAAGTGAAAAAATTTTGGTGAGACAAGATTTTTACAATGCTTCAACAGCTATTGAAAGACTTACTTCCTAAATAAATTGATCGTTCAGATTCACATTATACATAAGAGATAATATTATGCATGATGAGTTTTGGTTAAAAGAAGATAAAATTATTCCAAAATGAATGTTTGATATATTGTAAGGAATATAAAGGTTTGTATGAGTGTCCTAATTATAGTACATCACAGTATTAGTGAAAAGAAAAACCATAGGAAGATATTACAGGTATAGAGACTCCTTCTAAAAAATTTTGAAATCTTCCATAAATTCCTCAATTGAAATATAAATTTTTTAATTATAATGATTAAAAATGGTTAAGATAACTTCCATATGAATAGATATATCATGGAATGTTAAATTAACAAGATGATATTCCACATTGGAAGAAATTAGATCATAAATTTTCTATATTAGAAACTAGATTTAGATATCATAGACGTGGACTATGACCGAATGAAATTAATACATATAGATTCCTTAGTAGAAAGAAATGTTCATGAATTTTATTATTTGTCATTCACAACTTATCTCCTAAATTTTTTATGATGTATAAATATTTCTTTTCTAGATTAATGATGTATACCCCAAAAAAGTATAGAAATTATAATGATATTTTCTTTTCACCATAAATTTATTATTTGAATATTTTACGGGAGGAATAAATTAATATGTTTGTTTATTAAAAAATGAAAAAAAATTATTTTTATAAAATGATTATTTTCACTATAAATGACATCCCACATATGAAAACATGATCAGATAATGTATTGAGGGGAATAAATTGTGCCCAATTTTTTAACAAAACACTTCATATTATCAACTATAGTCAAAGATAAATATACCATTCATGGTTATTAGAGGTTTTCTATATGGATCACTCTTATCAATTAATAAAAATGAAATCAATAGATGACATTAATTTAATATTTTTTCAAATCCTTTTTCTAACGGTCAATATTTTGTGTCGGTGAAAAACATCAATGTCCCATCCATAAACACACAAAAATAAAGAAAAGATAGAATTATATGGTAGAAATTGTCTATTTTTTCCTTCTAAATTGGAGATATCATAATGTAAAACATGTCATTAATTTCATTAATATAGAATATGATATATGTGGTAAAGGTATTGGAAGAAAGTTGAATATTAATAAAATACTAATGATGGGTTGAATGAAATATTGGACTTCCTCTTAATGAAAATACAATTACAAATATATCTCACTCCTAATGAAAGAATAAAATACCTACCTATGTATTTTCATACAATATCCTAGAGGGATCACTAGTGGAATTAAGACCTATACAAACACATATTTCTAAATGGTTTAAAAAACAATTGAAATAAAGAACTTTTCACAACGTTTCTTGTAAAACATTGGTATGGGATATTATATGTTGGGTTTTCCAAAACTTTTTGTTAAACCATTGGGAATGAAATGTTTTACTTATGGTTTTTATTAATCGTAGGAAAAAAGTACACCCAAGTTAGTGAACCTCATCCTGGGTGAACCATCCCTGACCTCCGCATCCCTACCCCCTCCTCCCTCCCTGATCTAGATATCCTCCCAACATCTGCCTCCAACTCTCGCCACCGCCTCCCGCCCCCACTCCCTCTCCTCCTGCGGCGTTCCACTTCCCCTCTCGAATCCCTCTCTGACAACGACGTCCCACTCCCCACATGGATCCTTGAAATGTTTCCCCCTCCCTTATAGTCTCCCTCTCCTTGAAATAACCCCTACCCTCTTGGGTCAATCTCCTCTTATGACGTCCCCTGGCCCCCTCTACAGTCGCGTGCGAGACCCCCTATGACTGAACACCATACGGGACGTCCCCCTCTCTTGGATTCATCTCCTCCCGCCAGGGTTCTTGATAGGTATTTCTAGGTATGAATTAGTCTATTTTAAAAAAAATGAGGCAATAAGGGATGCATTGTTAGGTTCATAGTTAGGATAACCATTCATATTAGTCATGCATTTTCTATAGGTTTTGTTAGTAACCAACTCATAATGTGGTGAAATATTGGGTAAATTGTGATGTTTTTCAAAATATATTAATCTAGAAATGTAGGGATAGATTCACATGTTTTATTCCATTCATTAAAATAATGAATTCAATAAAAAGTTCATGCTTTTTTAAAAATATCATATTTTCGTCTATATACTCATATTAGACCTTATATTGTGTTGGATTTATTTTGTTAATCAAGATATATATGTGATGCGGTTGTATCGTCATTAAGATGTGAAATGATGTGGGTTAATTTGAGGTGAGTTATATTATATGAGATTTTTTGGGTTATGTTGAGGAGTTTCATTCCCTATAATTTATTGGTTCATAAAACATAAGTAGGGGCTGCATATATTATGTAATTGGAATTTGTAAAGTAAAATGTCGGTCTCAGATTTCCGAGTTGGTTATTTGGATGGTAATCTATATCAAAAGTTGGTATATATCTATTGAATATTGGTTTATTTTCAAATTGAACAATGTATTTATTAAAATGACAATTACATACACATATTCCACAATAAGTAAGCACCACAAAAATCATCGATAGACAATACACACCACAAGAAACCAATAGAGACACCCCTTGACATCTACGGATAGTTATGGGGCCATTAACATAAGAAATGAGTTGATTAGAACTCAATACATGATAAATTCCAATTTCTGGTAGAAAATATAACAACAACTTTATTCTTAGTATTGTATAATGAAATGTTTTTCACCCTTATGACCAAGTAGACCGTCTGGTTCATGGACTGGTTCCCAACCTGGTTCAAGGGTATGATCAACTACTAAACATTGATTGTGGTCCCATTGAGGTTCTTTCCAGAGTGAAGAGGGTAATGTGCACAATCTTCAACTAAACTAATGTATCATGGGTTCATATTTAATGGCTATGTGTATGAGTACAGTGTTTCCGACAATGTTCTACAAAAATAACATAATGAAAAATGAAGAGTTAATTAAATGAACTGCTTCCCCCTTTCTTACAAGAACATCATTTGACCCATGGGGTGTTGTGGTTCTTATATATTGGATGGTGACATGTATAGTCATATGATACATGTATGTTTTTCTTTAAATTTTATTTTACTTTCATTATCACATAGTCCACATATGTATTTTAATTCATTCTGTGGATGGAGGGTAGTGATGCTATCAGGACTAGATGACGTAGATCAATTGTATAATGTAATACAATGTGGTGTGAGTGTGAAGAAACATTGTAAGATATAGGAGCCATGGAGTCTTCCATGAGATTTTTTTTATTCTAAAACATTGTATGGGAACATTTCTGGAGTATGCTGGAGTCAGGAAATAACTGCAACTGTCTCCATAAGATAGAATAAATAACCACAAGTGTCTCCAAGTGTCTCTATACATCATATCATCCTCGCATGGGTTGGTAACTCAGCCAATCCTCCCAAACATATCATATTCTATCCTCTTAGTCACATAGTCTATACTCATCTGCTGAGGATTATCCCATGCCTTGATTCACATCTCATCATCCAACTAGACAAAGAGGATTATTCACCTTATGACTATCCTAGTCACAAAAGAACACCATGTCAAACCCATATACATTATATTCTCAATAATCCTGCCATGAACCTCATAAAAATCATGTATTATAACCCAGCCCCACTATCCCGGATCCGTCCTAAGCTAAATCAAACCAATTCTATTAGCTTTATAATGTCAATCTGTCCGATAATTCCCAATACCCACACTAGCATCTCATCCTTCATCTATTTAGTTGAACTCTTGAATCGTTAAATAGAGTAAACCCATTAATAAAACATTTTATATACTCATAGGGACCATCCCATTCTAATAAACTACCAAGATTCCAATCCATCCTCATAAGTATTTCCTCATAAAATGATAGATGTAAAATTGCAACACCTATCACTATAAGGCCCAATCCTCTTAGGAATATTTTACAGGATTTAAATCCTCATAGTTAGTGACATCAATCAAATTAAAGTGCATAAATGACCACTGGACCCTACATTCTAAGAATTAGCCATGCGGACATGCCCCATGGAAACAGGATGATAACTAAAACCATAAAAAATAATTCCAAATAAATGAATCATTTTTAAATAAATATGTCATGTGTATACATAAAAAACAGTAATAATATAACCACATCCCTTTTATCGAATAAAACCACAATATGTTCAATCTTGATCCAAATTAATTATATACCATTAATAGGAAGAGTAATTTTTTATTAATATGAGTGTACTATTTGGTAGTATCATTTAGAAACATTGATTTGTTTCCCATTTTCTTGCAAGAACATGATTTGACCCATGGGGAATTGTTGTACATATATGATGGGTGGTGAAAGGTATAGTCATCGGAGACAAGTATGTTTTAGTTTGGTTTTTATTTTATTTTCATTAACTCATTCGTCACATTGTTTTTTGGATTCTTTCTATGGACATAGGGTAGTTATATTCTACGAAGTGGGATAGAAGGAGTTCAAAATGATTCAATCCACAGGATTTGATTTGAGGTATGATTATATGGTTACTACATGTCTCTCACATCATATATTTGGGGATATAGTGTTATTGACTCTATATTATGTTTTTGGTAGGGTGTCGGATCGTTTCGTGTTGGTTTGGGTTGATATGGTTCTCTACTACCAATCTATGTAATGCATAAATTCCATTGGTTGTTTTCTCACTGGTTATGTTGAATCTGTCATCTGTTTTAAGGTCATTAATATCATTTGTGTAGTGCATCGATCCCTGCTCATTGGTTTCGAGTCTCCATGTCAGGGGAGACTCGCCTGCGTGTGCATAGGTAAGTAAGTATATGTATGTGGGTTCCACCCTTTACG